>JBCAMP010000304.1:647500-1247500 GCA_039654775.1 Spinibarbus caldwelli
TATTTATATTTTTAAATTGATCTTTTATATTTATTTCATATTTATGAAAATGTATGGCTATACATATGCTTGGATTAAAATCCAGTATAATTTTATTTATTTATTTATTTTTACATATATATATATTTTTAAATGTTTTTATATATATCTGAAAGCCTTGAGATATATCTGAAAGCTAAATGAAGCCTGAAGTTGGTGTAGTTTTGAAGATTTCACTGGTTGAGCTCTGTTGAGAATCTCCATAGGGTTCAATAGGCCCATCTAGTGGCTGAAAATATAAATGCAATTTTGTCATTTTTCCCAGCCAGATGATCTCAGAGACACTCAGTCACCCAGTTCCTGATGGATAATGATGTTTAAAGTAGAAATTGTCTTTGTTTTTTTGTTTTTTGTTTTTTTGTGTTTTTTTTGGTGAAATTATGTATGCAAATATGCTAATTTCCATAAATTCAGAATTTAAGGAAAATAAAATAAAATAAATCACCAAAAATAATAACAAAACCTACTTTTTTTTTTTTTTTTTAAATAGATAAAAAAAGAATTTCAGGACTGAAAAAAAATTAACGTTGAATGCCTTCGGGACATTTGGACCCACGAGGGACACTTTTGTTATAGGTTCGGGAGGAATGGATGAGGGTTTAAACATGCCAAACTAACAATTTATTATTTATTTATTTATTTATTTATTTATTTATTATTTTTTATTTAGCCATTTTAGTTGTTTTATCTATATATATATATATATATGTATGTATGTATGTATATGTAAGGGATAATCAACGATAATAATAAGGGATAATATCTCTCTGTCTGTCTATCTATCCATCTATCTATCTATCTATCTATCTATCTATCAAACTTTAAACTTTTAAAACTACGTTAAACTTCAAACTAATTCAGACTGAAAACCGTCAAACTTAAAACTTCCCAAACTTTTCAAACTTTTTTAAACTTCTTAAACTTCTTAAACTTTTTTAAACTTTTCAAACTTTTTAAAACTTTCTGGTCCGGCTTTCTCAAGCCAACTTAAAGTTTGTCTCGACAAACTTTTTTATCTAGTTATTATTATTATTCTTCTGAGACTAAAATTATCAACTCTAACTCCTCCTAGAGCTTTAACTCTACAGACTCCAAACTCAGCCCAGATCTTCAGACTGATCTGAAGTTAGTTGCTATATCTTTTCTAACTGATCAGACTTACGGTTTTCATAAAAATGAAGATTAAAAATCATAAAAATCCCATAGACTTACATTGACGGAATGTTCAGATGGGCCAAGACAATTCAAACTCCAACTGTCAAAAATTCAAATCTAAACACACTGAAGCCCATTAGACTCAATCAGACTGCCCTTCTATGTACTATTTCTAACCCATTCAAACTCATTCAAACTCATCTGTCTAATATTTCCAATCTATCTATCTATCTATCTATCTATCTATCTATCTATCTATCACCTGACTATATCTATCTATCTATCTATCTATCTATCTATCTATCTATCTACAATCTGACTAAATCTATCTATCTATCTATCTATCTATCTATCTATCTATCTATCTATCTATCTATCATTGACTCTATCTATCTATCTATCTATCTATCTATCAATCATTGACTCTATCTATCTATCTATCTATCTATCTATCTATCACCTGACTATATCTATCTATCTATCTATCTATCTATCTATCTATCTATCATTGACTCTATCTATCTATCTATCTATCTATCAATCATTGACTCTATCTATCTATCTATCTATCTATCTATCTATCTATCATTGACTATCTATCTATCTATCTATCTATCTATCTATCATCTGACTCTATCTATCAATCTATCTATCTGTCTATCTATCCTAGTGACATGCTAATTATGCTAGAAACATTAACAACATGCTGGTAGAATGCTAATCATGCTAGCAACATGCTAGTTACTTGCTAATGATGCTAAAAACATGCTAGCAACATGCTAGTAACTTGCTAATCATGCTAGAAACAAGCTAGCGACATGCTAGTAACTTGCTAATCATGCTAGCAACATGCTAGTAACTTGTTAATCATGCTAGAAACATGCTAGCGACATGCTAGTAACTTGCTAATCATGCTAGAAACATGCTACCGACATGCTAGTAACTTGCTAATCATGCTAGCAACATGCTAGTTACTTGCTAATGATGCTAAAAACATGCTAGCAACATGCTAGTAACCTGCTAATCATGCTAGAAACAAGCTAGCGACATGCTAGTAACTTGCTAATCATGCTAAAATCATGCTAGCAACATGCTAGTAACTTGTTAATCATGCTAGAAAAATGCTAGTGACATGCTAGTAACTTGTTAATCATGCTAGCAACATGCTAGTCACTTGCTAGTCTTGCTAGCAAAATGCTAGTAACATGCTAATTATGCTAAAACATGCTAGAAACATGCTAGTCACTTGTTAATCTTGCTAGCAACATGCTAATCACTTGCTAATCATGCTAGCGACATGCTAGTCATTTGCTAACTTCATAGCAACACTCTAGCAACTATCGAAACCAACCTAGCAACCACCCTGATTAACCTAGCAACCACATAGCAACACCTTAGCAACCGCCTTAGCAACCACCAGAGCTAGCCTAGCAACCATCATAGCAACCACTCTAAGTACCCTAGCAACCACTCTGAGGTCCTTAGAATCATCTATCTATCTATCTATCTATCTATCTATCTATCTACAATCTGACTATTTATATCTATCTATCTATCTATCTATCTATCTATCTATCTATCTACAATCTGTCTATCTATCTATCTATCTATCTATCTGTCTGTCTGTCTGTCTGTCTGTCTGTCTATCTATAATCTGAGCCTATCTATCTATCTATCTATCTGTCTATCTATCTATCTATCTATCTATCTGTCTGTCTGTCTGTCTGTCTGTCTGTCTATCTATAATCTGAGCCTATCTATCTATCTATCTATCTGTCTATCTATCTATCTATCTATCTATCTATCTATCTATCTATCTGTCTGTCTGTCTGTCTGTCTGTCTATCTATAATCTGAGCCTATCTATCTATCTATCTATCTATCTGTCTATCTATCTATCTATCTATCTATCTATCTATCTATCTATCTATCTATCTATCTATCTATCTATCTATCTATCTATCTATCTGTCTGTCTGTCTGTCTGTCTGTCTATCTATAATCTGAGCCTATCTATCTATCTATCTATCTATCTATCTATCTATCTATCTATCTATCTATCTATCTATCTGTCTGTCTGTCTGTCTGTCTGTCTATCTATAATCTGAGCCTATCTATCTATCTATCTATCTATCTATCAAACTTAAAACTTCC
Source organism: Spinibarbus caldwelli (assembly GCA_039654775.1). Lineage (NCBI taxonomy): Eukaryota > Metazoa > Chordata > Actinopteri > Cypriniformes > Cyprinidae > Spinibarbus > Spinibarbus caldwelli. Next base: position 650,847 of record JBCAMP010000304.1, read on the forward strand.
CAAACTTTTCAAACTTAAACTTTTTAAACTTCTTAAACTTTTTTTTAACTTTTCAAACTTTTTTAAACTTTTCAAACTTTTTAAAACTTTCTGGTCCGGCTTTCTCAAGCCAACTTAAAGTTTGTCTTGACAAACTTTTTTATCTAGTTAAGTTGGCTTGAGAAAGCCAACTTACTGAAATCCTATTTAAACTTATTATTATTATTATTATTATTATTATTATTATTCTTCTTCTGAGACTAAAATTTCTGACTGCTACTCCTCCTAGAGCTTTAACTCTACAGACTCCAAACTCAGCCCAGATCTTCAGACTGGTCTGACTCGAGTTGCTATATCTTTTCTAACTGATCGGACTTACGGTTTTCATAAAAATTAATATTAAAAATCATAAAAAATCCCATAGACTTACATTGAATAGTCTGAACATTCCGTGATCTCCAACTGTCAAAAATTCAAATCTAAACACACTGAAGCCCATTAGACTCAATCAGACTGCCCTTCTATGTACTATTTCCAACCCATTCAAACTCATCTATCTAATATTTCTAATCTATCTACAATCTATCTATCTATCTTATCTATCTATCTATCTATCTATCTATCTATCTATCTATCTATCTGTCTATCTATCTATCTGTCTATCTATCTATCTATCTGTCTATCTATCTATCTATCTATCTATCTATCTATCTATCTATCATCTGACTCTATCTATCTATCTATCTATCTATCTATCTATCTATCTATCTATCTGCTAGCAACATGCTAGTAACTTGCTAATCATGATAGTAACATGCTAATCATGCCAGAAAAATGCTAGTAACATGCTAGTAACTTGCTAGTCATGCTAACAATATGCTAATCATTCTAGAAACATGCTAGTAACTTGCTAATGATGCTAACAACATGCTAGTAACATGCTAATCATTCCAGAAATGTGCTAGCAACATGCTAGTAACCTGCTAATCATGTTAACAACATGCTAATCATCCTAGAAACATGCTAACAACATGCTAATCATCCTAGAAACATGCTAGTAACATGCTAATCATGCTGGTAACATGCTAGTAACTTGCTAATCATGTTAAAAACATGCTACTAACACTCTAGCAACCACACGGGGTACCGTAGCAACCACAGGGCAACACCTTAGCAACCACCCCAAGTACCCTAGCAACCGCATAGCAACACCTTAGCAACCAACCCGGGTACCCTAGCAACCGCATAGCAACCACCCAGTGTACCCTATCAACCACATAGGAACACCTAGCAACCACTCCAGATACCTTAGCAACCGCATAGCAACACCCTAGCAAACAGCCCAAGTACCCTAGCAACCGCATAGCAACACCTTAGCAACCACTCTGGGTATTTTAGCAACCGCATAGCAACACCTTAGCAATCACCCTGGGCACCCTAGCAACCGCATAGCAACACCTTAGCAACCACCCAGAGTACCCTAGCAACCGCATAGCAACACCTTAGCAACCACCCTGGGTACCTTAGCAACCACATAGCAACACCTTAGCAACCACCCAGAGTACCCTAGCAACCGCATAGCAACACCTTATTAACCACCCTGAGTACCTTAGCAACCGCATAGAAGCACCTTAGCAACCACCTAGGGTACCCTAGCAACCGCATAGCAACACCCTAGCAACCACCCCGGGAACCCTAGCAACAACTTAGCAACCACCCTGAGTACCCTAGCAACCACATAGAAACACCTTAGCAAGCACTCTGGGTACCATAGCCACACCCTAGCAACCGCTAAGCAATACCCTAGCAACCACCCTGGACACCCTATCAAACACATAGCAACACCTTAGCAACCACCCTGAGTAACATAGCAACCGCATAGCAACACCTTAGCAATCGCCTTAGCAACCACCAGAGCTAGCCTAGCAACCATCATAGCAACCACTCTAAGTACCCTAGCAACCACTCTGAGGTCCTTAGAATCTATCTATCTATCTATCTATCTATCTATCAAACTTTAAACTTTTAAAACTACGCTAAACTTCAAACTAATTCAGACTGAAAACCGTCAAATTTAAAACTTCCCAAACTTTTTAAACTTAAACATTTTAAACTTCTTAAACTTTTTTTTAACTTTTCAAACTTTTTAAAACTTTCTGGTCCGGCTTTCTCAAGCCAACTTAAAGTTTGTCTCGACAAACTTTTTTATCTAGTTATTATTATTCTTTTTCTGAGACTAAAATTTCTGACTCTAACTTCTCCTAGAGCTTTAACTCTACAAACTCCAAACTCAGCCCAGATCTTCAGACTGATCTGAAGTTAGTTGCTATATCTTTTCTAACTGATCGGACTTACGGTTTTCATAAAAATGAAGATTAAAAATCATAAAAATCCCATAGACTTACATTGACGGAATGTTCAGATGGGCCAAGACTATTCAAACTCCAACTGTCAAAAATTCAAATCTAAACACACTGAAGCCCATTAGACTCAATCAGACTGCCCTTCTATGTACTATTTCTAACCCATTCAAACTCATTCAAACTCATCTATCTAATATTTCTAATCTATCTATCTATCTATCTATCTATCTATCTATCTATCTATCTATCTGCTAGCAACATGCTAGTAACTTGCTAATCATGATAGTAACATGCTAGTCATCCTAGAAACATGCTAAAAACATGCTAATCATTCTAGAAACATGCTAGTAACATGCTAATCATGCCAGAAATGTGCTAGCAACATGCTAGTAACTTGCTAATCATGTTAACAACATGCTAATCATCCTAGAAACATGCTAACAACAAGCTAATCATCCTAGAAATATGCTAGCAACATGCTAGTAACATGCTAATCATGCTGGTTACATGCTAGTAACTTGCTAATCATGTTAAAAACACCCAAGCAACCACACGGGGTACCGTAGCAACCACAGGGCAACACCTTAGCAATCACACCAAGAACCCTAGTAACCGAATAGCAACACCTTAGCAACCAACCCGGGTACCTTAGCAACCACATAGCAACACCCTAGCAACCAACCCAAGTACCCTAGCAACCGCATAGCAACACCTTAGCAACCACTCTGGGTATCTTAGCAACCGCATAGCAACACCTTAGCAGCCACCCAGAGTACCTTAGCAACCGCATAGCAACACCTTAAGAAACCACCCTGGAAACCCTAGCAACCGCATAGCAACACCTTAGCAACCACCCAGATTACCCTAGCAACCGCATAGCAACACCTTAGCAACCACCCTGGGTACCTTAGCAACCGCATAGCAACACCTCAGCAAACACCCAGAGTACCCTAGCAACCGCATAGCAACACCTTAGCAACCACCCTGAATACCCTAGCAACCAAATAGAAACACCTTAGCAACCACCCTGGGTACCCTAGCAACCGAATAGAAACGCCCTAGCAACCACCCCGGGTACCCTAGCAACAACTTAGTAACCACCCTGAGTACCCTTGCAACCACATAGAAACACCTTAGCAACCACTCCGGGTACCCTAGTAACCGCACAGAAACACCTTAGCAACCACCCTGGGTACCATAGCAACACCCTAGCAACCGCTAAGCAATACCCTAGCAACCACCCTGGACACCCTAGCAACCACATAGCAACACCTTAGCAACCACCCTGAGTAACATAGCAACCGCATAGCAACACCTTAGCAACCACCTTAGCAACCACCAGAGCTAGCCTAGCAACCATCATAGCAACCACTCTAAGTACCCTAGCAACCACTCTGAGGTCCTTAGAATCTATCTGTCTATCTATCTATCTATCTATCTATCAAACTTTAAACTTTTAAAACTACGTTAAACTTCAAACTAATTCAGACTGAAAACCGTCAAACTTAAAGCTTCCCAAACTTTTCAAATTTAAACTTTTTAAACTTTTTTAAACTTTTCAAACTTTTTAAAACTTTCTGGTCCGGCTTTCTCAAGCCAACTTAAAGTTTGTCTCGACAAACTTTTTTATCTAGTTCTTCTTCTTCTTCTTCTTCTTCTTCTTCTTCTTCTTCTTCTGAGACCAAATTTTAAAATGTATCTCCTCCTAGACCTTTAAAGCTACAACCACCAAACTCGGCCCAGACCTTCAGACTGGTCTGACTCGGGTTGCTATATCTTTTCTAAATGATCCGGCTTACGGTTTTCGTAAAAATTACGATAAAATCTGGGAAAAATCCCATAGACTTACATTGATGGAATGTTCAGATGAGTCAAGACTCATCAAACACCAACTGACAAACTTTCAAATGTAAACACACTGAAGCCTATTGGACTCAATTAAGCTTCACTTCTATGTACTATTTCTAATCCATTTAAACTCATTTAAGCTTACACTCTATTTAACATTTCTAATCTAAATCATGCTAGCAACATGCTAGTAACATGCTAATCATGCTAGAAACATGCTAATAACATGTTAATAATGCTGGAAACATGCTAGCAAACATGCTAGTCACTTGCTAGTCATGCTAGCAAACATGCTAGTCACATGCTAGTCATGCTAGCAAACATGCCAGTCACTTGCTAGTTATGCTAACAACATGCTAGTCATGCTAGCAAACATGCCAGTCACTTGCTAATCATGCTAGCAAACATGCTAGTCACTTGCTAGTCATGCTAGCAAACATGCTAGTCATGCTAACAAACATGCTAGTCATGCTAGCAACATGCTAGTCACTTGCTAGTCATGCTAACAACATGCTAGTGTTGCTATGCAGTTGCTAGTCACTTGCTAATCATGCTAGTAACATGCTAGTCACTTGCTAGTCATGCTAGCAACATGCTAGTCACTTGCTAGTCATGCTAGCAACATGCTAGTCACTTGCTAATCATGCTAACAACATGTTTGTCACATGCTAGTCATGCTAGCAACATGCTAGTCATGTTAGCAACATGCCAGTCACTTGCTAGTCATGCTAGCAAACATGCTAGTCACTTGCTAGTCATGCTAGCAACATGCTAGTCACTTGCTATTCATGCTAGTAACATGCTAATCATGCTAGTAACATGCTAGTCACTTGCTAGTCATGCTAGCAAACATGCTAGTCACTAGCTAGTCATGCTAACAACATGCTTGTCACTTGCTAGTCATGCTAGCAACATGCTAGTCACTTGCTATCCATGCTTACAAACATGCTAGTCACTTGCTAATCATGCTAGTAACATGCTAGTCACTTGATAGTCATGCTAGCAACATGCTAGTCACTTGCTAGTCATGCTAGCAAACATGCTTCTCACTTGCTAGTCATGTTAGCAACATGCTAATCACTTGCTAGTTATGCTAACAACATGCTAGCAAACATGCTAGTCACTTGCTAGTCATGCTAGCAACATGCTAGTCACTTGCTAGTCATGCTAGCAAACATGCTAGTCACTTGCTAATCATGCTAACAACATGCTAGTCACTTGCTAGTCATGCTAGCAAACATGCTAGTCACTAGCTAGTCATGCTAACAACATGTTTGTCACATGCTAGTCATGCTAGCAACATGCTAGTCATGCTAGCAACATGCCAGTCACTTGCTAGTTATGCTAGTAAACATGCTAGTCACTTGCTAGTCATGCTAGCAAACATGCTAGTCATGCTAGCAAACATGCTAGTCACTTGCTAGTCATGCTAGCAACATGCTAGTCACTTGCTAGTCATGCTAGCAACATGCTAGTCACTTGCTAGTCATGCTAGCAACATGCTAGTCACTTGCTAATCATGCTAACAACATGCTAGTCACTTTCCAGTCATGATAACAACATGCTAATCAATTGCTAGTTATGCTAACAACATGCTAGTCATGCTAGCAAACATGCTAGTCACTTGCTAGTCATGCTAATCACTTGCTAGTTATGCTAACAACATGCTAGTCATGCTAGCAAACATGCTAGTCACTTGCTAATCATGCTAGTAACATGCTAGTCACTTGCTAGTCATGCTAGCAAACATGCTAGTCACTAGCTAGTCATGCTAACAACATGTTTGTCACTTGCTAGTTATGCTAGCAAACATGCTAGTCACTTGCTAGTCATGCTGGCAACATGCTAGTCACATGCTAGTCATGCTAAAAACATGCTAGTCATGCTAGCAACATGCCAGTCACTTGCTAGTCATGCTAGTAACATGCTAGTCACTTGCTAGTCATGCTAGCGACATGCTAGTCACTTGCTAGTCATGCTAGCAACATGCTAGTCACTTGCTAATCATGCTAACAACATGCTAGTCACTTGCCAATCATGATAACAACATGCTAATCAATTGCTAGTTATGCTAACAACATGCTAGTCATGCTAGCAAACATGCTGGTCACTTGCTAGTCATGCTAGCAACATTTTAGTCACTTGCTAATCATGCTAGTAACATGCTAGTAACTTGCTAGTCATGCTAGCAAACATGCTAGTCACTAGCTAGTCATGCTAACAACATGTTTGTCACTTGTTAGTTATGCTAGCAAACATGCTAGTCACTTGCTAGTCATGCTAGCAACATGCTAGTCACTTGCTAGCCATGCTAGCAAACATGCTAGTCACTTGCTAATCATGCTAGTAACATGCTAGTCACTTGCTAGTCATACTAACAAGCATGCAAGTCACTTGCTAGTCATGCTAGCAACATGCTAGTCACTTGCTAGTCATGCTAGCAAACATGCTAGTCACTTGCTAGTCATGCTAGCAACATGCTAGTCACTTGCTAATCATGCTAAGAACATGCTAGTCACTTGCTAGTCATGCTAGCAAACATGCTAGTCACTTGCTAGTTATGCTAGCAACATGCTAGTCACTTGCTAGTCATGCTAGCAAGCATGCTAGTCACTTGCTAGTCATGCTAGCAACATGCTAGTCACTTGCTAATCATGCTAGCAAACATGCTAGTAACTTGCTAGTCATGCTAGCAACATGCTAGTCACTTGCTAATCATGCTAGCAACATGCTAGTCACTTGCTAGTCATGCTAGCAAACACGCTTGTCACTTGCTTGTCATGCTAGCAACATGCTAGTAACTTGCTAGTCATGCTAGAAACATGCTAGTCACTTGCTAATCATGCTAACAACATGCTAGTCGCTTGCTAGTCATGCTATCAAACATGCTTGTCACTTGCTAGTCATGCTAACAACATGCTAGTCACTTGCTAGTCATGCTAGCAAACATGCTAGGCACTTGCTAGTCATGCTAGCAACATGCTAGTCACTTGCTAGTCATGCTGACAACATGCTAGTAAGTTGCTGACAACATGCTAACAACTTGCTAATCATGCTTGTTACATGTTAGTAACTTGCTAACAACATGCTAGAAGCTTGCTAATCATGCTAACAACATGGTAGTCATGCTTGAAACATGCTAGTCACTTGTTAGTCATACTAACTACATGCTATTCACTTGCAAGTCATGCTAGCAAAATGCTAGGAATATGCTAACAACATACTAGCAACTTGCTAATCATGCTGACAACATGCTACCAACTTGCTAATTGTGCTAACTTGCTAGTCATGCTAGCAAACATTCTAGTCACTTGCTAGTCATGCTAACAACATGTTAGTCACTTGCTAATCATGCTAACGACTTGCTAGAAGCTTGCTAATCATGCTAACAACATGGTAGTCATGCTTGAAACATGCTAGTCACTTGTTAGTCATACTAACAACATGCTATTCACTTGCAAGTCATGCTAGCAAAAAGCTAGGAATATGCTAACAACATACTAGCAACTTGCTAATCATGCTGACAACATGCTACCAACTTGCTAATTGTGCTAACTTGCTAGTCATGCTAGCAAACATGCTAGTCACTTGCTAGTCATGCTAACAACATGTTAGTCACTTGCTAATCATGCTAACAACATGCTAGTCACTTGCTAGTCATGCTAGCAACATGGTAGTCATTTGCTAGAAACCGCAAAAATCTGTTTATCTGTCTGTCTGTCTGTGACTGTTTTTCTGGTAAATTGTAAGGTTTTCAAAAATTTAAAACTTCAAACTTTAAAACTACTTTAAACTTCAAAGTAGTTAAAACTGAAAACCTTCAAACTTTAAGCTTTGAAAACTACTTCAAACTTTCTGGCTAGGCTTTTTCAAGCCAACTTAAAGTTTGTCTACGAACTTTACTGTCTAGTTCAGACTGAAAACCGTCAAACTTAAAACTTCCCAAACTTTTCAAACTTAAACTTTTTAAACTTCTTAAACTTTTTTTAACTTTTTAAACTTTTTAAAACTTTCTGGTCCGGCTTTCTCAAGCCAACTTAAAGTTTGTCTCGACAAACTTTTTTATCTAGTTAAGTTGGCTTGAGAAAATTTAAACTTCTTATTATTAAGTTGGCTTGAGAAAGCCAACTTACTGAAATCCTATTTAAACTTCTTATTAAGTTGGCTGGAGAAAGCCAGCTTACTGAAATCCTATTTAAACTTCTTCTTATTATTATTATTATTAAGTTGGCTTGAGAAAGCCAACTTACTGAAATCCTATTTAAACTTCTTATTATTATTCTTCTGAGACTAAAATTATCAACTCTAACTCCTCCTAGAGCTTTAACTCTACAGACTCCAAACTCAGCCCAGATCTTCAGACTGATCTGAAGTTAGTTGCTATATCTTTTCTAACTGATCGGACTTACGGTTTTCATAAAAATGAAGATTAAAAATCATAAAAATCCCATAGACTTACATTGACGGAATGTTCAGATGGGCCAAGACTATTCAAACTCCAACTGTCAAAAATTCAAATCTAAACACACTGAAGCCCATTAGACTCAATCAGACTGCCCTTCTATGTACTATTTCTAACCCATTCAAACTCATTCAAACTCATCTATCTAATATTTCTAATCTATCTATCCATCTATCTATCTGCTACCAACATGCTAGTAACTTGCTAATCATGATAGTAACATGCTAATCATGCTAGAAAAATGCTAGTAAGATGCTAGTAACTTGCTAGTCATGCTAACAACATGCTCGTCATCCTAGAAACATGCTAACAACATGCTAATCATTCTAGAAACATGCTAGTAACTTGCTAATCATGCTAACAACATGCTAGTAACATGCTAATCATGCCAGAAATGTGCTAGCAACATGCTAGTAACTTGCTAATCATGTTAACAACATGCTAATCATCCTAGAAACATGCTAGTAACTTGCTAATCATGCTAGAAATGTGCTAGCAACATGCTAATTGTGCTTGTAACATGCTAGTAACTTGCTAATCATGTTAACAACATGCTAGTAACACCCTAGCAACCACACAGGGTACCGTAGCAACCGCATAGCAACACCTTAGCAACCACCCCATGTACCCTAGTAACCGCATAGCAACACCCTAGCAACTGCCCCGGGTACCGTAGCAACCGCATAGTAACACCTTAGCAACCACTCAGAGTACCCTAGCAACTCCCTAGCAACCATCCCAGGAACCCTAGCAACTGCATAGTAACACCTTAGCAACCACTCCGAGTACCCTAGCAACTCCCCAGCAACCATCCCAGGAACTCTAGCAACCCCATAGCAACAACCTAGCAACCACCCTGGACACCCTAGCAACCGCATAGCAAGAACTTAGCAACCACCCTGAGTACCATAGCAACCACATAGCAACATCTTAGCAACCACCCTGAGTACCATAGCAACTGCATAGCAACACCCTAGCAACCGTCCTAGGTACCCTAGCAACCGAATAACATCACACTAGCAAACACACCGGGTACCCTAGCAACCGCATTACAACACCCTAGCAACCGACCTGGGTACCTTGGCAACCGCATAGCTACACCCTAGCAACCACCCCAAGTACCCTAGCAACCTCATAGCAACACCCTAGCAACAAACCAGAGCACCTTAGCTACCACATAGCAACATCCTAGCAACCATCTAACATCTATCTATCTATCATCTGACTCTATCAATCTATCTATCTGTCTATCTGTCTGTCTGTCTGTCTATCTTTCTATCTATCTATCTATCTATCATCTGACTCCATCTGTATATCTGTCTATCATCTGACTAATTCTATCTATCTTTCTATCTATCTATCTATCTATCTTTCTATCTCAGACAGACTGCATTGCATCATCTAAACATCAAAACATCTAAACTTTAAGCTTTTAAAACTACTTTAAACTTTAAACTGTTTCAGACTGAAACTTAAAACTTTTTTAAACTTCTTAAACTTTTTGAAATTTTTTAACTTTTCAAACTTTTTCAAACTTTCTGGTCCGGCTTTCTCAAGCCAACTTAAAGTTTGTCTCGACAAACTTTTTTATCTAGTAATATATTACTATTCTTTTTCTTTCTGTTAATACATATATACACTATTTGTAATCAGCCCAGCTGCAATTGCTTTGGCAATACAAATGTATAGTTTGCCATGCCAATAAAGCACACTTAAATTAAAAAAATAAAAATAAAAAATAGAGAGAGAGAGAGAGGTTTGACAAAACTTTAATGGAACAAATCCTTGCTCTTATTAACGCTCCCTTCACTTGTTCTTGTAATAATGAACCAAGTTTCTTCTTTTTTTTTTCAGATGCTCATTTTGTGCATTTCCACCATTGTTATTATTCACAGGCATATTCTCCAAAGCTTGTATATCTCTTTGAAGGTTTTGTATAGCTGTTTTCACAACAGAAGTAGAATGTGAACTATAATTTTTACAAAAGATTCTTATATTTGCTTTACCAACCTCCACATACACAAATTTTCAAAGGAATCTTTTTTTAACTTCCAGTCATTCCAAAATAATTTAAAATTTTCACAAAATAAAACATCCTGCAGTAGTTTAATATTAAAATGCCAAAAATAATTTGGCTTTAACGTTCTTTTCATGTTCAAACCAAACACTATCAAATGATGATCGGTAAAACCAACAGGTAAAATAGAAACATCCGTAATTTTATTAATCCATTCTTTACGTATATAAAATCTATCTAATCTAGCTCCACTAACCCCACTATTAAATACTTTAAGCCAGGTATACTGTTTAATTCCTATATTTCCTCTTCTCCAAATATCTATTAATTCAAACTCTTTTAAAATATTTGACAGTACAACACTTGATTCATGATGGGGTTCTTCTCCATTTCTATCAACAACAAATTCAACAGTACAATTCCAATCACCTCCAATGATAGTGCAAACATTGTCATCAATTTTCCGAATAGCATTCCTTAACTTTAAAAAAATACCTCACAGGCTCATGTCCATTATTTGGTGCATAAACATTTATCAATACAAACACAGATCCCTCATATTCCACCTTTAACAACAACATTCTTCCTTTTACTATTTCTTCTACAACCAAAATATTAACATTCATTTCTTTAGAAAATAGAATGGCTATGCCAGCACTTGTATATGTCCCATGACTTAAAACACTTTTTCCTTCCCACCATCTATTTCATTCAGATTCATTATCTAAATTAGTGTGTGTTTCTTGTAAGAAAAACACATTTATCTTTTTAATAGTAAATAATTCTGATACCATTGCCAATTTATTTCCATCTCTACCCCCATTTATATTTAAAGAGCCCACCCTCAACAGCTCCATAGAAAGGAAAAATATATATATAAAGAGGACAGAAAAAGAATAGAAAGGCAGAAAAAATCTTTACCCCAAGTGACTTAAACATTTGATTTGTTTTGTGAGGCATTTATTTTGTCCTTTCTCAACTTCGTTAACATCTTCTTTAGCCTGAACCTTTTCTGTTTACTTAAGACCTCATAGCTAACATTTCTAAGTGAAGTGCTAGGCCTAACTTCCACTTCACTAACCTGGGCCTTATGTGGACATGCATGCCTTCTATGCCCGATGTCCCCACACTCAAAACATTTCATGCTTCCAGTGCTCGCATAAATAACATATGTTTTCCTTTCATGCATGACTCTGAATGAAATATCCAAGTCTGATTCATTCAAGAACATAAACACGTCACAGAAAAAAAGACATAACATGTTTCAGGGCAACATTTTTACACCCCAATGGAATCATCTTAATCTCACTAGCCAATTTACCATATCTCATTAAAGCCTTCTCGTTCCGAATAAAAGGAGGCACACTGGATATCGTAACTCTAGTCGTCGGAGTAACAAGCAGTGAAACTATAAGAAAATCGCCACTTACCACAATTCAGTCGCTTACCATCTGGTTAACTATATCTTCCTTCTCGACAAAAACCACTACTGCTTGATTCATCCTGGATGCCGAAGTAATGTTTTCATATCCAACTTTTTCTCCAATTGCTAACAGCACGTCTTCAACAGTGACTCCTTGCGCCGGTACACACCTGATTCCATGGCGGAGCGACACAGGTGACGCCACCCCCGCGGGGGTAGACACCATCCCAATGCCGCCTCAAAATTTCCAAAACACTCACAAAAAAAATCAAGTGTTATTTTTAGAAAGAAATATAATCATTTATATAATTGGAAAACGGGAAAAAAAAAGATATATAGACGGGAAAAAAAACAAATCACTCATCCTCTCCCCTGTAAGCACCCTCACACACACCCCAACACTCCCAGCATGCACTGAGAGAGAGAGAGAGAGAGAGAGAGAGAGAGAGAGATTTTTGATTTTTAACCACATATTTCTTAACTACACAACTTCAGGTATAAAACCCACAAATAAAAAACACATAGAATTACTCAAATTCTTCAACAAATCGCAATGTATCATTTTCAATCCAACACAAAACATTTTCTACACTCCAAACCTCTTCAAACTTTTCCAATTTCTTCATATGAGAGTAGAAAATAAAATCATGTTTTATTCTAGCTTTTATGAGTCCCTTAAACAACAATTCAATATTTTTACTACTGCCATAAGCAATTTTATATTTCCTACTAATATAAACTGCCATTTTGGATTGACCCAAAATAAAATTTAACAACCGTCCTTTCCTCTTTTTCTTTTTGTAATATTTAAAACAAAAATAAACTCAATCATTGTAAACGTTTCATTAACATTAGCAAATACAATCTCCAATAAACAAACAAAGGTCTTAATCTCTCACAATGCATAAAACAATGAAATATGGTTTCTCTTTGATCACAAAAAGGACAGCAATCTAGCACATTTGCATTCAACACTGAGATAAAAGCATTTACAGCAACAATCCCATGTAAAATTCGCCATTGAAGATCACCCACATTTTTAGTCAATGGTGGTTTGTAACAAGAGCCCCAAAAAGGTTTGACTTCAATATCAGCACTTAAATGGTCTCTCCATGGTGTATCCATTCGTTTTAGTTTCTCTTTATTTATCACCTTCACACAAACTTTATATAAACTCTTTCCACACATTGTATCAAAAATTATGTCTCTCAAATTCTCTGAGGTCATTAAAACATTTTCATTTTCAATTACACTTTTAGAGATCACCATACAAGGAAAAAGATCAGTTTTATCAGGAAGCGCTTGACTTGACAAAAAGTCAATCTTCTTCACTCAATTTTCTCGCCACTTCTTTAATAAAAGATGGACTCTCCTTGTTGATTTAATTTCAAGTCTCTTTGCAAGTGCATCAGCATTGTCCAACGCGATACCAGCCACTTCTAATAAGTCTTTCATTTTAACAACTTTGGCTTTTGTTAACGTTTGCATCAACCATAAAGTTGTATGTCCACAAAACTCCAGTCGAGCACCATTAATCAAAGGTTCTTCCAAACACCAATACAGAGACTTACATGACATTGATCTTTTAACCTGTACCATACACCATGCTTTTCTTACACTCTCATAAAAGGAAGAAATAGACTTCAAATGAAAACTCTTACAATCTGTCCAAAAGATGTTTCTTCTAAAACCCTACCCTTCAACCTTACTTAAAAGGCAATAGGCTATTCCAGACCATGATATATTTGGACTATATAAAAACATTTGAACAAACTGTAGCCTAAATGCTACTTTCCTACTTATAAGATCAACAACCCCTTGTCCACCTTCTTCCTTTTGAAGATAAAGAACATTTCGTCGTAACCAATGTAATCTATCCCAAAAGAAATGTATTATCTTGACCTGTATTTTTCCAAGAATCCCTACCGGAGGCTCTAAAACTGATCATCTGTGCCATAATGAGGAGGCTACTAAATTATTAATAATCAGTGCTCTCCCCCTAAAGGACATTTTGGGTAAAATCCATTTCCACCTTCCTAATCTTCCTTCTACATTTTCAAGAACATTTTCCCAGTTTCTTTGCATTATTATTTCATCACCCAAAAAAACTCCAAGATATTTAAGACCTCTTTGTGACCAAACCATTTTACGTGGTAAAACCAGTTCTCCTTCATTCCATTTTCCAACACTATATGCTGAACTTTTGGCCCAATTTACTTTTGCAGATGAAATTTTTGCATAAGTATTAACAATATCAACCAGTTTATCAATATCATCCTGTCTACTGGTTAAAACCAAAACATCACCTGCATAAGCTGATAGTTTTATAGATGGAAAAGTACTCTCATATATAAAACCATCTAAATGAGTCCTAATTTTATTTAGCATGGGTTCTGAATAAAGCATACCTGACAAGGTGCATCCTTGTCCAATCCCTCTTTGTATTTTAAAAGGGCTACTCAAACCACCATTAACTTTCAGAACACTTTCAATATCCTCATAGAGCACTTTAATCAAGGCAATGAAAGCAGGTGGAAAACCAAAAGTTTCAAACGTATACCATAAAAACTGATGATCTACCCGATCAAACACCTTCTCTTGATCTAGGGAAATTAGACCACATTTTTTTCCAAACAGTCTTGAGACTTCCAAAACATCCCAAATCAAGGATATATTATCCACTATTGATCTATTAGGTACACAATAAGATTGATCTAAATGTATAACCTGTCCAATTACCTCCTTCAGTCTGTTTGCCAAAGGTTTTGATAACATCTTATAATCAGTGTATAATAAAGAAACTGGTCTCTAGTTTTTTATCTCTTTGAGGTCACCTTTCTTAGGGAGCAAAGTTAAAACGGCTCTTCTGCAGCTGACAGTTGTCCTTTATCCAAACTATCACTTAAAACTGCAAGTAGATCTTCTCCCAACAAATGCCAATATGCCTTATAAAATTCGACAGGTAACCCATCTAATCCTGGTGCTTTACCATTTTTCATACTCTGCAAAGCATTGAAAACTTCTATTGAAAACCTCTATTGTTAAAGGGCATACCAGTTTTGCATATGAATCCTCATTCACTTTTGGAAGATGATCTGACACAAATTCAGCCATTAACTGGCCATCCACAAAATTGCGGGTATACAGCTCCTTATAAAAACTGACAGCCCTTTTATGAATGTCAGAAACCTCAGTAAGAACTTTTCCATCTTCTGACCTTAAACACTGAATACTTTTTCTTTGGCCATTTTTCCTTTCCAAACTGAAGAACAACTTTGACGGGGCATCCATTTCAGGAAGACTGAAATCTGGATCTGACCAACGCCCCCTGAGACCTTGTACCTAATAGATCTGCTAATGTTGCTTTTTCCCCTTTAAGAGCCCGCAATTGATTTTGATTTGCAGTGGCTCCATTTAAAGTCTGAAATTGCACGATATCCATCTCTAGACTTCTTATGGATTGAACCATGTCTCTAGTAACATTAAAAGTGTACTGATTACAGAGTTTTTGTATCTGCACCTTCCCAATATCCCACCACTGTTGTATTGATGTAAAAGAAGACTTTTTAGATTTCCACCCCAACCGAAAGAAAGAAAAACATTTACAAAAATGAGCATCTTCAAGTAAAGCACTATTAAAATGCCAATAGGCACTCTTAATTTTAACAGAATTAATAAAAACACATGCTACTACCATTGAGTGATCAGAGAAACCAACAGGACAAATATAATAAGACTTAAAACATTGTTTCTGATGTTTAAAACAATAAAACGGATCCAATCTTGCTAAAGAGATACAATTTTCTTTCACATGAGCCCATGTATATTACCTTTCGTTACAATGAAAATTCCTCCACACATCACAAAGGTGCAGTTTTAATCATATTTAGTAATTTGTTTTTTGATACCATATGAGGTTCAATGTGATTTCTATTTACATTTACATTTACATTTAGTCATTTTGACTTACAATTGGGGAATACATAAAGCGATTCATCTTGAAGAGGCAATCAGGCAGAGGAAGTGCTCGTAACAACAAGTCTCAGGCATTGTTCATCGGTCAGAAATCTTTGATGACCAGTTGACCTTCAAAGAGCACATTGCAAAGACTGCTTGATCTTGCAGGTTTGCACTACACAACATCAGAAAGATCAGACCCTTTCTGACAGAGCATGGTGCACAACTTCTTGTCCAGGTCCTTGTCATTTCTAGGCTGGACTACTGCAATGCTCTTCTGGCTGGACTTCCATCAAACACAATCAAACCTCTACAAATGATTCAGAATGCAGCGGCACGTCTGGTCTTCAATGAGCCCAAAAGAGCCCATGTTACACCTCTCTTTATCTCCTTGCACTGGCTACCAGTTGCAGCTCGGATCAAGTTCAAGACACTGATGCTTGCATATAGAACAACCACAGGCTCAGCACCCGCCTACTTCCACTCACTATTACGAATCTACACCCCCTCCAGAAGTCTGAGATCTGCTAGTGAGCGACGCCTCATGGTACCATCACAGAGAGGCTCAAAATCACTCTCCAGAACATTCTCATTCACCATTCCTGGCTGGTGGAATGATCTTCCCACCCCTATCCGGAATGCTGGATCCCTATCAATCTTCAAGCAACAACTGAAAACTCATCTCTTTCAGCACTACTTGACTTCATCCTGAACTTTATAAAAAAATAATAAAATAAAAATAAATAAATAAATAAATAAATCTTTCTCTTTATTTATTCCTTCCCTTGCTAGCTTGTACTTATTTGAACAATGCCTGAGACTTGTTGTTACGAGCACTTCCTCTGTCTGATTGCCTCTTCAAGATGAATCGCTTATGTATTCCCCAATTGTAAGTCGCTTTGGATAAAAGTGTCTGCAAAATGACTAAATGTAAATGTAAATGTAGATGTAAATATACAAATAAGGACATTGTAATAAAAAAAAAAAAAGAGACAGATAAGTGGCGTAAGGCACATGGTGGATAGAGTGCAAACCCGTTAAATAGACAAAACTGTGCAGATATAATGAGTGTAGAGCAAAAAGAGCTTATCAGTCTGTTAAAGTGATAAAGAGCTAAAGAGCTCAGAGAACAGTCTTTAATTAATCTGTCAGTAGAGACGCTGCTATGCTTTCTTGGCCAGTGCTGCAGTGTTGTTAGTCCAGGAGAGGTCCTCTGTGATGTGCACACCCAGGAACTTGGTGCTGCTCACTCTCTCCACAGTCATGATAGTTTTGATAGATAATCAAAACTATCAACTTTGAATTTAAAAGTAATATTCAATTCATCAATATCACTCCTCAAAATCATATGCACTTGTCTGCGGAAAGACACAACGTGCTTCAACAACGGAGATTTGCAGCCTAGCGGGATTTTCTTAATCGCAGAAACCAACTGTCCATATTGGGATAATTCGCGTTTCAGCGCTTCATCACTAATAAATGGGGGCACATTAGAAAGCAACACTTTTCTCGCTGGATTCACAAGTGGGAAAACCTTAATCAAACTACCACTGAGGACTACCCCATTTTTAACTATTGTGTTCACTTTTTCAACTTTGTCCAAGAATAACACCACAGCACCATTCATTCGAGACGCCGAACGAATACTACTGTGACCAACCACCTCTCCTACCACTAACACACATTCTTCAGCCGAGCACTCAACTCCAACCGGCACTTTTATTCCATGCTGCCGGGTGAGTTGCTCATAACTCTCCGTCTCCGCATTCGCCATGGCAGCCACTAGCTTACACAACCCCCCACCACAATATTTTCACTGCTTTGTGACCATATGTAGCAAAAAACTTAAATAAAACCAGTGAGAGAAACAACACAAGTAAACAGACCTTTGAAATGGGAAAGGACTCCACAATCTCGCTCCAATTCACACTCCACTCACTCAGCAAATGCCCACGCATGCACACACACGAGAGAGAGAGAGAGAGAGAGAGAGAGAGTGAAAGGCCCAAATGACACCCACAGCACCAATCAAAGAGAGATCAAGGACATGCTCAACTTAATCTGCACACGGCTGATGGACTAGTCGTGAGTAAAACACACCGGATTGAACAACTACACTGCATAATTATATAGCATAGCATAAATAAATAAATAATGTACAAAAAAAAAAAATCAACTTGTTCAAGTTGGGTTGGTTCTATTCTAGAGGATTGTTAAAATTGTTTTATTGACCCCATGAAACCACTGACAATCACACTGTGGAACATTCAGGGCATTAACTCATCCAGTCTGGGATGTAAAACCAAAACCCTGGATTTTCAGATGAGTGTTTTAGACATAGACATAATAATACTACAGGAAACATGGCACAGAACTGATGAGGTCACTCTTTGTCCTCCAGGATATCGTGAAATATCTATATCATCTCAAAAACATGCAAAAATTACACGCGGGAGAGATTCAGGGGGCACAATCATTTGGTACAAGCTTGAAATTGCTAAATAGATCCAAATAATTAAAGAAGAAGAATCTTATATCTGGCTCAAAATTGATAATCAACTCAATCAAACTACGAAATATATATTCTTATGTGCTCTTTATTTTCCTCCCTCTGAATCTCCCTACTATAATGAGAACATCTTTGAGACCCTCCACAGTCAAATGAACCACTTCCAGACCCAGGGAAGTGTGCTGGTGTGTGGGGATCTCAATGCCAGGACAGGATCCCTACCTGACTACACCACAGACAGTGGGAATAATCATATTTTTGGACAGAGCTTTCAACAAAACATTGTCAATTTTTCAAGGAATAACTCAGATTCCCAAATAAATAAAAACAGGAAACTTCTGATGGAGCTCTGTCGAAGCCTTGGTCTGTACCTCATCAATGGCAGGATGAAAGGGGATTCTCTAGGAAGATACACCTACAGTTCATTTCATGGCTGCTCAACAGTTGATTACATGATCACAGATCTAGATCCATTCTCTTTCAGAGCATTCACAGTCAAACCACTAACACCCCTATCAGATCACAGTCAAATAACTGTGTATTTAAAAAGGAAAGAAAATACTAACGTACATCCACAACCCAGTAAGCTGTACAATATTAGAAAAAAATTACAGATGGGTTCAAAACAGCACTGAAAAATACCTGACTGCAATTGACCACCCCCAAGTGTGTTTACTTATGGATAACTTTATAGAGAACATTTATCCTCATAACGAATATGGTGTAAACCTGGCCGTAAACAAAACATAAATGACATATTTGATCATTTGGCAACAATATCTAATCTTAAAACCACTAAGAAAACTCATAAGCAAAAACAAGAGAACGAAAAATGGTTTGATTCGGATTGTAAAAGAATAAGAAAAAATTAAGACAGCTTGCAAATCAAAAACACAGACAACCAGACAGTTTAGATTTACGCCTTCTCTATTATGAAGAGCTTAAAAAAATATAAAAATACACTCAGAAAGAAGAAAGAACAGTACATTCAAAATCAACTCAAAAAAATTGAAGAATTTGTCCATTCAAACAGTTTCTGGGACAACTGGAATCTTCTAAATAAAAAGAACCATGAAGAAATAACTATACAAAATGGAAACACCTGGAAAAATCACTTTGAACAACTTTATGGCAAAATAAACATGAGTACAGAACAAGCACAGATATATGAAAAATTTAAGCATATAGAATACATATTTGGCAAATACCAAAATCCATTAGATTACCCGATCACAGAAAAAGAGCTGATGGAGAAAATACAGGCCCTGCCAACAAAAAAGGCAAGTGGACCAGACAGCATCCTAAATGAAATGCTCAAAAATACAAATCATAAATTCCGATTGGCCATAATGAAACTGTTCAACTTGGTTCTGAGTGTTGGTCATTTCCCTGACATATGGAACAAAGGACTCATAACGCCCATATTCAAGAGTGGAGACAAATCAGACCCAAACAACTACAGAGGCATCTGTATAAGCAGTAATCTGGGGAAGTTATTCTGAAAAATCATCAACACAAGATTTGTACACTTCCTTACAGAGCACAATGTCCTCAGCAAAAGTCAAATTGGATTCTTACCAAATTATAGAACAACAGACCACATCTTCACCCTACACACTCTGATCGACAAATATATTAACCAAAACAAATCCAAAATATTCGCTCGCTTTGTAGATTTCCAAAAGGCCTTTGATTGAATTTGGCATGAAGGTCTGCTGTCAAAACTTCTAGAATCAGGTATTGGGGTAAAACATACAATATTACAAAAACAATGTATTCAAACAATCAATGCGCAATTAAAACTGGAAATAAACGGACAGAATTCTTCACTCAAGGGCGGGGTGTGAGGCAGGGCTGTCCACTATCACCAACCCTCTTCAATATTTACATTAATGAACTGGCAAAACTCCTGGAACAATCAACAGCACCTGGCCTCACACTAAATGACTCCAACATTAAGTTCTTGCTGTTTGCAGATGATCTGGTTCTGCTGTCTCCAACAGAAGAGGGTCTACAACAGAACCTAGACATCCTGCACAAGTTCTGTCAGACCTGGGCCCTGACTTTAAATCCTAACAAAACTAAAGTACTAACATTTCAGAAAAGACCCAGATGTCAGGGAAAGAGACACAAATTCACCCTTGGGCCGACCAAAATTGAATATGCCACAAACTACATATACCTCGGGCTGAAGATAAGTGCAACTGGTAAGCTAAATTTGGCTTTGAATGAACTGAAAGAGAAAGCAAGAAGGGCCTTTTATGCCATCAAAAAATCTATTCAAATTGAAATACCAATTAGAATCTGGCTCAAAATATTCCAATCAGTCATAGAACCTATTGCATTATATGGCAGTGAAGTGTGGGGTCCTCTTCTAAATCATGAATTTGAAAAATGGGACAAAAATCTGATTGAAGCCCTGCATGCTGAGTTCTGTAAGAGCATCCTCAGAGTGCAGAGGAACACACCGAACAACGCATGCAGGGCAGAATTAGGCCAATACCCTCTACTAATGCGCATTGAGAAACGAGCCATCAAATTTTGGAAACACCTAAAAATGAGCGACCCCAAACTCTCATCACTTTACAGCCCTTAAAAACCATGAGGTGAAACCCGAAAAAAGTCCCCTGATTCAGATGGTCCTGAAGCTGCAAACACAAACTAACATGACTAACAACATCCAGCATCAGGACACTGAAATATTAATCCACAAAATTCGGCCCAACCAAATTATAAAAACACAAAAAGAAAATTGTCTAACCTATTGGAAAGAAACAACAGAAAAACAAAGAAAACTTGAATGTTATTTGGCCCTAAATAGAGATTACACAACTGCATAATATCTGAGTACAGTGAAAGACTGTAAACTAAGAAGACAAATGACGAGGTACAGAGTGAGCAGTCATACTCTCACTATAGAGAAGGGCAGATATCGACAGCACTGGCTGCCCAAAGAGAGCCGCATCTGCCCATACTGTACCCATGGGGAAGTGGAGACAGAGCAACACTTCCTCACCAGCTGCCCTAACTATCAAGACATTAGAAAGACATTTTATCCCAAATTTGAAATACTTTACCCTGACTTCAAAATGTTAAGCAAGAAAACACAACTTCAGTATTTATTAGGGGAAAAACAAGATTGTATCCTGCTAGCAGCCAGATACATTGATGCCTGTCACAAAAAAGAGGGAGGAGTCAACAAATCAGTGACGCGCCCACAAACAAACAAACACAAACACGCACACAAATGCACATACACACGCACCCACAACATTGCATTTTAAATTGTTCATAGAATTCTAAAATGTTGATTTGTTCTACATTTTAAATGTATATACATGCATGTTTTTGTTGCATATATATCTGTTCTAGGGTCATTGTAAACACTATGATTTGGCAATACATTTAAACAATTGTCATGCCAATAAAGCACATATTGAATTGAATTGAGAGAGAGAGAATTTTTTTTTTTCCTGAGAAAATGGCTCTTCTAGAGATGGAGGTGTCAGAATTAAAGCAGCCCAGATGAATTTACCATCAATAATCTTAAGGCTGAAATTAAGGATTTGCACAACATCAACATGAACCTTAAGGCTGAAATGTCAAAAATGAAAGAGGACTCAGTACAGAGAGAAAGAAAGTTCACGGAAACATCCACGAGTTAAAAGAAAAGCTGAAAGAACAGACTGCAATGTGTTTACAGCTGAAAAACAGGGAAAGTGAATCTCCCAACAACAGCTGCACTGAGAGTAGTTTACAACTCCATCATGAAGTGACGTCACACAGCTCCACACCTCCAGACACAGTGAATGGCCATGTGAAGGAGCGCACTCACACACCGCCGCCGTCCCACAGAACACCAGCGACTCAGGCCTCAGTAGTTCTTCTGATGGACTCAATTGGAAAGAACATTGAACCAAAGAAACTCTTCCCCAGACAACGGGTTCTAGCGCTCAACTGCAGAAACACAAAACGTGTTCATGAACTGCTCACTAGTGATGATCTCGGCAGCCCGCAATGTATTATCATTCATACAGGTACGAATGACCTCCATAGTTTAAATGAAGGTACAGCCAAAGCAATGCATGAGATGGCAGAGAAAGCCTCACAGACATTCCCCAGTTCACGTGTACTGGTCTCCACCTTGCTCCCACAGCTCGACGTCCCACCCTCTGTGATTGACAAGATCAACGAAGAGGTCCGTAACTCCTGTTCCAGTCTGCCCAATGTGCACCTAGTCCATCACAGCTCTATAAGACCATGGCACCTGTATGACCGGCTCCACCTGAATCAGGATGGAGTCAGGATTTTGCCAAAGCTATCAAAGATGTTGCTCTTGGACGCTTCCCAACAACCGGCTATAAAGGAGCAAAAAGAAATGTGAGAATGCAACCGTTCGAGCCATCTGGACCTTCATCTCGCTCAAGACTATCACAAGACCTTCACAGACAACCCATGACTTCAGGCTGGTCTCACAGACAGCAAGAGAGGCAGCCGTACACTGAAGGCCCGTCTCAGCAGAAACCAAGCTACGCCCAGGTACTATCACAGCAGACACCTTCAGCAGCAGCGGCTCAGGAACTTTCCATTAGTGATGTGGGAGAAATTAAACCACTGCTAAACCTTCTCTGCAACAAATTCCTCAACTGAAATCTACAATGATTGATCACAACACAATGATTATTATCATTGTGATTATATTTATTAGCGATTGTTATTATTGTTTTTTTTTTTTTACTATAATATTATTACTATTTTAAGTCATTATTCACAATGATTTATTTTAATCAGTTTGACTACCTTTTTACTTGCTCTATTATTATTAATTTGTTATTTTGTTTTGTTTTATTTTAATATTTATTTTATTTACATAATTTTTTTTTTTGTTTTGTTTTTTTTGTTTTGTTTTGTTTTGGGGTTTTGCCTCCAGATAAACAGCAGTACTACTTAATCGCCGATCATATAAAAATGTTAAATATTAGCTTTTCGAATATTCAGGGTTTGTGCTCTAAAACATTTGGATTAAAAAGCACAAACACAGATTTTTTTTTTTTTTTTTTAAATCTAAATGATCTAAATGCTCGAACTGGTTCAGAATTAGACTATATTGATAACTTGGGAGATAAACATCTGTTCACACATTTACCCCAAGATCTCTTCAGTACTCTACCTAGAAGAAATAACCAGGATACTGGAGTCAATAGGCATGGGAAAGAGGTAGCCCACCTTTGTCAAACTTTAGGTCTTTATATCCTCAATGGTAGAATCAAAGGAGATTCCTGTGGACAATTTACCTATAGCTCAAATCTCGGCAACAGTGTTGTAGATTATGCCATATCAAATATAAGCCCCTCTCATTTGAGTGCACTTACCGTCAAAACCCAGTCACCCCTGTCTTATCACAGCCAGATCAATCTTTGCATTAAAGGTGAAAACATCAAATCAAGAGAAATTCATAAAAAGCCAATTCATCTACATAAGCTCAAAACACCATATAGATGGACTCGTGTGCTGAAACATATATTAAAGTATTGAAGTCTAATGAAATAGTTGTAGCATTTGGACCAATCAGACACACATTTGTTCATCAGATTTAACAAATCAAATTAGTTATTAGATTAACAACTAAGCACAGACCCCTCACCCCACACAAATTCTGAGTGCCGGTATGTCTGTGATGACTCCAGGCCCCCCGGTGCCATGGCAACCTATCTGATAACACTAGTTTTATTGGTCAAAGGAATGCGGGCAGACCTCATTTTCCCTTAGGAAAGAGACATGTAATGCACATAAAAATGGACTCTTCTCTAATTAATTCATTGAAAAACCTTTCTTTGAATGAACACACATATCATCAGGTCATTGTGTATTTTGTTACTGTTCGTGTATATTGTCTTTTTGTACTGTATCCTGTTTTATGCATGTTTATGATAGATCACTAGTTAATATTACCTCACTTATATCATGTTTGATCTCTATCAATTCGTCTTCGGATGATCTAAATGACAGTGTTTATTACATGTTGATAACTATGCAACATATTAGTGTTCTAAGAATCTTTAATAGCAACCCCATGCAAATTGCCATGCTCAGAGACAAAGAGTCGTAAAACCTTCCCTCCAAAGAGAAGGGAGCCCATTGGCTCTTTGACTCCCCAGAGGTGTGACCTCTGTACCAGATAAAGGTCTCATTCACAGGTCCGGCCCTCTTCTTCTGATAACCTCTCTTCTAAAGACTTCTGCTGCAAAGAGCTTTTCTGCTATCTTCTGCGGGCGCGCCCGGTCGGCCCCTAACATAGAGCCATGGGTGAGCTCCCCAGCCTGGGGATGACTCTTGACCACAAAGACCCAGTCTAGGATCTGTTAGACCCTAAGAGGATGAGCAAGATGTGAGCTGGAACTCTTCTGGACCCTTAAGTTATCGTGCCAGGCCGATGGTGTAGTCTTTCCATTCAATCAAAGCTCCTCGGACCTCAGCAGATTCCTTTCTTAACTCTTTTTCCACTCTCTACCTGGAAGTCATTTCTACCTCAGAACATCTTTGGAATTCATCACTCTTCAACCCGGAAGAACGTGATCGCGAATCCAAAAACCTTGAAACCATCAAGACTTTTCAACGAGACCGCATTCCGGACACAAAGGAAGTGCAAGTATAGTACATTTAACTAAACGAAACAGAGGTTTAGTATAAGTTATAGACCCCGTTATAAACGGCGCTGATGGTTTTACTCAGGTGGTTAAATGACTTTTTCCATAACTGCATTTTCTGGTTTTCCTGATGGTTTCATCCATCAACTCTCATTAACCCTTTCCCCATGTATGAGCGATTGTATGTTTGTGTGTTTGTTATTTGTTTGTTTGTTAGATTAGTTATGTGTGTTAGCGTTTAGTTAATAAAACTCTTGTGCACAAATTACGTGAGTTTCTGATTCTGCCTTGCATATTAATGTCCCTTTATGACCCTTGCTACATGCTCTAATGCATTAATAGGAAGATGTTTTCTGTGGCCACGGAAATATCCTTTCTTAGAATTGATATGAATTTACACTGAATGTTCGCTGGATGAACAGATCAGCTTATGGCAATTTAACTCTGCGACAGTTATTACTATCAGCCGATATAAATAATTGTAATTAATCATCATTAATTGTAATTATTTATATACAATTCCCTTTTTGAGCTAATTTGCTACATAGTCAATTCCATAACACTGTTTAACAATTCAGCATATGATAATAATTGGAAAGGAATAAATTTAGCAGTTAAACATATTAATGACATTTTTGAAAATATAGCAAAAAAGGCTAATTTAAATAAAACTACCACATATAAACACAAAAATAGAGCTAAACAAAAACCTTCTGAAAAGTGGTTTGACCATGACTGTAAAACAATAAGACAAGAGCTAAGATTAATTTCAAATCAAAAACACAAAGATCCAGTCCACTCAGAATTATGCTTAAAGCACTCAGAACTTCTGAAACAATACAAAAACACACTGAGACAGCAGAAATTGGATTATTATAATAACACAGAAGATGGAAAACACAATTGATCAGGGTCAGTTCTGGAGCACTTGGAACAGTCTAAACAATACAAAGCCACCAGAACTAGCCATAGAAGATGGTCAAATTTGGAAAGATTATTTTGAGAAGCTCTATACACATCAAATTGACCCTCTGAATAATCCCAACCAGTTAAAGTCCTTGAAAAATTGAATGCTCTTGAATCATGTATCAAAAACAACCAAAATCCACTAGATTACCCAATAACCCAACAAGAACTTAGTAGAAAACTGAAATCCCTCAAATGTAAGAAATCATGTGGCCCTGACAACATAAAAAATGAGATGCTTAAAAACAGCTCTCCTGAACTTCAGATTGCATTACTCAAACTTTTTAATTTGATTTTGAGTTCAGGTCTGGAACACAGGACTCATCTCTCCTATCTTTAAAAGTGGAGACAAAACAGATCCTAATAACTACAGAGGGATGTGTGTAACCAGTAATTTGGCAAAAGTATTTTGCTCTATAACCAACTCTCAATGCACAATGTCATCAGCAAATCTCAAATTGGCTTCCTCCATAAACATCGAACGACTGACCATATTCACACACTACACACATTAATAAATGAACATGTACACCTAAAGAAAGAGGGAAAAATATTTGCATGCTTCATATTATTTTGGCATAATGGATTGTTTTATAAAATCCTTCAAAGTGGCAAAAGGGTAAAATATATGACTTAAGTAAAAACATGTATAACCAAAACAAATGTGCAGTAAAAATTGGACAGCAAAGGACAGACTATTTTTTTCTCAACAGCGAGGAGTGAGACAGGGTTGCTGCCTCAGCCCGACTTTATTTAACATATATATCAATGAATTGGCAGATCTACTGGACCAATCACAGTCCAGGACTACAATTATTCCACACAGAAGTCAAATATTTAAATATTATAAATATTATATTATCTAAAACACCAGAAGGTCTCCAGAACCACCTTGACATTTGAACTAAATACTGACATGACTGGAACTTAGAAGTCAACATCCAAAAAACTAAGATTATGGTATTTCAGAAAAAAAAACAACAAAAAAAACAAAAAAAACAGAAATATAGAACATAAACATATATTTACTTTAAACAATACCACAATCAACATGCTTTACAATATAATTATCTTGGTCTAATTTTAACTCCTACTGGAAATTTCAGTTTGGCAATAAAAACATTACTTGTAAAAGCCCGCAGGGCACTGCACGCCATATGAACAAAATTATTCAAAATAGACATCCCCATCAGAATCTGGACAAACATTTTCGATAGTGTCATACTGCCTATTGCCCTGTATGGAAGCGAGATCTGGGGCCCAGCGAGTAACTACAGCCATAAAGATTGGCACAAACACCCTATTGAAGCTCTGCATGTAGAGTTCTGCAGAAGCATAAGGACCGACTTCCTCTTTGGTAGCACAACATATTTATGAATGCCATAAACTAAGAAGTAATGTAACGGGGCCGACGAGACATGAGGCGTGAGGATCCATTTGCAAACCTTTATTCAAAAACATGGTCAAACACTGTCAGGGTCAAACATCAGTAGACAGACATGTCGAGGGCAAGACACAAGAGTATTCCGAGAGCATGCGTGGGTCGTCGATCGGCAAACAATATCCAAAGGGCTTGACAATAGGGGTAATCCGAGAACACAAGCAATAATCCAAACAGGGGCAAACAGAGTCCGAACGGCAAGGCAAAGGGTTAATCCAGGAAACACGGGCAAGAAATCAAAACACGAGAAAACAAGCAAGGCAAGACTAAGACTACTAAGTGGGCTCCGTAAAGCAGCTATCAGCAATGACTGTGATAAATGCTAAGCAATACTTGGCAGCTTGAACAGGATCTGAGTGGGTATTAAATAGGCAGCGTGATTGGTTACAGGTGAGCATGTGATTAGGGTGAAATGTATTGTGCGAACTGAAGTCCAGTGTGAGTATAACAGTCTGTGTAGTATGAAAGTCAATGTAACTGAAGAGTGACCTCTGATGGAGAGAGAGCGGAAGGGCAGGCACAGGATTCGTAACAAGGGTGGAGCAGACGGAACTGGAACCCTCCAGGGTGGAGCAGACAAAACAGGAGCCCACCAGGGTGGAGCAGACGAAACAGGAGCCCTACAAGGCGGAGCAGACGAAGCAGGAGCCCACCAGGCCAGAGCAGACGGAACTGGAGCCCACCAGGGCGGAGCAGACGAAGCAGAAGACCACCAGACTGGAGCAGAGTAGACAGAGCAGAAGACCACCAGAACTGAGCAGAAGACCACCACGGCAGAGCAGAAGACCACCAGGCTGGAGTAGATGGAGCAGAACAACACCACGGCAGAGCAGACGGAGCAGAAGACCACCAGACCTGAGCAGAAGACCACCACGGCAGAGCAGAAGACCACCAGGCAGGAGCAGACAGCAACCACGGGTAGCCAGACTGATCAGGAAACCATGGCAAAGACCGAGACCTAGGGAGAGCAGAGACAGACAACACAGACAGTGCATTCACAGTCTCAGGGACCATGGCAGGGAACACAAATGTATCAATAGGTTCATTGACTGAAACTGGACAGGATGACAGTTCATAGACAGGATCACGGACTAAGACAGGTAAGGTAGACGGTTCAACAGACACACTTGGGGAAACAGAACAAGCAGACAGTTCATGAATGGTCTCTATAGAAGTGACAGAATTAACGTGAAAGACACGGGAAGCATTTATAGTCTCTGGGCTCAAGAAGATTCTAGAAGATCAGCAGTCATGAGACGTGACTCTGGGAGATCAGCTGAGATGTGACGAGACTCTGGGAGATCAGCTGAGACGTGACGAGACTCTGGAGATCAGCTGAGATGTGACGAGACTCTAGGAGATCAGCTGAGACGTGACAAGAGACTCTGGACGATCAGTTGTGATGTGACGAGACTCTGGACGAACAGCTGTGACGTGACGTGATTATAGAAGATCAGCAGTTACGTGACATGACTCTGGGAGATCAGCTGAGACGTGACGAGACTCTGGGAGGTCAGCTGAGTTGTGACGAGACTCTGGGAGATCAGCTGAGACGTGACAAGACTCTGGAAGATCAGCTGCGACGTGACGAGACTCTGGACGATCAGCTGCGACGTGACGAGACTCTGGACGATCAGTTGTGACGTGACGAGACTCTGGACGAACATCTGTGACGTGACGTGATTCTAGAAGATCAGCAGGGACGTGACATGACTCTGGGAGATCAGCTGAGACGTGTCGAGACTCTGGGAGGTCAGCTGAGATGTGACAAGACTCTGGGAGATCAGCTGAGACGTGACGAGACTCTGGGAGATGAGCTGAGACGTGACAAGGCTCTGGAAGATCAGCTGCGACGTGACGAGACTCTGGATGATCAGTTGTGACATGACGAGACTCTGGGAGATCAGCTGAGACATGACAAGGCTCTGGAAGATCAGCTGCGACGTGACGAGACTCTGGATGATCAGTTGTGACATGACGAGACTCTGGGAGATCAGCTGAGACGTGACGAGACTCTGGACAATCAGTTGTGACGTGACGTGATTATAGAAGATCAGCAGTAACGTGACATGACTCTGGGAGATCAGCTGAGACGTGTCGAGACTCTGGGAGGTCAGCTGAGACGTGTCGAGACTCTGGGAGGTCAGCTGAGACGTGACGAGACTCTGGATGATCAGCTGCGACGTGACGAGACTCTGGATGAACATCTGTGACGTGACGTGATTCTAGAAGATCAGCAGTGACGTGACGTGATGTGATTCTAGAAGATCAGCAGTGACGTGACATGACTCTGGGAGATCAGCTGAGACGTGACAAGACTCTGGAAGATCAGCTGCAACGTGACGAGACTCTGGATGATCAGCTGCGACGTGACGAGACTCTGGACGATCAGTTGTGACGTGACGAGACTCTGGACGAACATCTGTGACGTGACGTGATTCTAGAAGATCAGCAGTGACGTGACATGACTCTGGGAGATCAGCTGAGATGTGTTGAGACTCTGGGAGGTCAGCTGAGACGTGACGAGACTCTGGGAGATCAGCTGCGACGTGACGAGACTCTGGACGATCAGTTGTGACGTGACGAGACTCTGGACGAGCAGCTGTGACGTGACGAGACTCTGGACAAGCGTCTGTGAAGTGACGAGACTCTGGACGAGCAGCTGCGATGTGAAGAGACTCTGGATGATCAGTTGTGACGTGACGAGACTCTGGACAAACAGCTGTGACGTGACGAGACTCTGGACAAGCATCTGTGAAGTGACGAGACTCTGGACGAGCAGCTGAGACGTGAAGAGACTGGATGATGAGGTGAGACATGAAGAGACTCTGGATAATGAGCTGAGACATGAAGAGACTCTGGATGATGAGCTGAGATGTGAATAGATTCTGGTAGATCAGCGGAGACGTGAAGAGACTCTGGAAGACCCGCTGAGACCTGACTTGACTCGTAACGATCAACGGTGACTTGACTGGACTCACGATGATCAACTATGACTTGACTGGATTCATGAAGATCAACTATAACTTGACTTGGCTTTTTAAGATCAGCTGTGACTTGACTTGGCTTTTTAACATCAACTGTGACTTGAATTGACTCATGACTGGCAGCAATGACATGACGGGGTGTTGTTGTGGCCGCCATTTTGTGAACGGGCTCCGCTGTCACTGCCATTTTGTGAGCGTGCTCTAGCATGGCTGTTATCATACGAGTGAATGTGGTGTCGCATTCCTCCGTGACACCCATAGTAAATGCTGAACCAGCAGTCCACAGAACATAAACCATAAAACTATTCAGTGATGACCGAGGACCCTTATGAATCACTTTTGATTTTAAAGGCAGATTAAGGCCATCACAGAAAAAGTCTATTAACATACAGTCTGGTAATTCTGAGCCATTAGCCAGAGCAAAATATTCTGTAATGTAACCCTCAAGTGATCGTGTACCCTGCTTGAGCGCTAGCAACAAGATCGCTGCATCCATACCTGGCAAATGTTCGTTGGACAAGCCGCTGGATCCCTGTGTGGCCGAGTATTCTGTAACGGAGCCGATGAGACATGAGGTGTGTGGATCCATTTGCAAACTTTTTTTCAAAAACATGGTCAAACACAGGCAGGGTCAAATATCAGTTGACAGACATGTCGAGGGCAAGACACAAGAGTATTCCGAGAGCATGCGTGGGTCGTCGATCGGCAAACAATATCCAAAGGGCTTGACAATAGGGGTAATCCGAGAACACAAGCAATAATCCAAACAGGGGCAAACAGAGTCCGAACGGCAAGGCAAAGGGTTAATCCAAGAAACACGGGCAAGAAATCAAAACACGAGAAAACAGGCAAGGCAAGACTAAGACTACTGTAGTGTCTTCCGCTGCGGGTTCAAAGAATCACACCCAGACTTGGAGTTTGGTGCCAGAAGAAAAGACTTTATTATCTACATAGCGAGAATAAAGCCGAGATCACTTCTGCAGAAGAGTCTCCCGAATGCTTTTGTGCTGTCTCTTTTATACAGTTTGTACTTTAAGGTGGGTTCTATACATTCCATATAGTTCTATTTATACATACAATCTGATACCTCCCTAGAGAGAAGGGGCTTCAACACGTGTTATGGTATATAAAAAGAAAGCCCCTTTAAGTTCTTCCAGCTGTTCCTGTCTGCATTTTCCAGTCGCGTATGCACATTTGAGTCACGTACGCATTTTTTACACAGGGGCCTTAGAACATAATGGAAGATTAAATAGATATATTAAAGGCAAGATTCACCCTGATTATACTTGATTAATTCATATCTTCAACTATAAAAATCTTCTACATTCCCCCCTCTGAGACTTTCTTAAGTCTCACATTTGCTTATGTCTATTCAGAGTGCTACTTCATAATCCAGTTCTTTCAGTTAACACTATCTAGTGACTAAATAAGTCACACAGTCTTATCATCAATGACTAGATGATCCAGCAGCCCTCTGGAGGAGAATCAGAACCAAACATCTCTCTCTACACTTGACTAAGAGAGAGTAAAAGATTCTGATCCCCTTTCCCCTTTTATCACAGAAAACAATGTTAGAAGCATGAGCGTGCATTTGGTTCAGCGCTTGCCTGTGGTTGTCACAGTTATGTATATTAAAAACATAAAAACACATTCAAAATGTAATACATAGAATATTCTAAGAAAAATAGTTCGGATCCGTTGATCTTCAGCCCAGATATTTTGCGCATCGTAGAAAGCCATCCATGGGCAGAGGTTAGGCCAGTTCTTACACCAAGTTCTTACACCTCTTTTTCCTAGTCATCAGAGTCGCTGGAACTATCATCCACAATTTGCTCATTTAAGATCAGTTTGTTTAGCAATCCTTCATAATATTCATCCAGGTTCCTGTCGGTGATTATTCGTTGATTGTTTGGGACTTTTATCATTTCCATTTGCTTAACTGTAGCATTGACGACTAATGTTCTTAGTACGGGTAATACACAGCAAAATAATAATCCTCCTATTAATATAGCAGCTCCTAGAAACATTCCTAGTTTGGCAAACCATGCTCCCCATGCTCCAAATTTTAAATCAAACCAATCCCATATTCGTTGGTCCCTTCCTGCGTTTGTTGTAACTTCAGCTCTTAATTTTTTAATTTTAATCATCACTTCACTAAAGGCTCCTCCAGGGGCGGTATTATTTGGTATAAAAGTGCAACATTGATCTCCAAACATAATACAAACTCCCCCCTTATCAGCTAAAAGCCAATTCAGGGCCTGTCTGTTTTGCCATGTCATTCTACTTGTCGCGTGCACTTGTTCTCCTAATAAGGTTAACGCATCGTCAGTATAATTAATGAATCTTTGCTGATTATAATAAATGTAATTAATCCATTCTACATTTTTGTTAGGTGTGATCCAAACAAATATTGATTCAAAACCTGCTTTCACTTCATCTCTTGCCTTGAACTCATTAGGAATTCCTCTCGGTTGTCCAATAGAGTCTAAATATACCTGGGGGTCTGGCTCATAACCTCTATTGTCTTCTTTGCTCACGCTTTGTTCTGTTCCCCATTGTGCTATGTTAAGTTCTTGAAGTAATCTTACTCTTACGCACATTCCTTTCCATCCAACTGGTAACGAAATCAACAATGTCTCACCTCCACAGATCCAAAAGAAGTCTGCTATAATTAATGATTGATCTTCATATATTTCTATAGAAGTTAAAGCTATAGTTTGATTTTCACATTCTTCAGGTGTTATTTTATTTCCATTCATTGTTCCAAGTGCTAAAAGTTATGGAGCCCTAGAAGGAAGTCCAGACTTCCAAGAATTTTTCTTATCTATATACCAAACTATAGCGCATTTGCCCTTGAACTTGCCCACATCTTGTGTTCCTTTTGGTTTGTGAAAACACTCGTATTCTTGTTTGTAATCTATGGCATACCATTTCGGAATCTCTACTTTCCGTTTTTCAATTTTTATATATTTGCTGATATCCGAATACTGACACCAAGATCCCCAGAGTGGTCTAAAAAAATGATTTGTTAATTTAGGATTTCCCAAAAATCCTAAACATTCAGCCATACAATATGGTCTAGTAAAGTCTGTTAAATGACAAAAGTTTCTCCCAAATTCAGCACATTTTTGGTAGTCATGGGGATTTGGTACGGCTATCACTTTGTTTAACGGAGACTTGGAGCATAGCAAGCAATTTTCTTTCCTTGTTTCTCTCGCAGTAAATGCTGCCCATCTATACCATTCATTATTTTGAGCTGTTTCCCATAATTCATCATATTGACTAACTTCTTCGTCCCTTTGCATATCATAATCTGTCTCTCTACGATTTTTGATTATCATTGTCTCAGTCGAGTTGATATCATTATCACTGTTATTCCAAAGTTGAAAAGTTAATTGAAGGGAAGTCTGGTTGCTTTCTATTGGTTGAGCATGGATTTGCATTATCAGGTACATTAGGCATAGGATGGTCTTCAGACACATTGTCAGATCTGTCCTCTTTCCTCTCCAGTTCCTCCGACAGGAAGACAGGAGCTCCTTGTGAATCTTTTTTTGTGCTATTGTCTGTTTGCACTTCATCTTGTGTCTTTGGTTTCTCCTTGTCAGTCTCTGCTGCCTTGCCTGCCTGTCTGTCTTCCTCTCTTTCCGTCTTGTGCTTGGGAACCCTTGTACAGTGGTTTAGATGATACCAGGTTGTGCTCCCCTCCACTTGGACTGCCGTTGGAGTAGCTCTCACCACTTAGTAAGGTCCCTCTCTCCTGGGCTCATTCCATTTCCTCCGGAATACCCTCAGATATACTCGATCACCCGGAACGACTGGACACGTCGTCTCTGTTTCCTCTCTGGGCTCTTTTCTTTTTTCCTGTAAATAGATAGCTTTATGTATGGCAGTTAATTTCTTCATATACGAGCGAAGTTCCATTTGTAATTGCTCTAAAGGTGGTCCTTTGTAGGGACCTCTACAATATGGCACAGGCATGGGTCGACCCGTAAGCATTTCATGCGGTGTTAAGTGCGTGTTTCTGTTAGTTTGCATGCGATAGCTCATTAGTGCAAGAGGTAACGCATCAATCCAGTTAAGTTTAGTACTTTCACATATTTTGTTTATTTTGGCCTTGATAATTCCATTTAATTTCTCTACTTGTCCTTGACTTTGAGGATGATAAATGCACCCTAGTCTTTGTTTTATTCTTAGTTGTTGCAGTACTTGTTTTACAGTTTTTTGTATGAATGCTGAACCATTATCTGAACTTATTTCTGATGGTATCCCAAATCTAGGAATTACTTCTCTTGTTAGAAATTTAATTACCGTTCCTGCTCCCAGATCTGCTGATGGTACTGCCTCCACCCATTTGCTAAATCGGTCAACGATCACAAGCATGTATCTTTTGCCTTGTACCCGCTTTATCATATCCACATAATCCATAACCAAATGCTTAAAGGGCCCTTCTGGTACTGGTATATGCCCTATTGGTGTCGCTATCCCTTTCCTTACATTATACTTGGCACAGACTTCACATGTGGACAAAAAGTCATCCACTGTTGCATATAAATAAGGAGACCAATATCCTTGCTGTTTAATTTTTCTTGCCACTTCCCCCCTTGCGCAATGGTCAAAACCATGCGCATCTGCGATAAGAATATTCAAAAGTGAAGTTGGTGCAACAATGTTTCCCTCATGTGTACGCCAGATCTCTTGGGAGTCCTTTTTAGCTCCCCTTTGATGCCACATTGATTGTTCATAGGGGCCTGCTTGTTGCTGAATGCGAATTATATCATCCAATTGAGGTTGCGGTTCTATCAATACTACAGGTGCTAATATTGCTATTTGACATCCTGAAGCTTCTTTAGCTTGTAAATCTGCTGCATTGTTTCCTTTAATGACGTAATCATTTCCCTTTATATGTGCTTGACATTTGACATTTTTGGCAGCATCATCGCAGAAATTAATTGCCCTATTTGTTTGCTATGTTGGATGGGAGTTCCATCACTTTTATTGAAACCTCTTTGTTTCCACACTGCTCCGAATAGGTGACACACACCATGAGCATATGCAGAATCAGTGAAAATATTAGCAGTTTGTCCTTTTGCTAACTGACAAGCAGACGTAAGAGCCTTTAATTCAGCTAATTGAGCAGAACAAGGTTGTATACAATGCTGTGATATCACCGATACAAATTCTTTCTTGTCTCTCTTTACCACTGAGTATCCTGTATGAATTCCTGCATGGTCTCTAAAGCTAGAACCATCTACAAAGTAAGTGACCTCTGCATCAGCGATAGGCGTTGATTCCAGATCTGGTCGTAATCTGGTAAATGCCAAAGACTCATTCACACAATCGTGGGGTTTTCCTTCAAAAGCTAAAGGGATTAATTCAGCTGGATTGACTGAATGGCATCGCTTAATAGTTACATCTGGATATGTAAGCAATGAAGAATAAGCCAAAATTCGGGCTTGAGTTAGAACAAATTTTCCTTGTTCTAATAATTCCACAATTTTGTGATGAGTATAAATAGTTACTGGGTACCCCATAGTTATTGTGGATGCTTTTTCGTAAACATAATATACTGCTGCCAAGCCCTGTTGGTAACATGGCGGGTATCCCTGGGCTACATTATCCAACTTAGTGCTGTAATAAGCTATAGGTTGTTTTTTCCTCCCACTGCAAGTTTCTTGCATCAGTACAGCTGATGCATAACCATCAGCTTTATTCGCCACATACAGATGAAACATTTTATCATAATTTGCTGTTCCTAGAGCAGGGGCTTGTTGCAATTCTTTTTTTATCGTCTCAAATGCCAGTAATGCATCTGTGTTCCATTTTAATGGATTGCTTAAATGTTGTATTCCTGCTTGTTTCATAATTTCTCTCAATGGTCCTGTTTTTACCGCATAGTCTTCAATCCAGTCTGCACTAAAGCCTGTCATTCCTAGAAAAGTCATCATTTGTCTTACTGTCAGAGGCAAAGGTATTTTACTTATGCCTTCTAATTGCGTTGGAGCTATAGCTCGAGTGCCAAATGCAATCAATCTTCCTAAGTATTCAACTTGAGGCTGACAATACTGCATTTTGTTTTTGGACACTTTGTGCCCTCCCTGCGCTAATCTTGTTAAGACTTTAATTGAGTCTCGGTGACATTGTTCTAGTGAAGAAGCACAAACAAGTAAATCATCCATGTATTGTATTAGCGTACTGTCTATCGCAAGATCTTCTAAATCGGCTTTTAGCACTTGATTAAATATGTGAGCCGAGTGTTTGAATCCTTGAGGAATTCAAGAATAACTGTATTGTTTTTCGGCATATGTAAACGCAAACAGGTATCTACTTTCCTCTGCTAATGGAACGCTGAAATAGGCTGAACATAGATCAATCACTGTAAAATATTTGGCATCAGGAGGGACATTCGTCAGTAACGTGTGTGGGTTTGGTACCTCAGCGGGCAAATCTTCAACTATTTCATTTATTGCTCGTAGATCATGAACAAGACGCCACCGGTTTTTGTCCGCTTTAAGTATAGGCATAATTGGAGTGTTACAGTAACTAGACGTTGCTATTAAAACTCCTGCTTTTACTAAACCTTCAATGGTGTCTTTTATTCCGGCCACAGCCTCTGGACGCAAAGGATATTGTGCCTTTCTGGGCAGTCGTGCATCTTGTTTAAGTTGAACTCTCACTGGATTAGCCAATTTTATTAATCATATATCTGTGTCATGTTGTGACCATAATTCGGTAGATACCTGACTCTCCATTTCCCTAATTAATTCGGTCTCAGGGTTGTCTACTAATTCAGACGTGGTAGTCATCTGAGTTACTTTCTTTTGACCGATAACTACTTCCTGTGGAATTCCTAGCAAACTGGTAGCACACAAAATTTTGATGTAATTTTTGTCAGCTGAATGAAAAATCAACGGATGATCTGTTGGTTCCCAATTGCTTTTTCCTGCTTTTTTCATCATTGGTCCTAAATCTTTTGCTTCCCAGTCCTTTCCTACATACACTGTAATATGTGGGACAGAATCCGTCACACTAAACCATTTCTCCACAAATTCACTGTCAGGAATATTTAAAGCTGCTCCTTGTTTACCTATTATGATATGCGGGGAGACTATCTCAACTTTTTGTCCCTTTGTTTCTTCCTGCCATTTTTGTTCTATTTTTTCATCTCTTTCTGGGTCATATATCATCGTACAATGAAATTCTGATTTTGTTAGCTGTGCTTCAGGAAGCTGTGCTTCAATAAACTTTCCCCACTTGTTCACTGTCTGTTTTACATCTTGTTCTATCTGTCCTATCCAATAGACGTTTGCTTTTGGCTCTGCAACTACCATTTGTGTTTCTGTTCCTATTGCGTCAATATATATTCCTTCTGGAGAACACCAAATTTGTAACCCCAATCTACATAATGCATCCCTTCCTAACAAATTGACAGGAGTTTGATTTGATACAAGAATGGGCATTGTTATACTTTGATTCTTTGTCTGTAGACACACTGGAGCTGTCATTGGAATTAATTGCATTTGTCCCGAGAATCCTATTGTCTTTGCGAATTTTCCAGACAAGGGGAGATGTGAGGCATATTTTGAGTTTAAGCAAGAAAAAATTGCTCCTGTGTCTAACATCATGGGTGTAGTTTTACCTTCTATTTTTACTTGCATAATAGGCTCTTGATCAGCTTTTGTTGTTAACATTGGCAGCTGATTTTCCCCTATAGAATTCTCTGGGCATCCCTAAAAACCTTGATTTGGACCTCTCCATGGATTAACTGGGCCTTCTACAGTACCTCGATTAGACTGTTGCCAGCTCTCCCCCCTTCCACCCCGAGGGTTCTGTTGCCATGGATAGGTGGGACAGTCATATTTAATATGTCCGGGCTGTTCGCACGCCCAACAAACACCGGGAGGACCAGGATAAGGTTTGTCTCTTCCTCTTTGGCCTCTCTGTATTGGTCTTTTTCTCCATCCCGCGGGTGCTGGCTGTTGAGGATAAACATTAATTATGGGCACATGGAGCGGGTGTGTGTTCAGAGGGACCGCTGTAGGTAAGCTCGGCTGAATAGTTGGTTGTGGAACGCTTACTGGAGACATAATTGTCATTTGTTCCGCTTCTTCCTTCTTTACTGGAGCTTGAACTTTTCTCTTATTTTTCATTGTCAGTTCTTCAAGCTGTAGTTGAGCTAGCTTGCGCTGTAGCTCTTTCTCTTGGCTCTTGAGCTTTAGTTCATTCTTTCTATATTGCTCCACTGCATGAGACACATGGTCGCAGAACTCTTTGTGTGTTTTAGAGTTTAAGCCGACCACGTCCTCCAGCCTGCTCTTGACAGCTAGTGGCATAGCGTCAATCACCGCTTGTCTGAATAATGTTGCCATTAACGGGTCCCTCTCTGGATCTCCTTCAGTCTCTTGCTTCCATCTTTTCAGCTGTCTCTGGACGTATGTGGTTGGATTTTCGGTTTCCCCCAGCTGTTCTCCCTTCAACGATTTAGGGTCCAGTCTCATCGGGTACTCAGCACGCAGTGCCTGCCACACTGCTGGACGGAATGCATCAAAAACAATTCCATCCATATTATGAGAGTTCACAGCTCTGTCCAGAGTGGCTATTTGCAAAATTTCATCCATCTTTGCCCCTCCTATTATTTTAGCCATCAGAGCTTTAATGTCCCCCACAGCCAAAAGTTTGCCCATTGTCTCTTCTTCAAATACTCTTATCCATTTTCCAGCACCCTCATGAATATCTGGGAGGCGAGTGACTAGCCCGTCGAGGTCTTGTGAAGCCCAGGGGACATATTGTCCTTGTGACCCTTTGATCAAAATTGGGAGTTGTGCAGCCAGTGGTCTGAGTGTCCCTTTTTCTCTGCCCTGTTCCCAATTTCCTGTATCAAATAACTCCTCTTCATTATTCACTTCCTCACTACTTTCGAAGAACTTATTTCTCTCTCTCTCCAATTTATTTACCTTTTGGATCTTTTTTCCTGATTCTCTAATTTTCTTCTCTATCTCATCTTTCATAGCCTCTACTTGTCCTTCGATTTCTCTATCTTTCCTCTTTATTTTTTCTAACACTTCCTCATATCCCGTTTTGCTTTCTTGGTTTGTTTTCATCATTTCTAAGGCTATGCGTGCTTGTTTATAACAATCCATAGGTAAATATCTTTCCCTTTCCTGTTCCATTCTTTTTGTTTTTCCGGCTGGTTCCTTTTTTCCTTCCAACTCTATTTGTCCTTCCATGTCCATTTCTCCCTTTACCTCTACATTTCCCTTTAGAAATGGGAACTCTCCATTTACAGGCAGATAGGGGGGTGGTTCGGAAAACAACATCTCCTTTTCGTTTGTTTTTCTGTCTGCCTCTTTCAGTATCTTTCTGGCCTTTTTTATATTTTTTAAAGCGTTTTCCCCTTCTTTTTTAAACATAGCTATCACTTATTTTTCCTTCTCCCTTTTTGCTTCTCTTTTTTCTCTTTTGTTACTAACGCTTGTATTTTTATAGTTTTTTATCAGAGTTTCCATTTCTTCACACAATGCCACATCAAACGTCCCTTCCTTTGGCCATTTTGTCATTTTATTCTTAGTTCTCTTTTGCTATTTGTCTGAGATTTTGTTTATCATCTCTTTACACAAAGGATATTTCAATCCTAATATCTCTACCGGAGTAGCAGCCATATCTTCTCTGACAATCTTTTAGTCAGGAATTTTTTTCCTATTTATTTTTATATAATCCTTTTTGTCACTCTTTTTCCAATTAATTTATCTTTTAACCACTTTCCCCTAATCCTATTCTTTATTTAGTGACTTGCATCTTTTAACCCAGTTCTTTATTTATTTATTTATTTTTTCCTGTTTGATTCATGCCCTCTTTCTATATGAATTTTCCAACTTTATTTTATGATCCCTTACTATGCATAAAATCTTTAACGATAAAGAATTATCTATTTTCTCTTATTTTTTATTTCTTATTTAGTTAGTGCGCACGTATTATTATATTTAATGTACTTCTTCAACTTATTATATTAATCTCCCTTCTACAGTACTGCTCTCATACAATTTTCCTCTTTCTCATTCACACAGACATCCAATAATAAAATCTTATAATAAATCCGGATTTAATCTTTATTGACCCTATTTTTCTAAAAACATTCACTCCTTCTAGTCCTCTTATTTAGTCGAGGCTCATTCTTTCATCCTTTGTCCCCTTGTTTATAGGGCTCATTCAATCATTCATCCCTCTCAGGTGCGGCACGAACTGCGTCCGTCTCTACCATGCCACATTTAAGTGACGGTCCAGGAGAGGTGCGCAGCCCTTGCCCACCCGATACGGAATTTATTTATTTTCTCACACAACCTCAGTCTTTCACACAGGCGCCAACATAGTTTCAAACACACATCAAAACAAAACACTTCACCTCTCTGTGAGTGACCTGCTACGTTGCTCTCGCTCTTCTACTGTTTTAATTCACTTTCCCGCTCTCTCAGTAAAAAACCAGCGCAAGGCCAGGATTTTTGCCTGCCCGTGCAGTCCCCTATAATCTCCCTTACACCTTTTTAGGGCGGTATCCGCAGGTCTTTTTGCCTACCCGTGCAGTCCCTGTATCTATAAACAGGCGGTATCCGCAGGCCTCTTTTTGCCTACCCGTGCAGTCCCCTGTATTCTTACAACGTTTTTTTTCTTCTATTTTTTTTTTTATTTTTGACAGGGCGGTATCCGTAGGTCTTTGCGCGCTTCCTTCACTATATCTGCTTCACGTTTATTTCTGTCCCTTCAGGCTCAGTCTAAATAAACACAGACCATTGCTAGCAATGTATATCTGCCTACACCATCTAGTTTCAATTCAGGCTGCTTATCAAGGCCATAAACAGTAAACCAGATAAATGCATGCAGTTATTTCTTCTGGAACAAAACTCCTTTTCTGTTCTTTTCTTTAAATTTAGAAATTTGGAAGAGCAAATTTTTAAGTGACCTTACCGCCAAGAGCAGCCTGGCAAACAACACAAATTATATAAGCAAAAATGCTTTACCTGTGTAAGAGGTGGCCACCCTTTTTGTGCTGTTCGTCATATCCTGCTCAAAGCGGTCGTCCACTCTGCTGCTCTGTTCCGTCCCTGTTCGGGCGCCAATTTGTAGTGTCTTCCACTGCGGGTTCAAAGAATCACACCCAGACTTGGAGTTTGGTGCCAGAAGAAAAGACTTTATTATCTACATAGCGAGAATAAAGCCGAGATCACTTCTGCAGAAGAGTCTCCCGAATGCTTTTGTGCTGTCTCTTTTATACAGTTTGTCCTTTAAGGCGGGTTCTATACATTCCATATAGTTCTATTTATACATACAATCTGATACCTCCCTAGAGAGAAGGGGCTTCAACACGTGTTATGGTATATAAAAAGAAAGCCCCTTTAAGTTCTTCCAGCTGTTCCTGTCTGCATTTTCCAGTCGCGTATGCACATTTGAGTCACGTACGCATTTTTTACACAGGGGCCTTAGAACATAATGGAAGATTAAATAGATATATTAAAGGCAAGATTCACCCTGATTATACTTGATTAATTCATATCTTCAACTATACACTACTAAGTGGGCTCCGTAAAGCAACTATCAGAAATGACTGTGATAAACGCTAAGCAATACTCGGCAGCTTGAACAGGAACTGAGTGGATATTAAATAGGCAGCGTGATTGGTTACAGGTAAGCATGTGATTAGGGTGAAATGTATTGTGGGAACTGAAGTCCAGTGTGAATGCAACAGTCTGTGTAGTATGAAAGTCAATGTAACTGAAGAGTGACCATTGATGGAGAGTGAGTGGAAGGGCAGGCACAGGATTCGTAACAAGTAAAGAGTGAACACATCTGCATTAGTTGTACCATTAATGTTTATATAAATATATATGGATGTATTTTGTTTTGTTTATTTATGGATGTATATTTGTTTTGTTTTTATTCTGCTATGTACAATGCTTTGGCAATATGTATCTACGTATGTCATTCCAATAAAGCAATATGAATTGAATTGAATTGAATTTAATTGAGAGAGAGAGACTTTTGACTTTTAACACACTTTATTAAAACATCTAAAAACAACTGATACATTATACCCCACACATATCACATTGCAATGTGTTCAGGAGACATATATAAAAATAAAAAAAAACACCAATAATAATAAACAGTCCTAATCAAAATGACGACCATATATCACCAATTAAACATTATTTCCCCGTCCTCACAAAGTGACAGTAAAGCTCCATTTGCACACCATTTGAACTCAAACTCAAGCAAGTTATTTGTCATTTGAAAGAGTCTATGTT
Source organism: Spinibarbus caldwelli (assembly GCA_039654775.1). Lineage (NCBI taxonomy): Eukaryota > Metazoa > Chordata > Actinopteri > Cypriniformes > Cyprinidae > Spinibarbus > Spinibarbus caldwelli. Next base: position 693,739 of record JBCAMP010000304.1, read on the forward strand.
CCACTCTTATTCTGGATTCCACCAAAGCAGTAAAAAGCTGAAGAATATTTAGATTCCGTCCTTCAGCAGCCAGTCTACATGACTTCCAAATGGCTAATTTGGCTTGTCCGATTATGAAGTTTGCAACAGTACACTGCTGTCTGTGCGCTCTTGAATACTTACATCCATAGATAAAAAATTGTCTTGTTAAAAACAAAACCCAAGTTCCCAAGTAAACCTTCTATCAATGTAAATAATGGAGCCAATCTAAAACACTCAGTGAAAACATGAAAAACAGTTTCTGGTAATGAGCAGAAAATACAAGATGGCAAAACATTCAAATTAAATTTAAAAATGTGATAATTAGTGGGCAATGCACAATGTAGTAGCCTCCACTGCAAATCACCAGATCGTTTAGGTAGAGGACCCTTATAGAAAAGCCTCCAAGAAGGAGAAAGTTCAGCAGGAACTGTTAAAAATCTTCTCCATTTTGTATCACTTCTGTCTTTAATATACTCAAAATAATCCATTTTAACACATATCGTCTCAGGTTACATATGTAACCATGGTTCCCTGAGTAGGGAACGAGACACTGCATCCTCTAGGGGTCGCTATGGGGAACGTCATCAGTGTGACCGGTGTCTGAAGCATATATCTAAACAGGACAATAACATTGGCTGGCGACGGCCTATGACGTCATTACCTGGTGCGTGTAGGCGAGCACTAAGTACCAACTCTACCCGGCTAAGGGAGTTGCCCCTGGGACGGGTGGACGGCTGTCAGTGACATTATCCCCTTCGGCCAAAAACCTGAGCTGCATACCCCAAAACTTACCTGTTAGGGGCCGGGCCTCCTGGACCCAGGGTAGAGCTCAAAGGCTTGGAATCAGAAGCAGAGATTCCTTTAAGGGGATACGACCAAGCGCCTAGGATAGAAACTAGGTCTTGGCCTGTCACCCAGGGGCTACTGCTTGCTCTACATGAGCTCGCTGAAGGAACTGTCTCAACAGATCCTTGGTAGTAACACCCTGTTCAAGTCAGTATCACTAGGGATACATAGATAGAGTGGGGCCCAAGGTGAAACCGGGGCCTGACCGACTCAAAGAAAGGGCACGAAGCCACAGCACGTAACCCATACCGTACAGGATTTTAGAAAGAACGGAAAACACTTGGTGTGTGATCTTACCACAATGTGGCTTTCAGAAAGTACACAGAGACTAGCGTGCATACTTACCATAACATGGATTGTAAACACCGTTCTAGGGTTCTGGAGAACATAGGGTCACAGAGCTCTGGGGGAGCGAAGAACCCAAATCTCAGCATGAGAGGGAACTCAGATGCTCAGAAGGGAGCGGCATGCTCATAGGTAACCCTCTATGGTGAGGGGAGCAATGCTAGCTCTACCAACAAGGAGAGCAACCCCACAGGGAGGCATAGAGAGGCCTAACAACCTGAGGCTGCTGATGACAGAGCTCTGGGGGAGCGGAGAACCCAACTCTCAGCATGAGAGGGAACTCAGACGCTCAGAAGGGAGCGGCATGCTCATAGGTGACCCTCTGTAGTGAGGGGAGCAATGCTAGCTCGACCAACAAACATAGCTCTGGAGAGCGGAGAACCTAACTCTCAGCATGAGAGGGAACTCAGATGCTCAGAAGGGAGCAGCATGCTCATAGGTGACCCTGAATAGTGAGGGGAGCAACGCCAGCTCGACCAACAAGGAGAGCATATGGTCACAGAGGACTGGAGAGTGGAGAACCTAACTCTCAGCATGAGAGGGAACTCAGACGCTCTGAAGGCAGCTGCATGCTCATAGGTGACCCTCTATGGTGAGGGGAGCAATGCTAGCTCGACCAACAAACATAGCTCTGGAGAGCGGAGAACCTAACTCTCAGCATGAGAGGGAACTCAGACGCTCTGAAGGGACCGGCATGCTCATAGGTTACCCTCTATGGTGAGGGGAGCAATGCTAGCTCGACCAATAAACATAGCTCTGGAGAGTGGAGAACCTAACTCTCAGCATGGGAGGGAACTCAGACACTCCGAAGGGAGCGGCATGCTCATAGGTGACCCTCAATAGTGAGGGGAGCAACGCCAGCTCTTCCAACAAGGAGAGCATATGGTCACAGAGCACTGGAGAGCGGAGAACCTAACTCTCAGCATGAGAGGGAACTCAGACGCTCAGAAGGGAGTGGCATGCTCATAGGTGACCCTCTATAGTGAGGGGAGCAATGCTAGCTCGACCAATAAACATGGCTCTGGAGAGCGGAGAACCTAACTCTCAGCATGAGAGGGAACTCAGACGCTCAGAAGGGAGCGGCACGCTCATAGGTGACCCTCTATGGTGAGGGAAGCAATGCTAGCTCGACCAATAAACATATCTCTGGAGAGGGGAGAACCTAACTCTCAGCATGAGAGGGAACTCAGACGCTCAGAAGGGAGCGGCATGCTCATAGGTGACCCTCTATGGTGAGGGAAGCAATGCTAGCTCGACCAATAAACATATCTCTGGAGAGCGGAGAACCTAACTCGCAGCATGAGAGGGAACTCAGACGCTCAGAAGGGAGCGGCATGCTTATAGGTGACCCTCAATAGTGAGGGGAGCAACGCCAGCTCGACCAACAAGGAGAGCATATGGTCACAGAGCACTGGAGAGCGGAGAACCTAACTCTCAGCATGAGAGGGAACTCAGACGCTCAGAAGGGAGCGGCATGCTCATAGGTGACCCTCTATGGTGAGGGGAGCAATGCTAGCTCGACCAACAAACATAGCTCTGGAGAGCGGAGAACCTAACTCTCAGCATGAGAGAGAAATCAGAAGCTCAGAAGGAAGCGGCATGGTCATAGGTAACCCTCTATGGTGAGGTGAGCAATGCTAGCTCGACCAACAAACATAGCTCTGGAGAGCGGAGAACCTAACTCTCAGCATGAGAGCGAAATCAGATGCTCAGAAGGGAGCGGCATGCTCATAGGTGACCCTCTATGGTGAGGGGAGCAATGCTAGCTCGACCAATAAACATATCTCTGGAGAGCGGAGAACCTAACTCGCAGCATGAGAGGGAACTCAGACGCTCAGAAGGGAGCGGCATGCTTATAGGTGACCCTCAATAGTGAGGGGAGCAACGCCAGCTCGACCAACAAGGAGAGCATATGGTCACAGAGCACTGGAGAGCGGAGAACCTAACTCTCAGCATGAGAGGGAACTCAGACGCTCAGAAGGGAGTGGCATGCTCATAGGTGACCCTCTGTAGTGAGGGGAGCAATGCTAGCTCGACCAATAAACATAGCTCCGGAGAGCGGAGAACCTAACTCTCAGCATGAGAGGGAAATCAGAAGCTCAGAAGGGAGCGGCATGCTCATAGGTGACCCTCTATGGTGAGGGGAGCAATGCTAGCTCGACCAACAAACATAGCTCTGGAGAGCGGAGAACCTAACTCTCAGCATGAGAAGGAAATCAGAAGCTCAGAAGGAAGCGGCATGGTCATAGGTAACCCTCTATGGTGAGGTGAGCAATGCTAGCTCGACCAACAAACATAGCTCTGGAGAGCGGAGAACCTAACTCTCAGCATGAGAGTGAAATCAGACGCTCAGAAGGGAGCGGCATGCTCATAGGTGACCCTCTATGGTGAGGGGAGCAATGCTAGCTCTACCAACAAGGATAGCAACCTAACAGGGAGGCATAGAGAGGCCAAAGACCTGAGGCTGCTAAATGACAGCTCTGGAGAGCGGAGAACTCATCTCTCAGAATGAGAGGGAACTCAGACGCTCAGAAGGGAGCGGCATGCTCATAGGTGACCCTCTATGGAGAGGTGAGCAATGCTAGCTCGACCAAAAAGGAGAGCAAACTATCATAGAGCTCTGGGGAGCGGAGAACTCAATTCTCAGAATGAGAGGGAACTCAGATGCTCAGAAGGGAGCGGCATGCTCATAGGTGACCCTCTATGGAGGGGGGAGCAATGCTAGCTCTACCTACAAGGAGAGCAACCTAACAGGGAGGCAAAAGATGCCTAACAACCTGAGGCTGCTCACTGACATGGAGAGCGGAGAACTCAACTCTCAGAATGAGAGGAAACTCAGACGCTCAGAAGGGAGCGGCATGTTCATAGGTGACCCTCTAAGGTGAGGGGAGCATTGCCAGGCCTGACCAACAGGGACCCAATAACCAAACATATCTGGAGAGCTATCTCTCCTCAGAGCCAAAGCACTCAGGAAGGGTTTCCGCAGAAACACCTCTCACTCTCGTACCTCCGGGAAGCAGTGTACTCAAGCCCACTCCACAGAGGGGCGATTCACTGATTCGCTGTAAGTAATGGTTAAGTGGATGACTCAAATCTCAGGAAGCCTCTCGAGGCGAGACATGAGTAGTACGTCCTGGCTGGGGCAGCTTCTCGAAGCAAACACTCAGCCAGGACGTCAGGGAGCACATCACAAAGCATTACACTCCAAAAAAGGCTCAGCCTGAATGGAGGACTGCGAGTCCTGGGGTTGCAGCGCTATACTGGGGACCTGAAGGCCAAAGAGGCTCCCACAGAAGCCTAGCGACTTGGCTGAATGATCCAGCAAGCATGAAGCTGAAGTAGTAAGGCTATCATCCAGGTTGGATCCAGTACCAATGGGTGAGACCATCACCGCAATCAGTCGACAGATCGAGAGGTTCTGACTAGAGTCAAAGCGTACAAAAAAAAACAGGCCCACATAGTACTGCGGAGAAATTAAATGGATCGTACTCACCAACCACAGCTCCCGTGCAGGTCCAACATGAGACTGTAACGCAAGTGCAGGAGGGTGGTGGCTTCAGCAAGCATCGAGGAGGCTCGCAAGCCAACACTTGAGCACAGAGAGTCATACAACCGCTGCAAAAAGAAGGGCTCCTGGAGTGCAGTATAATGTGGTTAGAACATGTTATAAAATACCTTAGGAAATTACTGATAGGGAAGATTTCCCATCAGGTCCTTTCCACGTTCTGCCCATGAACCGCGAATCGCGGGCAATGGGCAGATAATTCTCACCGCACCCGCAACGCGCAGCATGTATTCAACTCCCACGGGAGCTAAACGCGCGCCGCCCACACGCTAGATTACCTCGGAAATTAAGCGAGAACGGAGCCACCGCCGCGAATGCGTTGCTATTCCCGCGAGAGGCGAACACACTCATGCAGACACAGGTACACAACTCGGGTAAAAGTGAAGCACTCACCTCCCCTCTCAGTAGTCCCGCGAATGCATCACGGTGAGCACAAGCAGTCTCCTCGTGAGTGGAGTATGTTGAATTCATGCCTATTTCTCACGAAAAATAAGCAACGAATGCAAAGAGTACATTCAACTCCCTCGAGAGCCGAACGCGCTTGCTCTTCACCACACACACAACACGTGAGCCGCGTGAAACTGTGGGTATCAGAGCGTGCTTATCCCTCACAAGAAACAAGCAATGGATGCGACAAGCGCATTCAACTCCCTCAGGACTGAACGTACTTGCTCTTTATCACACACACACACACAACCCGCGAGTCGTGTGAAACTGTGCGTATCAGAGCAAAGCCTCTGGCGAGAGAACACGCACTCCTAGTCGTGCTTAGATTCTGCTAGCATAAACAAACGGTCAGTGAAGACAAAGAAGAGAATGACGTTTTTTCCCGGCGCCCCTTTATACTGTGGCGGCTCCAGGTAATGACGTCATAGGCTGTCGCTGGCCAATGTTATTGTCGTGTTTAGATATATGCTTCAGACACCGGTCACGCTGATGGCGTTCCCCATAGCGACCCCTAGAGGACGCAGTTCGAAGTTCCCTTGAAAGGGAACTGATAAAGGTGTCTCTTTCCGGCAACCTGAAAATCAAGCTCTTGTAATCTATTAAATTTCAACAGTTTTCCTTCCTGACCCTCTTCAACACAAACCTTGTGAGACACAAATAATTTAGGAAAAAACACTCTAGAAGGGCCTCCGGACAGAAAACAATTAACAAACAGGAGAAGTGTGGAGGGAAGAGCTGCTTTCAACCCACCTATGAGCTGCTCTACCATCCTGACTGATCTAAAACCAGCCTGATTGCAAATGTCCACCACTGACCTCCTTGGTTTAGACGAAGTGTTAACCAAGTCTGAAACTTTGGTCAATCTTTTTCCATAAAAGTTTTAACAATTGTATTAGATGTACAAATGTTATCTCCTAGAAGAGAGTTGTAAAACAGTGGTTCTTCAAGGCCAAAATGATTGTTTTCATGTCTAATCAATTTAAAACCCTTCCAAAAGTTTAGCACAGAACCATAAAATTTTACATTGGCTGAAAAAATCCCATCATAAGAAAACATTAAAAACAGTTGCCTATCAAGACAGAACCCACCAAAAGTTCTGAGCAAAGCCAGACCAAACGACACCCATGGCCTAAAATCCACAGGGTAGAGTAGGTTTTGGACTGTCTTTAACCTCATAGCTTTAACCTTGGCTGCCAAATCAATCAACCCTTGGCCCCCTTCATTTACTGGCAAATAAAGGACAGCAGGGGGAAGCTAATGGTAGCCATCCCAGAAAAAATCAACAAAAGTCTTCTGCAGCCATTGCAACAAATCTTTTGGTGGGTCAAGCACATTTAAGCGATGCCACATCATGGAAGCTACCAAGTTGTTAATAATGAGCACTCTTCCCCTAAATGACAATTGAGACAGAATCCATTTCCATTTTTGTAAACGTCCAGAAACCTTTTCAAAAATACCATCCCAGTTCTTCTGAATATATTGGTCAGTCCCAAGGAAAACTCCCAGCACTTTAAAGCCTTCCAGACTCCAAGAACAATTCTGTGGAAGTACTGGAGGGCCCTCATTCTCCCATTCACCCATTAAAAAGGATGCACACTTTTGCCAATTGATTCGAGAGGAGGAGGCTTTCTGATAAACCTCCAGAGCTACTCCCAAATCCATAACATCCTGAGCAGATCTAATGATAACAGTAACATCATCAGCGTAGGCATTAAGTCTAGCAGTTATCAGATCAGAGGTAGACGGACACACTGTTGATATGCCACCCAGCTTGTTTCTTAGTGTGACCAATAAAGGTTCAATAGCAATGGCATATAGGATTCCCGAGAGACCACACCCCTGCCTTATGCCTCTGCTTACTCTGAAAGGTCTGGTAAGGGTACCATTAATTTTAAGCATGCTATATGTATCAGTATACAAGAGTCTTATATAGGCAATAATAGATGGACCGAAACCAAAAGCCTCAAGGCACTTAAACAGGAGTCCATGATCCACCCGATCATAGGCTTTCTCCTGGTCCAAAGAGACAAAACCAATGTTAAGATTGTGTACCTTAGCAAAAGAAATCAAGTCCCATATCAAAAACATATTATCAAAAATAGTCCTTCCTGGGATGCAGTATGACTGATCTGCATGAATCACTGAAGAAATGTAAAGTTTAATTCTGTTAGTTAAAGACTTTGAAAGTATCTTATAGTCAACTCCGAGTAAAGAGACTGGAAGCCAGCATCTGATGTCTTCAAGATCACCCTTTTTAGGCAATAGTGTGACCACAGCTCTACGTAGACTCACTGGAAGCGTCCCTCTTTTAAAACTCTCCATAAAAACAGAAAACAAATCCCTTCCAATGACAGGCCAAAAATTTCTATAAAATTCTGCATTAAGTCCATCCAATCCTGGAGCTTTGCCAGAAGACATCTCCTGAACAGCTACAGATAGTTCATCAAAACCCAATAGTTTATCAAGCATAGATTTCTCCCTTCTGAAAACTGAGATAAATCCTGAAGGAGAAGGTCAGCCATCTCCTCATCGCAAGGTTCAGCTCTGTAAAGATCCTCATAAAAAGACAGCGCATAAGAAATAATCCCATGACCATCAGTAATCCTCCTCCCCTCTGGAAGTTTCAAACATCCTAAATTCTTCTTATCCAGTCTTCTTCTCCAGGTCAAAGAAAAACGACGCAGGAACATCCATACTATTAAAAGTTAAAAATCTTGCACGAATAAGCATCTCCTGGGCTCTTTCCTCCAATAGATTCTGCAAAAGAAATTTGTTGCATTCCAAAGACTCAGTGGTATCAACAACGTCCCCTTCAATATTAAGTTGAAGTATCTCTTGTTCGAGCTGTGCCATCTTATTGTCCAAAGAACTTTTAATATAAGCAGAGTAACTCTGGCAAAACAATTTGATTTGAATTTTGCCAATGTCCCACCACTGGCTCAGGGACTTAAACTGTGTTTTTCTCTCTCTCCAGATCTCCCAGAAATGAGTGAAAGAGTGCACAAAGTTGTGATCTAGTAATAATCTGCTATTAAATTTCCGATAGGAATTCTTGAAAGTGCTCTCTGCTGTGATGACATCAATAGATAAGAAATGATGGTCAGACAAAGCAGAAGGAAATATACAGCTGTTATAGAAATAGTCTCTTTTACATTTTTGTACATAAATCCTATCCAGCCTAGCCCCAGATCCCATATTGGAGTTTACTTTTACCCAGGTATATTGCCTAACCTGAGGAAATGATTCTCTCCAAACATCAACAAGATCGTGATAAACAATCAAAGACCGAAGAACATCTGCTGATTTACTATGAGGTTCTTCATGGTTCTTGTCCAAAGTATGACTTAAAGTACAGTTAAAATCCCCACTCAGTACAATGGTCGTTTCATGAGAAACATGACTTAAGGCAGTTTTAAGTTTTTCAAAGAAAAAAATACGTTCTGACCCAATATTGGGTGCATACACATTGACAAAAGAAAAATCAATGCCATGAATTGTTACATCAACTCTCAGCAATTGACCAGAAACTAGTTAAAAAATACTAACAGGTTGCTCTTTGTAATCAGGTGCCAGCAGAATAGCCACCCCTGCACTGACACTAGAGCCATGACTCAAGATCGCCTGACCCTTCCATTCATTCAACCACTGTATCTGATTATTCACATCTGTATGCATTTCCTGTAAAAATACCACACCGGCATTCTTCATCAAAATATAATCAAAAAGACTAGCCCTTTTCATAGCATCACGGCACCCATTAATGTTCAATGAACTAAGTCTCAAAGGTGCCATGAAAATAAGTATGAAATAGACACTCAATAACACCAATCCGCAAGAGTATTTTTCAGGTAACCAAGCCATACTCATTTTTTACCTTGTACATTTAGGGAACTTCTAACATTACTAAGAAGCTTTTTAAGATGGTACCGTTTGGGTTTGTCAAGCTCATCAAAGGAAGCTTTTCTCATAGCCATTGTACCAGACAGCAAAAACACTTTTAAATCAAGAAAATATGACTCAATTTTGGGTTTGCGAAGCCCCTTTGTAATATCAAGAAAGTTATTAATCTGCTGAACAGAATAAAGTTTAGTCCTACCTCCAGAGGCAGGCTCTGAGTCCATCGCATCGTTTTCCATTATCTCTGTGTCCTCTTCACATTCCTTGTCAGAATAATCCATTTGTAGCTTTAAATCCACAAGTTCTTGAGATGAAACGTCATCTTGACTCTGATTTAACGAGTCATCAATAGTTGTGTTACTGTCAGTTTTGTCAGGCTGTGTTTGTATTCCAAAACAAAGTGAATCGATCTCAGGCACGGACTGCAAGCACACCTGCTCTGGGCTCGTCTCTGCTTGTGGTACAGCGGGAATATGACTCGGCCCGGCCGCCTCCTCAGCAGCATCCACCAAACCGTCTTTAGAGGTTACCAGCACCGGCCTCTCGGGCAAGTCACCCGGCGCTGAAAACGCCTCGCAAGGCTGGGGTTCTGATACCCCAGCGGCCGAAGCAACATCCTCGCCGGCCGCCCTCCCGCTGTTCGGGAAAGTTTGTCTAACGTGTCCAAAATCACCACAAACAAAGCATCTCATCGAATCTGAACTAATAAAGATAGTGTAATCTTTACCATCAATGCTTAGTTTCACCGACAGATTTAACGGCTCACTCTGAGGATTTAAAATCATAAAAGCCTGACGCCGAAAAGACATTACATGTTTAATATCAGGGTTTTTACATCCGAGTGGAATCATTTTAATAGGACTCACTATTTTGCCATACCTCTGGAGTATTTGCTGTAGTTGTTCTTTTTTAACATACGGAGGTACGTTCAATAAAACAACTTTCTTGGACGGGCTTGACAAAGGCAATACAGGCACAAAAGTGTCTTTAATTATCAACTCAGTTTCAATCAAGTCATCCACCATTTGGATTTCACTTAGAAAGAACACGATGGCTTTATTCATACGGGAGGCGGATCTGATATTAGCGCCACTGACCGCCGCACTCACGGCTATCAGACAATCCTCCACTGACACCTGGGCATCAGGCATGCATTTACAACCATGTCTGAGTGTTAACCGCGAGAAATCTCCCGCTTCCGACTCCATTATCCCCACTCACTGACCGAAGTCAGGGGTAAATAAACCTTTAACCCTATAATTGACAGAAAGGGAAAAAAGGTTTCAAAGAAACAAGAAATCTCACTCCAACAGAGAGATACTCTCGCCCACACCAAATGGCTCCGTCCACACTCAATCCCAGCATGCACTCGCACAGAGAGAGAGAGAGAGAGAGAGAGAGAGGGAGGGGCGCGATTCAGATACCGCGCATTTCAGAAAACGCCTGAACGGATGGATACATACACACAAATTATGTTAAAATCAGAGCCGGCCCAAGGCATAAGCGAACTAAGCAGCTGCTTAGGGCCCCCGTGGCCACCAGAGGGCCCCCAAGAGTAGCCTACAGTTTATTTTATTTTATTTTAATTTGTGATATATTATGTCAATGGACAGTGGTAATTATATGAAAGCGCAATATTCACTAATTAAATAATCTATAAAAATAATTTTATTATTTCCATAGTGATGTGTCATGCAGGCACAACAATGACCATGTTGATAATAATTATGCGCTGGACGCTGCCGTGTGGATCTGATGGATTAACATCACGTAAATTCACCTATTTCTCCCGAAATACATGAAAGTAAGTGACCAGTTAGCTGGTAGAAAAATAGAGTAAACTTTATAGTAACCTACACAATGTGTATATTTGACAGGAATAAAACACATCGTCCATTAATTGAAAGGATTATTATTGACGCTTTCTATAGAAATCAGTGTGTAGCCTATTTAACAAACTAAATGTCTTTTTTACTTAATTGAAGTGTATTTAAATGTCTGAAACCTAAAATAAACTTTATTCGGTTGAAAACACTGAACAGTTATGAAATATGAAAAGCACTGTGCACATTTTTCTTTTTCTGAGCTCGTCTTTCTCTGTCTCAGCGCCAGCCAAAGCGCGGCATGTCAAAGGGTTGAAATCGATTGCATTTTGGGGGTGGAGGGGGACAAATTCAACATGGGGGTTTTGTGGCACAAATGAGGGGTGCATTTCTCAAAACCATCGTTAGCTAACTATGGTCGTTATTTCCATTGAACTCTATTGGTAACGACAGAACTTGCGACCATAGTTTGGGAAACGCACCCCTGATCAGATCAGACCACCCCAGTTAATTAGCATAGCCTAGGTAGGGTATCTTTTTGTTTTAGGGAAGTTCATGTTTGAACATCAAAACATCAGCAAATATACATCTTAATATATTATAAATATAGCATTTTACTTAGTTTTAGATTAAAGTTTTTGTCTTCTGCGTGAAAATAACTTTCCTTTGTATATATTTTTGTAATAAAAATAAGCTTCTGTTTCATAAACTGATAACAGCTTAACATTATTTACCTTAGCCTACATTTTGGGTCTTTGCTATTGTAGTGGACAGCACATTCCAGGGCCCAGTTTATGGCGGGGCCCCTCTCTAACCACAATAGTGGACAAAGGTTTGCTACGTTTTGATTGGATCTTGGTGAACTAACATAAGCAAACTGTCCAACGCCATCAGATAAAGATGCCAGGACAACAGCCAGACACCTCTTAGAGGGCAAGAAGAAGACCTTTGGTACAAAGCCCAGGAAGGACAGGACTTCCTATTGGTCAAAATGCAGTTTCTGCCCTTCATCCACCAACAGACTGATTCCTCAGGTTTTGGCCTGTGACCGCCGTAAAAATTCCTTAGGACCTCTGGACACAGCAGCAGTGGGTGAAGAAAGAGAGAGATCACAGAGTTCCATCCAAATCCATTCATAACTATGTTTTCAAACCTTAAAACTGATGCACACTACAACACACACATCTTATACTTATTCAGAGAAATAAGTATTCTCAGTGACAGCGATGTGTAGTGCAACATCTTACACAATCTCAGCTGTTAATAGACAAATGAATGCATGCATGACAGTTCAATCTTCTTCCATCATGTTTGGACTTAATATGTTTGTAACATTGCCAAAGGTATTCTGGTTGTGGTTTGGTAAGTGAATGATGCATTGGTAAAACTTTAGTGACACTTTTCTAAATGTGTGTTTGGACTATGCAAATAAGTTCCACAGGAGGAAAGAAGGGTGGGACACTCAGTGTCCCCCCGCTCTGATGGAAATAGCCAATCACAGCCTGGAAATGGAGAAGCACCAGATTGCAATCTCCTCCTCATCGGAAAGGGATAAAGGTACCTTCCCAAAAGACACTCCTTGTTCTGAGTCTCCGGCCCGTAAGGGAAGGGACAGTAACAGACACCTCCGTTCTGAGTCTGAGTCCCAAAAGGGAGAGACTCTAACAGAAACACCGAAACCACTGGCCGTGAGGGAAGGGACAACAACAGATACCAAGTCCTGAGTCTGCAGCTTTGAGGCAGCAACAGATACGACCACATTCTGAGTCTCCAGCCTGCGAGGAAAGAGATAATCTACGTTCAGACTTCATTCAGAGTCTTCGTTCAGCGAGACAACAACAGATGCAGCACGTCCTGAGTCTCCATCCTAGAGAGACAAAGCGGATCGACCAAATTCTGAGTCTCTAGCCCAGAGAGGCAGAAGACACACAGACATTTGCAACAAGGTTAAGCTCCGACGAGCAAACCTTCACTCCAAGGTACCTTTGCTTGCGTGTTCCAGGCTAAGGATCTTCTGCACCTACTTCAGGGTCACATCTGCGTGTTCCAGATTTTAGGACCCTTTGGTGCTCCAGGAGATCAGCATCCTCCAACGCTTCGTGTTCAAGGCTGTCGAAACAGATTCCTGCTCCTTTCCCCACTGCATTGTTACCAGCACAACCAGTGGATGAAGTCACCGTAACCGGACTGCTCACTCAACCACAGAGAACATAAGTATCACTTATCCAAACCTCTTCCAGAGACCTTGGCATTGTTGTGTATTATCAGTATATGATTTTTTCTAATTTACATTAGATGTTATATAGCTGATTGCAGTTGATAACAAATAATCTTTCAGGTATTTGTTTGATGCATAATAACGTTCTTCACCTTACTTGTTTCAGAGTAGTGACAGTTTATCTTTCCAGATAACGTAGCTCTGACATAGCAACATCCAACATAATCACTTGCATTTTATGCATCTTATGCACTTTATTCCTTTGTCATTCATGGTATTCATTTAGTAGTTGTTGATTACTCTTGTCTATCTTTTGTTAATAAAATGTATTTGTCTTCCTTGTGTTGATAATGCAGTAAGGTTCTACAAGTTAGGTATCCCACCAATCTTTCTTATGTGATGTACTCCGAACCACACCTTAAGTGACACGTGATCCAAAAATCATAACGTCACCTGTGACGTGAGTACACATTACTACACTATTTCGCCCCCTTAGGTTGGCGAAAGCAAAATTCAGTACACTATTATATTCCAATATGATTATGCCTCAATTAGCTAGATATAGATTAAGAGTTGTTTTATATCTACAGATGCTCTCTGCTGTGTTCAATATTTATTATAAAAAAAGTATGACTTGTAATAAAAGTACAACTTCAATTAATAATTATGTTGTTAAAATAACATTCTGTTCTGTAAATGCATTGTCTGCTGGTTTATTTAGCTACTTTTCAGCACACCACATTAAGTATGCCATTTAATACTTTAAGACTTTAATGAATGTTAAAGTGCAAATTACCACCTGACCACTCTTGTAAGTTTGCAACTGTTACAATTAAAAATAACAGGTAAAAACATGCCAGGCAGACAATGGTATGATGTAAGAAAACACAGCTACAACAAACAACACTGATAATGGGTGTGTTAGATTTATAGTGTGTGAATAATCAAGCTTTAACAATAACCAGTCATATTGGCGGCACTGAGGGGCCCCCAAATCAAATTCTGCTTAGGGCCCCATAAAGGCTTGGGCCGGCCCTGGTTAAAATACCCGTTTTGGCAAATATTCTGGTAAACACAGTCGGTTATGTATTAAGATAACGTATACAGCTGAGAAAGAAACCGGATGTGTGTTAGTATTATTCTGTGCATTTAGTCTTAAAGAGACAGCAGCCTAGAAATACCTGCTTCTGTCTGCTAATCAAACAACACCACAGCTTTAACAAAGATTAATCTTAAATTTACTCCTACTTTCAAATTTAAGTATAAAAGCAAGTTATCAAATTCCTTAAAACTTAGAATCACTCTTAGACTAATGATACACAGGGAAACTTTTTGAGCAATGTTGCCGGGCATCTTTGGGTAATATTGCCGCCAACGGGCAACCAGGTGAGACACAGGGCCCATGACCGATCTAAAGATCTAAAGACTGATCTAAAGACTTCTAGATAGAAATTTGTTAAATACTCTCAATGGGAAAGCGCCCAAACAACATTGCTCAAAAAAAGCTGTCCAGTGTATCATCAGCCTTACTCTCCCAGTTATTTAAGACAGCTCGAGAGGTCTCTTAAGTGGTTAGGAGTTGCCAGAAGGGGCTTTTTTTTTTTTTTGTCAGCGCTGGTTAATGTTGAGCTGAACTTACCTTTTATAACATGTTTCCACTGTTCGACTAATTCAGCAAGCAGTAATGGTTCTTCCTCCCGCCAGTTCGGTTTTCTTTTGGAATCAATGATGGCTGATTATATCATAAAATCTAGGCTATATATAGGCAGGTCAGTGTATGGCTGTGCCCATACAGACTATAGTATTGTGTAAGAGATTTTGCCTGTTGCTGATGCCTTTTACGATAGCAAGACGGTTCCTATTATTGTTATTTATTGTCTGTCAAAATTATACTATGCGCCTATCTTTAGTGATGCAGTGTGGAAAGCCACTTCTGGGATGCTTCAGAAACCTGCTGTGGCTGGTATAAACAAGCATTGACCAGTGTGGCCACAATCAACTCCAGTGGCTGTGTTGGAGCCGTAACGCGCCGCAGATGTGTGCAGTCAGTGTATTCATCATACAGTTTCACTGATTATAACAGGAGTGTTTTTTTTTAAAGTACATAATACTCGCGCTAGACTGAAGTCAGTTATGATGTTCTTCTGTAATGTAAATTTACTTTGCTCGTTTTCTGTAGCTGCTTTTTGAATAACTGAGGAAATCATAATTAGTAACTTACAATGTTTCAATTAAATTATCATCATGTTAAATGCAAATTAAGTCATATTAAAAACATTAGGCTGATTTTGGCCTTATGCAGGAGTTGGTTCACTTACTGGCAATGAATCTAAGCGAGTAAATAATTAAATAAATTAGCACGATAATATCGTTTATTGGCGATCTCACAGTGTTACGGAACCGACGAGATGAGAGGCGTGCGGATCCATTTGCAGGGCTTTTATTTGACAGAGATGTGGTACAAAACAAGCAAGGTTCATGCAATGGCAAACAGGTACAACACAGGCAAGACAAACAGTAGTCCCAGGGCAAGCGTGGGTCTTTGATCGGCGAACAACATCCACCAGGGCAAGGCAGAGAGATAATCCAGGTACACGAGCGGTAGTCCAAGAGAGGTGCAAGCAGAGTCCGAACAGGAAGGAAACACGCTGTTCGGACTCTGCTTGCTCCTCTCTTGGACTACCGCTCGTGTACCTGGATTATCTCTCTGCCTTGCCCTGGTGGATGTTGTTTTGTAAGAATCAAAACACTAGAAAACAGGCAAGGCAAGACTATAACAACTGAGTGGGCTCCGTAGAGTAGCTATCGCTAGGATATACGCTATACAATACTCGGCAGTGAAAGAGAGGAAGTCCATGGCTTATGTAAGGTGTGTGATTGGCTGCAGCTGAGTGTTATGAGTGCAATGGATTGTGGGAACTGGAGTCCAGTGTAAGTGTAACAGTCTGTACAGTGTGAGAGTCCATATGATAAACGAGCGACCTCTTGTGGATAGTGAGCAGAAGGGTACAGACCAGATTCATGTCACACAAGCTGATTTTGATTTCTCAATTCATGACCCCCTTACTATAAACTGTATTATAAATCTCATCACTTAAGCCAGGCTCACACTTTTTGCAATCCCCAATTTGCAATCCGAAAAAAAAAAAAAAAAAAACACTTGTTGAGGACAGATGTCTGGGCCAGATTATTTGGTAATGTGAGGTGTTTACAGATTCAATCCTACATCTCCCGATCTGTTAGCAGACACATAGGGGCCACCCGATCATATCAAACATGTTTGATATTTAGGATTTTAAATCAGTATGATAACGTCAGTTCTTCCACAGTAGACAATGTGTGATCACAAAACAAGCTGCTATATGGGTTCACTGGTAGGATTGAGTATCTCTAAAATTTTATCAGTTCTGATTTTGATTTTGATTCTGGTTCTTATTGATTACCAGTTTCGATTTCAATGTGAGAAAAAAGGCTTATACTGAAGCTGTTGGAAACTCAGAAGCGAAGATCAGGAGACTCTTGGGTATCTTCAGCAGAGTCCTTTATTGAGAATGCGCTAAGTGGGGCTGCAGTCATCAAAAGCCTAACTAAGGCAGTGTTACATTGTAGTTTATATACATTTAGGGGGCAGTGCTTAGGAATGGAGTCAAAGCACCTGGGTGATGACCTTAAACAAAGCATGCAAATGAAGTATTCAGGTATAGCAACCTGCCCCATTTAACCAGTCCTAATCCAATCAGCATAACTCCTCAAAGACTGGGGCAGGGGCACCAAGAGCCATTACAAACAAAAGGTGAGAGTCTCTGTCATCTGGCTCATTTGACTTACAATAAGAGAACAGGAACTGGCAGGAACCTTTGTTTAACAGAATCGTTCATCTGATGTCATCATCTTTACCATAAATGCTAAATACAATATATTTCACTTTAGTTTTTTAGGTGATTGTATATAAGGACATAAGATCAGTAGATCTAAGACAGATTCTTAAATTTGTAATCCCACAAAGCTTTCCATGTTTTATGTTACAAAATGCATGCGTCTTATCAAATCCTTGGTTCTTAGGAATTTGGAACCGGTTCTGAAATAAAACTGTTCTCGATACCTAATCCTATTCGTTGGTCAGCAGAAATAGAGGAAATTGCTTGTGGAAGTTTGGCAATGGCGTCTTGTAGTATGTGATTTGTCACAACTTCCAATCCTGTAGTGTGTGCTTGTTTGAGATTTAATAAAAGAAAATCATTAAAGATTATGCTAAGATTATCCTAATGTACATGCTGCAACCAGATGTCATAGTTGGTTTGGATTTAAGAACTCCTGTAGTGTGAGCCTAGCTTCAGTCTTTTGTGTGTTTTAGACAACTATGAAGATGCTAGAAAGAAACTCCCTGAAGCAGAAGTCTTCTCGGATATTCAGTCCGATGCAGAAGGTGGTGTTAAAAAACCTAGACGAATAATGTAAGTAATGTAAGTAACTAAAAAAAAAAAAAAAATGCAGTCATTAACAGTGCTTGCATTTTAATGCCTTGTATTTTTTAGGGCTTGCATTTTAAGGTACTATTTAAATTCAAAACATTTCATACAGATTTTCATAATTAAAGGGTTAGTTCACCCAAAAATGAAAATAAAGCTGTGTTTTACTTACCTTCGAAGCATCCTAGGTGTATCCTAGGTGTATGTGACTTTCTTCTTTCAGACGAATCCAATCACAGTTATATTAAAAATTGTCCTGACCCCTCCAAGCATTTCCATGGGACTAAACGGGTGTTTGCTGTTTACAGTTCGGAAGACATTAAATAAAGTACACGCATCCGTAATAAAACTTCCCTCACAAAGTGACTCGTAGACTATAATGCAGAACACTCATGAAGCAAACAAAACATCTGCAACGCGCGCACATATTTGTATTGGTGCAGATCTGGGACACGTATAGCCTAGCGCATTTCACACAGACTGCTAGTTTCACTTTTGCCATAAAGTCATGTGTGCTTGATGTTTAAAATAAATGTTTATAGAGAATGCCCCTATAATTTTTTTCTTTTATATTTACAATTTAGTTTTAATCCAAATGATGCGTGTGCAGTAGGGATGTGCATCTCCATAACGGAGGGCGATGCGATACGCATCTCGATGCATAGCCAACGATACGATTCATTGAAGATACATATGAAGCAGCTAGCGATGCGACACGATTCACCCCTATTACGATGCAGTAAGATTCGATTTCAATTTGATTCGATTCAACACAATGCAATTCGATGCAATACGATGCAATGGAAAAAATATTATCGCTTTTATTTCTTTGGTTCAGACAGATGGCAAATCATAAATTAACTTGTGTCTTCTGACTTCTAACGCCTCGAGGCCTGTTTCATAAAACAAGTTTACCAAATAGACCAGGCTTATTTCAGTTAGTCTGACTCACTGACAAATGATTTGGTTCCATAAAGCAAATTTAACAAAGATCAACCTCAGTCACTGTGGCTACTTATGCTGGAAAGCGAACCTGGTTCAGGGCAGGCTAACTGTCAGGCTAAGCTGAGCTCACTGACGAACAGGAATGCAATGATTTTACTACTGACTCTCTCACATACTATCATAGCCATGCAGCCTTTCTCTCTGGTTTTATATCTGTACCTTTTATAGTTTGAAGAACAGATAGCATTAGAACATTTCAATCTAACATTGCTCTTTAAAGCATTAACAATCACTAAACTAAAAGTTAAAATCACTAAATTTAAACTACATTTTAACTGCTATAAGAAACACACATTAACTCATCTGAGCTTAGTAATTAGGACTGTATTAGTTTACATTTTATTTACCCATTACTATAGTCCCTTTACTTTACAGTTACTGCTATAATAAAATGCATATTTGGCTCAGAATTATTACGCTCCGTATGTTTAGAGTGCATCCGCGCAGCAGCGCTCGTCCACTCGTGTAAGCCCACTCCTGACAGCAAAATGGATATATTTGCATGACTTTCTAACATTTACAGATGAAAAATATACTCGTGACAAAACGTCTCAAATGCATTAAACAGCACAAATATATTCGCTGTTTGCCATGGTGGATCGATTTGAGCCATGATAGACATTAAGGGCTGCTTAAGAATAAACGTGCACAAATTAGTTAGACTGTGTGAACTTACATTGTCGTTTATAACCGCTTTAGCCCCGATTGATTTGTTAGGTTATTTCAAGTCAGGTTTTGGACTTTAATCCCCGCTTTTCCTCAGGTCTCCATAGTGTTGTTGTGATTCGTCATATTCACGCACAGCGGTGATGAGAGAACACCCTTGAGAAACAGTTTCGAGAGGAAAAATCAGTCTACATATAAAATATGGTTACAGATTATTGGTCACTTTCTAAACAATAAAAGTGTAGCGCATCCACTAGTAATTATACATAAATAAATCGGTTTTTACCAATGCACATATGTTAGAAACGATGCATCGTGATACAAATGTCAACTTGTATCCGATGCTCACTTTTTAAACCGATGCATCGCATCGTTAACTTTTTATGCCGATGCACCGAGCGAATCGGGAAATCTTCCCATCCCTAGTGTGCAGATCAAACAGCAAAGATCACAAAGTGTGCTCTCTCTCTCTCTCCTTATCGTTAAGTAACTTGTGCATTGCTTTACTCACTTGTTTTTGACACGTGGTATCGGTGTTTGGTATCAGAGCATTTTTATGAGTAAGAGTACAGGAGAGCAGTATCGGGCCCAATACCGATACCAGTATAGGTGCATCCCTATTATAAACCCTTGAACTTGGCAAATAGGACAGTGCACACAGCTGTATAATGCCATTAGCCCATTTCGTGTCATGTTTTTTCTGCCACCACAGAGGATGTGCTAAATTGGACATTAGGCCTTGATATTATAGGTACTACCATAAGGAAAGCCAAATTTTAGCAAGTATATCTCTGTTAATTCATGTGCATCCATGCTCTTGCTTTATTCATAGTAAGATGGCAGTGATGCACAAAGGAAGTAGGTTATATAAAACAAAAAATTGTAATGCATAAGCATGCAAACAATTCCCATGCGCATGTGAGTAGTTTCTCGAGGATGCAAAAAAAGTTTCTTGTGTGCATGCAAAAGTCTGTATTTTTTATTATTATTATTATTTTTTTTAAATTTTATTTTAGGGGCTCTGTATCTTGTCAGAAAATCAATTAAAAAAAATCTGAAAAATAAATATATTTACAGATGACTATTATATACCAAATATAAAGCTGAAAATAATGCTGTATGAACCATTTTTGTTAAATATGGTGCAAAACATCTACTGAGGGGTTTGGAAATTGAGTCTGGAAAAGTATGGAATTTTGAAATGGAAAATGTGTAGGAACCCTGTAATATCGATGTATAATATCGATTACATTGTCTGCGATGTTTATTTATTTATTTATTTTTTATTTTATTTATTTATTTTTTGCGTAGCTAGTCAGTGAACTACGGCTCTGTGTAGTAAATGCTACTCCATCTGAAAGCAGGTGATGGAGATTAACAGCTGATTACAGAACCGACTTTACTGACAAGATGCGCACCATTATCGCATCCGAATTATCGCCCAGCTCTACTTTAGACTTCCAAAGTCTATACAGCAAACACCCGTTCCTTCCCATGGAAAGGCTTGGAGGGGTCTGGACAATTTTTTATATAACTCCGATTGCATTCATCTGAAAGACACATACACCTAGGATGCTTAGACGGTAAGTAAAACACAGCCTAATTTTCATTTTTGGGTGAACTAACCCTTTAAAAAATAAATAATCCATATTCACTTTCCAGAGTTCACTTTCGAAGTATTCGATCTGTTTAAAAATATGATGTCTAATATCCGACAGGTAATTTCCGGTCCATTTTATTTTACTTTACAAATTTTTCCACAAATTCAGTGGTTCAGATTTGGCAGAAAATTCAGCATTGCACATTTGTCAGTTACTTTTTCATATAGTTAATTAAATGATTAATGAGAAAGTCTGTCATCTCATTTTGTGTGCCAAATATATTTGTATTGTAAAACTGTATAATTATTGTAATTGTACATTAGTAATATAATTGTTTGAAATTTTAAAAAGCTGAAGTGAGAACCTGGTTTTATTTCGTTAGAATTAGAAGTCGACTGATATGGGTTTTTCTCTGGCCCATGCCGGTATTTAGTGTAAACTCACATAAACAATAGTAATGCTATACAGTAAGTAACACAGTAGTCAAGTATACAGTAGTAACAAGCATATTTGCGCCAAAACTCCTGAAATATTAACTAACTACACACTCAATCTCTTAAACCATGTGCATGTTTTATTTTTTTATTTTTATTTTTTTATATATAATGGGAAGATCTGAGAGCGTGTTTCGCCAAGAGGTGACAAGTTTGCATCACCTCTCACCGTCTGCTGCTCATAACTGCTTAAGTTCAAGTTCAAGTTCAAGCTGAGCTTTATTGTCATTCCGCTACATGTGGTGACATACAGTTTAACGAAATGTCGTGCCTCACAGGACCACGATGCTACCGTTTTCCTGATGGTAGGAGCTGGAAGAGACTGTGAGAGGGATGGGTGGAGTCCTTCACGATACTGTTGGCTTTGCTGGAGCATCGTGTAAGGAAAATGTCCAGGATGGAGGGGAGAGGGGCACCGATGATCTTTGCACTGGCTGCAAGCAATAATGTAGTGAAGGCTATGTCAGAGCCACAGACATATTTAATGAGAAAAGTTAAAGTGCACGTTTTAGCCAGAAGTTTCATCTCAATTGCACGCAAAAGGCAGCATTATGTGTCCCACAACAATTCTATTAATCGCCTATTAATCGGGCTAATTTGCAGCACAATCGATGCAGATGCCGATTCATTAAAAAATTCCAAAAGTCAGCCAACCTCAATCAGTCGACCTCTAGTTAGTTAGAATGTGTATAACTCAGTATTTTAACTAATTGTAAAAGCTGAATAATTGAACAAAGCCTACTGATTAATCTGTGACATAATCAATATCCCTATTTAAAACACTTATTTCTTGTATGTTATTTTTCAAATGATCAAATATCTCTTTCAGTACATGCCAGTAGTAACTTGCACCCATTTTTTGTTTTTCTATGAAAGGAAAAGCTTTAGGCTTCGAAACTTTTAAGTCTTAAATGATAGTGATGATGATTATGGGCAAAATTTAAGAGCTCTGGAACCACCACCTCATGTGCAGTCTCCAACATTTCAGTCACTTAGTCCCCTTTGCCAGACAGCTTGTCAGCCACCTGCCAGCCAACCAGCAAGCAGCAAATCTTCATTCTACAATCCAGCTAATCAGCCACCACTGACTCATCAGCCATCACACTACCAGCCAGCTAGTCAGCCACCAGTGATTCAGCAGTTTTCTCTCTTCCAGTCAACAATACAGCCAAGTTCAGATAACTCACCAACATTGTGCATGTCCCAAAGTCACTCCAAAGAACCAGCAGACTCAGAATCTGTTCTGAGGAGGAACCAACAACTTCAAAGTATGTTATACCACTGTGCAACTTAAAAGTTAGCATGTTTAATATTGTTGTTTAAAGGCAGGGTAGGTAATTTGGTAATTTTTTTGTATTGCTGGTTGAAAATGTCGTCACATCCCGATAGCAATTGCCAAGTTTAAGTTTAGTTTTTCTAAATTTATTTATTTGCAGTAGCGTGACACAAATGTTTTCATCAGAATAGTACGCACATGCCTTACACACTCCACCTGATTTTGTCTTGTTTTTGGTTTGGGCTTGAGAATCACATTCTTTGGACCTGTAGCATTTAGAAAATGTTATATTATACTTTTCTGGAGAATTTATGTTCTAATGTAAAACACTGACTGAATGATGGGTCAGGCAATTAACAGTTATGTTCATTTCTTGCAGTTTTACTGAGAGAGATTGTGACAAAACAAGAAATGCTTCTTGACCAGCAAAATACAATCCTTCGAATTCTACAGTCAATGCATCGTCCAAGCTCTGAAGTCCATGATGGGGCCAAATTCAAGCATCGTCTTCCTGTGAAAGATATGGAGTCTCTCCAGTGCCTGGAGGCCAAGCTGAAGATGAACCCTGATACTAAATCAGAATTGGTAATAATTTTAATACCTTTGTTTTTACTTGAATTGGTTTTTAAATATGAACACAATTCCAGCTACCCTTTGTATTTAGGGCTGGATATTGAGACAAATTTCACGATTCTGTCAATAGGGTCTGGCTGCAGACATGCACTTGCATTTTCAGACACTCTCAGACTTGCTCTCTCAGACACCTGCACTTCCGCAAGTGACACCACTTGCAGTCTTATATTTTATTTTATTTTATTTTTAAATTATTTTTTAAATTGAATCTCTCAACATTTTACAACAGTAGCCAGGTGGTGAAGACAAGAAAAAGAAACTAAATTATGAAGTCACTTGCAATCGCTTCTTGCAGTCTTCGCTACCTGTGACGTCACTTGCAATCCACACAAACCGGGCATGTTGCCAATGGAGACAAGACACTGTTGGTTCTTTTAATTGTGATGATTTTGGCTCACATTTAACAAAAACCCACCAATTCACTATCTCAACAAATTAGAATACTTCATAAGACCAATAAAAAAAAAAAAAAATAATAATAATAATATTTTTTTTAGTGAATTGTTGGCCTTCTGGAAAGTATGTTCATTTACTGTATATGTACTCAATACTTGGTAGGGGCTCCTTTTGCTTTAATTACTGCCTCAATTTGGCGTGGCATGGAGGTGATCAGTTTGTGGCACTGCTGAGGTGGTATGGAAGCCCAGGTTTCTTTGACAGTGGCCTTCAGCTCATCTGCACTTTTTGGTCTCTTGTTTCTCATTTTCCTCTTGACAATACCCCATAGATTCTCTATGGGGTTCAGGTCTGGTGAGTTTGCTGGCAATTTAATCACACCAACACCATGGTCATTTAATCAACTTTTGGCGCTTTTGGCAGTGTGGGCAGGTGCCAAATCCTGCTGGAAAATGAAATCAGCATCTTTAAAAAGCTGGTCACCAGAAGGAAGCATGAAGTGCTCCAAAATTTCTTGGTAAACGGGTGCAGTGCTTTGGTTCTCAAAAAACACAATGGACCAGCACCAGCAGGTGACATTGCACCCCAAATCATCACAGACTGTGGAACCTTAACACTGGACTTCAAGCAACTTGGGCTATGAGCTTCTCCACCCTTCCTCCAGACTCTAGGACCTTGGTTTCCAAATGATATACAAAACTTGCTCTCATCTGAAAAGAGGACTTTGGACCACTGGGCAACAGTCCAGTTCTTCTCTTTAGCCCAGGTAAGACACCTCTGACGTTGTCTGTGGTTCAGGAGTGGCTTAACAAGAGGACTATGACAACTGTAGCCAAATTCCTTGACACGTCTGTGTGTGGTGGCTCTTGATGCCTTGACCCCAGCCTCAGTCCATTCCTTGTGAAGTTCACCCAAATTCTTGAATCGATTTTGCTTGACAATCCTCATAAGGCTGCGGTTCTCTCGGTTGGTTGTGCATCTTTTTCTTCCACACTTTTTCCTTCCACTCAACTTTCTGTTAACATGCTTGGATACAGCACTCTGTGAACAGCCAGCTTCTTTGGCAATGAATGTTTGTGGCTTACCCTCCTTGTGAAGGGTGTCAATGATTGTGTTCTGGACAACTGTCAGATCAGCAGTCTTCCCCATGATTGTGTAGACTATTTTGAAGGCTCAGGAAACCTTTCCAGGTGTTTTGAGTTGACTAGCTGATTGGCATGTCACCATATTCTAATTTGTTGAGATAGTGAATTGGTGGGTTTTTGTTAAATGTGAGCCAAAATCATCACAATTAAAAGAACCAAAGACTTAAACTACTTCTGTCTGTGTGCATTGAATTTATGTAATACGCGAGTTTCACAATTTGAGTTGAATTACTGAAATAAATTAACTTTTCCACGACATTCTAATTTATTGAGATACACCTGTACTTTATAATACATTTTATGCTTTGCTGATTTATTAGCAATGTTTGAAACCAGTCATTCTTTTTTTCAGGATTCTTTGATGAATAAAAAGTTAAATAAGAACAGCATTTATTTAAAATATAACTTTTGTAACAATATACACTACCGTTCAAAAACTTGCGGTCAGTAGGCCTTTTTTTTTTGTTTGTTTTATCAATTTGTTAAATTGATAGAAACAGTGATAGTAAAGATCAATATTGTTCTCTATTTTGAATAAATGCTGTTCTTTTTAACTTTTTTATTTATCAATGAACCCCAAAAAAGTATCACAGGTTCCAAAATTTATAAATAAAATAAAAATAAAAAGCAAAAAATTAAGCAGCACAACTGTTTCCATCATTGATAATAAATCATTATATTAGAATGATTTCTGAAGGACCATGCACTGAAGACTGGAGTAATGATGCAGAGAATGCAGCTTTGAATCACAGAAATAAATTATATTTTAAAGTATATTAAAATAGGAAAAAAAAATTTTTTTAAATTGTAATATTTCACAATAATACAGTTTATGTCTGTATTTTTGATCAAATAAATGCAGGTTTGATGAGCATAAGACACTTTCATGATGCATAATTATCAAAAATGGTAATATAATGAAGTCCTTTCACGTCACCATTTCGCCAGCCTACACTTCACATAATAGGCCTGTAGGTGGCACTTGGGCTTAAATAACTATGAGAGTTTCATGAAATAGGCTAGTAAACGGTGTAGGGTATCATACATAAATATAAGTGAATTGAATAGCCTACTGATTACCATTATTGCGACTTTTGTTCTGTGCAGTGCTTTTGTAGTCATTCAGCATATATTTTCTCAGCGATGTAGGCTAATCTGATTTATAAAATGAGACAAACCGCAGATCCAGATCGCTCCACAAATAAGCTCGTCTGTCCCATGTCATTTTCTACCGATTTATGAATAAGAAAGTAAACTGACGGTTCCACTTCACATTATTGTCCAATGAAATTTGAACTTGAGCCAGATCATGATTGGTTGGTGTTAGGGGTGTCGCGATATACCGGTATTGACGAAAACCGTGATATTCAAAGCAACAATTATCGATATTGTGTTAATTTAGTGTGTGACGATATACCGGTATTGGCGATAACCGCAATATTTAAAATGAACAGGACTGATAACACCACATGTAAATACTCCAGCGCCAGTACCTGGTTGACCTCCAGGTGACAGTATTGCGCCCTGTCAAACAAGAAGAAGACGCAGCGCACGCAGCTACTCCGAGAAGAGACGTGATCATCACAGTAAGTTGCCATTATTTTACTTGTCATAGAATGGGAAATGTTACATTAACCTGTTATTCATATGTTCATATATTTAAGTAAAGGGTGATTTATTTTGATAAGTACCGCGTTTTCTTTACTCGTCTTATTTTTGTATTTGCAATCAATATGGCCTGTGCATAGTAACACTTAATTTCTTTGTTCAAATCTATTATTAACAGTTACACGAATAAAACTGGTCTTGAAAAACTGAGCGACCACATTACTACATTAAACTCTGTAAAATGTTAAGCTGTTCGCAGTGCCATGCACTTAATGCCTCATTTGCGGTTATTCTAGATGCACATTAAAACTGAACTAGATAAAAAAAGTTTGTCGATACAAACTTTAAGTTGGCTTGAGAAAGCCGGACCAGAAAGTTTTAAAAAGTTTTAAAAGTTTAAAAAAGTTTGAAAAGTTTAAAAAAGTTTAAGAAGCTTGAAAAGTTTGGGAAGTTTTAAGTTTGACGGGTTTCAGTCTGAATTAGTTTGAAGTTTAACATAGTTTTAAAAGTTTAAAGTTAGATAGATAGATAGATAGATAGATAGACAGATAGGCTCAGATTATAGATAGACAGACAGACAGATAGATAGATAGATAGATAGATAGATAGATAGATAGATAGATAGATTCTAAGGACCTCAGAGTGGTTGCTAGGGTACTTAGAGTGGTTGCTATGATGGTTGCTAGGCTAGCTCTGGTGGTTGCTAAGGCGGTTGCTAAGTTGTTGCTATGTTACTCAGAATCCTTGCTAAGGTGTTGCTATGTGGTTGCTAGGGTGTCCAGGGTGGTTGCTAGGGTACTCTGAGTGGTTGCTAAGGTGTTGCTATGCGGTTGCTAGGGTTCCAGGGGTGGTTGCTAGGGTACTCTGAGTGGTTGCTATGGTGTTTCTATTCGGTTGCTAGGGTACCCGGGATGGTTGCTAAGGTGTTGCTATATGGTTGCTACGGACCCCGGGGCGGTTGCAAGGGTGTTGCTATGTGGTTGCTTGGGTACCCGGGGTGGTTGCTAGGGTGTTGCTATGTGGTTGCTAGGGTACCCGGGGTGGTTGCTAAGGTGTTGCTATGCGGTTGCTAGGGTGTCCAGGGTGGTTGCTAGGGAGTTGCTAGGGTACTTCGGGTGGTTGCTAAGGTGTTGCTATGTGGTTGCTAGGGTACTTGGGGTGGTTGCTAAGGTGTTGCCCTGCGGTTGCTGGGTGTTTGCTAGGGTGTTGCTATGGGGTTGCTAGGGTTCCTGGGGTGGTTGCTAAGGAGTTGCTAGGGTACTCTGAGTGGTTGCTAAGGTGTTGCTATGCAGTTGCTAGAGTACCCGCTGCAATTGCTAGGGTGTTGTAATGCGGTTACTAGTGTACTTGGGGTGGTTGCTAAGGTGTTGCTAGGGTACTTGGGGTGGTTGCTGGGATGTTGCTATGTGGCTGCTAGGGTACTCAGGGTGGTTGCTATGTTGGTTTAGCTAGTTGCTAGGGTGTTGACAGATAGATAGATAGATAGATAGATAGATAGATAGATAGATAGATAGATAGATAGATAGACTCAGATGATAGATTGACTGACTGACTGACAGACAGACAGACAGACAGACAGACAGATAGATAGATAGATAGATAGATAGATAGATAGATAGATAGTCAGATTATAGATAGATAGATAGACAGACAGACAGACAGACAGACAGACAGATAGATAGATAGATAGATAGAGTCAGATTATAGATAGATAGACAGACAGACAGACGGATAGATAGATAGATAGATAGATAGATAGATAGATAGATAGATAAATTTAGTCAGATGATAGATAGATAGACAGACAGATAGATAGATAGAGTCAGATAATAGATTGTAGGTGGTTGCTAGGATGTTGCTATGTGGTAGCTAAGGTGCTCTGGATTATTGCTAGGGTGTTGCTATGAGGTTGCTAGGGTACTTGGGGTGGTTGCTAGGGTGTAGCTATGCGGTTGCTAAGTTACCCAGGTCGGTTGCTAGGGTACCCAGGGTGGTTGCTAAAATGCTAGGGTACCCGGGGTGGTTGCTAGGGTGTTGCCATGCGGTTGCTATGGTGCTCAGGGTGGTTGCTAAGGTGTTGCTATGCGGTTGCTATTGTACTCAGGGTGGTTGCTAAGGTGTTGCTATGCGGTTGCTAGGGTGTCCAGGGTGGTTGCTAGGGTTTTGCTATGTGGTTGCTAGGGTACTATGGGTGGTTGCTAGGCTGTTGCTATGCGGTTGCTAGGGTACCCGGTGCGGTTGCTAGGGTGGTGTTATTCGGTTGCTAGGGTACCTAAGACGGTTGCTAGGGTGTTGCTATGCAGTTGCTATGATACTCAGGTGGTTGCTAAGATGTTGCTATGTGGTTGCTATGGTACTCAGGGTGGTTGCTAATGTGTTGCTATGCGGTTACTAGGGTGTCAAAGGTGGTTGCTAGGTTGTTGCAATGGGGTTGCTAGGGTTCCTGGGATGGTTGCTATGGAGTTACTACAGTACTCTGAGTGGTTGCTAAGGTGTTGCTATGCGGTTGCTAGGGTTCCTGGGATGGTTGCTAGGGAGTTGCTAGGGTACTCTGAGTGGTTGCTAAGGTGTTACTATGCGGTTGCTACGGTACCCGGGGCAGTTGCTAGGGTGTTGCTATGCGGTTACTAGGGTACTTGGGGTGGTTGCTAAGGTGTTGCTATGCGGTTGCTACAGTACCCTGTGTGGTTGCTAGGGTTTTACTAGCATTTTGTTAACATGATTAGCAAGTTACTCGCATGTTACAAGCGTGATTAGCATGTTACTAGCATGTTGCTAGCCCATTTCAAGCATGATTAGCAAGTTACTAGCATGTTTCTAGCACATTTCTGGCATGATTAGCATGTTACTAGCATGTTGTTAGCATGATTAGCAAGTTACTAGCATGTTTCTAGAATGATTAGCATGTCGTTAGCATGTTTCTAGGATGACAAGCATGCTGTTAGCATGACTAGCAAGTTACTAGCATTTTTCTAGCATGATTAGCATGTTACTATCATGATTAGCAAGTTACTTGCATGTTGCTAGCAGATAGATAGATAGATAGATAGATAGATAGATAGAAAGACATAGATTGTAGACAGATAGACAGATAGATAGATAGATAGATAGATAGATAGATAGATAGATAGAAAGAGATAGATTGTAGATAGATAGATAGATAGATAGATAGATAGATAGATAGATAGATATAAATAGTCAGATTGTAGATAGATAGATAGATATAAATAGTCAGATTGTAGATAGATAGATAGATATACATAGATTGTAGATAGATAGATAGATAGATAGATAGAAATAGTCAGATAGATAGATAGAAATAGTCAGATAGATAGATAGAAATAGATAGATAGATAGATAGATAGAAATAGTCAGATAGATAGATAGATAGAGTCAGATAGATAGAAATAGTCAGATAGATAGATAGATAGAAATAGATAGATAGATAGATAGATAGATAGAAATAGTCAGATTGTAGATAGATAGATAGATAGATAGATAGAAATAATCAGATTGTAGATAGATAGATAGATAGATAGATAGATAGATAGATAGATAGGTAGATAAATAGAAAGAAATAGTCAGATTGTAGATGATAGATAGATAGATAGATAGATAGATAGATAGATAGATAGACAGAGATAAATAGAGTCAATGATAGATAGATAGATAGATAGATAGATAGATAGATAGATAGATAGATAGATTAGAAATATTAGATAGATGAGTTTGAATGCGTTTGAATGGGTTAGAAATAGTACATAGAAGGGCAGCTTGATTGAGTCTAATGGGCTTCAGTGTGTTTAGATTTGAATTGTTGACAGTTGGAGTTTGAATAGTCTTGGCCCATCTGAACATTCCGTCAATGTAAGTCTATGGGATTTTTATGATTTTTAATCTTCATTTTTATGAAAACCGTAAGTCCGATCAGTTAGAAAAGATATAGCAACTAACTTCAGATCAGTCTGAAGATCTGGGCTGAGTTTGGAGTCTGTAGAGTTAAAGCTCTAGAAGGAGTTAGAGTTGATAATTTTAGTCTCAGAAGAAGAATTAATAACTAGATAAAAAAGTTTGTCGAGACAAACTTTAAGTTGGCTTGAGAAAGCCGGACCAGAAAGTTTTAAAAAGTTTGAAAAGTTTAAAAAGTTTAAGTTTGTAAAGTTTAAGAAGTTTTAAGTTTGACGGTTTTCAGTCTGAATTAGTTTGAAGTTTACCACAGTTTTAAAAGCTTAAACTTTGATAGATAGATAGATAGATAGATAGATAGATAGGGTCAGATGATAGATAGATAGATAGATAGATAGATAGAGTCAGATGATTGATAGACAGACAGACAGACAGACAGATAGATAGATAGATAGACAGATAGATAGAGTCAGATGATAGATAGATAGATGGTAAGTGGTTGCTAGGATGTTGCTATGTGGTAGCTAAGGTATTCTGGATTGTTGCTAGGGTGTTGCTATGAGGTTGCTAGGGTACTTGGGGTGGTTGCTAGGGTGTAGCTATGCGGTTGCTAAGGTACCCAGGTCGGTTGCTAGGGTGTTGTTATGCGGTTGCTAGGGTACCTGGGGTGGTTGCTAGGTTGTTGCTATGCAGTTGCTATGGTACTCAGGGTGGTTGCTAAGATGTTGCTATGCGGTTTCTATGGTACTCAGGGTGGTTGCTAAGGTGTTGCTATGCGGTTTCTAGGGTGTCCAGGGTGGTTGCTAGGTTGTTGCTATGGGGTTGATAGGGTACTCTGAGTGGTTGCTAAGGTTTTGCTATGGTGTTGCTATGCGGTTACTAGGGTACTTGGGGTGGTTGCTAAGGTGTTGCTATGCGGTTGCTACGGTACCCCGTGTGGTTGCTAGGGTGTTACTAGCATGTTGTTAACATGATTAGCAAGTTACTAGTATGTTAAAAGCATGATTAGCATGTTACTAGCATGTTGCTAGCACATTTCTAGCATGATCAGCAAGTTACTAGCATGTT
This sequence comes from Spinibarbus caldwelli, assembly GCA_039654775.1. Classification (NCBI taxonomy): domain Eukaryota; kingdom Metazoa; phylum Chordata; class Actinopteri; order Cypriniformes; family Cyprinidae; genus Spinibarbus; species Spinibarbus caldwelli. The sequence continues at coordinate 725,168 of JBCAMP010000304.1, forward strand.
TCTAGGATGATTAGAATGTTGTTAGCATGTTTCTAGGATGATTTGCATGTTGTTAACATGATTAACAAGTTACTAGCATGTTGCTAGCACATTTCTGGCATGATTAGCACGTTACTAGCATGTTGTTAGCATGATTAGCAAGTTACTAGAATGTTTCTAGAATGATTAGCATGTTGTTAGCATGTTTCTAGGATGACTAGCATGTTGTTAGCATGACTAGCAAGTTACTAGCATTTTTCTAGCATGATTAGCATGTTACTATCATGATTAGCAAGTTACTAGCATGTTGCTAGCAGATAGATAGATAGATAGACAGAAAGACATAGATTGTAGATAGATAGATAGATAGAAATAGTCAGATAGATAGATAGATAGATAGATAGAGTCAGATGATAGATAGATAGATAGATAGATAGATAGATAGATAGATTAGAAATGTTAGATAGATGAGTTTGAATGAGTTTGAATGGGTTAGAAATAGTACATAGAAGGGCAGTCTGATTGAGTCTAATGGGCTTCAGTGTGTTTAGATTTGAATTTTTGACAGTTGGAGTTTGAATTGTCTTGGCCCATCTGAACATTCCGTCAATGTAAGTCTATGGGATTTTTATGATTTTTAATCTTCATTTTTATTAAAACCGTAAGTCCGATCAGTTAGAAAAGATATAGCAACTAACTTCAGATCAGTCTGAAGATCTGGGCTGAGTTTGGAGTCTGGTTTTCAGTTTTAACTAGTTTTAACTATTTTGAAGTTTAAAGTAGTTTTAAAGTTTGAAGTTTTAAATTTTTGAAAACCTTACAATTTACCAGAAAAACAGTCACAGACAGACAGACAGATAAACCGATTTTTGCGGTTTCTAGCAAATGACTAGCATGTTGCTAGCATGACTAGCAAGTGACTAGCATGTTGTTAGCATGATTAGCAAGTGACTAGCATGTTGTTAGCATGATTAGCAAGTGACTATCATGTTACTAGCATGATTAGCAAGTGACTAACATGTTAGCATGACTAACAAGTGACTAGCATGTTTGTTAGTATGACTAGCAAGTTAGCACAATTAGCAAGTTGGTAGCATGTTGTCAGCATGATTAGCAAGTTGCTAGTATGTTGTTAGCATATTCCTAGCATTTTGTTAGCATGACTTGCAAGTGAATAGCATGTTGTTAGCATGACTAGCAAGTGACTAGCATGTTTCTAGCATGACTACCATGTTGTTAGCATGATTAGCAAGTTTCTAGCATGTCGTTAGCAAGTTACTAACATGTAACAAGCATGATTAGCAAGTTGTTATCATGTCGTCAGCAAGTTACTAGCATGTTACTAGCGTGATTAGCAAGCGACTAGCATGTTGCTAGCATGACTAGCAAGTGACTAGCATGTTGCTAGCATGACTAGCAAGCGACTAGCATGTTATTATCATTACTAGCAAGTGACTAACATGTTGTTAGCATGATTAGCAAGTGACTAGCATGTTGCTAGCATGACTAGCAAGTGACTAGCATGTTTGCTAGCATGACTAGCATGTTGTTAGCATGACTAGCATGTTGCTAGCATGACTAGAAAGTGACTAGCATGTTTGCTAGCATGACTAGCAAGTGACTAGCATGTTACTAGCATGATTAGCAAGTGGCTAGCATGTTTGTTAGCATGACTAGCATGTTGTTAGCATAACTAGCAAGTGATTAGCGTGTTGCTAGCATGACTAGCAAGTGACTAGCATGTTTGCTAGCATGACTAGCATGTTACTAGCATGATTAGCAAGTGGCTAGCATGTTTGCTAGCATGACTAGCATGTTGTTAGCATAACTAGCAAGTGATTAGCATGTTGCTAGCATGACTAGCAAGTGACCAGCATGTTGTTAGCATGATTAGCAAGTGACTAGCATGTTGCTAGCATGACTAGCAAGTGACTAGCATGTTTGCTATCATGACTAGCAAGTGACTAGCATGTTACTAGCATGATTAGCAAGTGACTAGCAACTGCAAAGCAACACTAGCATGTTGTTAGCATGACTAGCAAGTGACTAGCATGTTGCCAGCATGACTAGCAAGTGACTAGCATGTTGCTAACATGAGTAGCAAGTTGCTAGCATGACTAGCAAGTGACTAGCATGTTGCTAGCATGACTAGCAAGTGACTAGCATGTTTGCTAGCATGACTAGCAAGTTGCTAGCATGTTGCTAGCATGACTAGCATGTTGCTAGCATGACTAGCAAGTGACTAGCATGTTACTAGCATGATTAGCAAGTGACTAGCATGTTTATTTCTTATTGTAAAGTGTTACCATTAATATTTACTCATCATACTGTTGAACTTGACAGTATTTTCTCTCTTGTTATTTCAGAGGAGCTCCAAAGAAGACAGAGAAAGCCAGAGTCTTGTGCCCTGCGTTTATCAGTATCCTTATCTTTGTGGGGTGAAAAAGAAAAACTTAATAAACAAAGTAAAAAATAATTTGACTGATTCAAATTCAGTCAAATTATTTTTGACTGAAAAAATCAAAAATAATTTTAGTAATTCATAAAATAGTAATTATTTTTGATTTTTTACTGTACACCTACCAAAATTCTGCATACTACTATTTTTTAATAAAATATTGTTTTTAAGCGATCTGAATTATGAGGACTCAAGAAGTTTAATCATAAACCACATTGTCATATCAGTGTAATACCTATGTCATTATACAATTTTGTATCATGATAAGTCATATAAACAAGCCCGCACATAAACATTTCAAAAGCTAAATATATAATTATATATGTCATAGTAACAAACATGTTACTAAAGCAAAATATTTATCATACATTTTTTAAAAAGTATTCAACATTTATTTAAGTTTATTGAACTTATAAAACACATAATACTCTTCTTTTAAAGAAGGTGGTAAAAAAAAAACTGTGATTATATATAACATACTGTATGAAAATAAAACGCTTTACATTATTCTGGGTGCAGTGATGTTCATACATCGAATGAAATGTTTACAAAATGTAGCTAAGTTGGGAAATTAAGTCCTGCTTTGATCTTTTCTCACTCACAGCAAACAGAAATGGCGGTGGGGGCCAGCTCACAAACAAACACACACACACACACACACACACACACACACACACACACACACACACACACACACGCGCGCGCGCACACACACACACACACAAACACGCACACGTTGGTTTTTATATTTTCTGGGTGTGTTCCATAGTCGTAATGATTGTGTACTGCACAAATCGTACACCTACCATCACACACAAAAATAAAATAAAATAAAAAAAATCTGCATACAACCATTTTTAATAAAATATTGTTTGTAAGTTATTTTGATTATGATGATTCAGGAAATGTTATTATAAATACATTGACATTGTTATATCAGTGTAATACCCATGTCATTATTAAAATTTGTGTTCTGTTAAATTATATAAACAATCACACACATACACATTCATGCTGCTGGCATATTATTGTAACCCAGTGTATGCTGAATACAGTATAATCAGACTTTGGCCATTAATATGTTTTAAGATACTGAAAAAAACACAAATGTCAAAACTTATTCAACCCCAAAACTCCCAAGAACCCAGAGAATTATATATCATAGTAACAAACATGTTACTAAAGCAAACCATTTATCATATATTTTAAACACGTATTCAACATTTAAAGTTTATTGAACTTATCAAACACATCATTCTCTTCTTTTAAAGAAGGTGGCAGTATATAAAACTGTTATTATGTATAAAACGCTGTATAAAATAAACATTTAATATAGTTTTTGGTCGCAATAAATATGAAAATGATGTCTTACATTTTTCTGTGAACAATGATGTCCATTCTGTGAGTTAAAAGATTTCCAAAATAATAAATAAATAAATAAAATAAAATAAAATAAAAATGTTTTAGTTATAAACATTATTAAATATAAACAAAACTCGCAGATCCTCTTTGTGGTAATCTCCAATGTGAAACTGAGGGTCTGCTTCAGACCCTCACAGACGAGGGAGGGTGAGGGTCGAGTTACAGACCAGATGATCTGAGATCTTATTCTGTTAACCTTTTTCCAGAGTGTGCGTCTTCATCTTAAAATTATTATTATTATTATTATTATTATTATTATTATTATTATTATTAAAGCATAATCTTAAGAGTGTAAATAAGATCTTTCAAAAGACTGTTTAAATGAAATCTTAAAAGTTTTAAATAACATCTTATATTTTTGATTGCAAATTTAACCTAAATTATGATTTTTTATTCAAAAGTACGTTCAAAACTTAGTTTATCCTTTTAAAGGAGACTTGTACTTAGTTTGTTTTATTTCAAAACATATTCCAGCTTAAAAGGCTAAATAAAACGTGTCCATATCTTAGAGTATTCCTATAGGGTGAGCCAACACTTAATATCCTATGGCAGCCGATCTAGTTCTGTATTTATATCAGACTTTTCTGAACACTCTTTATCGGCAGGGTGAAACATAGCATTCACTGAAAATATACTGATAGTTATCTACTCAGAAATATTTGTAGAAAGTTACCATATGTGCTGTATTCATTTTGTATGCCGGTCTTTGAAGAGAGATTTTATGATTTTAGTAGACACGACCCCTTTCTTCCATAACGCTCATTTAAATTGTTTAAGTCAACTACAGACATGTGAAAAGATTTACCGAAAACGTACATGTCACCATGGCGCACATTCTTTGGAGTTGTAAACTACGCTTGAATGAGATCAATGGGTCTCCTGAGAATATTTAATTGCGCTTAAAAAAGCACAGAACAAGAGTACACCACACCAGACTCCAGCGGTAGAAAATACCTATGTTGTTAAAATCTATATACAATATGTATTAAACATATGCTTTTGTTGTTAAGTCTGCTTATTAATAGCGGTAATATTTTTAAGTTTTAAGGGTTCACAAGTCTCATAGATCTATATTACTTTCATTTATTTATTACTTTGCTTATTTATTTATTTTACAAAGATTTCAATTCAATTCCTAGTAAATATGAGGCCAAAACATGATATTACAAAAGAAATCATGTTGACAATTGTTTTTAAAAATAGGGAATGCCAACTCCAAACAGATCCTCACACCCACACACACACACACACACACGCACACGCACACGCACACACACACACCCACCCACCCACCCACCCACACACACACACACACACACACACACACACACACACACACACACACACACCATTCAGAAAGGTCAGCAGTTCAGATTCTCACATGCAAGCTAGTTTTCATTCTTTTTTCCCCAAAATCAAGTATTGTACATTTGTATAACAGCTGATGATTTTAAAGCGCAAACTTACTTTAAAGCATGAATAAAAAATTACCAAATGTAGTTTCATTCCCGTTGTGTTCTAACAAAGTCATTAATCAGTTCTCTTTGTTTTATAAGATTTACTTTTATTACTTCACGGAGGTTCACACTACTATTATAAGCTTGATAAATATGTGGTCATTGCACGCTGAAACGAGAACAATGTTTTAAGAAAGGGATTTTACTAATTTATTTTATTTTTAAATACATCTAAACCAGATAATATATTATTCTTTCTTTTTGACAAGCCTACATTTCAAACGATTTTTTCCCAGAGATGTTCGTTATCCGAGTGGAACTGATCTTATTTGGAGGTCTAAATAATGTGGGGGTCTAGATAAAGCTTCTTATCTTAACAAAGAAATCATATTACACATTCATTCATCATATTTCATTCAATTTTATATATATATTTATTTATTTATTTCATTATTATTATTATTTTTGCAGGAATACTATGGTTTCGTGTCTTTCTAATACTTTAGATGCACAGAATGTGGATTTTTTCACCATCCAACACGAAATTAAAGAGTTGTATCAGCTGAACTTGTTTCAACTTACCATTTTCTTATGTTATTATCATCATCATCATTATTATTATTATTATTATTATTATTATTATTATGTATAATAATAACAATAATAATAATAATAATAATAATAATAATTATTATTATTATTATTATTATGTACTCACATAGATATAGAATAAACCTTATTGCCCATGCTTTCCCCATATACAGACCCAAAGATAATGTCCAAACAAGTTCTATGAGAGCACAGTTGTAAATTTTCTAGAGGTCTAGTTTCTCAGAAAGTGTACACATCATTTAAGAAAAGGGTCATAATGCTTACAGAATACAGAAAACCTCCTCTCGATCTACTGTGACTGTCATTTTACTTAGGGTTAATGTTATGGATGATGCTGTACACATTTTGTTTGCTGGACTGTATATGTCATTAGGTGAGGCCTTCTCTCTCTAAGAGCGGTCAGCATTCAGCGTTTATACAAATAAATGAAAATTAAGAAAATTACACTCTACTTGAGAGCGATTGACTAAGTCGGTATTTCTTTTTAGGACAATTATCCATTTCCATATCCATAAGAACCGTCAACACAAAAAAAATAAGTCTTGCTGTTTTACATATACAACTATTACATCTGAAACATATCTAACCATTGCTCTGAAAGCCACACATTCAGTAAAGTCTGAGGTTGTTAAAAGTTCCGTGCTCTTGAAAAGGCTACAGACACAAAATATCAAGAAATTTTTGATCGCCCTATGTAACTCAAGAGACCAAACCACTAAGAAAATTGACGTATGAATACAGACAATTGCGCTCGTACTTTTTGTACTTTAGAGCTTTTTCTGGTCTGTCTACAAAGCGGTCGCGAGACACAAGGCCTCAATCTTACTATTTCACTGTTACATCTATTTCATTTAGAGCACATTAAGTTACGCATTGCAAGTTGAAGGTGGTGCGGAAATACTATTTTCTTTGTCCGCGTCTCTAAATCACTTTAATAAATCACTGTTGTTTTAAGTGAAAGCAATGATTCAGTTTCATTCAGTCGTTGTGTTTTAGGCGTCCGCCTTTTAGTTTTGTTCCAGGAAACAGGTACGACTGTAACTGTGTGTTGTCATGTCCGTCTGCTCTTCTTTAAGGAAACACACGGCCAGAATTTTTTAACATCTCTTCATTTTTCACAATTGCAAATGTTTAAATATTAGTTTTCAGTCAGTTACAAAAGTGTCAGGCATGATGCTTATATGTATTTTAAATAATTACAATAAAGTTACAGGTTTCTGGGACGAACGCTTAACAGAGTGTTACTCAATCAGTCCTCTGCGTTGTCTTTTAATAAAATATTCAGTTGAATGTCACTAAGACAAATTCTATAACAGCCTTCATAAATGTATATAAACGTACAAATCTTTACGGAGACAATAAGAACAATACGGTCTAACAACACAAACACAAATGCTTGTTCTAACTCTTTCACACACCAGACTGGTCCCTGGTAAGTACACCTAAAATTGATAGATATCTTGACTTTATCCATGTGTTTAACGGCACTAGGCCTTGCCACACCGTTGTTAAATATAAACCGCAAAGTTTTTCATAGGGTTACGCTTTGAAATCAGAACAATTCCATGACATTGTGCATTCTTTCTGTTTGAATTTGTTTACTGCAGTTTCACCGCTCTTGTTGTATTTCCCCCATATAAAGGTAATTGTTAGGCCTTAAGCTTTGCTTCCTAGTTTTTTTGCTGTCATGTTAGTGGGCTCTTTGTCCATATTTCTGTGAATTTGCTTGATTTAATAAAATATTGCTTCAACCCGTCGTCTTCATTCGAGACATTTACGTTATATTATTAACACTATCCTAGTTTATATAAGATAATTTTTATGGCAGTCACAGGCCAAAACCTGAGGAATCAGTCTGTTGGTGGGTGAAGGGTAGAAACTGCATTTTGACCAATAGGAAGTCCTGTCCTTCCCGGGCTTTGTACCAAAGGTCTTCTTCTTGCCCTCTAAGAGGTGTCTGGCTGTTGTCCTGGCATCTATATCTGATGGCGTTGGACAGTTTGCTTATGTTAGTCCACCAAGATCCAATCAAAATGTAGCAAACCTCTGTCCACTATTGTGGTCAGAGAGGGGCCCTGCCATAAACTGGGCCCTGGAATGTTCTGTCCACTACAACTGTAAAAAAAAAAAAAAAAGTTGAGCCAACTTTAAATTTTAAGGCAACCAGCTTCAGCATATTTTTGAGTTTTCTCAACTTGTCGTTTTAAGTTTATACAACAAAAATTTGAGAATCTCCCACAAAAATAAGTTGAACAAACTCAAAAATCTGCTGAAGCTGGTTGCCTTAAAATTTCAACTTTTTTTTTTTGTTTTTTTTTTTTTTTACAGTGTAATGAATCTGTTTCTGAATTCAGAACTTTCATACAACCTCGCCTAGGAAAATAGCAATTTTTAGCTTTTAGATGACGCCTACGATTATGTATATAAAAACTGAATAAAAATATTGCACAATGCGTCGAAGTTCATTAAGGTTGGCAACATATTCACAGATTCGACCTTACCTGATCAATAACTCCTGAGCTAAACGTTCTTAAAACACAAATGACACATCTTTCTAATAACAGTATCGTAGACAACCAGCTAACGACCTAATTTTTTAAACATGTGTAAAATAAAAATGGTATGATCAATAAGTCATGAAAACATGTCTTTACATTACTTTAACTCATCAAAATAAGTTAAGCAATTCTTAACTTTTTAGGCTATACAAGGTTCAACTTATGATTTTAAGTCTAATGTAATTTAAATTGAAATTACCTATACAGCTAAGTTGACTGTACAGTGGTAAAATTTCAACAGTGTTAGAGGTGCAATACGGAAAAAAAAACATCTGAATGATAAGCTAAAAAAAAAAGCATCACAGAAATTAACTTAGTGAGGTTTTTTTTTTTTTTTTGGTAATGATTTCTGTAATGTCTAAAAATTGGTGACTGTTACTGTCGTGGCCCGAGAGAGGGAGATCTCTTCGGCGCAGTCAAAAAAGCTCAAACAGCAGGGTTCCAGGTGCCAGAAGCAAGACTTTATTAGACAATGTAACAAAAGCCGAGAAGACAGCCGCCACATCCACTGCCTCTGAGTCTTTGTTTGTCCATGCTCCATGTTTTATACACTCTTCTTATCAAAGTTGGTTCTTTCTATTTTTTTCATTTGTTCTGCCTGTCTGATCTTCCATAATTGTCTACCTGCCCCCCCAGCTTATCTTTAATGGTGGCACTTGGCCAAGGCCATCACCTGGAGGCAATCTTGGCCAAGGCCGCCACCTGGAGGCAATCTCGTAAACAATACATCATACTTCATGTCATCTTCTGGAAATCACCCAACATTTGCAATGGAAATTTACCACTATTACTTTACCATCTGTTTTTAGAATACTAAGCATTGAAATGATTTCACATAATAACCATTATATTGATTTTCTTCATTATCATTCATTCTAATATTTTCTAGTAGGAATTTCACAATATATTCCCCCCTTTGAGACTTAACTAAGTATCACCACTAAACCCTTTTCCCAGAGTGCAACACCATGAGTCCACCCACTCTTCAATTCATCTATGAACCAATAAAAGGTCCGTCATTCAGTCTTTAACAATTGGTTTCTTCATGACGGTGCACTCCAGAGGAAGTCAGACCCAAACATCTCCCCTCCCACTTGACCAGAGAGGAGTAAAAGAATCTGCTTCCCTACCTAAACATTCTTTTGGGGGTCAATGATCAATTACTTACATACATATTGCTGATTTAAGCATGTGCAGAAAATGTCTTTGAGCCTTGCCCATGGTTATCATGGTTATGTAGAATATACAGGTGATTAGCCAAAATAATCAAAATCAAAATGAATCAGCTTAATGCAAGATAGGTACACTGGTTCATCCCACGTGGCCAGAGGAACTTCAGACATTTCCGGTAGCCTGAAGCGCTATCTGGTGCTGCTGTCCTTCGTTGCCAGAGGAGCTCTCAGGCAAGTCTTTTTGCCATCCAGCACTGTCTGGTGTTGGAGTAGATGGTGGGTTTTTAAACCTCCAGTTGAATCTACTCATGCTGCTAAGCACTGAGGTGCTCGTCGATCCTCTTTTTCCTTCAAACTTGCTAGTGATGTTTCCCAGTGTTAAAACAATTAATCATCATACCAATAATAAAATCTTTGATTAGTTTAATCATGTCATAATAAAGTAATCGAAACAAAACAACCTATTCTCTGGAGGCCGGGCTGAATGAATAATCACTGTTATTGCACCCCTGACAAGTCAGACCCTCAGTCACCCCTCAGAAAATAGTCCTTCTTTATCATTCCCTTTATCTGAAAGCACTGTCTCATAACATGGACAGGGACCTGCTTAAAACCTTCATCTTTTTCTGTTTTGATTGAAAAAATCACATTTTACATTTAATTTAATATAGTAATTTCAACACAAATGATTTATGGAGTAAATAACTTCAGGAAGGGGCATATGCCAAAGGAAAATACATAGTACCCTATAGCTTCCTGCCTACTCTACCCAAATTCTCTAATACTATTCTAAAAAGATAAAAATAAAAAATAATAAAAAAGAAAAAGGCACCCCTTCCCTACCACTCCGTTGTTTCTCAGGAAGGTCTCACACAAAATTATCCAAGTCAAAGTCATCCAGTCCAGGTCCCACACTGTGTTCATTGGTGTACCCAATGTCAATTCCAGTTGGTTTAACCGATATGTTAATCATCTGTTTGGCCGCAGCTTTGGTCAGCATAGACCTAATGAGAGGCACAATACAACAAAACAGTAAAAGAAACACAACAATGGCAATAGCTATTATGATGCCCACTTGAGTTAACCATTGTCCCCAAGCCCCAAAAAGTGAATTAAACCAATTCCCAATATGCTTATCTGCTCCAGCGTTCTTGGTCACTTCCTCTCTCAGGTTTTTCAGTTTCTCCATTGCTTTGGTGAATGACCCATCTGGGGCTGCATTATTTGGAATATCAATACAACAGTCAGTTCCAAGCATTACACATACGCCTTTTTTCGACCAACAACCAGTTCAATGTTTTTTCTGTGCATCATCAGTATAGTTAATAAATCTCTGCTTATTACAATAAATATAGTTTATCCACTCTATATTCTTGATAAAAGGTATCTATATTATGAATATTGACTCAAATCCATATTTTATCTCATTCTTGGCCTTAAATTGCTCTAGAATTCCCTTGATTGGCCATTCGAATGTATGTATACACTTGGGACTGCCTTATTTGCTCTTTTCACTCTTTGTCTTTTTTGCAGGGACTGTACAGATTCGTTTAGGTCCCCTCCTATATTGTCACTCCTTGTAGTAATCTTACTCAGTCTTCTATTGCTTCTGATTGATTTTATCTTGTCTACATAATCCATTACTAGTGTTTGAATGGCCCTTCTGGGACTGGTATATGGCCTATAGGTGAAGATGTTCCTTTCCTAACATTGTTTTGGGCACAAACGTCTCATTCAGATAGATACTCGTCCATCATTGCCTGTAAATAAGACGACCAGTAATCCTGTCGCTTAATTTTTCTAATCACTTCCCCCCTCGCGCAATGGTCAAAACCATGCGCGTCAGAGATTAGGATTGCAAGCAATATAATAGTAGCAATCATATGCCTCTCAAGAAACTGTCAAAGCCCATTTGCATTACATGTTGCTCCCCTTTGTTACCCTACATTAATTTCATTTAATTGCTGTTTCACAGCAATATAAATGAGGCATTTCTATAATAATTCTCGTGTATGTAAGTTTTTTACCTTGGTAGGTGAATGCAAACAATGGTCTGCTCTCTTCTACTAAGGGAATGCTGAAAAAGGGCGGAGCAAAGATAAATCACAGTGAAATAATCAGCAACAGGTGGAACATTAGTTAGCAATTTATGCTGGTTTAGAACTTCAGTAGGCCAATCCTCCACAACCTCATCCACCACTCTCAAATCATGCACCAAACGCCATTTTGTTTTATCAAAATTTAGCCACTGGCAATATTGGGGTGTTACTGTAGCTAGTAGCACTCCTTCTTTCATTAATCCCTCAATTGTCTTTTTTATTCCCTCTTCTGCTTCAGGTTTCAAAGGGTATTGTAACTTTCTAGGTGGTTTAGCTCCTGGTCTGAGATTTATTCTAATTGGATTGGCTGATTTTACTAACCCTGCATCTATATCATGTTGAGACCATAGTTCTAATGGTACTTGTTTCTCCATTTATTTTCTTAATTCAGATTGCTTTTTTTTTTTTTTTTGATGTCCCTTAACTTTTGGTTCAATTTATGTGTTTATAACCATTCTGGGGACTCCCATCATTGGAGCAGCACACAAATTTTTAAGATACGCTTTATCTGCTGATTGGAAAATTAGATGATTTTCTGTGGCTTCTCACTTGCTTTTTCTGCTGTTTGCATCATGGGTCCTAAGTCCTTAGAAACACAGTCTTTATTTACATATAAGGTAACATGGGGAACTGAATTTGGTACCTCAAACCATTCATCAATGAATTTCTCCCTATCTATCTGCAGAGCTGCACCTTTTGGTCCTAGAGTTTGGGCTTGCATTTGTGGCTGTCCATAGTTAACTCCTAGAGCCATTGGTTTGTTCTGTTGCCAAGGATTTATGGGGCAGTCTCTTCCAGGCCAATTACATCCCCATCACACTCCTGGTGGGCCACCAGCTCTCTGTTGATTGTTGTTAAATCTTCCTCTGCCACGTCCTCCTTGTTGTTGCTGTCTATTCCAGTTCCTGTTGTTTGATTGCTCTGGTTTAAGATATATTACAACTGGTGCTGGTTCTTGTGGTGTATTGACTGTTCCAGCAGCTGTCACTTGTGCTGCTGCAGTCTGATGTACAGGTACAGGCACATTCATTGGTGCTGGTGGATTGACAGGCACTGAAGCATTGACAGGTGCCATCACTGCTGAGAGGTCTTCCTTCTGTACTGCTTGGACCTTCTTCTTCTTGTTGAGTAGTTCTTCAAGCTGCATCTGAGTCAGTTTTCTTTGCAGCTCCTTTTCTTGGGTCTTCATCTTTAGCTCTTGTCTTATGTATTGTTCCACAGCATGGACCACATGGTCTCTGAATTCTTTGTGTGACTTTGAATTCAGACCTACCACATCCTCCAGCTTCACTTTCACTGCTGCAGGCATGGCTTCCACAATGGAGGTCCTGAAGAGTGCTGTCAGTACTCTGTCTTGTTCTGGATCTCTTTCCAGTTCTTCTTTCCATCGTTTCAGTTGTTTCTGAATGTAGGTGGTGGGGTTCTCAGTTTCTCCCATTGGTTCCCCCTTCAGGAAATTTGGATCAGTTTGCATTGGACATTCAGTCCTCTTGGTGTTTGGCAGGATTTCAACAGGTCATCTGGATATTCTATATCTTTCATGATCAATGTACCAGCTACTTATACTGCTTTTGCTGGGCATAATCATGTGAGCTTGGACGTAGTTGCTCTGTTTGACTGTTGTTCAACAGTTCACTTATCTCTTGTCGCAATGATGTCACAGCTTGGTCATATTCTTCTCTTGTCATGTTGACAGCGTGCTTGAGATTCTCTCTTGTCCTGTTGCACCTTTCCTCCATGTCCTCCAGTGCTTCCTGGATGGAGTCTGTAGGTGTCACTCTCCCTTCAGAGGCTTCTTCGAGTTCTTTTTCTTGATCGTTCTCCTCCTCTTCATCCACTGGTGTTAAATGTTTGTGGCAGTCTTCCAATTCTTCAAGCATTTCTGAAAGACAATTATATGAGAGTGGCTCACCTTTTTTCTCTTCCTCTTTGCAGTCTCTGGCCCCCCTTCTTTCAATCCTTGACTCCTCCTGGTAGGTTGTCCTCTCTCTTTCTCTTTGTCGTGGCTGTGACAGTGGCGTAAATGTTCTCAGCCTCTGCTCCTGTGAGTTCAGCCCCTCCCTCATGGCTGAGTGAGTGTGTTGTTCTTCCCTGATGTCTGTCTGCTCTTTCCCTCACCTCATCTCTACAGCTCTGTTCATTTCTATCAGTTTCTGTGTTTGAATCATGTACATATCCCTCCAATTCTATTGGCCCTTTTAAATCTATTGTTCCCTATATTAAAGGCATTTGGTTTACAGTTTGATCGCAGGAAGGAGCATATGGAGGTGGCCTTTCTTTAATTTCATCTTTTTTATTTTCCCTTTTTAATTTCAATAATTTGATTCCTTGTTGTTTAAACAAGGTCAATACCCCTAATTCTTGTTCCCTTTTTTCATTTCGCTTTTTGGATTTTGTCATTGGTCTTGTAATTTATTTATTTTTTATTTTTTTAACAAGACCTCTATTTCTCTACACATTATCACATCAAATGTTCCCTCTGCTGGCCATTTGGTAACCAATTTCTTTGCTCTTTCTGCCCACTTTTTCGAGAAATCCCTTATTGCTTCTTTACAGGCTGGATTTTTGGAAATCAATAATTCTACTGGAGTTGACATCTTTGAAAATCAAACTTATTAATTCATTTAATGTAATGAATTATTATTATTTAGTTTCCCTTTAGTGATTTACCTCTCTAATCCCAGCACCTTAATTAATAGCTAATCTTCACCAGGCTCATCAGACGAGGACCACTAAAAGTATCCGACCCCTGATTTTCACCTGGACTTTTGCTGGGCAGAGGACTTATCACCTTATTTATGAAAGCTGGATAGTTTGTCTCAAATATTTCAAAATAATCACCATATGTTTTCTAGTTACTAATTTGAAGGGTAACACAAGGCCTCCTGGTTCTTTCCATTGCAAATTGCTTTTTGTCCAAATTATGTTTTCTCTCAAGCTAAATGCCTCAAAACTCCACAGCCTTCTCAAATGAAATCTGCGACCTGTAGCCGTCACTCCTCCTGCCCAAATTGAGTAAGTGAAAGATGGCATGAATTCTATGCAAAATTCTTGTGTCTTGAACACACTAATGTTCAATTAATCTCTTGTACACCACATTAGGTTTAGGGGTTCCATATAATCAATCAATAAACTTTTTCCTGTAATGTTAAAATTTTTCTACCCCTTGTCCCCTTTCTTTTCTTATTCACAACTACTCTGTCTGTCACTTTTGTTTCTTTCTCTTTTATTCAGTTTAATTGAGCATTGATTTCAGCATGTCAAACTGCTGTGATTCTGCTTTTTCTTGATCTTTTTGGATTTCCACCCACAAATGTTGTATATTGTGGCTGAGTTCTTATCTCAATTATCACCTATAAACATCTCACAGTTCTGCCAGTCATATCCATTGGCTGTGCATCTCCTGTTTCTTTTGACCTAAACAGAATTTTAGATGTCCAGATCACTTCTCTTGTATCATCTGATATTCTGAGATGTACATTACCAAGGATTGTAGCTCTTGTTTCAAGTACTGACCACTGGCCTACCCAGTTGCGCTTCAGATAGGGTGCTACCACTGGATCGACTGGAATATCAATTACATTTAATGCAGTTTCCAATTGGGAAGATGCTGGAGCACAGAGCCTGAAAAAATTATTTACCAATTTACAACTCGTTATATGTTTGAAAACCACATCCTCCCAAGGTATTACTGGCCATTCAATTGATTTTTCTCTCAAATTTGTGATTTTGGTCAATTTTCTAAGAAAACTATTTTTCTTGAATTCTGTCAACCTTTGTACCTGTCCATCCAAATCAACAAAACTTGATTCCATCTAAAAATGGTTGTGGATCCCTTGTGTTTTTACCAAGGTCTCCTGAAATTGCTGATATTCTTTTTCACTTTCCCATTCATTTAAATCAAGGTGTTTCTTTTTCTCTGTTTGTTTCATTCTATTTTGGATGAGACAGGCACAAAATGACCACTCAAATATCTCCTCCGTTTGTTCCTCCCTTTCTTCCTCCCTCCTTCACACTCCTACCTTCACTATCAGCAGCACTTACACGCACACACTTAGCTTACACACACATTCAATGCCCCCACTCTCACTTTCTCCTTGTAGCCCCTCCTTTCTCTCACTCACAAGATTCCTCTCTCAGCCCCTCCTTTCTCTCACAGACACACTTGGTTCATATGCTCATTCTTACTACAGGAGAGAAACAAAAACTTTTCAGTGTTATTTATTTTATATATGGTGACAATTTGACCAATCTTCAAATAATCAATAGAGCCAATTCGTTGTAATGTTATTAGTTTTAAAATAATTGTTCTAATTTCTCTCACATTCTCTCAGTTCACACAACTCACACGGCAATACACACACTACTTGCAGCACTCACACTCTTACACTCTGCTCATGAGCACACATACACACAATCAGTTCATGTATCCATATACACACAATGAGCTCATACACTTATGTACACAAGGCCCCCACTTTCTCTCCCTCTATTTACAACTGCAGCAAAATCAAACACCTGATCTCTCTCTCTCCTCTTTTGGAAGGCGATCAGTTGCTCTTTTTCTTTAACAATAATTCAGTTTCACAATTTAGATCACAACGTCGATAATTTGGACGATGTCCAAACAATCAACAAAGCCAATTCTATGGAGTATTCTTTGTTCTTTCAACTTTTACAATTATGTTAACATACTCCATTCAATATAGTGTCTTTATTTCAGACTTATAATTATTTACACTGATTCTTCACTCTGTTTCTACCAAAAAATATTTACATATTTACACATCCCTTTCTTGTATTCATTTTAGTCAAACCAAAAGGCATTCACATCAGACACATATCATTCTCATCCAATCACACAAACATTAATTTAATGCATTAACACATACAGATATCTCTTCTCAACATATAATGGACAATACAAAGACTAACACTTTAACTCTCTAGTCTGCAGACACCCGCCCGATCAGACCTTCGGTCATGAGAGTCCACCAGGGCCAAGCTTTTAACCAACCTACAAGTTTCTCCCTGGTATCCCTGGACCTCTCACTTAGGAAGCGGTAACCACGGGTTTTAAGCCCCTCTTGGGCTTCTCTTAGGCCTCATGCACCTCTTGTGCTTCTCACTCTGTGCCTCCCTTAGGCACTACACCTCTTGTGCTTCTTTCACTACACCCTCGTGGGAGTCGATCAGGGCCAGGCTTTTACCAACCTACAAGCCGCTCCCTGATATCCCTTTGACCCCCCACTTGGGAAGCGTCAATATACCTCTGTGAGAATCTACCAGGGCCAGGCTTAACCAACCTACAAGCCGCTCCCTGGTATCCCTTGATCTCCCACCTAGGATATGACGCTTGGACTACTAAACTATTCTACTAAGGGCGTATCTTTTGGAACCTGGAACCCGTCAATCTATATCCACTTACTTTACACATTCTCATATTTAATATTTTGATACTAGTCTTACATTCGTTGATTGGTGAAGCCCTGTCCCAGATTACCATCACAGGCGTGACCTTAGTTAACAACGCAAACAATCTTATTTCCAATATAAGCAAAATTGCCTACCTCTTATAGACGTCTTTAATTTCGGATTAGTTTGCGTGTCAACCCGGCCCCGCCTGCAAGGGCTCTCCCGGACACCGGACCTCAATCCAATCCTGTTCGTGACGCCAAGTTCTATGTCGTGGCCCGAGAGAGGGAGATCTCTTCGGCGCAGTCAAAAAAGCTCAAACAGCAGGGTTCCAGGTGCCAGAAGCAAGACTTTATTAGACAATGTAACAAAAGCCGAGAAGACAGCCGCCACATCCACTGCCTCTGAGTCTTTGTTTGTCCATGCTCCATGTTTTATACACTCTTCTTATCAAAGTTGGTTCTTTCTATTTTTTTCATTTGTTCTGCCTGTCTGATCTTCCATAATTGTCTACCTGCCCCCCCCCAGCTTATTTTTAATGGTGGCACTTGGCCAAGGCCATCACCTGGAGGCAATCTTGGCCAAGGCCGCCACCTGGAGGCAATCTCGTAAACAATACATCATACTTCATGTCATCTTCTGGAAATCACCCAACATTTGCAATGGAAATTTACCACTATTACTTTACCATCTGTTTTTAGAATACTAAGCATTGAAATGATTTCACATAATAACCATTATATTGATTTTCTTCATTATCATTCATTCTAATATTTTCTAGTAGGAATTTCACAATATTACTCAAAAGACAACAAGAATAAACCTATTGGAAAATGGAGAAATCTTTACATCACTTGAATGAGTTTGAAGTACATAGAGTTATAAACTTAAAAAGGTAAAAAGGGGTAACATTTTGGTATATAATTTTGACCTGTCACATAGGGCTGGGTGGTATATCGAGTTTGTACGATATATCGATGTATTCTTTATAAGCGATACGGTATGAAGCAATACCGTTATCAATATACAGTAATTTGATACTATCGATATACAGTAATTAATTTTGATACGAGCGCATCTGAAAAGATATCTAGGGAGGACACAGACTGAACTGCTGCGGAGAAAGTGCATAATACAATTTGTTCTAAACATGTGACAAACTTTATATGAAGGGATTTAAAAAGAAACTCGTAAGATATAGTAGCCTATAGTTTATAGTTTCGATTTAAAGCGGCTCTGACAGAAAGGCTGCGTGTGCCGCTGACAGAGACGCGCTGTTTAATGTGTTTGAGACATGCTGTTTTCCTTAATGCATAACTTACATTTCACAGGTATATTCTCCATCTGTAAATGTTAGAAAGCCATGGAAATATTTCCATTTTTCTGTCAGAAGTGCGTGAGCTTTTGCTTTGCGATTCTCCGCTAAACTTCACAGACTTCATTCAGAACGAGCGCCGCCGCGGGCATGCACACCAAACAGACGGAGCGCAATGAAATAGGAGCGCAATAACTCTGACTAAAATATACATTTTGCTGAAATATTTGTAGTTGGACAATAAATGTGACATATGTAGAATTTTAAACCTACAAGTAAGTGTATTTGTATGATAGCACTAACTGTAAAGTGTAATGGGGTAATCAAAATAGCCTTTTTACTCAATTAGTCTCTGTTTTTTATTATTTTCATTTTTAGTATAGTAAATTTAATTTCTGCTTTAAAAGCACTATTTTTGTTTTTTTATTGCAATGTTACAATGTTAGACTGTAATGTGATTTTAACCCCTTTGCCCATAATATATGCCTACATGCTTATATTCACTTTATTTGTTTAATCCAGCTAAAAAATACAGAGGTATGAATTTTTGCTCATATCGCCCAGCCCTATTGTCACACCATACTGTATCTATATGTCAGCTGATCAATATGCTTTATAACATAGAAAGAAGACCCAGATAGCAAGAACGTTTGGGCCAAATGTGGCTGATAGCTGTCATATCTGGCCTAGGTATGGCATGGCTGAGCACATATGTGTTACGGGACGAACAAGACGTGAAACGGGGAGATCCATCTGCAGGGTTTTATTCAAAGACATGGTCAAAACAAGCATGGGTCGATACACAGCAAACAGTCACAAATGAGGTAAGACAAAGAGTAATCCTTGGGCAAGCGTGGGTCTTCGATCGGCGAACAGTATCCAACAGGGCAAGGCAAAGAGAGACAATCCAGAACACGGCAATAATCCAGGCAGGAGAAAACACAATCCGAAAACAGGCAAAGCAAGACTATGAAAACTAGGATAGGCTCCGTAAAGTAACTATCTGCAGTGGAAGCGATATGTGCTTACAATACTCGGCAGAGAAAGAGAGGAAGTCCATGGCTTAAGTAATGCGTGTGATTGGAATCAGCTGTGTGATCAGTGCAATTGGCTGTGTGTGTGTCGTCAGTGCAATGGGTGATGGGAATTGTAGTCTGGTGAAGTGGGACAGTTAGTGTAGTGCAATAGTCCATGTGGTGGTGACCTCTGTTGGTGAACGAACGGGAGTGCATGGACAGGAGTCATGACATAGCCCCCCCCCAAGGAGCGGCTTCCAGATGCTCCTATACAATCCAGGAGGGTGGTGGAGTGGAGGCGGAACAGGGGAAGGGACGGAGGGCCAGGTCCACGTGGCAGTAGACTGGTCGGGGACCGAGGCAGAGCTGGCAGAGCAGGAAGCCAGGGCGGAGCTGACGGAACTGGAACCCACCAGGGCGGAGCAGACAGAACTGGAGCCCAACAGGACAGAGCAGATGGGATTGGAGCCCATCAGAGCAGAACTGGAGCCCACCAGGGCGGAGCAGATGGGACTGGAGACCACCAGGGCGGAGCAGACGGGACTGGAGCCCACCAGGGCGGAGCAGACGATCTCCACGGTGGAGCAGAAGACCACCACGGCGGAGCAGAAGACCACCAAACCCGAGCAGTAGACCACCACGGCGGGGCCGACGGATCTGAAACACAGAACATAGACAGAGAGTCTACAGCCCCAAGGGTCGGATCGGGGAATATAGTGGAACTTTCAACAGTCTCTTTGGGCATGACTGACAGGGCAGAAAGTTCAGTGTTTGTCTCCTTGAAAGGGGCTGGGCAAACAGATATATTACTCGAAACTGGGTAGGTAGGCAGGTCAAAATCTGTAGCATTTGTGAGAACTGGGTGGACAGACAGATTGTAATAGGACTTACTGATAGAAATAGGAAAAATAGATCGTTCAGAGTCAGATTCAACGACAGCATTTGGACCGACAGACAGTTCAGGGCTTGATTATTGGATAGGCACAGGCAAGACAGACAGTTCAAAATTCGACTCATTATTTGAGCCTAGGTGAACAGTCCATTCACAATCAGCCTTACTGGCAGATTCAAAACAGGACGAAAGTTCATAACCAGCCACCTCGGCTGATTCAGGGCAGGACAACAGTTCATAGGCCATGACATGAGCAAAGGAAAGTTCATAATTGGCCTCCATAGCTGTGGCAAGACAGACAGGGAGTTCATTAAATGGGCGCCACTACTGTAACCAGAGCTGAAGTGAAAAATGTCGCTTCAGGAGGTTCTGCGACATATGCCGCCACCTCCATAGAATCCAGAACGGTCACCTTTACCTCTGGAGGTTCTGCAGCCTCAGCTACCACCTCTGGAGGATCTGGAATGGGCACTGCCATTTCTGGAGGTTCTGCAGCCTCAGCCGCCACCTCTGGCAATCCCTCCGCGGAAGTCACTGGCTCTGGAACTTCAGCAGTAGTGAACGCAGCCCATACACACCATAAGGCGATCCCCATTGTGGGAAGCACTACAGACAGGGGAAATAGTTCAAAGACTGGAGGACTAAGGGGAGTACGTTTGGAGGTACCAGCTGCGCTTGAAGACACCAGCGATGCATCCCCCACACTGGACATCACACTGAGATGACTAAAGACTGACCCTGAGGCACTGGATGCAGCAGAAAAGAGGTGACGTGATTCTAGATGATCCGCTGTGACGAGACGAGATTCTGAGAGATTAACTGAGACGTGATGAGACTCTGGGAGATCAGCTGAGACGTGACGAGACTCTGGACGATCAGCTGTGACGTGACGAGACTCTGGACGATCAGCTGAGACGTGACGTGACTCTGGCTGATCAGCTGAGACGTGATGAGACTCTGGACGATCAGCTGAGACATAATGAGACTCTGGACGATCAGCTGTGGCGTGATGTGACTCTGGACGATCAGCTGTGGTGTGATGTGACTCTGGACGATCAGCTGAGACGTGATGTGACTCTGGACGATCAGCTGAGAGGTGATGAGACTCTGGAAGACCAGTGGAGACGTAGCTTGACTTGTGACGATCAGCTTTGACTTGACTGGACTCACAAAGATCAGTGGTGACTTGACTGGACTCTTTAACATCAAATGTGACTTGACTCTTTAAGATCAACGGTGACTTGACTTGGCTGTTTAAGATCAACTGTGACTTGACTCGGCTCTTTAACATCAACTGTGACTTGACTTGGCTCTTTAACATTAACGGTGACTTGACTTGGCTCTTTAAGATCA
Source organism: Spinibarbus caldwelli (assembly GCA_039654775.1). NCBI lineage: Eukaryota > Metazoa > Chordata > Actinopteri > Cypriniformes > Cyprinidae > Spinibarbus > Spinibarbus caldwelli. Next base: position 746,916 of record JBCAMP010000304.1, read on the forward strand.
ATGGTGACTTGACTTGGCTCTTTACTGGCAGCAATGACATGACGAGGTGTTGTTGTGGCCGCCATTTTGTAAGCGTGTTCTAGCTCGGCTGTTATCACACTAGTGAGTGTGGTGTCGCGTTCATCCGCGACACCCACAGTGAATGCTGAACCAACAGGCCACAGAACATAATCCAGAAAACTACTCAGAGATGAACGAGGACCCTTATGAATCACTTCCGATTTCAAAGGCTGATTAAGGCCATCACAGAAAAAGTCAATCAACATACAGTCCGGTAATTCAGAGCCATTAGCTAGAGCCAAATATTCCGTAATGTAACTCTCAAGTGAACATGTGCCCTGCTTGAGCGCTAGCAACAGAATCGCTGCGTCCATACCTGGTAAAAGTTTGTTGGAAAAGCCGCTGGATCCTTGTTTGGCTGAGTATTCTGTTATGGGACAAATAAGACGTGAAACGGGCGGATCCATCTGCAGGGTTTTATTCAAAGACATGGTCAAACAAGCATGGGTCGATACACAGCAAACAGTCACAAATGAGGTAAGACAAAGAGTAATCCTTGGGCAAGCGTGGGTCTTCGATCGGCGAACAGTATCCAACAGGGCAAGGCAAAGAGAGATAATCCAGAACACAGCAATAATCCAGGCAGGAGAAAACACAATCCGAAAACAGGCAAGGCAAGGCAAGACTATGAAAACTAGGATAGGCTCCGTAAAGTAACTATCTGCAGTGGAAGTGATATGTGCTTACAATACTCGGCAGAGACAGAGAGGAAGTCCATGGCTTAAGTAATGCATGTGATTGGAATCAGCTGTGTGATCAGTGCAATTGGCAGTGTGTGTGTTGTCAGTGCAATGGGTGATGGGAATTGTAGTCTGGTGAAGTGTGACAGTTAGTGTAGTGCAATAGTCCATGTGGTGCGCGGGTGACCTCTGCTGGTGAACGAATGGGAATGCATGGACAGGAATCGTGACAATATGGGCCAAACTTTCCCCATATATGTTTTGCCATAGCTTTAGAATTGAAGGGAATTTTATTTTGGATGACAATATGTTTTGAGGTATATGGTCCAGATGACAGCACACAAATGAGAGCCATATATGGCTTGGGTATGGCACACCATGGAATGTGTTAACTTATGGTTAACATTTGGCTTTTATTTGGAAAAACACATAAACTGCTATAGTCATGTGTGGCAGGTTAGTGGCAGTCCAGATCTCAGCCCATTCGACAATGCTATTGGTTGCTTTGTGTCTTCCCTTATTCCTATTGGTGGATTACTGAAATTTTGAAAATGTATCTGTTTTCCCACTCTTCCTCTTTACAACAACAGCCTATTTACAACAACACCCTATTTACAACAACAGCCTTTGCCCTGCAGACACATATTATTCAGGTAAGTGCAGTTTAGGTGTTTTAAATGTTTTCTAGGGGTGTAATGGTACACTTATTAGTACAGAAAATTGTACCGAACAAATACAGTGTCATTTTAACCACTGCACGTGTGTAACTTAATCCGTTTCAGTTATCCGTGAAATCCTCACTGTACATTATTACTAGGCTATACATTACATCCTGTAATCGCAAGGTTTGTGTTTTGTTCTTTTCAATAAGAAACGAAGTCTCATCTTTAAAATTATGTCTATTTTATTAGGAAATTCAATCCATATATGCCGTTTTGATGCTCTTTGATGTGGCTTGACAGACCGCTGCAAGCGGAAGCGCGGAGAGCGCATGAACGCGATCATTCCTTCCCTTTAATTCTCTTTTCTACTAGTTACAACCAGTTATAATGCGAAATAAACACGCTCATGTCACTTAATCTCAATCAGTTTTGCAACCGCGGAAAAATGCCAATAAAACAGCAATACCTGTACCTCAGGCAAGTCATTCAGTGTCCACAGCTTGTTGCTAGAAAATTGCAATGTGCAAATGTGCAAATTATATGCTTGCACACTTATTTATTTATTTTCAGTCTGTTCCTGTCTGTTGTGCTGCTGAGAGGTTTGCGATTGTAGTTCTGCTTTTTTATTTGAATCTTTACCTTACTTTCACTCTCTGTTGTTTAAAGTGATAATATATAACATAATTCCCACCATATTTCTGGTATTATCTATCAAACTAATCTAACTAATTTGATCATTTGCTTTTAAAACCGCGAGTGCAGCGCGTTAGCCGGTTAGCTTGTTACTCGCGGTTCCATTCACGTTTCTATTCGCGCCTATTATTGTTTTCTTTTTTCTCGCTCCGTTTTCATTTCTCTCTCGCTCCGTTTTTCACAAGTTCATCAAACAACAGTGGTAAGTGGTAAGTTAAGTTGGTATCATTCATCAATCACGGTGAGTAATGGCTTCTCCTTCTCTTGTTGTTTGCACTTCATGTCACATGTACAGTTTATCTCTCTCTGTCGGCGACGAGGGATTCACATGTGATAAATGCAGGGAAATAGGCTGACAGAGAAGATTTTAGAACTAGAGACACGCATCCAAACTTTAGTTGAGGATAGTAAGAATGTGAGGGCTGTAGATACTGCTTTGGATGCGACTAGCTCAGGGACTTCTGTACATTTTTCAGTTCCGATTGTGCCCGTGCAGCAGGGGAACTGGGTGACTGTAAGGCGGCCTAGTCACGGGTCAAAACACCACTCTTCCTTTCCGATCAAAACATCAAACAGGTTCTCCCCACTTGGTGACGCACCCACTGAGAAACCTGATGAAAGTGCTCTAGTAATTGGTGATTCTATTGTACGGAACGTGAAAATAGAGACACCAGCCACCATAGTCCAATGTTTACCGGGAGCCAGAGCGCCTGACATCTTGGCAAATTTAAAAGTGCTGGCTAATGCTAAACGTAAATTCAGTAAGATTGTTATCCACGTCGGCGCTAATGATGTTCGACTTCGCCAGTCGGAGATCACTAAAAATAATGTTAAAGAGGTGTGTGAACTTGCAAGTACAATGTCAGACACTGTAATATGCTCTGGTCCCCTCCCTGCTTACCGTGGCGATGAGATTCATAGCAGTCTGTCGTCACTCAATGGCTGGATGTCTAAGTGGTGCCCGCAGAATAACAAAGGTTTCATAGACAATTGGAAGAGTTTTTGGGGCAGACCTGCGCTGTTGAAAAGAGATGGTGTTCATCCCTCCTGGGGTGGTGCCGCTTTTCTCTCTAGAAATATGGCACATAGTCTTAGAGTTCGTACTTGACTAACTAGGGCCCAGGTCAGGTAGCAGACAGAATGGCTAAACCGACCGTCTGCTAGCCGCCTCACGTCACAGAAGTCAGTTAATTCTCAGCACATAGAGACTCCTTCACCTAGATATCACACTATAGAGACTGTGTCTGTTCCCCATACTAGAAAATACAGAAAACGTCCAAACCAAAGTAATAGTAACAATTTAATTGATGTTCAACAAATAAAAAATGTTTACAATACAGAGAAACAATTGATAAAACTCTGCTTACTGAATATCAGGTCCCTTTCTACAAAAGCACTGTTTGTAAATGATATGATCACTGACCATAAACTAGATGTGCTTTGTTTGACAGAAACATGGGTAAAACCAGATGAATACATTACTTTAAATGAGTCTACCCCCCAAGATTACTGCTATAAAAATGAGCCACGTCCAAAAGGTAAAGGGGGAGGTGTTGCTGCAATTTATAGCAATATTCTCAGTATTTCTCAGAGGGCAGGCTTTAAGTATAACTCGTTTGAAGTTATGGTGCTGCGTATAACATTATCTAGAGAAACACGTGTTAGTGATAAATCCCCTGTAATGTTTGTATTGGCTACTGTGTACAGGCCACCAGGGCACCACACAGACTTTATTAAAGAATTTTCTGATTTTCTATCTGAGCTAGTACTGGCTGCAGATAAAGTTTTAATTGTTGGTGATTTTAATATCCATGTCGATAATGAAAAAGATGCATTAGGATCAGCATTCATAGACATTCTGAACCCTATTGGGGTTAGACAACATGTTTCAGGACCTACTCATTGTCGAAATCATACTCTAGATTTAATACTGTCACATGGAATTGATGTTAGTGGTGTTGAAATTCTGCAGCAAAGCGATGATATCTCAGATCATTATCTAGTCTTGTGTAAACTCCATATAGCTAAAACTGTAAATTCTACTCCTTGTTACAAGTATGGTAGAATCATCACTTCTACCACAAAAGACTGCTTTGTAAGTAATCTTCCTGATTTATCTCAATTCCTCAGCATATCCAACAGTGCAGAAAAACTTGATGATGTAACAGAAACTATGGACTCTCTCTTTTCTAGCACTTTAGATCCAGTTGCTCCTTTACGCTTAAGGAAGATCAAAGAAAACATTTTGACTCCGTGGTATAATGAGCACACTCGCACCCTAAAGAGAGCAGCCCGGAAAATGGAGCGCAGCTGGAGGAAAACAAAACTAGAGGTATTTCGTATAGCTTGGCGGGAAAGTACCCTATCCTACAGAAAAGCATTAAAAACGGCTAGATCTGATTACTTTTCGTCTCTTCTAGAAGAAAACAAACATAACCCCCGGTATTTATTCAATACAGTCACTAAGTTAACGAAAAATAAAGCATCAACAGGTGTTGGCATTTCCCAAGAGCACAGCTGTAATGACTTTATGAACTACTTTACTTCCAAGATCGATACTATCAGAGATAAAATTGTAACCATGCAGCCGTCAGCTACAGTATCGCATCAGATAGTGCACTATAGATCCCCTGAGGAACAATTCCACTCATTCTCTATTATAGGAGAGGAAGAATTGTATAAACTTGTTAAATCATTTAAACCAACAACATGTATGTTAGACCCTATTCCATCTAAACTACTAAAAGAGCTGCTTCCATAGATCGTCTTTTGGCTATTATTAATTCATCATTGTCATTAGGACATGTCCCCAAAACCTTCAAATTGGCTGTTATTAAGCCTCTCATTAAAAAACCACAACTTGACCCCAAAGATCTAGTTAATTACAGACCGATCTCAAATCTCCCTTTTCTGTCAAAGATACTAGAAAAGGTAGTATCCTCACAATTATATTCCTTCTTAGAGAAAAATGGTATCTGTGAGGAATTCCAGTCAGGATTTAGACCGTATCATAGTACTGAGACTGCTCTCATTAGAGTTACAAATGACCTGCTTCTTTCATCTGATCATGGTTGTATCTCTTTATTAGTTCTACTGGATCTTAGCACTGCGTTCGACACTATCGACGACAACATTCTTTTGAATAGACTAGAAAACTTTGTTGGCATTAGTGGAAGTGCCTTAGCATGGTTCAAATCGTACTTATCTGACCGCCATCAGTTCGTAGCAGTAAATGAAGAGGTATCATATCGATCACAAGTGCAGTATGGAGTACCTCAAGGCTCAGTACTAGGGCCGTTACTTTTCACGCTTTACATGTTACCCTTGGGAGATATTATCAAGAGACATGGTGTTAGCTTTCACTGTTATGCTGATGATACTCAGCTCTATATTTCTTCACGGCCCGGTGAAACACACCAAATTGAGAAACTAACGGAATGTATAGTCGATATAAAAAACTGGATGACGAGTAACTTCTTACTGCTAAATTCTGAAAAAACAGAGGTGTTAATTATCGGACCTAAAAACCCCACATGTAATAACCTAGAACACTATCTAACACTTGACGGCTGCTCTGTCAATTCTTCTTCATCAGTTAGGAACTTAGGTGTGCTCTTTGATAGAAATCTTTCATTTGAAAGCCATGTTTCTAGTATCATGTAGCCATGTTTGACCATATTAGCCCGGTTCTGTCAACACTGCACTGGCTCCCTCTCAAACATCGGATAGATTTTAAAATCTTGTTAATTACTTATAAAGCCCTGAATGGCTTAGCTCCTCAGTACTTGAGCGAGCTCTTATCACATTATAGTCCTCCACGTCCGCTGCGTTCTCAAAACTCTGGCCATTTGATAATACCTAGAATATCAAAATCGACTGCGGGCGGCAGATCCTTTTCCTATTTAGCGCCCAAACTCTGGAACAATGTACCTAACACTGTGCGGGAGGCAGACACACTCTGTCAGTTTAAATCTAGATTAAAGACACATTTCTTTAACCTGGCTCACTCATAACACACTAATACACTTCTATTATTCAAATCCGTTAAAGGATTGTTAGGCTGCATTAACTTACCTTTTTGCAGCTGAAGTATTCCTCTTGAGAACTGTGCCTGCTGAAATCTCCTCAGGATTAACCGCCAAATCTTTCTCTCAGGCGGCTGATCTCCTTCATTCTAGCAGCGGCCCGCCGGAGACTAAACCAGCTCGGGCCGAAGGTAGATACACACAACTACACCAATTGCGGACCTGCCACACCTACAACAGCTTTCAGCAGAGATCGGTCCAGAGAGAAAAAGCCGTCTGTCAGCCAGAAGTGTTTTGTAGAGTTGGCGCGGCTCTGGCACATTATCTTCTCACCGATGCCGAGACTGAGCCGACAGTGCCGCGTTTCAGCCAGAATCGGCCCGAGTGCGCTTGCTATCTGGGTACTGGTACACACAAACATATATATACATACACATACACACTTACCTCATTCCTACTATGGAATGCCATTTCTGACATAATTATAAATAAATAAATAAATGTACAAAGAAATATAAAAAAAAGCAAATATAAATATATAAATAAATATACAAAGAAAAGTAAAAAAGCAAAAATAAATAATTACTTATCATTTTATTTCCTTATGTATTATTTTAATTTTTCTCCACATTTATTTATTTATTCTTTTATTTATTTATTTCCATTTTTATTTATTTTCTCATTTATGTATTTATTTACGTATTTCTTTCTTTCTTTCCTTCTTTCTTTCTTTATTTCCACATTTATTTTCACATTTATTTATTTCTACATTTTTTTGTCCATAGGGTAATGAGGAGAGCATGTTTTACCTCAGGAATAGCAATCCAGGCAGAGTAGTCGAGAGGTAAGCTTTGAGGCCACAGTGACACATTGTGTTGCCCAAACGAAGTACAAGAAGTGTAGCCTACATGACGCGCCTGTTGATAGTGTGGGATGAATGACTTGATGGGCAATATGGCCAAAATCTTAAATCACAGTTTATTATTTCAATTTCAGTTGGGCGCTCGTTTTTTAGATTTCACTTTCAACACATACAACGCATGTTTCAAAGATTCACAGGGTTCCCACGCTTCTTGAAAGTACTAGAATTTCAGACATATGGATTCAAGGCCTGGAAACTTGAAAACAAACATAAGTCCTTGAATTAAATTTGAAATAAATTTTTATTTATGGCGCTATTTCAAAAATTGTCCTATGTGCTGTCAAAGACAGAAGGAAACGGCACTAATGACTGGGGGTGGAGATGGGGTATCTCAACAAATTAGAATACTTCATAAGACCAATAAAAAATAAAAAAAAAAACATTTTTAGTGAATTGTTGGCCTTCTGGAAAGTATGTTCATTTACTGTATATGTACTCAATACTTGGTAGGGGCTCCTTTCGCTTTAATTACTGCCTCAATTCGGCGTGGCATGGAAGTGATCAGTTTGTGGCACTGCTGAGGTGGTATGGAAGCCCAGGTTTCTTTGACAGTGGCCTTCAGCTCATCTGCATTTTTTAGTCTCTTGTTTCTCATTTTCCTCTTGACAGTACCCCATAGATTCTCTATGGGGTTCAGGTCTGGTGAGTTTGCTGACCAGTCAAGCACACCAACACCATGGTCATTTTACCAACTTTTGGCGCTTTTGGCAGTGTGGGCAGGTGCCAAATCCTGCTGGAAAATGAAATCAGCATCTTTAAAAAGCTGGTCGGCAGAAGGAAGCATGAAGTGCTCCAAAATTTCTTGGTAAACGGGTGCTGTGACTTTGGTTTTCAAAAAAACACAATGGACCAACACCAGAAGATGACATTGCACCTCAAATCATCACAGACTGTGGAAACTTAACCCTGGACTTCAAGTAACTTGGGATATGAGCTTCTCCACCCTTCCTCCAGACTCTAGGACCTTGGTTTCCAAATGAAATACAAAACTTCCTCTCATCTGAAAAGAGGACTTTCTCTGTCTATTTTTATAATATATATTTGTTTGTTTATTATAATTTAAATTTGTAGTTTAATTCATTTAATATATTTCTGTTGTATATATATATATATACAGGTGCATCTCAATGGGGTCAAGGCATCAAGAGCCACCACACAGTTCCAGTTCTTCTTTTCCTTAGCCCAGGTAAGACGCCTCTGACGTTGTCTGTGGTTCAGGAGTGGCTTAACAAGAGGAATACGACAACTGTAGCCAAATTCCTTGACACGTCTGTGTGTGGTGGCTCTTGATGCCTTGACCTCATTGAGATGCACCTGTATATATATATACACAACAGAAATATATTAAATGAATTAAACGACAAATTTAAATTATAATAAACAAACAAATATATATTATAAAAATAGACCGAGAAACAATAAATGCATTAAACTATACATTACAATTATAGAAAATGAATAAATAATATAAATGAAAAACTTCAAATAATGAATAAAACACAAATATAACAAATACATTAAATTATAAATTAAAATGCTCCATCAGGACAGGACCACGGGAACCAGATGAGTCCTTTACACAATCTTACATGGCTATGGTTGGAATTGAACTGCGGGTTTCATCTGGCCAGAGCAGAACTGGCCCCACGACTGAGCCTGGTTTCTCCCAAGGTTTTTTTCTCCATTCTGTCATCGATGGAGTTTTTGGTTCATTGCCGCTGTCGCCTCTGGCTTGCTCAGTTGGGGACACTTAATTTCTAGCGATTATCGTCGATTTGATTGCACAGATACTATTTAAACTAAACTGATTTGCCCTATTCAGTGTTCTAAAATATAAAATAAATTTCTAAAAATAAGTTGATCTTACAATTAGAGAACTTTCATGACAAACGTTTAGTAATCATCTGAACACGACTTAATTAATTCAAGGCACATTTTTTCATTACACAGAACTCTTTAAGCAGTCTTTTTTTGAACTTCACTAAACAAATGTGTGTGTGCCACACAAACCAGCAAAAGATAAAGAAGTAAACATGTAGGCCTAGTAGAAAATGTATCTGTATCTAAGCTGATTATTAGCTTACTCTTGACAGTGAGCTGGTTTGGTTTTTGAGAGACGGAGATGCGCAACGCTGCTGTTTGTTTGGTGATCACACTGTGCTTATTTAATTCATTCGTGTATCATATCGTAGCCTATAAGGTTTAAATCATTGCCTTTTAAATATACACAAATAACAGAACTTGTATGATGTAGTATTTTAGTTGATATTACTCTTGTCAAGCTCTGATTTCTGAGAGAAGCACAGAGAGGCAACAGCAATGACGTGTTTGATTTGTGCTCTTTTCATTCATAAAGTTTACATTCATTCACTTCACACACTCATTATTGCGCAACTTTAGAGGTTTGTGTATAATATCGCGCTGATCCCCTGGCTCACCTGTTACCTAGCAAACACCAGAGTGTGCCAGCCTCAGCCGAATATTCGGGCAGAATTATTCGTCATCCGTTATTCATTTTTGAAGCCATTATCCGTGCCTTTCCCAATAAGGTATTCGGCTTCGGGCACACTCTCACAAATATTGTCACAAGCAATTCGTTTCATCAAGCTGAATGCTCACTAAAAACTGAAAGTCATCACGTTTTCAAGCCATTTCATGTTTCATTTTGACGTGACACAAAGCAGTGATATCTAAGCGGGACAGTTGTAAGCGGGACAGTTGCATACATAATTAGTCAATAGGCGCATTCGACTTGAAGCAGCGCTGCGCAACCGTATGATCACCGTATGACATCAAAGTACCGCGAGGTCCTTATGCTTTCTTATTGCTCTCGCGGTACTTTGATGTCATACGGTGATCCTTCTGCGCAGCACCGCTTCAAGTCGCACACGCTTAATAACGCCATCATTTTCTTCATTCAGACCGAGCACAAAAACAAGAGGTGGGATTTATCGCAAGAACCAATCACATCCAATCATAACCGATCTTATCCAATTATAGCGTGATGGAGGCATTGCCTCCTCTCACGTGACTTTCACCCATTCATCTCAATGAGCCTCCAGAAAAGCCACTATCGATTATTTTCTCATCCAATTTTGAGGAGAGGAGACACTGCCTCCCTTGCCTCCTCGGAGGAAACGCACCTGATATATATAATTTATATATATATATATATATATATATATATAAAATTTTATTTCGTCATATTCGTGATTTATGATTTTTTAATGAAAATTTTGTTTTATAGAATAGTTAGGGTATTTGTTATGTTCGTATTTTCCTTATGACGAAAATTCATTAGCCTAGCCTGTTTGTTTTAACAAATTTTAAGAAGTTAAAAGTTAAGAAAGAATGAAATTAGCCTGTAGTCTATAGATCTATAAGCTAATTTTCTTAACTTTTATTAGACTGCATGTAGACAAAAAAAAAAAAAAAAAAAAGTCTTGATAATCTTTAAAATGAGAGAAATCACTGACATAATTTAGGCTATAGGCTACATTCTTCGACTGCAGGAAAAAAAAATGAAACCATTTAATTTGCAGTGTTAAGTTATGAATTAAATGAAAAACAAGAAATAAATCACAACAAGAAAAATAGTTTTTTTCTTCTTCTTTTTTTTTTCTTGTAATCAAGAAAAACAAGTTGACAAAATTTCAAAATGAATGCTGAATGATGTTTGACAGTGAACGCATCTCCACTGCATAGCCGCATACAATCGTTGGTGTCAATCGCAAATATTAAACATGTTTTAGGCTACAATGCATGGCGTGTGTTTCACTAGCACTTTTGTTTGATATAATTCTGGATATTTCCAGCCTAAGACGTGTGATTAATCTGTATCTAAAGCTGTGTCTACACCAAGAGAACCCATTATAATCAGTTGATGCGCTGACTGTCCACACGGGAAGTGGCGCGAGGCGACAAATGCCTCCTCCTATCCCGAATCTTTGAAACATGTCTTGAATGCACTGAAAGTGAAGCCTAAAAAAACAGTGTGCATAAGAAAGCGATTGCATGCTTTCGAGAGCTTCAGCAAATGCACGCGATCACAGATTGCAGGCCTCCCAGCCGAAACAACCCCCCACATGAAACTGAAATAATAACCTGTGATATAAGATTTTGGCCATATTGCCCATCCAAGTCATTCATCATCCCACACTATCAACAGGCATGTAGGCTACACTAGTGCTTCGTTTGGGCACCACAAGGTGTCACTGTGGTCTCAAAGCTTACCCCTCGACTACTCAGAAAGAATCAGAATCAGAAAGAGCTTTATTGCCAAGTGTGTTTACACACGTAAGGAATTTGTCTTAGTGTTAGAAGCTTCCAGTACAGAAAGTACAAACATAGTGCAGACAACATATAATTAAGGTAATAAAAAACACTAATAATTAAGAGAATAGACAATAAATTATAAATAACAATAGTAATAAAAATAAAAACATACAGAAAAGAAAAATTAAAAATGTCCATAGACAGTACTGTGAATGTGCATGTGTCCTATGTACAGATGAAGGTTTGATGAGTTATTTACAGATGTACAGTCCTGGAGTGTGTTATGTGTTGTTCAGGTGGGATATTGCCTGGGGGAAAAAACTGTTCTTGTGTCTGGCTGTTTTGGTGCTCAGTGATCTGTAGCGTCGGCCAGAGGGCAACAGTTCAAAGAGAGAGTGAGCTGGGTGTGAGAGGTCCAGAGTGACTTTCTTAGCCCTTTCCCTCACTCTGGAGATATAAAGATCTTGGAGGTTGGGTAGAGGGGCACTGATAGTCCTCTCAGCAGTCCTGACTGTCCGTTGTAGTCTTCTGATGTCTGTTTTGGTAGCTGAACCAAACCAAACAGTTATAGATGAACACAGGACAGACTCGATGATGGCAGAGTAGAACTGTTTCAGCAGCTCCTGTGGCAGGTTGAACTTCCTCAGCTGGCGAAGGAAGTACAACCTCTGCTGGGCCTTTTTCTCAATAGAGTCTATGAGGTTGTCCCACTTCAGGTCCTGAGAGATGGTGGTTCCCAGGAATCTGAATGACTCCACTGCAGCCACAGTGCTGTCCATGATGGTGAGTGGGGGGAGTGCAGGGGGGTTCCTCCTGAAGTCTACTATCATCTCCACTGTTTTGAGCGTGTTCAGCTCCAGGTTGTTATGACTGCACCAGACAGCCAGCTGCTCAACCTCCTGTCTGTAAGCAGACTCGATCCCCAGTGAAGACCTTGTCACCTAGACGGCCATTGGGACAAGACCACGGGAACCAGATGAGTCCTCTGCACAATCTGACTTTGCTGCAGTTGGAATTGAACTGCTGGTTCGTCACCCCAAAGGAGAACTGGCCCCCCGACTGAGCCTGGTTTCTCCCAAGGTTTTTTTACACTTTATTTCCAGCGATATCGTCGACTTGATTACACAGATACTATTTAAACTGAACTGAGCTGGATGATGTCATCACTGAATTCAACAACGAAATGCCTATAACTGAAAATTGAGTGTTTAATCTTTGTAATTTTACATTATTGACACACTATTTTCCTATTTGATACTGTAAAGTGCTTTGACAATCTGTATTGTTAAAAGCGCTATATAAATACAGGTGACTTGACTTGACTTGACTCGACTCGTCTCCGTCCTTGATGAGGCCGATGACTTTGGTGTCGTCCGCAAACTTCAGAAGCTTGACAGAGGGGTCCTTTGAAGTGCAGTCAATGGTGTAGAGGGAGAAGAGCAGTGGGGAGAGAACACAGTCCTGAGGGGCTCCAGTGCTGATGGTGATAGTCCTTTTTGAGTTTGCCCAGCCTCACTACCTGCTGCCTGTCTGTCAGGAAGCTGGTGATCCACTGACAGATGGAGGTGGGTACAGAGAGCTGTGTCAGTTTGTCTGAGAGAAGGTCAGGCATGATGGTATTGAAGGCTGAGCTGAAGTCCACAAATAAGATCCTTGCGTAATTCCCAGGTCTGTCGAGGTGTTGCAGGATGTAATGCAGTCCCATATTGATAGCGTCATCCACAGACCTGTTTGCTCTGTAGGCAACTGTTTACTCTGGCTCCATTGCTATTCCTGAGGTAAAACACGCCCTCCTCATTACCCTACGGACAAAGAAATGTATAAATAAATAAATGTGGAAATAAATGTAGAAATAAATAAAAGAAAAAATAATTAAATGTGGAAAAAACATAAGGAAATAAAATTACAAATAATTATATATCTTTGCTTTTTTACTTTGTATATTTATTTATATTTGCTTTTTTTACATTTCTTTGTACATTTATTTATTTCTAATTATGTCAGAAATGGCATTCCATATCCTACCCATGCTGTTTAGCCATCGGAAAGCGGGGGTGCACACGTAATCTCGATGGTGTAACGAATCCGGTTTATGAACTTCCATTCACTCACCACCAGAGGTCACTATTACATTACACTGACTCTTGCACTACACTACTGTTGCACGTTACCCACGGACTACAATTCCCATCATTCTTTGCACTAAGTACAAACAGCCATCTCCCTAATCACACGCTCACACCTGAGACTCATTACATTATCACACACACTACATAAGCCATGGACTTTCTCAGTTACACTGCCGTGTATTGATCTGCGTATAGCACTCCCTTAGCGCTAGCTGCCTTACCGTGCCATTCCGTGTTTCCCTAGTCCGAGTCTGCCATTCTGTGTAACCTTAGTCTTTGTATTGCCTTGCCTGTTTTTCCACGTTCTGACCCTAGCTCGTGTTTCCTGGATTTACCCCTTTGCCTAGCCGTTCGGACTCTGTTTGCCCCTGACTGGATTATTGCTGTGTACCTGGATTATCTCTCTTTGCCTCGCCCTGTTGGATACTGTTCGCCGATCGAAGACCCACGCTTGTCCTAGAAATACTCTTTGTCTTGCCTGTGTTATACCTGTTTGCCACTGTCCGACCCTGCCTGTGTTTTGACCATGTTTCATAATAAAAGCCTGCAGATGGATCCGCATGCCTCACGTTACAGATGGCACCTGGACATTTCACACACTCTTCACCCCCTTTACGGTATACATACCCCGGATAAACAGACAGACACACGGTTGTTAGTTTGAAGTTTTATTTTTAGTTTGTTTTGGCTTGTGTGTGTGGGGAGTAGTCGGACTTTCATGTTGCGCCGGCCAAACCAAACGCTCGAGCGGCACCTGCTTATGATGTCACTGCCCACGCCGCACCGGCGCCATGCGATCGTAGTCCGACGAAACCATTGTTGTTTTTGTGTGGGGAACTGTGTCATCTTTTCTGTGAAGAGAAAAGATATTAAATGTTAATGATTTGTGTTATTAATATATGTTTTAATAATGGTTTATTGGTTTTTGTGTTTTATAATCTGATTGATGTTTTATGTGAAGTTTATGAGTTAAGATGAGAATATAAAATTAAATACTTGCCTGGTAATGGTATCCTCTGGGAAGGGGGTGGAGCCTGGCCTATAAAAGTTGCTTGTTTACCAAGTCAGCGAGCGATGCGACCCGCTAATAAATCCACAGAAGAAGAAGAAGTCAGCGAGCGAATTATCAAAAAGAATATATGAAAATTATGGCAGCAGTTATGGGACAAAGATACCAAAGGTAGGCATTTGTATCAAATTCAGTCAACATTACCCACTGATACACTTCCCCCTCATTATGGCAGCAGTAATGGGACAAAGATACAAAAGGTAGGCATTTGTATCAAATTCAGTCAACAGTGGGTAATGTTGACTGAATTTGATACAAATGCCTACCTTTGGTATCTTTGTCCCATAACTGCTGCCATAATGAGGGGGAAGTGTATCAGGATGGAGCAGAGCTGAGGAGAACATGATTACAAGGTTACGATTGGGGCATACAAGGTTGAACAATACAATGCATTTAATAAATAAACATCCAACAGGAGTATGTGAGGTATGTTATGTTAATGAAACAGTCAAATATGTTATAATGTACTGCAGGAAGTATACTGCTGAAGGAAATGTTGAAAGAGGAACTAGAGAATAAGGGTGAACAGTTTACAATTAGGAATTGATTAAATCCGGAGAGAAATACTAAATCATTATTGTTACAATATCTGGGAAGAACTGGTTTGAACAATTGAGTGTAAGTGTTTTATATTTTTTATTTTTATATTTATATTTTTATTTATTTTATTTATTCTTTCTTTTCTCCTTCAAATCCTGCTTGAGACGATGAGGGTGGACGGAGGAGCTGAACACGCAGCGCCGAATGAAGCTCTATGAAGACTCTGGGTGGGTGGAGGAGGGAAAAGAGAAAAGGAAAGATAAAGGTGTTTGAAGATGGGTTGGGAGGTTAATTAGGAAATTGTAGGTATGTGTCAATGGTCCATTTCAGAGATAGGTGGCGGTAATGCACTTATAAGTCTGCGATCTGCCGTAAAGCTAAAAAAAGAAGAAAAAGAAGTCAGCGAGCGTGTGCAAATTTGTGGATATAATTGATATAATGGTCTTGGTTTTGGATTGTGATACTGGTCTAGTAGAAATGGACAACATAATTAAAATGTTTGTATTATTTGGTAAATATACCAATGTTAACTGTACCAAATGGTAGACTATTTTCCATTGATTTAAAGATTTTTTTACGAATCTTAACTTCAGTACAGAACAGTCGTAAAGCTCGTAAACCATTCCCTTTGTTTCTGATATTTCCTCTGTTGTCATTGTTTCATGTAATGCCCTTTTTGTGTATAAATATACCCATTTGCCTTTGTCTCCTCGAGTATTCTGTGTTCTGTGTTCTTATTTGCCAGTGACTTTTGGGTTATTCCGAAACATTTACATTTATGCCTTTAGCAGACACTTTTATCCAAAGCAACTTTCAAAGACAAGTTCACATTTTTGTTATGAAGTTCAGGCTGTTTCCAGTTTTATTTATTTTTTTCCTGCTTTTTTTTGGGGGGGGAGGGTTGTTACTATCGCAAGTTCAGTACACTGCATTTCATCTTGTCTTTTAAAACAGTGATTGAATATGTGATAAAGTTTGAAAGTGGAAAAAAAAATAATTGAGAACAAAGTCAAACTTTGCCATTTAATAGACACAGAAAAACTCAGCACAAGTCAGTCATATGCTTGCTTTTAGGGGCAGTTTCTTGTCGTCATTCTTCATCTTTAGTCTTGAAAATGCAAAAAATAAATCAATTTTATTGACAATGTTTCATAAATTTTATGTATAAAAAGTAACTTTTCTCTACATAATTATCATCTGTTGTTACCTTCCCAGCCTCACGGCTCTTGGCTCTCAGCTTGTTGACCTGAGACTCTGCGATGTCAGCACGCTCATGAGACTCCTCCAGCTCATGCTGCACTTTCCTGTACCTGGACAGGTGAGTGTTGGCCTGCTCCTCCTGTTAGGATTACACAAGATATCCAACCGCTTTCAGAGCATTGCACTCATGGCACTGAGTGTATTGAATAGAAAATGCCAAAACTTCACACTCAAGCCATTTGACATTAGACTTACAGCTTCTTCAGCTTGGTGTTTATAAGCCTTCACTTTCAGCTGCAGCTTGTCTACCAGATCCTGCAGTTGGGTCACATTCTTCTTGTCTTCCTCAGTCTTTGGGTGTAAAAATTGTTCATGGTCTTGGTTAAACTATGTATATTATATGAAAAGTGTTAAATGTCTAAGTCTTGTGTAGTTTTACCTGGTAGGTGAGCTCCTTCACTCTCCTTTCATATTTGCGCACTCCTTTCACAGCGTCTGCACCACGTCTCTGTTCAGCTTCAACTTCAGCCTCCAACTCACGCACCTTCAGTAGAGAGTTATTGTTGTCACCTGCCAAATCTCTACCATGGCCAGTTCATCTAAAGGTGTACTCCCACTAGGCGATCTGAACCATGCTCGAGTACCCCCAAAGTCTGGTTCTTTTGAACCATGTCCTGGCCCTCTTGAAGAAGTGAGCCAGAGCATGGTTCAGTTGGGCTCTGGTGTGGTACACATGTAGTGTGATTGCTAACTGCACTGGAGCACGGAAAAGCTACTAATTGTGTGTGTGCTCTGCTGTCATAATTTCTACAAAAACATCTATTACTACTTAGAAAGTAGCAATTTTCAGTTAATTTGAATATTGAGTAATATAGGTTTATAACGGGTCTGGTTTTCACTTTATTGATAAACAGTATTTATACTTTGCGAGGATAGCTGCAAATTCCTCCATCAATGTCATTTGACTCAATTACGGTGGCCCACTAGTGCACAACACAACGACATTAAAAAAGTAAACATAAGCTCACAACACAACGACATTAAAAAAGCAAACATAAGCTCACAACACAACGCAATTAAGAAAGCAAACAAACTCACAACATGACGACATTAAAAAAGCAAACATAAGCTCACAACACGACGACATTAAAAAAGCAAACATAAGCTCACAACATGACGACATTAAAAAAGCGAACATAAGCTCACAACACGACGACATTAAAAAAGCAAACATAAGCTCACAACACGACGACATTAAAAAAGCAAACATAAGCTCACAACACGACGACATTAAAAAGCAAACATAAGCTCACAACATGACGACATTAAAAAAGCAAACATAAGCTCACAATGCAATTAAAAAAGCAAACATAAGCTCACAACACGACGACATTAAAAAGCAAACATAAGCTCTCAACACAACGCAATTAAAAAAGCAAACATAAGCTCACAACATGACGACATTAAAAAAGCAAACATAAGCTCACAATGCAATTAAAAAAGCAAACATAAGCTCACAACACGACAACATTAAAAAAGCAAACATAAGCTCACAACACGACACAATTAAAAAGCAAACATAAACTCACAACACGACGACATTAAAAAAGCAAACATAAGCTCACAACACAACGCAATTAAAAAAGCAAACATAAGCTCACAACACGACGACATTAAAAAAGCAAACATAAACTCACAACACAACGGAAATGCTCCCGACCACTAGGGGGCAGTTGGTCTGCAGAAACGGGCAATGGACTCTATGCACGGCACGCAGGCTACGTATTTCCGGTGAAATATCAGGGTGCATAAAAGGTTCCGGTCTGTATTCAACCATAGCGTGAGTGCGTTATCAGCCGCGATCTTTTGTCAATGAACGATTAATATAAAATAATATTTATACATTTTATTGCTATAATATAACAAATTAAGTATACCACAGTAATATAATTATTTAATGAAGAGTTCCATAAAGTTGAGGGTGGTTTGTCCTGCTATTGCTGTGTCCCGTTTTGTGAGGGTTCTCGAAGGTTTTTCACACTTCTCCCCTGGATGAAAAAACTCGCAATACGTGGATTCAGAGTAGTAGACGTAAGGATTTTAACATCACTTCTGATACTACAGTCGCCACTTCAAGAATGAGGACAGAATACGGTTCTACACCAGGTAAGATCTAAACCCTTATATACTTCACTATATTACCGAGCACAATGTAGACCTATTGTGATTTTTTTTGTTGTTGCTGTGGTTGTCTGTTTGTTTAAAAACCTCTTCTGTGGGTCTGGGCAATACGTGTTAACGAGTTAATAGATGATTCACCCAAAAATAAAAAAAGCTTTTTTCCCCCACAGAACATTTTTAAAGTAACCTTCAGGTTCAGTGTAGGCAAACTAACTGGCATTGTTATTACATTGTGTGGTGTGTATTTTCTGAAAACATGTCTCATCCAATCTAGATTTGAGATGTAAAACCATTTAATGGCCTTTTGGAGAGTTGAACCTGCATCCCACAGCATGGTACGTGTGACCAGAGCAAGGACAGCTACAACGAGGAGTGAAGCTGGAATAACAAGCAATGCAATGGTAAATATTGATATTATATTGTTTGTGACAGAGAAAGAAAATGTTATATATATATATATATATATATATATATATATATATATATATATATATATATATATATATATATATATATATATATTTATTTATTTATTTTTTATTTTTTATTTTTTTTGATGCACGTTACATGCATGTATCATAATTATTTAAAATTTATTTTGACAATGTCAGTGTCTTGCAGCCCTTCGATGAGTTCCTCCTCTTCATGGATGGTCCACCTTTCAGTCAGTCTTCCACAGAGAGATCTGGCCTTACACAAAACACTTGGGATGGATTAATTTGGTTTTATTTGTACAGACTAGAATATAAAATGTAAATTAAATATAATGCAAATATATATATATATATATATATATATATATATATATATATATATATATATATATATATATATATATATATAAAACTTTACTATGGGATCTTGCTCACTAGTGTAATATAAACACGTAAAATTTAGAAACTTTGATACATTGTAATAGTTATGTAAAATACTAATAACTGTGATAGTGTAATGGTATGTTTTTTTTGTTTGTTTGTTTTTTTTTTAACACTTCTGCCACTTGATAGGTCAGGAGGTCAGGCAGATCGCTGGTGACACCACTGTAAAGTGTTCTCCTAAGATGAAAAACAAAGGTATAGTGTAAATTGACCATTAAAAAAATAAAAATCTTCCACCACTGTCATTGCATGTTGTATACATTATGAATGGAGCCATATCCAATAGGATTGTGTTTTTGTCTTTTTTTCTGCTTGGGCTAATCATATAGGCATGTTATACATTATGAATATAGCAAGATATGAAAAGATGATGTAACAATATTAGTCAGTCTACTCCTACCATAATCACTCAGCGAGTTTCCTCTCTTGCAAACAGGACCACCATCCCACTGACAGGATCTGGCTTGACTCTCTAGGCATACCAATGGGGCATGCTAATATTATATAATCAAAGTTTATTAATTGATATTCATTAAAGAATTTGATAATTATTTTACTTACCACTTACCATTGTTCTAGGTTTGTGCCAGCTCTGCTCCATTCAGTGCAGCTCTGTTCAGGAGGAACTGCACTGATTCTCAGTTCTGAATAGTGTGCTGTCTGGTACAGTGCTGTAACAGTATGGTTGGGAGTCCTTTAAAACAATCTGTGAAGATAATTACATTGGGTTACATATTGAATTGATTTCACATACATTTTGAATTGCTTTCAGTTGCATTTTAAATTGTTACATTGTAAATTAAACTATATTTAAAATAAATTATGAAGAATTAATAGTCTATATAATGTTACAAACATGCCAATACACTGTAAAGAGTTCAGTAATATTTCAAAGGATCTCCTTATCCCTCTTAACCATTTCTGATCTTGTTTGCTTCTGATCTTGTTTGCTTTTTTACTGAACAGCTTCATCATGTTTGTGTTCGGGATCCCTGGAAAACTGCTATATTTAATGTAAACAATCAATTCAAGCTTCAGGTTACAGATAATAAAAATATAACAATAATGAAAAATATAACAATAATGAAAATATAACAATGAAGTGCCAGAAACTGTCAGAGGTTTATTACGATACATGGCAATCTAAAAATGGGAACAGTATTTAAAATACTTTAAGTGAAAACATTCCTATCACAGCAAACACCTATCAGAGCCACAGATACAAACAAACGTGGATTACCGGGAGCTCTGTTGTTATTGCTACTATCTCCTAGGAGTTATAAAAACCTGAGGTGGACGGAGTTTAAAGCTAAACTCTAACTTAGCCCTGCTATTTTAGTGCTGATCAAATCGGTGCAGGTTATCCAGTCTTATTAGCTCTTTATCACTTTAAACAGACTGATAAGCTCTTTTGCACTACACTCATATCTGCACAGTTTGTTTATTTAACTGATTTGCATTCTATCTGCCATGTGCCTTATGCCACTTTATCTAACTCTTTTTTTTTTTTTTTTTACAATGTTCTTATTTGTATATCTGTATAGTTTGTGTATATATATATATATATATATATATATATATATATATATATATATATATATATAAAACAGTAGACGTAAAAATGCAAATAAATACAATTTAAATATATATATATATATATATATATATATATTTAAATTGTATTTATTTGCATTTTTATGTCTACTGTTAGTGTTTAGTGTTAACTGTATGCACCAAGGGTCTGAGAGTTACGCAATTTCAATTCTCTGTATGTATGTGCTGTACATGTGGCAGAATTGACAATAAAGCAGACTTTGACTTAGACTTAGATTTGCTAGAAGACGATAGAACAATACTCACCCTAAAGTTGTCAATGTAACTTGAAACGTTTAAAGCCCTTCTCCGTGCGATGAAATTCATTTACAGTAATCCGGGGAAGTTCTTGTAAGCTGAAAAATCATCTTCTCCTCTTGTCATTTTGAAAGCTCTACGTAAGGAACAATGGCTTCTGGCACAGCACCGGATGTAAGTAAGCCCTCTGAGCAAAAACACCCCACATAAAAAAATACTGTAGTAATTTATAGTAAATACTGTAGTGTTTTTGAACCATACTATAGTAAAGTGTATTATACTGTATATGTTATAGGATTTACAACACTTTAATGAATGCTACAACATACCGTAGTATACTATAGTAATATACTATAGTGTACTATAGTGAACTGATAAACTGTAAGAAATACTGTAGTATACTTTAGATTTTACTTCAGTAAACTGTAGTGTATTGTAGTATAATATACCCTATAATTGTAGAAAATGTAGTACATTATTACTACTATAGTTATATTATCACAACAACTATAGAATTACCACAACAAATTAATTCAAGTACTTTACTATAGTATAGTTCAAAAAGTAGTATTTACTATAAATTACTATAGTATTTTTTCATGTGGGGCAGAAGTGATCGTTGAAGAGTCCATTGAGCGCAATTAGCAGAGCTAAACTGTGAAAATCGAAAATATTGATTTATTTTCTGCTCAATTCATGAATCAATACATTAAGATTACCAGGATATCAAAAACACTTTGTTCATTTAAAAATCGATTACACATATTAAGATCAATCACTTACATGGAGAATTTCTTGTGGTGTCTCGAGGAAATATCGGGGTTTAACTGTCAACACTGCCCCCTAGTGGTTGGGAGCTTTTCCGTTGTGTTGTGGCTTAATGTCATTGTGTTGTGCGCTTATGTTTGCTTTTTTAATTGCGTTGTGTTGTGAGCTTATGTTTGCTTTTTAATTGCATTGTGTTGTGAGTTTATGTTTGCTTTTTTAATTGCATTGTGAGCTTATGTTTGCTTTTTTAATTGCGTTGTGTTGTGAGCTTATGTTTGCTTTTTAATTGCATTGTGTTGTGAGTTTATGTTTGCTTTTTTAATTGCGTTGTGTTGTGAGCTTATGTTTGCTTTTTTAATTGTGTTGTGTTGTGCACTAGTGGGCCACCGTACTCCATAATCATTTTCTGATACGTGCAGCACAGTTAAATGAAAATCACTACACTGCATAAGTGATAAATATATTAGACAGTCTATTAGCGAAAGCGCTTTTCTTCCTGTTTTGTTTAAAACAAAAGTTGAATCGTAATGACGAAAGCCTGCTCCAACCCAGAACGTTAAGTGCAATGTAAGTGCAGGCAGGGGTATAATCGCACTCTGGCTCTGTCCAAGGCAACCATTCCTAGTGTGAGTACACCCTAAGTCTGTATTTAGCCTGTAATTTACCCTGGACTCCAGTTTCTGGAGCTGTTTCTTTCCGCCCTTCATGGCCAGACTCTCAGCCTCATCCAGACGGTGCTGCAGGTCTTTGACAGTCAGCTCCAGGTTCTTCTTCATCCTCTCCAGGTGAGAACTGGTGTCTTGCTCCTTCTTTAGCTCCTCAGCCATCATGGCAGCCTGAAATATAAGCCAATGAAAATGAGCTAACCAATATAGATAGAATTAGCTTCCATGAATGATCTCTTTGTTACCACATGCAGCTAAACAAAGTCAAATAACTGTTTAAATTAGAATAGAGCAACAGAATGCAAACACCCACATCAGTGATGGCCTTCTTGGCCTTCTCCTCTGCATTTCTGGCCTCCTGGACTGCATCATCCACCTCACCTTGAACCTGGACCAGATCAGTCTCAAGCTTCTTCTTGGTGTTAATAAGACTCGTATTCTGCAGGATTTAAGCAGGTAGTTTAGTGTATATTTAACTAAAACTGTATCATGTAACCTGAATTTGCTCTTAGTATTTAATCATTTTCTGTACTTGTGAGTGCAGCAGTCCCACACGCTCGCTGGCATCAACCAGCTCCTGCTCCGCCACTTTGCGGCCTCTCTCTGTTTGCTCCAGTCCAGCTCTCAGCTCCTCAATCTCTGCTTGCATTAGGCTATTCCTGCGCTCCACCATGGCCACCTGCTCCTTCATGTCCTCATGTCCTCTGACAGCTTCATCAAGGTGCAGTTGGGCATCCTGTGGCAATGTTCTTTCTTTGTTAGTTGCATGTCATGCTTCAGTTAATTCATGTATCATATTCATATTATTAAACATTTAAACTCCTCATTCTACAGAGAGATACCTTGAGTTGGCCTTGGACGTTCCTGAGCTGTTTCTGGGCCTCAGCAGCCTGGCGGTTGGCATGACTCAGCTGGACCTCCATCTCATTCAGATCTCCCTCCATCTTCTTTTTGACCCTCAGGGCATCATTTCTGCTCCTGATCTCAGAGTCTAGAGTGCTCAGCATGGAATCGATCACTCTTTGGGAGTTCCTCTTGATCTGTTCCATCTCCTCGTCCTTCTCAGCCAGCTTCCTGTCAATCTCGCTCTTCACCTGGTTCAGCTCCAGCTGCACACGAAGAATCTTGGACTCTTCATGCTCCAGGGTGCCCTGCAAGGAAAAAAGGAAATAATTGACTTACTTTTTAAACTTGTCAGAATTTACTGTATGCCTCCAGAGATATGGCACTACATTTGTGATTAAGAAGGAAATAATAACGTTCATTTAAGGTTTTGAACCACTACATATACAGTACAATGTTTTAATATTATTCAAAGCACTGGTGTGATGTTAGTATTGTATCAAAGGAATGGCACCTCGGCTTCTTCTAGTGCAGTCTGGATCTCTGATTTCTCAGACTCCACTGTCTTCTTGGCTTTCTCTAACTCATGAATGTCTCTCCAAGCTGCTCAGTGAGGTCAGAAATCTCCTCTAAAAGTATTTAAAAATCAATAGTACATAATTTTCTGTTTTTTTTCTCTGTTTTTTAAAATCCTTGCTGTAAAAATAAATGTGCCATTTACGTTGCAGATTCTTGTTCTCCCTCTTCAAGGTCTCGAGGTGGTCAAGAGCTTCTTCATAAGAGTTCTTCATTTTGAAAATCTCAGTGCTGAGAGAACGAGCTTCTTTCTGAGCAGCTTCTAGTTCAGCCTGGCTTTCCTCATACTTCTGCTTCCACTCTGATAGGACCTGTAAAAGAAATGTAGTCATTGTTAATTAGCCAAGTCCATGGTTCAAGGTTTAGATTTGAAGATTTGTATCCACATCTTTCTTACCTTATCAAAGTTTCTCTGCTTCTTGTCAAGGTTGGCAACCAATGCATTTGCCCTCTCCCCATCAATCATGAGGTCCTCTACTTCACTCTGCAGTCTCTGTTTGGTCTTTTCCAGTGAGGCACACTTGGAGTTCACTGCCTCAATGGATTCTTCAGCATCCTGCAGACGCTGTGCCAACTTTTTCCTGAAGAAAGTGGTATGAAATTATGAATTCTCACTATTAAATGTAGGGTACTGAAGACTTTTTTTGGTTGTTGTTGTTGTTGTATTTACTTGGCTTCCTCAAGCTCTTCAGTTCGTTGGATGGCATCAGTTTCATTTCTGGCTCTCCACTGGGCCACCTCACTGTTGGCCTTAGACATTCCACGCTGGAGTTCAGCTTTGGCCTCCTGCTCCTCCTCATACTGCTCTCTGAGCAAATCACAGTCATGGCGGGCAGACTGAACTGCATGGGCAAGAGCATTCTTGGCCTATAAGGCAGCACATTTTGGGATTTTAAACACTCTTTAAAAAAGCATTAAAATCATTTGATTATCAAAACAAAATAATATGTGCAAATCTACCTTGACTTCTTCCTCAATATGTCTTTTGAGATCCTCGATTTGCTGAGTATAAGCCTGTTTTCCTCTAGTTAACTGTGAAACAAGTGCTTCTTTCTCTTCCAGTTGACGGCTAAATTCACCTTAGAAAGAGGTTACAGATATTAGCATAAAATATAATAACAGAATCTTTAACTCAATTTTGTTTTGAGGTTTTTTACACGTGTAGCTTACTCTCTTACCATTTTCAGTCTGAAGTCTTGCTCGTTGTGCATTCATGTCGTTCAACTGGCGACTATTTTCATCACTTTTGGTCTTGATTTCACTCAGCTGGTCTTCAAGTGTGCGGCACATCTTCCCTAAATTACCCTAAAGAGATTAGAGATTTAATGAATATGATTGTAAAGATGATTTTGTACTTATTAATGATAATCTATTGACCTTACCTTTGCTTTAGCCACAGCCTCCATGTTGCTTGTCAAGTCATCAATCTCCATCTTGTATTCACTCTTCTCCTTCTCCAGCTTCTGCTTGACCCGCTGGAGGTTGTCGATCTGTTCTCCGAGCTCAGCTACACTGTCTGCCTGCTTCTTTTGGAGAGCTGCAGCTGTAGCTTCATGCTGCAAGGTAGACTCTTCCAGATCACGACGCATCTTCTGGAATTCGGCTTCACGCTTCTTGTTCATCTCAATCTGGGCAGCAGTGGCACCACCAGCTTCCTCAAGCCTCTCACTGATCTCTTCAAGTTCCCTGGAGAGATCAGCTCTCTACTTCTCCACTTTGGCACGAGCAGCTCGCTCTGCCTCAATTTCCTCTTCCAGCTCCTCGATACGGGCCTAATTGGAATATATATATATATATATATATATATATATATATATATATATATATATATATATATATATATATATATATATATATTATTGATATTTGTAATGTGGATTTTTCCAGCTATTCATCTACTTCACCATTTCACATCAGATAGACTAGGGTTAGTGTTACCTGAAGTTCTTTGATCTTCTTCTGAAGCTGTGCTCCCAAAGTCTGTTCATCCTCAATCTTGCTGAGAAGCTGACTTATCTCAAAGTCCTTCCTGTTTTTAAAGTATTGTTTTGTAAAATGTGCCAAATACTTATTTTGTGTAATTGTGTTCAAAAATCAAGTTCAAAATATGATGCCCACTCACTTTTTGATCTTCTCATCTGATTGCTGTTTGTGATTCTCCAGGTCCATTATGGACTCCTGGGCCAGTTTCAGATCACCCTCAAGCTTCCTCTTGGCTCTCTCAAGGTCCATACGGAGCTTCTTCTCTTGTTCCAGTGAGCCCTCAAGCTATTGTGATAAATCAGAGCATTTAAATATTCATTAGCAACAATATTATTTTCTCATTGATTTCCATTGATTCATGGTCTTATTCTCATGCCGGACATCTTACATCGTCCACTTGCTGCTCAAGCTTTGTCTTAGCTTTAGTCAGAGTGTTGACTTTGTCTTCCTCTGCCTGAAGGTCATCAAGAGTCTGCTGGTGTGCCTCTTGGAGGGCTTTCTTCTCTTTGGTCAGCTTAGCAATGCTCTCATCCTGAGAGGCCATCTCCTCCGTTAGGTTTTTCACCTAAATGGAAACATTGATTACTGGTTTCATTATCAACAGCCTGCAATCTGCATTGTGTGTGTATATATATATAAAAAAAAAAGTCATACTTCTCCAATGTTTCATATTCATGAATGAGCAGATGCTGTATTGGATGGAATAAATTGACTCCCTGTTTAAATTGTAATCAGTAAATCAGTCTTTATCACTCTGTGGTACTAAACAGTTGTGTTCCAAACATTATTGTAAGTTCATTGTACCTCCTCTCCATCATTTTGACAAACTCCTTCCTCATGACATATCCACGGCACAAAGCCTGAGTCATGGTAACCAGATTTGCTAATTTCTCATCTCTCATCTCCTCAAGAGTACCCAACAGACCAGCTTTGAAGAACACCTACAACAACATTTGGAATATATTAGTGGTCTAGTGTTGAATAAGCCAATAAGTCCTTTTCAGCGTAGATGTGGCCTGGGATACACTATATGGCCCTAATAATAATTGAGTTTGGCTGTTCCAGTAATTCCAGTGGGAAAACATGTCCTATACTATACTATAGAATGAGATTTGAGAGAATTCTGTCCTTTCTTTTTTGATGTAACAGTTTGGAGAAGTATGACAGTGTCCAGTACACAAAGTGTCGTCCATTTATAATTTTTGGGGGTAATAACTATGTTATTTTTCTTGCATTGGTATTAGATTAATAGGCTACATCCTAAACTTAACATTTCATTTATTTATTCATATATGTGCATATAGAAGAAGGTAACTTTTTATACAATAATGCAAAATAATGCTTGTTATGAAGTACTTTCTGATTAAACATTAATTTGAACTGTACCACTCATTTTCCTCAGCTTAAAACCTTATTTAGGTGTCGTTTACTAAGTAGTTGTTAACTAAGGATAAAAGACATCAGACCTCTTTCATTTATACATACTATTTGGATTTAGCTTATCTATGAACTCTGTCAAAACAACAATTTATAGACAATGAATTATACACTAATGCTTCACACTTGTTATTATAAAGTGTATTTTTTTCATTGTCTTTTTAACTGTTATTTGTTGAGACTGCTGGAATCCACTTACCAGTGAGCATGAACTGGTAGGCGTTGTCAGAGATGGAGAAGATGTGAGGTGGGGCTTCAATCCTCTTCTTGCCTCGGTATCCAGCCACAACAACTGAGTCGTACACTGGGAGCCACTTATATGGATTGACAGTGGCGCAGAACAAGCCAGAGTAGGTCTGAAATGGAGATTGTCCAGTTTTACAATGTTGCTGCCCTATTCCAGGAATAAATTATGATTTACTTACATAGATCATCCATGCTGCGTAACGCTCTTTGAGGTTAAACAGCACAGCAGGCTCATTGAGGTGGGTCATCATAGCCATGTCCTCCATTTTGTCAAACTTGGGAGGATTCATTGGGAAGATTTCATCTTCTTTTACTGTGACAGTCTGTAATGAACATTGTTTAGACTTTTTGTACACACATTTCTACACTATTTAAGTGAAAAACTTCTGAACTCAAGCACAGTAGCATATGAAATAGTTTTTTGTTTGTTTGTTTGTTTTATCTATGATACTTACTTTCCCACAGTGAGTTTTGACAGTAGCTTTGCCACCCTCTCTACTAACAAGAGTACTTTTCAGGTACATCTCAGCTTGATCTGTCACGAAGAATGCTGTTTTGGCGTCAAAGGGGGTGTTTTGAGCCTCGAGTCTCTCTCTTTCTGGCTTCCGGAGGTAAATGGCCGCCGGGCCGAAACACTCCATTTCACTATCTCCCATGATTGTACTTCACTGTGGAGTAGAACTGACATCACCATGCTGATATACTTAGATTCACTTTTTGATTGTCATTGTCTAACTTTCAACTCTAACTCTCCTAATACATTCCAATCAGTGAAACCTCCAAACAGATCATATTGTCACCAACTGTTGGCAAATTATTTACCTTGTATTATGTTCAGATCTAAATTGCAGCTGTCAAGTTCAGGATTCTGAAAAAAAAGAATATAAATGACTAGTCTCACACACACACACACACACACACACACACACAGAGATATATATATATATATATATATATATATATATATATATATATAAAATGATAGATAGATAGACAGATGGTTTAACTCACCCACCTTTGATGGGCAACTGTGCTGCAATCAGAGGCTGCCATTTATATAGTGTCTTTACTGAACACTCAGCTAAACTGTCCAGCTGTATTTGGTCATGTTCTTCTACTTGGTTTATGATGATGTATCTCAGTCCTAGTGGAGAATAGCAACATGTTGTCCCTCATTTGTTTTTTTGGTTTGCTGGAGCATGTGATATTTTAATTATTCTCATGGTTTACATCAACTGAGCATCCTTTCTATACTTATATTCATGATGTTGATGTGTTTTACTTTTAAAGCAATAACACATTTATCATAGATATTTGGATAATACACTTATGTGGCATAAAAATTTTACAGTCCGTGCTTTTTTCATGTTGTGTTTCTTGTTTTTAATGTAGGCTTTCTTGTTGTGTTTATTTGTTAGTTTACAATGTTTAATTTGATGTCACTGAGGTCTTATTTCAATCTTGGCAAAGAGGAGAAACTTGGTTCAGATGTAAGGAAGCAGTCAGCTGCCACTGCTATTTAATTTTAGAGGTGACAGCAAGACTGACACAATGTGATGACTAAAAGTTTTTACTTTTGATAAAAGGTAATATACAATTATTACATAACGATTGATATTGATAAATCACATGATGTCATTTACCATTCTTACCTTTGTTTTACCTGATCAGTTCCTGTGCTCAGCAAGTTCTAACATTTGCTTTTGGACATTTAGCATCCATATTATTTCCTCTGCAATTGCAAATACAGTCAAGTAACAGTGTTTGCATATAATGTCAACTTTTGGACACATATTTAAATCTTTTACAAAATCACAAAGAGCTTACTCTATGTAATTTCTAGTTCAATCACAGGAATGTGAGCAATGATTTTCCTCTTGACCAATTTGAGAAGTTTGGCAAGCAGGGCATTAAAACCTAGATGAATTACCAGAGATGGACCGTAACAGTCCTTCCAAATGAAAAAAAAAAAATATCTCTGGCAGACTTTTATTGGGCAATTAAACCTCAGTGGTCACGAGACATACGAATCTTATTTCATGGTGTTATAATGACTCTCAAAGTTATAAACAGCATGTTCATAAATATAGCACAGTGAGAGCTCATGTTTGTATTATGAAGTTTAGGTTACTCATCCAGGCCACGGTGAAGACTCATCTGACCTATCATAACATTACCGTAAGATTTCTCAGTAAGTACACTGCTTTTTTCCAATTTACTGTACCTTTGAAATAAATGAATAAAAAACAGTAATAAACAATGTTCATGACTTGCTCTAGAGTCTAGACTATCTAGATTTATATGTTAACATTTATTAGCTGCTGCAGTATACTATTGTTGTAGATTGTTACCTGCTATTAACTGACTTTGTGTTAGTCACAAGCCTAAGAATTTTTCTTGATTTAAATATAAATTTACAGACAACAGTCAACATGTGGTGTAGTACTTATTCATCTTTGGGCCAAATGGTTCTGAGCATGGTGAGTTACATTTCCAGATGCATTTCTACATGAATACGGTACGGTTTGTAATCATACCACATCTGTTTTAAGTGCATGAAGTCAAACATGAAGCATCGAACCACAAAATCATTTACTTGTCTTGAATGTAGTTTTTGCATTGTTGATCCTTTATGTAGGAATACAATTGTGAAAGACTGTCTTCATGCAAGTAAAACAGTCAAGTCAGAATACAAGCAACTAAAAAAAATGTTTTGGAAGGCTATGAAATTTGTAGAGCGGACAATAGTCTGGAGGGATTTCAGAGAATAGTGGCAAAACATCCAGTCAGCAATCCGAACCGACCACCGGTACCAACCAGGTATACACAGATTCCAAGGAACGGTGAGAAACAAAGCAGTAACCTGCATCATATTCTGCCAGTAGACCACGGAGATCAGTGTAGGGGAATTGTGCTAGATGAGCCTTGATTTTTACCAGCAGGCCACCGCGTTTACCCCATCGTCTCTGTCGCTTTCTCCGAAGAGATGGATACAGCGTTCGACAGAGGTAAGCAGGTAATCCATGTTGAAGTGGAGGAGGGGGCAAAGTTTTCTGTCTACCCATATCGTGAATTACATTATTTTCCATGGTAGATCTAATGTAGAGATACGCTTGGCGATCATACACCAGTGGAGAGTCTGCATTTTTAAAAACAGTCGATAAAAACAACACAAACACAAATAAAACTGAAAGCAGCAGATGGCCGGCCAAACACACTGGCGCCATCTTTCAATGATGGTGGATGTCTGGAATGAGTGGATGTGTGGAAAGTGGCAGTAAATTATTTTATTTGTTATTGCAGTGTAGTTCACTCAGTGAACCTTGATGGGTGTGGGCTACACCAGCTGGAGAGCACAGCAGGTTCAGTCCCATCAGCTCAGAGCAGGAGACTGATACTACAGACTCACCAAAACTGGACAGTGGATTTCTGTGAGCAGCGGTATGGTTCAGTGGCACAATGTGTAGTCAATGCTTTTGCAGCAATTGCATTGGAGGTCTTTAACGTTGGGGGTCTTTAAGTGTTGTTGCCAAACTTTGCTGACATGCCTCAAATAATTCAGGCTGTTCTTGAGATAAGTGTGAGAGGGGGAGGGATCATGTGATGCGTTTAAAGACACACCTCTTCTGCAAGCTCTAATCCACAACCATCCAAACACCAGAGAAAAAAAAAAAAAAAACGGTAAAACTTCATAATAACGTTCAGTTGTAAGTCATTTATAAGTGATTAGTTATTGATGAACTAATCATTTATAAAACATGATTATGCGTTCATAAATGATTATTAAGTAATATGCTTACGATTTACAAATCTGTCGTAAGTTATCTTAAAAAAATAGCATTAAGAAATAATCAAACAGATCCTTAGTAAAAGGTTAATACACTGAAACAAATGATACTAAATTTTTTTTAAGGTAAGTGGTTGCAAACACTTTATTTTAGCTACATTTAAATAAAAACAAATGTTGAAAGTTAGTCAACTAAATTTGTTTATTTAAATGTAGCTAAAATAAATTGCTTGCAACCACTTATCTTAAAAAAAAAGTAAATTCAATGAATATTTTTTTTTTCAGTATTGTTACTGGTTAAGTTACTAGTTAATATATTATTAATCACTTATAAATCATTGAAATGTCAAAAAAAAAAAAAAAAAAAAAATTCTATTATCTCACAGCGTTAAAATACTCCATGTATGTCAGAGAAGACATCTGTCTAGTCAGCCCTTATCCCTCTGGGGTCTGAGGGTGTTTTGGGGGCCTGGAGAAGTTTCGACATGCCCTGACATTTGTGATTTTTTCAGTTACTTATAAAAATATAAATGGCTGAAGTCTAATAACACTGTAAACAGAACAAACTGGGCTATAATAATATGTTAGCAGCATTTATGTACATGATTGTGTTTTTGATAAAGCAACGTTTATGCGTGGTTAGTGAAAAACTAAAATTTTGAAGTCACTGAAATAAGGCCATAAAACACATACAGAACATCTGTTTACAAGGGTTTTGAGAACTGCATCTTGTAGCCTAGAATTTTTGCTTCAAAATTATGTGAAAATCAGCTTGTTTACTCACTCACAGAAAACAATATATTGATTTAAATTTTTAAAGACATGTTTTGTGATCGAAAGCTTTTATGTGTGGGAGTGGCAATGGCCTTGAAGATTAAGTGATTCTCCCCTGAGAGACAAAGGGCCCTCCCCTAATGGCCTCTAATGGCCCATCAGTGTGACTGTGACTTTGAGGCAGGTAAGACAGAATGTGAGGAGACTGAAAAAATGGGTTGTTTAAATTATTTGTATTTTATTTACAACACAGTATAATCAAAACATACATAATGAAGGTCAAAGACACATTGTGCACACTGACCACAGAGATGTGAACAGACTTTGAGTCATTCCTGCAACAGATTCTGTTCAACAAGTGAAACAAGTAAATCATACCTGATATTTACTTGTTTTATTTAAGTGTTTCTGCTTCTTTCCATGGATTCAAGAAGAAAAAAACATAATCAGTAGTCAAGGAGCTTGTTTTACCATAGAATATCAGTGTAGTTGAAAATCTGATGTTGGTACAGCGCTCTCAGAGGAAAACAGTTTGAAGAGACTGAAAGTCAGCAGGATTCATCTGTGGTTCAGGTATCTGATTCAATAAAATACAAACAACGAAAAAAAAAAAAAAAAAAAACATTTGTGAGGATGTTAATATCACGAGCATCTGTATATATATATATAGCCATAGACTCAGGCATGCTTTGTACTATCGTAAAAAAAAAAAAAAAAAGCATTTTATATCTGAGGAACTAATTATTATTGTTTAGCACGTTATTAAAATCTATTTTTGAACAGAGTAGGCTATTAATAATAAACATGTTCTAAACATACTTAGATTCGTAGCATTCATCATGTTACAGTGTACATATTACTTTTGTTTTAAATAGAGCATGAAAACATCATCCCATTGTAAGAAATTTAAATACAATGAATTGCCTATCATATTTAAAATGTTTTACTCAATTTCAAACATTGTAGTCAGGAAATATAGTTTGGGAAAAACCCAGCTATGATTTTGTAGTCATATAGCCATTCTGAACATCATGTATGATTTTATAGTTGCCTAAGATATGATTCTGCAACCATAGACTCACACATGCTTTGTACTATAAAAGGATGTACTTTGTACTATAAAAAAAGGATATTTTATATTTGAGAAGTAATTGTTATCGTTTAGCACGCTATTAAAATATATTTGTGAACAGATTATTAATAATAAACATGGTCTAAACATTCTTAGAATGCATAGCATTCATCATGTTGTAGTTTGGGAAAAACCCAACTAGTAATGTGTTCAAGTTTATGCTACAATAACACGTTAACTAATGCAAAAAAGAAACATTACTTACTCATCAGACTGATCTTCTCTTCCGGATGAAGTATTGTTCTTCTTTTGAGGGAAATCCAGTCTTTACTCAGTGCGTCTTCTTGCAGAAACGAACAGTAGCCGCGATGAACGATCTCCTCGCGCTTTGTTTATGTTGGGCGTTTACATGCACACGTATCTCACGTGGATATTTACATATGAACGGCGCGAGCCGCGAGGGGGCAGGATTGCATTAAAGATAATGAGTTAGACGGGAACGACTGAACATTGTGTTGGTTTCATACGGATTACTTTATCACAGAATGTTTGTTTTCGATATGACTTACTTCATTTAAAAGTAGACACTTCAAGCTTTCTATAGATATAACTCCCATGTCTGTGTGCTGAGTATTTGCTGAGTTACAGTCCATTTTAGTGACACGTTTCTAAAAGCAGCTCGCGGAGACGGAGAAGGCAGAGAGTGCACCCTGTTTGTTTTCTTTATTCTTCAAAAGCACAAGGTTTAGTTGTTATAATGAGTGTATACAAATAAAAGTAGACCCCTTACAGATTCGAATGGTGTATTGCTCTTATCTGTACGATCAAAAATGGCAGAGTAATTCAAGCTCATTTCGGCCTTATCAGGAAAGTCTGCCACAAAACGCGTATCCGCGTTTGTCGACTCCAGAGGGTTATATTGCAGTACACACTACAAAGTATTCAAAACCTGTTGTGTAAACGCATGAATAAATCATTTGCAAAGCTTTCTGCATCCCCTAATCTAAAGTGTAAACTACTCATCAGTTGTAAGTGTTTTACAAACCTGCCAGTTACAGGTTGTGTGTGTATATACACTGGGGTGAAAGATCTACGAATGATGAGAAAAACATTTACAACTGATGAGTAGTTTACGCTTTAGAGTAAACTATGTGGCATCAAAAGTTAGGTGTTACATAAATTATGGTTTCTGAACAGAGACCTGAAGAAAGAAAAGTACAATCTAACTGAATTTTGGTGAGAGACACAAATTCAACTTTCTGTGAGTCATGCTGTTTTATTGACTACAGTAACATAACATTAGAGTTAACTTAGGCTTTAAAGATAAAGTTATTTCCAAAGATTCATTAGTTACAAAATGGCCGCCTTCCAGAAAGAGACAGAGGGTGAGGATCCTTTAATCCCAGACTACTCTTCACAACCTTTCACAACTCATCGTGAGCCAATCCAAGACCTTATTCATTCTCTCAGTAGCTTGTATCTGAAAAATGAACCTGAAAACGTGGAACAAGAATGTGATTTCGATGACTCTCTGTTACCTCCTCCTCCTCCAAACGAAGAAGATGAAAGCTTATTAACAATGATTATGGCTTCAAGGATGCATAAAGTAGAATGTAGAGTGGAGGGGTTAGAAAATTCATCTGATGTTCGTTTTAAGGATATTCAACACCAGCTGCAGGAGAAAAGTAATAGGATAACTGCCATCGAATGTCAGATGCAGCACCTAGTAAAACAGCACCAAGATCATCATACAGAGGTACAGCAGCTCGAGCACTCGCTGTCCACCAAGCTGAAGGATGAATGCAACCAAGTAAAAGACACTTTAGAAACTAAGGTCCAGGAGTTGGGAAGAGCAATTACGGATTGCCTGAAACGGAGAGATGGCCAGCTGAGGTCACTGATTCAGTCTTCTGGGGGAGCTACTTCTACTCCACATTTCAGCCACAGCATACCAGATCACAGTTCCTTTTGACCTGCACATTATAAGACCCCCATAAAGTTAGAGTTTCCAAAATTTGGAAGTTTAGATGGAGAAGATCCCATTACGTACCTGGAGCTATGTGATGAATATCTGGCTATACAGCCTTTGAATGATTCCGAAATCTTATCCATGCTTCCTTCTGTGTTAACACATACAGCTAAAGACTGGTGGGTAGCAGAAAAGAAGAAGGTGAGAACATTGTCACAATTTAAGTCTGCTTTTCTTCAATCCTTTTTGTCTGACGATCACGAGGTCGAAGTGGAAAGAAGGATCAGAGAAAGGAAACAAAGAGTTGATTAAAGCATCAGGACGTTTGCATACCAGTACCGAGCCTTATGTTTGAGGTTGAAGCCTTCCATGATGGAACCTGAGATCCTCCAAGCAACTCTCCGAAACTGCAATCCAAGAATTGCCAGTATTTTAAGAGGTACTGTAACTACTGTAGATGATCTGGTATGGGTAGGAACCCTTATAGAAAGAGATATCAGTGAAGAGAGAGCCTTCTGGAGGCAGAGGCACCAGGAACCAAACTCAAAGCCTACTGAAATCGGTAAATTCACAAAAGGACGGCAGCCCAATCCATACATAGCTGTTTGTTCAGAGAAAAGTGGAGAGTCATTAACAACATTAACGTTGCCCATAACCATCAAAAGCCATCAATATCAAGCAATCCTGGATACTGGGAGCAATTATTCATTAGTGCAGGAGTCGTGCTGGCATCAGTTGAAGTCGAATCATGAAGTTTTGCAGTCAAGCAGAGGACAGTCATTTTCCCTTGCTAATGGGTATGTACAGTCAGCCTTGGGGAAGGTAGTTTGGCGGGGTACTATTCATGGCCACAACTATCCTCTAAGAGCCTATGTGATGAGGGACTGCGACTTGGCCTTTTCAGTGGTATTAGGGCTTGAGTTTTTGAGGTCATATGGAATCATCATTGATTTTAAGAATATATTCATTGCCTGAAGAATGTGAGGGAGTCCACTTCTTCACAACTTCTGCACCTTCACCGACATTAAGTTTGCATCTTGCACTACCTTTAGTGCCAACGGCTTCTACTACACTAACCACCATAAAGGAGTTGGTGGATCGAGCTGATGCTTCTAAAGCACAGAAACATCAGTTAGAAGGACTGATGCTTGACTGGCCAACAGTATGCACTGACATCTTGGGACAAACCAACTTAATTCGCCATCGAATCAATACTATTGATGAGATTCCTGTACGTAAGAAAGCCTATCCTGTTTCTGTCAACAAACAGAAGTTCATTGATGAGGAGGTAGCAAGCATGTTGGACAAAGGCATCATAAGACCTTCTGTTTCTCCTTGGGCTGCACCAGTAGTTTTAGTACCCAAGAAAGATGGCAGTACCCGCTTTTGTGTTGATTATTGAGCACTGAACTCCAAGACTCCTCTGGATGGATTTCCAATGCCACAGATTCAGGATATCCTAGAGTCCTTGTATGGAGCGACCATATTCAGCACATTAGGCCTTAAGTCTGGTTACTGGCAGGTAGGAATGGATGAGGACAGTATCCAAAAGACCGCCTTCGTCACCAAAAATGCCCAGTACGAATTTGTTCGTCTTCCCTTTGGCCTTAAAAACGCCGCTGCAACCTTTCAAAGGCTTATGAACAACATTCTGAGAGACTACATAGGGAAGTTATGCTTTGTATACCTTGATGACATAGTGATCTATTCTAAAACTGTCCAATACCACTTTCAACATCTCAAGCAACTCTTTGCAAAACTGGAAGTCTCAGGATTGACACTCAACCTCAAGAAATGTTCTATGCTGCAAAAGACCATCACATATCTAGGACATGTTGTTTCTGAAGAACGGGTTCATACCGAAGCTTCTAAAATCAAAGCTGTTCAAGATTTCCCTGTACCCAAGAATCTTAAAGAGTTTCAAAGGTTTTTGGGTCTTGCAAGTTGGTACCACCTTTTCATCTCCCACTTCTCTGAGCGAGCAGCCCCTTTATATGCACTAAAGGCTAAGAATGCAACTTGGGATTGGACAGTTGAATGTAAAAAATGCTTTTGATGATCTTAAGTATGCCCTACAACGAGCACCAGTTTTAATACCGCCTGACTTCACCAAGGATTTCAGAGTACAAATGGATGCCAGCGATATAGGATTAGGAGCTGTACTGACACAGGATTTTGATGGGGCAGAGCATGTCATTGCCTATGCTTCGCGGCTTCTGCATGGAGCAGAGAGGTCATACTCTACCGCAGAGAAGGTATGTCTGGCAGTAGTGTGGGCCGTGGAAAAGTGGAGACAGTACATGGAGGGAAGGAACTTTGAAGTACTCACAGACCATTCTGCACTGACTTGGGTATTCAATCACCCTAAACCAACCTCACGCTTGACCAGGTGGGCTTTACGACTGCAGGGTTTCAGCTTCACTGTAAAGTATCGGAAGGGATCATGTAATGTGGTACCTGATGCCCTATCTAGAGGAGTATATGTACAAGAGGTGGTAAGCCATATTGCCCTATGTCAACCTATGAAACCAGATCCTGATTTACCCGTCAGTTGGGATGAAATTGGGAAAGCCCAAAAGTTTGATTCTTCTTTGCATGCTCTATGGGAGTCAGCTAAACAACTTACCACAGATTCTAATCGCATCGCTTACATCATACAGAATGACTACCTGTTTCGCAGTGTGCCTGACAAGCACCAAGGATACACTCATCAACTAATCATACCTGCATCACTTAGGGAAACATTTTTGCATTTTGCTCATTCAAACCCACTGAGTGGACATTTGGGGAGAATGAAAACCTTAAGGAGACTACTTAACAATGTCTATTGGCCTGAGATTCGTAAAGACGTTTGGAGTTTTTGCACACAGTCTAAGACGTGTCAAGCCTACAAACCAAGAATCTCAAAGCTATCTGGATTGCTGCAGTCAGCCCAGTAGTGGAGCCTGGCTATATGCTTGGAGTAGACCTGATGGGTCCTTTCCCAAGAAGTTCCAGATCCAATGAATTCTTAGGGTGATATGGCCACAGCCTGCAGCCCAAGACTGGTTGCCCACTGAAGCTAAGCAGGGTTGAGCCTGGTCAGTACCTGGATGGGAGACCTCCTGGGAAAACTAGGTTGCTGTTGGAAGAGGTGTTAGTGAGGCCAGCAGGGGGTGCTCACCCTGCAGTCTGTGTGGGTCCTAACGCCCCAGTATAGTAATGGGGACACTATACTGTCAACAAGCACCGTCTTTCGGATGAGACGTTAAACCGATGTCCTGACTCTCTGTGGTCATTAAAAATCCCATGGCACTTCTCGTAAAGAGTAGGGGTGTAACCCCAGTGTCCTGGCCAAATTCCCACCACTGGCCCTTGTCAATCATGGCCTCCTAATAATCCCTATCCACTTGATTGGCTCTATCTCTCTCTCTCCTCTCCACCTGTAGCTGGTGTGTGGTGAGCAGACTGGCGCCGTTGTCCTGTGGCTGCCGTCGCATCATCCAGGTGGATGCTGCACACTGGCGGTGGTTGAGGAGAGACCCCCCACATGATTGTAAAGCGCTTTGGGTGTACAGCAATACACATAAAAGCGCTATATAAATGCATCATTCATTCATTCATTCATTAGTCTTTATGGATTATTGCAGCAAGTGGGTAGAACTTTTTGCTCTACGGTCTGCAAAAACTCACCTCATAACCAACATTCTGACAAAAGAAATGTTCACTCGATGGGGAGCTCCAGCATACTTGGTCTCTGACCGTGGCCCACAATTCACTGCCCAGTTACTCAATGATACCTGCAAGCGATGGGGTGTAGTTCAAAAACTCAGTACAGCATATCATTCACAGACCAACTTAACTGAGAGGATCAACAGGACCTTAAAGACAATGATATCATCTTACGTTCGTGACAACCATCGTGATTGGGACAAATGGATACCAGAGTTCCGGTATGCCATTAATTCAGCATGGCAGGAGAGTACGGGTCTCATTCCAGCAGAGATTGCATTGGGGCACAAACTAAAGGGTCCACTTGAGCAATTGATCCGCAAACCTCCTAATCCCGATCATGTAGCCTACAGCACTGTTGAAAGGCAGAAAGCTCTTCTTGACCAAGTAAGAGAGAAGACTAGCCAAGCCCAAGAGAGACAAGGCAGATACTACAATAAACATAGGAAGCCTGAGTCCTTCGAAGTAGGAGATCTGGTTTGGATCCTCACTCACCCTCTATCTCGCACTGCAGATTCTTTCATGGCCAAGTTAGCCCCAAGATGGCAAGGTCCTGCAAAAATTATGAAAAGGGTGAATAATGTCAATTTCAAAGTGGTAATGCTTGACAACCCAAGTCAATGTGATACTTACCATGTTGAAAAGCTAACGAAGTTTTATGGGACCGTCTAGCTCTTTTCTTTTAGGGGGAGGGGTGTGTAACAGTTTTACTGTCACATTGGTTCCTAGTAGTTCTTTTTTTCATGTCATAGCTATGCCCTATCATTAGGGGGCGCTCTGTATTCTGAGTTGCTCATTTGCCTAAAAGGGGGGAAAGAAGTAGCATTGGGCAGGAAGTAGTGTGCCAAGCACATGGAATGTCTTCTCCTTTGCTGTCCTTTGTTGGTGCCCTGATTTGAGGAACAATTTGGTCTTACTCTCAAATGTAAGTAAGGCATTGCTTTGTACATATGTAGAGTTTGTATATATGCTTTCTGTTATGGGTTAGCACTAAACATGTGTTGATTGTATGTTTGTTTAAATGCAGAGGGTTCTTGTATGAGAGAGGAAACAGCACAGATATAAACAGGACCTAGACAAAAGCTACTAATTGTCTTCATCCAACCCATCTACTCATCATCTTATTCTATGATCAACAAACGGATGAATTGTTTGCTGATTCAGATTCCTCATTGATTCACTTAAGAACTGCTGGTCTTATTTTTCACTCTAAAGACTGATCTTACTATGACAAAATGCTACTTCTGGTCACGTCTATGAACTGATGGACTTGCTGCACTTAACTGATGTTTCCTCAACTCTGGAAGACTTCATGTGCTGATGTTTGGACTTGTTGATGTGAATGTGTGACTCACAGCTTGCATTTAATACACATGGCTCACTGAAATGAATTAGTCTCTGTAGTCCCTCAATCTTTATGTGGCATCAAAAGTTAGGTGTTACACATTAACATCAATTTCATGTGATAATATTAAATCTAAAGTATGTTTACAGCAATGAGTGGGTCCTGACACGTTTTCTAACTCTAATAGAGTTTAAAATGTCTATAAATGCTAATTCCATTGCATATTTATCATTATCTACATGGATACCAACAATTAAGACTTTATCTGCAGCAGCATTATCTCAGAAAATCAGCAAATTATTTGATTAAGTCTGTATGGTGCCCTGGTGGCCTGTATACAGTAGCCAGTACAAATGTGAATAGGGATTTAATATTAGCACTTGTTACACTAGATGATTTTATATAAAGAACCATTACTTCAAATGAATTATACTTGAAACCAGACTTCTGAGAAATACTAAAAATATTACACCAAAAGTAGCAACACACCCACCTTTATCTTTTGAAAGCGGCTCATGTTTATTTACAGTTATCTTGGGGGTAGACTCATTTAAAGTAATGAAATCATCTGGTTTTAGTCAGGTTTCTGTCAAACAGAGCACATCTAGTTTATGATCAGTGATCATATCAATTACAAAACGCCCTATCGTAGAAAGGGATCTAAATATCCATTAAGCCAAGCTTTATAATTTGTTTATCTGTATTATATCTGTTTTTTATTTGTTGAACATCAATTAAATTTGGACGTTAATCAATCAAATAATCAATTTTGGAGTTTTTATTTTTTTTTTGTATTTGCTAGTTCAGGGAACAAACACAGTCTCTATAGTATGATATCTAGGTGAAGGAGTCTCTATGTGCTGAGAATTAACTGTCTTATGTAACGTGAGGTGGCTAGCAGATGGCCGGTTTAGCCAGTCTGTCTGCTTCCTGACCTGGGCCCCAGTTAGTCAAGTACAAGACTATGTGCCATATTTCTAGAGAGAAGAGCGGCATCGCCCCAGGAGGGATGAAAACCATCTCTTTTCATCAGGTCAGGTCTGCCCAAAAAATCATACAATTGGCTATGAAACCTACGTTATTCTGTGGGCATCACGGTAAGCAGGGAAGTGACCAGAGCTTATTACAGTGTCTGACATCGTACTTGCAATTTCACACACCTCTTTAATGTATTTTTCTGTGATCTCTGACTGGTGAAGTGAAACATTCATAGTAGTATGAAGTGTCGGTCTAACATACTTACATTTGCATAAACACTAATGTAAAACAAGGGCGGGATCGGCACCTATGGTGTGAGATTCTTGTAACGTATTCAACTTGTTTCGAGATATTTCATCACTTTATCCAAGCCTGAACTTTAAAATGTTTAAAATAATTTAACACTCTGTCCCACCATTTAATTTTTTATTTGGGTCAGTTGCTCACCATAACATGAAAATGCACCATAAACTGATCATGATCATAATCATAGTTTATTATTTTGTGCATTATATTCCAAGTCTTCAGATATTGTATGCAGTTCTTAATTTGTAAATGAATAATTTCCGGAACAAAACCAGCAAATAAAAGCCGCTGTGATCGACACCAACCACACAACTTCAGTTTTCCCGGAACATGAAATAGTGATAGCGCAACTAAGAGCATCATTAACAAGTTTCTGAATGGTCTCGTGTATTATTCTGTTCCATATACAGGTCAATTGTGAATTTTTTTTTTTTTTTTTTTTTTTTAATATACAGTGGGTACGGAAAGTATTCAGACCCCCTTAAATTTTTCACTCTTTGTTATATTGCAGGCATTTGCTAAAGTCATTTAAGTTCTTTTTTTTTTTTCCTCATTAATGTACACACAGCACCCCATATTGACAGAAAAACAGAATTGTTGACATTTTTGCAGATTTATTAAAAAAGAAAAACTGAAATATCACATGGTCCTAAGTATTCAGACCCTTTGCAGTGACACTCATATATTTAACTCAGGTGCTGTCCATTTCTTCTGATCATCCTTGAGATGGTTCTACACCTTCATTTGAGTCCAGCTGTCTATATAAGACCTTACAGC
This sequence comes from Spinibarbus caldwelli, assembly GCA_039654775.1. Taxonomy (NCBI): domain Eukaryota; kingdom Metazoa; phylum Chordata; class Actinopteri; order Cypriniformes; family Cyprinidae; genus Spinibarbus; species Spinibarbus caldwelli. The sequence continues at coordinate 789,318 of JBCAMP010000304.1, forward strand.
TCACAGTGCATGTCAGAGCAAATGAGAATCATGAGGTCAAAGGAACTGCCTGAAGAGCTCAGAGACAGAATTGTGGCAAGGCACAGATCTGGCCAAGGTTACAAAAAAATTTCTGCTGCACTTAAGGTTCCTAAGAGCACAGTGGCCTCCATAATCCTTAAATGGAAGATGTTTGGGACGACCAGAACCCTTCCTAGAGCTGGCCGTCCGGCCAAACTGAGCTATCGGGGGAGAAGAGCCTTGGTGAGAGAGGTAAAGAAGAACCCAAAGATCACTGTGGCTGAGCTCCAGAGATGCAGTCGGGAGATGGGAGAAAGTTGTAGAAAGTGAACAATCACTTCAGCCCTCCACCAGTCGGGGCTTTATGGCAGAGTGGCCTGACGGAAGCCTCTCCTCAGTGCAAGACACATGAAAGCCCGCATGAAGGACTCCAAGATGGTGAGAAATAAGATTCTCTGGTCTGATGAGACCAAGATAGAACTTTTTGGCCTTAAAAACCAGGCACTGCTCATCACCTGTCCAATACAGTCCCAACAGTGAAGCATGGTGGTGGCAGCATCATGCTGTGGGGGTGTTTTTCAGCTGCAGAGACAGGACGACTGGTTGCAATCGAGGGAAAGATGAATGCAGCCAAGTACAGGGATATCCTGGACGAAAACCTTCTCCAGAGTGCTCAGGACCTCAGACTGGGCTGAAGGTTTACCTTCCAACAAGACAATGACCCTAAGCACACAGCTAAAATAACGAAGGAGTGGCTTCACAACAACTCCGTGACTGTTCTTGAATGGCCCAGCCAGAGCCCTGACTTAAACCCAATTGAGCATCTCTGGAGAGACCTAAAAATGGCTGTCCACCAATGTTTACCATCCAACCAGACAGAACTGGAGAGGATCTGCAAGGAGGAATGGCAGAGGATCCCCAAATCCAGGTGTGAAAAACTTGTTGCATCTTTCCCAAAAAGACTCATGGCTGTATTAGATCAAAAGGGTGCTTCTACTAAATACTGAGCAAAGGGTCTGAATACTTAGGACCATGTGATATTTCAGTTTTTCTTTTTTAATAAATCTGCAAAAATGTCAATAATTCTGTGTTTTTCTGGCAATATGGGGTGCTGTGTGTACATTGAGGAAAAAAAATGAACTTAAATGATTTTAGCAAATGGCTGCAATATAACAAAGAGTGAAAAATTTAAGGGGGTCTGAATACTTTCCGTACCCACTGTATGTGTAGCTACAAATATGAATCTTATGAAACATCACTATCCAGTTTACTAACACCACTGACATGCAGTTCACTTCTGTGTCAAGTGAAAAGTAAATAAATTAAATCACTCACCCTGTCTAATCTTCAAGAAGAGCCCACAGCGTCTTAAAACACTTCTTGTCATCCTCCTCCCTACTGCGGACTTTGCTGCGTGTGTCAGTCGCATATCAATGTCCTTTAGTAATCCAAGATCTAACATACGTTTCTGGTTTAAATTTGCACAGTGGTGGTCCAACAAGGCATAGAAATAGCAGGGTTGAAATTGTCTTTATATTAAGAGAGGCGCGGCTTGATGTGCATATCAAATTGATATGAGAGAAGCCTCGTTTGTATTCTGCGCTGGAGATGGGAATTGTATTAATGCACTTAAAAAGGGAGTCGAGTTCATTTGAGACCTGTTGTCCGTTACTGTCCTTGAACTCTCTGTAAGCATGCAATACAACTCTGGGACAGTCAATTTGAAAATGCTCGCAAAGGGACTCAACTTCACTTTCCCCGAATAAAGACCAGGTGTTTTCAGTCCAGCACTGGGGGTATAGCACTTTGATTTCATCAGTCATCCTGCTATATCTGTCTGTTTCTTCTGGTCCTCGTCGTCCACCTATACACAGTAAATGTTCCTCTACATTCCTTGTGATAGCTTTAAAAAAATTACTTCTGATCGATCAGTTTGTCACTGGATTTTCCCGCATTCATCATGACACCTTGGAAGCAATTCTCTTGCATTGCCCTCTGGCTTATTACTGTGTGTCACCCAGGCTGATCCGGCATAGCGTCAAAAACTCGCATTTGTTGTACAATTGATTTGTGTGTGTCAATTATCGTGGATTCTCTTTTTTGGAGTTCAGCTGATAACTCTGAAAGTTCCTGAAGAGTGTCAAACATGATTCCCAAATTGTTAATGAAAGCATGAGATGAAATACGCACGATGAGACCAGCAGGAAATACGCACGCGTGAGGAATCAGCAGCTGCTTCACTGAAGTGCTTATGGAGAGCACGTTAATTGTTCCACACAGCCTCGACAGCTCTGAAGCTTGACGCGACCCACCTATCGTTTAGAATTCTCCCAATTTTGCGCAGCTGAATGTCTAGACTTTCTGCACACTCTTTCAGTTCCATTCTATTTTTGTTGGATGTGTGATAGAGCGAGTAAAGTTTGTCCATGAGGATTTTGAAATGATCAATGGCTCCAATGGCTTTAAGCGTGTCACTCACAGCAAGCTCGAGTCTATGAGCAGTACAATGCCAATGGGTGACACCAGGGAACAGGGCCTGCATTCTCGCTACTACCCCACTTTTACAAACATCACTGAGGCTCCATCAGTTGTTATGGCAATCAGTTCCTTCGTAAAGTTGTGTTTCTCTAGACTCGAAAGAAGGCTGCGAACAATTCCTTTCAGCACTTAAATCATCCAGTTCCACTACATCCACAAATTTATCAGCAGGCATGTCCATGTCTAGTAACTGCAGTCTCATGTAAATAAGGGCACATTTTGCTTAAACTTGTTGCCTTGTCAATAATAAGGCTAATTTTGGGGGCACTTTGCACAATTTTTTCAAACAATTTACGTCATATTTCAGATGAGATGTATTCCTGAATACTGGCGCACGCTACATTATAATGTAAGATACGCCCCGTATTGATGCCATTTAACTCTTGGCAATCTATTTCATGCTCGAATCCATGGGCAGGTCTATTGCGTTTGCCTCTTTGTAAGCAGTTCGAAATACTCTAGCAGTCGTTTCAATCTGTTCAGCCTGTGCAATAACGACATTCTGTATAACTGTATTTTGATTGGCTCTTTCCAAAATGCTTTCTGCTGCCATATGTGATTTAGTACGACTGTGCTCAAACACTTTTTTACAAATTGCCCATTGCCATTTTGTTTTATCTGGAGCCATGGATGTCACCGCACAACTCACTCAGATGCTAATTTCATTCCAACTGTTTGGTCAGGTCCGAGCGATCCCACTCTCTGACATGTCTGGCAGCCCAGTTTTTGATTTTGCATCATTAGTCACGGATATACAACTTGCTTGTCAAGTCACCTTTATTTATATAGCGCTTTTAACAATACAGATTGTGTAAAAGCGACTTTCCAATAATGTGAAAATAGTGTGTCAATAATGTAAAATGACTAGATTAAACACTCAATTTTCAGTTAAAGGCATTTCATTATTGAATTCAATGATGTCATCGTCCAGCTCAGTTCAGTTTAAATAGTATCTGTGCAATCGTGAATGAATGAATGAATGAGGCATTTATATAGCGCTTTCTTGTGTATTGCCATACACCCAAAGTGCTTTACAATCATGTGGGGGGGTCTCTCCTCAACCACCACCAGTGTGCAGCATCCACCTGGATGATGCGACGGCAGCCACAGGACAACAGCGCCAGTGCGCTCACCACACACCAGCCACAGATGGAGAGGAGAGAGAGTCATAGAGCCAATCAAGTGGATGGGGATTTTAGGGAGGCCATGATTGACAAGGGCCATCAGAGGGAATTTGGCCAGGACACCGGGATTACACCCCTACTCTTTACGATGAGTGTCATGGGATTTTTAATGACCACAGAGAGTCAGGACCTCGGTTTAACGTCTCATCCAAAAGACGATCATGTAGACGATATCGCTGGAAAATAAGTTTCCCCAACTAAGCAAGCCAAAGGCGACAGCGTCAAGGAACCAAAACTCCATCGGTGACAGAATGGAGAAGAAAACCTTGGGAGAAACCACGCTCAGTCGGGGGGGCAGTTCTCCTCTGACCAGAAGAAACTTTTTTTTTTAATATTCTAAGTATTATCTATTAGCAGCATGTTTTGTGACATTCGGAGTTGCTCTGTTGATTTTCACCATTGTTGAGATTCATATGCTGATTCTTGATGTCTGTGTGTCTTAATTACATAGTAGTTCATAGTAATTACATAGCACTTCTTTTTTGTGAGTGATGAGTTAAACAATCCTTCATAACTGATTGCTTAGCACTGCTAGATCTTTTCCTCTAGTATCACGGTAGTGGTTACATACAATTATTACTGTTATGCCCCACGCTCAGGGAATAATAGGAATAAACTCTTTACAGGGCATAACCGAACTGGGTTGTTGTAATGGAATCCCAAATATTCGAACCACTCCGGTCGATAATCAAACAACTGCACAGTATTAGTCAAATAAGGTGATTAGGTTTATTTAAAAAATAAACATCAAGTGAAAATAGAGAGCATCTCTTCGGGGTGTCCAAAGGCCAAAATAACAAACAAAACCAATCTAGAAAGAAATGAGAGGAAGTATTAAATAACCTAATTGAGTTCAAAATAAAAATACATTTTACTTCCCTAACTACCTAACGAAAAACAAAACCCAAACAAACCAATCAAAATAAATAGGAAGGACACCCCTACGCTCCACGTTCTTAAAACAAAATGTTTTAGAACAGATGGTCATGGTCAACAGTCTTCACAATCCACTTAAGTTCAACAAGTTTGATCATCGGCCGGAGGAGGGATCCAGGAGCTCTCAAATCAGACGCGACCGAACCAATGAGCTCCCCGTTGAATGCCGGCAGCGTCCTTATAAAGGTCCCGCCTTGTCTGAAACGCCAATGATGAACATACACCCCATCATTGGACAACCTATGAGATACCAGAAAGAACAAGAGGGAGGAGAAAAAAAAACACACAACACAACACAGCAAATACCAAAGACACAAACTGTAACAATTACAACACAATTTTGGTAAGAGATTAAACACTGGATGGAATCAATGAAACAATCATTACATCATTATGTCATTATCAAAACATAAACAATAACACGACAACATTTTTTCTTGTTGCTCTTTTTTTTTTTTTTTTTATTTCCCACAACAAATGTGTTTTAAAAACATTTATATCAGTTAAAGAAAAGCTAATGTTTAAAAGTAAATGGTCAGGAGCCCAGCTAAAGCAAACACTGATCCCCATCATGCTAGTGTCAAACAAAACAATAAAACCAACATCTAAACCTCTTTTAATACTCAAGAAATTCTGTAGACATCTGACAGAAATAAAGTCAATCTGGTTAGTAATAATTAAAGCTGTTAATGCTGTTTTAGGAGTTGTTTAATCAAATCTTGAGAGATTTAATGACTTCTTTTATCTTCAGTGGATTTCATCAAAGGCAGTGGCTTGTGTTACAGGACAAACAAGACGTGAGACATACGGATCCATATGCAGGGTTTTTAATCGAAGGCATGGTCACAAACAGGCAAAGTTCAGTAAACAGCAAACTGAGGTGATTGAGGAAAGACAAAGAATATTCCTGGGACAGGCGTGGGTCTTCGATCGGCGAACAGTATCCGACAGGGCAAGGCAAAGAGAGATAATCCAGAACATGGCAATAATCCAGGCAGGGGAAAACACAATCCGAAAACAGGCAAGGCAAGACTATGAAAACTAGGAAAGGCTCCGTAAAGAAACTATCAGCAGTAGTAGCGATAAGTGCTTACAATACTCAGCAGAGACAGAGAGGAAGTCCAAGGTTTATGTAGGGTGTGTGATTGTGTGATAGTTCTCAGGTGTGAGCGTGTGATTGGTACAGCTGTGTGCAATCAGTGCAATGGATCATGGGAACCGTAGTCCGGAGTGAAGTGCGACAGTAGTGTAGTGCAGTAGTCCATGTGGTGCGCGGGTGACCTCTGCTGGTGAACGAACGGGAGTGCATGGACAAGAGTCGTGACAGCTGGAAGTTAGTTGTGTTTTTCTTTTCTTCAGTGATTCTGCTTTTTAACAGCAGATTAGAGCTGCACGATTATGGATAAATTGGGAATCACAATTTTTTTTTGTCTCAAATAGAGATCACAATTCTCCTACATTTTTGAACTGAAGAAAATAAAATGTAATTACATAGAGGCTGTGACAAAATAATAATTGCTGCAGTCTATTTAAAAATGTTTAAGCAATATGAATTTTTATTTATTTATTTTTTATTTTTATTTTTTAATGGGTTAAATAAATGAATCAATGACTGACTCATAAATACTTCACTTGTTTTTACTGGATGAATCAACATTTTTAACAAATTTCTTGAATGAATTCTTCAATGACAAATATATTTTTAACAGTCACTTTTCGCCACCTAGAGAAAAACACTGTAATCGACACAAATGTTATTTGAAGTGCCAAGTACTTTCAAAAGATGTTAATTTGCTCTATTTTGATCACTACCATAGACAAAAGTGTTTATATCCAAACTATAAACTTTTATTCAAGTACTTCTGTGGTAATATGATTGTAAGACAGAAATAATACTGTGTGGTTGAAAAGACTGTTTGTGAAGCTGTTTCATATCTAAACATAACAACGTCTCTCTCTCTCTCTGTCAGTGGCAGGTTTCAATATTCTGGATTGACTTTTCAAAGGTTTAATGAACACAGGAGAATCATTTTCATTTAGAAATAAGATTGCGTGGCTGTTTGAATCGAGATTGCGATCTTTTAACAATTAATTGTGCAGCTCTAAAGCAGATGTTCATCACTAATGCATAATCATTTTTTAATTAAACATAGAATTATCTCATTAATTTCCAGATTGCTTTAAGGCCGGTTTCACACCGCAAGCCAGAGCAGCACGTGAAGAGCTGATTGTGTTTTGGTTGTGTTTGTTGTTTACCATTTACATGCGAATCCCCATGTTAACAAACTTTCAAGAAGTTTATTTATGACCAACTTCCAAAATACAAATGTATAGTTGTCTTTGTAAAGAAATATGTAGCTTTGGAGCCACTGTTGACACTGTACAAACGCTTACCCTGGACTTCATAAAAAAGTAAGCAACACATTTTTATAAAACTGTGTATAAAGCATTTTGCTGTGTTGATGTTTATTTTGTTGAAATTAATGAAGTATATTGTAAAAATGTTGTTGAGCTGACAAGCTCATGTGACTGATGAAAATGGAGACCACTGGAAACCTAAGTTGTTGTTGTTGTTTTTTTTTTTGTAAGGCTATCACACCACAAACCATCTTCATTAATATGACTTTGACCTTTTTATAAATACGCTCAACTTGCAGATATCTTGAAACTGTATACCAGAGCCATTTGACAGCTCCTCCACAGCCGTGCCTGCATTGATAGAGTGCCAGCTGGATTATCTGACAGCATGAAGAAGCACTGAAAACCTGAGTAACTTCTCTTTCTTTCTTTAGATTAGCCACAAATGAGGGTTTTTCACTAAGATCAAGTAGAGCAATATATGAACTTCAGCAAACAGTCTTTTTGTCGCGTTTATTCCGCCAATGAAAAATATGTTCAAGTGAAAAATAAATAAATAAATAAATAAATAAATATATGGGTGATTCTTAGACTATGTTTTTTGGTCATATTTTTAAAAATGCATATAATTTTGGACAAATTCCTCTTTCTTTGTCAAACTAAGAATAAAACCACCTTAAAAAACTTTTTACTACCTTTCTATTATGATTTTTTCATACTTTTCGACCTCCTTATAGAGATCAAAATCACTGTTTTCTACTTGTCGCACACCCAGACTTTTAAACTTCAACAATGAAAATACAGTTTAAAAATATGACTCATCTGGTAACTATTAATGTGCCTGAATTAAGCACTTGTAAAATAATTAAAATACATTATAGTATTTAATGTGAGACCACTATCAATATTATTTTTTATATAAAATATAGCTGTCACACAGTATTGGTGTCATTTCCACCACAACACTGTAATGTCCCTTTAAAAAGTTTGTGTGAAAGATTGTTTAGGTGGTTTCTATTGAAATGTTCAGTGACATCAGAGCACATGTTGGACATAGAAGGAATTTAAATTTTCATCAACAACAAATGAAGAAAAATCAAGGTAAATATTGCTTGATCAGTTAATATATTTATTCTACGTCATTTCCAAACATGCTGTACCTTCTAGGGTGTTTTTTAAAAAGCTAAAAACTTTAAGTTAAATAAGAGTATTTTGCATACATGAAATGCTAAGTATTAATTCAATTAATTCATTTTTTTTTTTTTTTTTTTTCACAAAAAAAAAAAACCCTCTGTGGTGTAAATGACATTTATGGTTACAAAGTGCAATTGATATGTTTAATGACTTTGTGAATTGAGTTTAATGATTGTGATGAGTTTAAGATTTTTCTAATAAATATCTCTGCTGTTTCTCTACATTCACGTTAATTCATTGTCATTTTCACCACCACACATTTTTAAAAAATATATATTTAAAAAGTATCCACAAATTATGAGATCATGCTCTACTTAATATAAAAAAATTAAAGTTATTTATTTTCTAATAAGCTCTTACCCAAACCAATATTAAATTTCAGAGTGTGACAGGTGTACAGTTCAGCATTTGGTCCTTAGGGCAGTTAATTTATCTCATTGACAAATGTATAATTATTGTACATTGTGGAAAAACTGGTAAAACTAGTTACATAAATGATCTTAGACAATTCTTGAGTGGCATAAGTTATTCTATATTTAAATAACAGCTGTATATTGAGATGTGGTGGAAATGATATTTGTTCATTGCAGGTCGGAAAAAATGTAAAAGATTAACAATTTCTCTTGTAATCTAAGTTTGTCCTCTTACAGACCTTAAAACTAGACAAATTATATAAACTTATGAGACTGTGTTAAGTGACTTTTGAACAAGTTTTTTTTTTTTATTTAACTTCACAAGGATAAAAGTGCCCCTTGTTGAAGAAACACCCATATATATATATATATATATATATATATATATATATGGGCGTTTCTATATATAGTATTACACACATTATGTACATTCACCTGCTGTCTCTCAGGCTGTGACACACACACACACACACACACACACACACACACACACATTCACCTGCTGTCTCTCAGGCTGTGACACACACACATACACACACACACACACACACACACACACACACATATTCACCTGCTGTCTCTCAGGCTGTGACACACACACACACACACACACACACACACATATTCACCTGCTGTCTCTCAGGCTGTGACACACACACACACACACACACACACACACACACACATTCACCTGCTGTCTCTCAGGCTGTGACACACACACATACACACACACACACACACACACATATTCACCTGCTGTCTCTCAGGCTGTGACACACACACACACACACACACACACACACATATTCACCTGCTGTCTCTCAGGCTGTGACACACACACACACACACACACATTCACCTGCTGTCTCTCAGGCTGTGACACACACACACACACACACACATTCACCTGCTGTCTCTCAGGCTGTGACACACACACATACACACACACACACACACACACACATATTCACCTGCTGTCTCTCAGGCTGTGACACACACACACACACACACACACACACACACACATATTCACCTGCTGTCTCTCAGGCTGTGACACACACACACACACACACACATTCACCTGCTGTCTCTCAGGCTGTGACACACACACACACACACACACATTCACCTGCTGTCTCTCAGGCTGTGACACACACACACACACACACACACACACACACACACACACACACATATTCACCTGCTGTCTCCCAGGCTGTGACACACACACACACACACACACACACACACATTCACCTGCTGTCTCTCAGGCTGTGACACACACACACACACACACACATTCACCTGCTGTCTCTCAGGCTGTGACACACACACACACATATTCACCTGCTGTCTCTCAGGCTGTGACACACACACACACACACACACACACACATTCACCTGCTGTCTCTCAGGCTGTGACACACACACACACACACACACATTCACCTGCTGTCTCTCAGGCTGTGACACACACACACACACACACACACATATTCACCTGCTGTCTCTCAGGCTGTGACACACACACACACACACACACACACACACATTCACCTGCTGTCTCTCAGGCTGTGACACACACACACACACACACACACACACACACACACACACATATTCACCTGCTGTCTCTCAGGCTGTGACACACACACACACACACACACACATATTCACCTGCTGTCTCTCAGGCTGTGACACACACACACACACACACACACACATATTCACCTGCTGTCTCTCAGGCTGTGACATGTCCACACGTATCTCGCAGCCAGTGCTGCTGTCTGTCCCTCTCCTAGTGTTATCTTTATTTGTTCCTCTTCAGTCATGGCTGTAAAGTTCTTTATAATGTTTGTGAATTTGTTTATGTATATGTCTCTGATTGGTTTAAATTGGTAACAGTGAAGTAAAAAGTGTGTCTCCTGTCTCACAGTGAGCACACACTCTTTGCTCTCTGGGTAACCAGCTCTTTCTGTGTCTGCTGGTCTCGATGGCTAGACTGTGCTCACTGAGACTGTACTTGGTCAGGATCCGCCTCTGCATTGTGTCTTTGACACTCTGGAGATATTCTTCTAATTCATATTTTGATTTTATAGTTCGATAGAATTGTAATTTACTTTGTGTTTTGGTTTCTTGATCCCAATGTTCCAGATATACAGTGGGTACGGAAAGTATTCAGACCCCCTTCACTTTTTTCAATTTTGTTATGTTGCAGTCTGATACTACAATTGTTTAAATTCTTTTTTTTCTCATTACTCTACACTCTGTCCTTTATAATGACAAAGTGAAAACAGAATTTTAGAAATGTTTGTAAATTTATTAAAAAGAAAAAACTGAAATATCACATTTACATAAGTATTCAGACCCTTTACTCAGTACTTAGTTGAAGCACCTTTGGCAGCAATTACAGCCTCGAGTCTTTTTGGGTATGACGCAACAAGCTTTGCACAACTGGATTGGGGGAATTTCTGCCATTCTTCTTTGCAAATCCTCTCAAGCTCGGTCAGGTTGGATGGGAACCGTCTGTTGACAGCCTTTTTCAGGTCTCTCCAGAGATGTTCGATAGGGTTCAAGTCAGGGCTCTGGCTGGGTCACTCTAGGACATTCACAGAGTTGTCCCTAAGCCACTCCTGTGTTGCCTTGGCTGTGTGCTTAGGGTCATTGTCATGTTAGAAGGTGAACCTTCGGCCCAGTCTGAGGTTTTGAATGCCCTGGACTGGGTTTTCATTAAGGCTATCTCAATATTTTGGTGCATTGAGCTTTTCTTCTACTCTGATGAGTTCCTCAGTCCCTGCCGCTGAAAAACAGCCCCACAGCATGAGGCTGCTACCAGCACACTTTACTTTTGGGATGGTACTCTGCAGGTGATGAGAAGAGCCGGTTTCCTTCAAACATGATGCTTAGAATTGAGGTTCATCAGACCAGGTAATCTTGTTTCTCAGAGTCTGAGGGTCCTTTAGGTGCTTTATTGGAAATTCCAAGTGTGTTTTCATGTGTCTTCACTGAGGAGAGGATTGAGTTTGGCCACACTGCCATAAAGCCCAGATCGGTGGAGTGTTGCAGTGATGTTTGTCCTTCTGTAGGTTTCTCCCATCTGCATATATGATCATGGAGCTCACCTAGAGTGACCACCAGGTTCTTGGTCACCAAACTAGACAAGCCCCTTCTCCATCAATTGCTCAGTTTGGCTGGGGACCAGCTCTTGGAAGAGTCCTGGTTGTGCCAAACTTCTTCCATTTGAAAATTATGGAAGCCACTGTGCTCTTGGGAACCTTCAGTGCAGCAGAAATATTTTTGTAGCCTTCCTCAGATCTGTGCCTCAATACAATCCTGTGTCTGAGCTCTGCAGGCAGTTCCTTTGACCTCATGGCTTGGTTTTCGCTCTGATATGCATTATCAGCTGTGAGGCCTTTTACAGAGAGGTGTGTGCCTTTCCAAATCATGTCCAATCAATTTAATTTACCACAGGCGGACTCCAATCAAGGTGTAGAAACATCTCTGCAATGATCAAGAGACATGGGAGGCACCTGAGCGAAATTTCAAGTGTTGTTGCAAAGGGTCTGAATACTTATGTAAATGTGATATTTCAGTTTTTTCTTTTTAATAAATTTACAGACATTTCTAAAATTCTGTTTTCACTTCATCATTATGAGGTACAGAGTGTAGATTAATGAGAAAAAAAATGAATTTAAACAATTGTAGTATCAGGCTGCAACATAACAAAATTGAAAAAAGTGAAGGGGGTCTGAATACTTTCCGTACCCACTGTATATGTTTAGATTGTTTGATAATTTGATTTATTTTAATGTTTAGGTGAGAAGCAGTGCTGGTCTGAGACTGGTTAGTGTTAGTAGTTAGTCAGGTTAGTAAGTCTCAGAACCAGCTGACTTAGGGGACTTTTTTCGGGGTTCAGTTCTTGGGTTTGTAGTGCTTTAAAATGTAGTGATTCTGTGGGACTTGATTTTAGATGCATCCAGAATTTGAGGGATCTTTTTTGTATATTTATAATCAATGGGAATCAGCCTAATTTTGCCCTACATGCATTATTGGGTGTTCTCCTTTTTAATTTTAGAATAATTGTGCAGAATTCTGTGTGTAGGACTTCTGTTGGATGTTGGATGCAGTGATGATCAGGCCGAGGTAAGCGTACTGCATCGTGTGTTCTAGAGAAGTGCTGCCTCGACTGAACTGGTATCTGTGTTCCTGACATCTGGGCTTTTTCTGAAAGACCATAATGTTGGTCTTTTTGAGGTTTACTGCCAGGGCCTAGTTCTGACAGTAGTTCTCCAGCAGGTCCAGGTGCTGCGGAGATCACTAAAAATAATGTTAAAGAGGTGTGTGAACTTGCAAGTACGATGTCAGACACTGTAATATGCTCTGGTCCCCTCCCTGCTTACCGTGGCGATGAGATTCATAGCAGACTGTCGTCACTCAATGGCTGGATGTCTAAATGGTGCCCGCAGAATAACGTAAGTTTCATAGACAATTGGAAGAGTTTTTGGGGCAGACCTGACCTGTTGAAAAGAGATGGTGTTCATCCCTCCTGGGGTGGTGCCGCTCTTCTCTCTAGAAATATGGCACATAGTCTTAGAGTTCGTACTTGACTAACTAGGGCCCAGGTCAGGAAGCAGACAGACTGGCTAAACCGACCGTCTGCTAGCCGCCTCACATCACAGAAGTCAGTTAATTCTCAGCACATAGAGACTCCTTCACCTAGATATCACACTATAGAGACTGTGTCTGTTCCCCGTACTAGAAAATACAGAAAACGTCCAAACCAAAGTAATAGTAACAATTTAATTGATGTTCAACAAATAAAAAATGTTTACAATACAGAGAAACAATTGATAAAACTCTGCTTACTGAATATCAGGTCCCTTTCTACAAAAGCACTGTTTGTAAATGATATGATCACTGACCATAAGCTAGATATGCTTTGTTTGACAGAAACATGGCTAAAACCAGATGAATACATTACTTTAAATGAGTCTACCCCCCAAGATTACTGCTATAAAATGAGCCACGTCCAAAAGGTAAAGGGGGAGGTGTTGCTACAATTTATAGCAATATTCTCAGTATTTCTCAGAGGGCAGGATTTAAGTATAACTCGTTTGAAGTTATGGTGCTGCGTATAACATTATCTAGAGAAACACGTGTTAGTGATAAATCCCCTGTGATGTTTGTATTGGCTACTGTGTACAGGCCATCAGGGCACCACACAGACTTTATTAAAGAATTTTCTGATTTTCTATCTGAGTTAGTACTGGCTGCAGATAAAGTCTTAATTGTTGGTGATTTTAATATCCATGTCGATAATGAAAAAGATGCATTAGGATCAGCATTCATAGACATTCTAAATTCTATTGGGGTTAGACAACATGTTTCAGGACCTACTCATTGTCGAAATCATACTCTAGATTTAATACTGTCACATAGAATTGATGTTAGTGGTGTTGAAATTCTGCAGCAAAGCGATGATATCTCAGATCATTATCTAGTCTTGTGTAAACTCCATATAGCTAAAACTGTAAATTCTACTCCTTGTTACAAGTATGGTAGAATCATCACTTCTACCACAAAAGACTGCTTTGTAAGTAATCTTCCTGATTTATCTCAATTCCTCAGCATATCCAACAGCGCGGAAAAACTTGATGATGTAACAGAAGCTATGGACTCTCTCTTTTCTAGCACTTTAGATACAGTTGCTCCTTTACGCTTAAGGAAGATCAAAGAAAACAGTTTGACTCCGTGGTATAATGAGCACACTCGCACCCTAAAGAGAGCAGCCCGGAAAATGGAGAGCAGCTGGAGGAAAACAAAACTAGAGGTATTTCGTAAAGCTTGGCGGGAAAGTACCCTATCCTACAGAAAAGCATTAAAAACGGCTAGATCTGATTACTTTTCGTCTCTTCTAGAAGAAAACAAACATAACCCCCGGTATTTATTCAATACAGTCACTAATTTAACGAAAAATAAAGCATCAACAGGTGTTGGCATATCCCAAGAGCACAGCTGTAATGACTTTATGAACTACTTTACTTCCAAGATCGATATTATCAGAGATAAAATTGTAACCATGTAGCCGTCAGCTACAGTATCGCATCAGATAGTGCACTATAGATCCCCTGAGGAACAATTCCACTCATTCTCTATTATAGGAGAGGAAGAATTGTATAAACTTGTTAAATCATCTAGACCAACAACATGTATGTTAGACCCTATTCCATCTAAACTACTAAAAGAGCTGCTTCCAGAAGTCATAGATCCTCTTTTGGCTATTATTAATTCATCATTGTCATTAGGATATGTCCCCAAAACCTTCAAATTGGCTGTTATTAAGCCTTTCATTAAAAAAACCACAACTTGACCCCAAAGATCTAGTTAATTACAGACCGATCTCAAATCTCCCTTTTCTGTCAAAGATACTAGAAAAGGTAGTATCCTCACAATTATATTTCTTCTTAGTGAAAAATGGTATCTGTGAGGAATTCCAGTCAGGATTTAGACCGTATCATAGTACTGAGACTGCTCTCATTAGAGTTACAAATGACCTGCTTCTATCATCTGATCATGGTTGTATCTCTTTATTAGTTCTACTGGATCTTAGCGCTGCGTTCGACACGATTGACCACAAAATTCTTTTGAATAGACTAGAAAACTTTGTTGGCATTAGTGGAAGTGCCTTAGCATGGTTCAAATCGTACTTATCTGACCGCCATCAGTTCGTAGCAGTAAATGAAGAGGTATCATATCGATCACAAGTGCAGTATGGAGTACCTCAAGGCTCAGTACTAGGGCCGTTACTTTTCACGCTTTACATGTTACCCTTGGGAGATATTATCAGGAGACATGGTGTTAGCTTTCACTGTTATGCTGATGATACTCAGCTCTATATTTCTTCACGGCCCGGTGAAACACACCAAATTGAGAAACTAACGGAATGTATAGTCGATATAAAAAACTGGATGACGAGTAACTTCTTACTGCTAAATTCTGAAAAAACAGAGGTGTTAATTATCGGACCTAAAAACCCCACATGTAATAACCTAGAACACTATCTAACACTTGACGGCTGCTCTGTCAATTCTTCTTCATCAGTTAGGAACCTAGGTGTGCTGTTTGATAGCAATCTTTCATTTGAAAGCCATGTTTCTAGTATCTGTAAAACTGCGTTTTTCCATCTCAAAAACATATCTAAATTGCGACCTATGCTCTCAACGTCAAATGCAGAAATGCTAATTCATGCATTTATGACCTCAAGGTTAGACTATTGTAATGCTTTACTGGGTGGTTGTTCTGCACGCTTGATCAATAAACTACAGTTGGTCCAAAATGCAGCAGCTAGAGTCCTTACTAGAACCAGGAAGTATGACCATATTAGCCCAGTTCTGTCAACACTGCACTGGCTCCCTATCAAACATCGGATAGATTTTAAAATCTTGTTAATTACTTATAAAGCCCTGAATGGCTTAGCTCCTCAGTACTTGAGCGAGCTCTTATCACATTATAGTCCTCCACGTCTGCTGCGTTCTCAAAACTCTGGCCATTTGATAATACCTAGAATATCAAAATCGACTGCGGGCGGCAGATCCTTTTCCTATTTAGCGCCCAAACTCTGGAACAATCTACCTAACACTGTTCAGGAGGCAGACACACTCTGTCAGTTTAAATCTAGATTAAAGACACATTTCTTTAACCTGGCTTACACATAACACACTAATACACTTCTATTATTCAAATCCGTTAAAGGATTGTTAGGCTGCATTAATTAGATCAACCGGAACCGGGAACACTCCTCATAACACACGATGTACTCGTTACATCATAAGAAGAATGGCATCTACGCTAATATTTGTCTGTTTCTTTCTTATTCTGTTTCTCAGTCCATGTCCGGATCAGATGGTGGATCGGCGCCGGGAGATGATGTCTGCGACCCTGATCGTCAGCGGAGGCCGGACACCTGGATGAGCCCCAGGGACATATCCCCAGTGAAGGCCTCGACTTAAATACAATAAAACTTAAAATTAAACAAAATAACTATAAATATAATAAAATACCTAACTACATAATACTATTATTGTTAGAAATTGCAACAATATAAACATAGAAATATAATACATTTATACATTTAAAATTTAATTAAAACAATAAGTAAAAAAATAAATAATAATATCCTGGCCAGAGGAGAACTGGCCCCCCAACTGAGCCTGGTTTCTCCCAAGGTTTTTTTCTCCATTCTGTCACAGAGGGAGTTTTGGTTCCTTGCCGCTGTCGCCTCTGGCTTGCTCAGTTGGGGACACTTAATTTTTTACGATTAACGTCAATTTTATTTCATAGATACTATTTAAACTAAACTGAGCTAGACAATGACATCTCTGAATTCAATAATGAAATGCCTTTAACTGAAAATTGAGTGTTTAATCTTATTATTATACATTACTGACACTCTATCCTCCAATTTGATACTGTTAAGTGCTTTGACACAATCTGTATTGTTAAAAGCGCTATATAAATAAAGGTGACTTGACTTGACTAGTCTCTGTGGGGTGGATGACAGCAGCACCAGATCATCTGCGTACAGCAAAAGCTTGATGTTTTTGTCTTGTAGAGTTTGTCCAGGGGCTGTAGACTGTTCCAACTGCACCGCTAATTCATTAATGTAGATGTTGAACAGTGTTGGACTCAGGCTACAGTCCTGCCACACTCCTCTCTTCTGGGTGAAGAATTCTGTATGTTTATTGCCAATTCGGATTGCACATTTGTTGTTTGAATAAATTGATTTAATAATGTCAAACTTTACCCCCTACACCACTTTGTAAAAGCGTATAATATAATCCGTCGTGCCAAATGAAATCAAATGCTTTTTTAAAATCGACAAAGCATGCAAATATTTTTCCGTGTTTAGTCTGTTTTACGTGTTTATTGATCAGGGTGTGTAGAGTGTAAATGTGGTCAGTAGTTCTATAATTGGGAAGAAAGCCAATCTGACTAGGGCTCAGGACACTGTGTTCAGGACACTGTGTTCGTTAAGGAAGTTCACTATTCTATTGTTTAAAATACTGCTAAATAACTTACCCAGATTACTGCTCACACAAATGCCTCTGAAATTATTAGGGTCCAATTTGTCTCCACTCTTGTGAATTGGGGTAATAAGTTCTTGGCTCCAGATGTCAGGAAAACAGCCTGAACTAAGTAGAAGGTTGAATAATTTGATCACAGCTGTCTGAAGCTCAGGTTTGCTGTGTTTCAGCATTTCACCTAGAATGTTATCAGGACCACAATATTTTTTACATTTTTGGCTTTTGAGTTTTTTCATCAATTCTTCATGTGTAATTGGGAAGTCGAGAGGGTTTTGATTATTTTTAATTATGTTTTCATAAGTTTGTAGACTTTATTTGATCTGATCAGAATTGTTAATGAATTGTTTTGGAGGGATTTCTCTAAATACATTTTCAAAATGTTTTGTCCAAATGTTTGCATCTTGTATTGGCAAGTCTTGTGGTTTTGTTGTTCTCAGATTATTCCACATATCCCAGAACTGATTATGATTTATTGAATCTTCTATTTCTTGTAAACTTTTGGTCAGATGGTGTTTCTTTTTTGCTCTGATTGTGTCTTTTTATTGTTTTAGTTTTGAACAGTATTCAGTTCTTATGCCAGCGTTGTTTGGTTCTTGATGTTTCAGATTTGATCATTTTCTAAGTTGTTTTCTTAATGTTTTACAGTCTGAGTCAAACCATTTTTCATCTTTTGGTATAGTTTTACTAAATGTTTTTCTTCTCTTTTTCAACTCAGTTTTACAAGCTGTTTTTTATATACGTAATTTATTTCATTTATAGCCAATTTAACACCATCTTTAGTTGTTTCAATTTTTTTGTTAATAAATGTTATGATTAGATTTTTCATTTCTTCAGAATTGAGGGCTTGAATAAATGTATCTGTGCTGTCTGAAGCCCATCTGTATCCTGGCTGGATTTGATCATTTTACAGGTTTTGGGTATGTTTTGTGTTAGTGTGTGATGTGTTTTGATATAAATGTAAATTTGGTTATGGTCAGAAAGTGGAGTTTGCTGTTTGACAGTGAATGCACTGAAGGAGGAGGGGTCCATGTCAGTGATGGCATAGTCAACTACACTAGCTCCAAGACCTGAACAACACGTGAACCTCCCTAAAGAGTCCCCTCTGATCCTGCCATTGAGTATGCACAGGCCTGAGGCTCGGCAGAGCTGCACTAATTCTCTACCGTTTTTATTTACAGTTTGGTCAAGATTGTTTCTTGGTGGGAGGTTTTTTGTGAGACTCAGGGGGTTTTGGCCAAAGACATGTTCATTGCCCTTTGGATCTATGTTATCAGGTTCAGATCCAGTTCTTGCGTTAAAGTCTCCACACAGCAGCACGTCTCCCTGGGCCTGGAAACGGCTGATCTCTGTGTGGATGTTGTTCAGATATTCCTCATCATGTTAAGGGGATTCTGCTGGAGGAATGTAGATGGCACAAAGATAAGTGTCAGTGGTTGAAATACCAATTCGATTGTTTAGCTTTAACCAACAATGAAATTTACTAAGTGTAATAATAGAAATGTGTTTGGCCAGAGCTTCCCTATACCACACCAGAATTTCTCCCGAGTCTCGTCCACGGTGGACTGTGCTTAATTTAACTGAAGGTACAATTACTTCATAGTAGCCTGAGGGACAGTAGGTAAGCGCATCCTTTCAACACCAGGTTTCAGTGAGAATGTTAATGTCAGCGTCTTTGTTATTTTTCAGAAAAACTGGGTCTGTGCTTTTAGGACCAAAAGTCGAAGAATGAAGACCCTGAATATTCCAACAACTTTTATGAAATGAACGCATTAGTATTTTAGTAATATTAAAGATAAACCTATTTGGTAAGACAGAGAGAAAATAAACTGTGAGAATGTATATTGTAAACAATTTACATCTAGTGCACTTTTATTTTTTTTCAATCTTAGTGCACTGTGTTTGTGCATATTGTCCTTGTGGAGCTGGTTGCACAGTGTCTGCAGCATCTCTCTGATCTGGCTCCGTTCGCTGGCAGGCGTGGAGCTGCTGGGTGCAGCAGGGGGCCGGGCTGCAGCTTCAGCATAGCTCTGTGCTCTCGGCTGTGGGGGCTTCTCGTGGTGTGGGGTGGTTTTTGGTTTCTTCTTTCTTACAGGGGTTTGATGGGCAGCAGGTGGATGTGAAGTTGGTGACTGCAGGTTTACAGGTGTGTAGGGAGCCATTGGTGGGTGTGGTGGACGATGTGCGGTGTTTGTCCAGGCGATGTCTGTCCTCACCGGGGCCGGAGGGAGATGTCTGGGCATGTAGGGGTGAATGGGCCGGTGGTATTGTGGAGTTGGTAACAGGTGTCTCGGAGATGCTGGATCTTTTAGAGTCTTTGCAAAAATACGGACTCCGTCTTTGTGTAGGTGAAGTCCATCATACAGGTGTTGGAGGCCGATGTGGTGGTGGTGGGCCAGGTGTACATTGGGGAGTGCAGAACAGCAACGGGAAATTTCAGCATTGACGCTGTAGATGATGTGTGGTGGTGTGTCGTGTCTTGGGAGATGCGTGGAAATTATGATTCTGGAATCTGGAACTTTTTGCTGGTGATTTCTGTCTTTTTCGTCACTGTATCAGCGAGTGAAGGTCATTAGTCCCAGTGTGAATGATAATACATGAGGGGTGTCCTGTGAAGTCTCTGATGATCTGGTGGGCGTGGCCTGTTGTGCTACATCGCTTTGCAGTGACTTTTTGGTGTGGAAAGAGTTTCTGAGGGTCCAGGAATTTTTCATTGGAGTCCATGAGGAGGAGAACATCTGGATCAGGTGCTGGAGGCTGGGCAGGTGAGGCCTGTGCTGCCGCAGGTGTCTGTGTGTTTGTCGTAGGCATGCATTTTGTGTTTGTGTAGTTTGGTTTGTCTGGAGCTGTATTATAGTGAAGTGTATTGTCTTTTGTGTTTTTTTTTTCTGTAACTGTTCTCTCATTTCTTGCAGCTGTCTGGAAAATTTTGCTTCCTTTTTCTCTGTGTCCTCCTCTAGTTTGCATAACTGTAAGCAGAGAGTTCGGTTTTCTTCTTGTGGTTCTCTGAGAGCTCTTGTAAGTTTGGTGATGGAGGAACTGGTGTTTTTCTTCAGCTGCTGGGGTTCATCTTTGAGCTCCTGGATGTAAATGTTTGTGTTGTGTGTGTCTGAGAGTTTGGCCTGAGTGTGTTCTCTGAATTCAGTGAAGTCCAGTTCTAGTAGGGCTAAACTGTCTCTCAGTTGACGTTGGGATGGTGAAGGTGGTGAAGGGGAAGGATTCACTGGGCCGTCCTCCTCAGAGTCTGTGAAGTTCACATGGGTCTCATCTCTCTCCTTCTCTACTCTGGCTTTTAGCAGGGGGAAAATCTCCTCAAATGAGTTCAGGCTTACTTCATTGCCTTGCAGTAGGAAGGTGCCTTTAGTATAGTAAGTTATAGTGAGAATGGGGTTGTCTGTGTCTAGCATTTCATCTTCACAAATAGTTAATCTTCCACCTCAGCCAATTCCTTCTTTAAAAACAGATGGTCAGTTTCCAAGCATTAATCATAGTGGTGTGGAAGATGAAGTTGTTCTTGATTCTTTTCCCATTGAGCTGAATATAGTCAGCGTACAGAACATCAGGATTGTCTCTGAGAGTTTTCTCTTTGTGTTTTTTTCGTGCCTGTACACTTCTGCACTTCTCTGGGTAACACACCTCCCTGTACTCTGCTTGCATCAGGGTTGCCATTGTGATCAGACTTGGCACAGAGCCAGAACTGCAGCTAACTTTAGCTTTTAGCTTATAATGATGATTTTACTTGAATAAATTTAAATATTCCATTTTTGTTCATGTTTTATGCCAGATAGAGCTCACTCCTTTGTTTAGCAACTGAAGGTCAACAATTGTGGAATGTTTTTCAGTTGTAGTTCCTTTAAAAAGTCCTTAAGCGTTTTGGAGGGAAATCTGCAGATAGCTGGTACAGTGGTGATCCAGTAGCCAGATGCTAATCCAGAGGTTCCAGTCTTCTTTTTTGTATTAAAAAGTATTTTCTAAAAGAAAAAAAAAAATCTCTTTACACAAATCCAGGTTGTTCCTCTGTTGTTTTTACTTGTTTGTTGTCACTATCTCACTCTCTGTCTTACTTTTTGGCTTAATCTTTTGTAATTTTTCAGGAGCCCATTCTTCGAGTGGCTGACTCTCTCTCTCTCTGTGTGAACTGCTATATACTGTATGGTTTATGAGGACACAAATGTGTATAATGGCATGGGTATTACAATGTGAAGGTGGTTTATGAGGACACTGCCTATGTCCCTGTAAACTATAGAATATCAGAGCGAATCAGACAACTTAAGATTCGATCAGATTGGTGTTAGAACCACCAAAGAGCCACAATTTACCAAAGAGGCCCAGGATCCCGAGACAACAGGATGTCATAAATCATATTCCTAGCTCCAGCCCTCTAAGAAAACCTTATCAACAAGCCTCTTTCACAGAACAGCTTGCAACATTAAAACAAAAGGAACACTTATTGATAATTCCAATTCAGGAAGGAGATCCTCAAATTTGGAGAAAGTAATCAAGACTGATGGTCAAAGAGATGGCCATCACATGTGTTCCACGATAGAAATCACGAACTTCTTTTCTCCACATAGAAGACAAAGACTGAGACTGAAATTCTTTAGGAGACCTTTTAACCTCTCTCTGGTCCAAAGAACATGGTTTTTTTTTGTTGATTTGTTTTTTATCTACGCAGAACTACACACAGAGACTTTCTTTTCATATGCACCAAAAAATCATCTGAAAAGGACTTATGAGACATCGTTTTTATGCATAACTCTATATCATGTATGTAACCCACACAATTAACTATCATGTTTTAATCACATATTGTGTATGTCTTTTTAATAACTAGGGAATAGCTTAAGGGTTCATACCCTTGTTTGGTATGTATGAGTTTGAAAAATCATGCTTTAAATGTTTCTTCCAATCAATTCTTTGTCAAATGTACCATAGTCTTGTTATAGAAGTCATGTCCAAAATTATACTTTACAAGAGCGGGAAAATTCGGATCATGTGACTGATACAGGATTTATGATGGGGAAGAAACAGAGCAACACCCCTAGGCTAAGATCATTTCTAATTGGTCAAGACGTCCAGATAGGACGGTCTGAAATCCGAGTTTAAATACTCAGGACACCATCAAATTATGCTTTTTTTTTTTTCGTCATTGCTCCTGCTTTGTACATTTAGCCATGCTTTTTAGCAAACTTGGGAAACTTTTTCAGCAAACTTAGGAAAACCTTTTTCTGCAAAGACAACGACACAAAGGAATCCCTTAAGGCAATGCAAGCAAGTAACCTTCAGAGTTCTAACTGAATTGGTGCATTTAATACAAATTTTAGCCTCATTGAGAAGCTCAAAGCGAGGGTTAAATAAGTGATTGATGGTTGTTCAGGTCTAGGCAATAACACATATTGCTGTAAACTTGGGATTTCACATTTTCATTCTTTAAACTCATTCTTTCCTCACTTTATCTCTTTCTGCAACTTGTATGAATGTGTGAATGCGTGTGTTCATGTGTTAGATTAGTTTACATGTCTTAGATTTATCAAATAAAGTCTTATTTATATTGAAAAGAGAAGTATCTTGTGTTTTGTGCTTACAAGTTAATGTCTTAATCTGCCGATCTTGTTACTATGCTATTTAATAGTGTTTTCACTATATTTTGGATGTTAATATCCAGTGCAGAGTTGATGTTATGCGGCTCGTTCAGTGAATCGCAGGCCAATTCAGCGATCAGCTGTAAAACAGTGATTCTGAACAAATTCCCTATAAAATCATAAATGATTCCCTTTGAGCTAAACTGACTTTGTTTCCCTTATTTACCTATTACCCCATTACAAAACCAAAAGGCTTAAAAAACATACTAAATGGTGTTTTTTTTTTTTTTTTTTTAATCTAAAAATGCAGAAAGTTTCCTGTGAGGGGTAGGTTTAGGTGTTGGGTTGGTGTAGGGCAATAGCACATACAGTTTGTACAGTATAAAAACCATTACGCCTATGGAGAGTTCCCGTAAACCACATATACCAGACTGTGTGTGTGTGTGTGTGTGTGTGTGTGTTGGTTTTTGTGGTTTAGGAGGACTTTTGACCTGAATACGCACCAGCATTACAGGGACATTTGGGTTTATGAGGACAGGGGCCATGTCCTTATAATTCCGACAGTGTAGATGCCTTTCTCAATGTCCCAGAAGCTCCCTCTCAAAGTTTCGCGCCATGTCCTTACACACCACAAAACCCTGAAATTTTACTATACACAGTGTATCCTCTGAGCTCGAGAGTGCGCCCCTGCAGCCCGGACCCGGTACTACACCTGCGTCATCGAAAATCTGCATATTTTACATTTGTGTAAGTTTGGAGGCCGCTGATTGGCTAATCGCGAAAACAAGATGGCGCCGGTGGGTGGGGCTACATCATGACGCTATAGCTTCGGAGAAGTTTGTTAATTATTTAAACATTATTTTCTATAATTAATCGATTGTATATGAATATATTAGTGCATAGTGATCCTGCAATTAAACGTATTCCTTAAATTTCATATTATAAAGTATGAAACTGACTTGAAAGCTGTAATCAGTCAGTTTAATATGGAGAAATTAATGTAATGCTATTAATGTAACGTTAATCCTAACCGTAAAGTTAACACCAAGGCTTATAGATGGTTATTTAAATACATATTAATATTATAATTAATATTATAAATCCCGTTTACACGTGCTCTAATCAGTGAGTGTGACGTTTTGTAACTTCCTGTTTGGACCTGACGGAATCTGCACCTGAAGCGAAGACACCTGAGCCTGTTTGAGACAACCATTATACGAAAGGTAAGTTATGCTGCTGTTAAACCGTTTCTCTGAGAGTTTGTGGCTCAGTTTGTCTTGTTCGTGAGTGTCTTGTAGGCTCGTTGCGGCCTTTGCGCGTTAGTTAGAAAGCAGCTAGCGCGTGATGCTAACGGCGCTAGCATATTTACAATAATTGTCAGTCTATTAATAGTTACTTCGGACGAGAATCAGCAGTGCTTGTCAGTTTTAACTTATTTTGGTTTACAGTATAACTGTAACTGTAATAGCATAGTCTAGCCTTCATAATAATGTGTTGTCATGACTACAGTCTGTGAAGGGGAGGGGCTTCCACTCAGTACAGTACAGTAGATTACGGTGATTCTGAGTGGCCATGGCGATGCACGGTATTGAAACATCTACACTGTCAATTCTGATTTATTGGATTATAGTAAAGATTAACCCCCGGTTTCACAGACAAGGCTTAAGCCTAGCCCAGACTAAAATGTAAGTCTAAGCTGTTTCAATTGAAAGAAACTTGCACTGATTGATCTTAAAATATGTCAGTGCTTTTGTTTTGTCTCAAGATACACACCAGTAATGTTTTTTTTTTTCTAAGGCACGTTTATAAAAATTACTTAAATGTCCTAATTGAACTATGGACTGCTCCTGGCTGAGTCTAAGCCCTGTCTGTGAAACCAGGCCTAAAACTGTTATTTGTCAGTTGTAACCCAAGTTAATGTTAGTGACTTCTTATGCATTACATTACATGCATGTTCATTCCAGTATGTCACATTGTGTGTATGTTTACACCTGTATTACGAGAACCGTGTTTTATGAGGACCATCGTAAGAACATGTTCCTGTGTGTATGTTTACACCTGTATTACGAGGACCGTGTTTTATGAGGACCATCGTAAGAACATGTTCCTGTGTGTATGTTTACACCTGTATTACGAGGACCGTGTTTTATGAGGACCATCGTAAGAACATGTTCCTGTGTGTATGTTTACACCTGTATTACGAGGACCGTGTTTTATGAGGACCATCGTAAGAACATGTTCCTGTGTGTATGTTTACACCTGTATTACGAGGACCGTGTTTTATGAGGACCATCGTAAGAACATGTTCCCGTGTGTATGTTTACACCTGTATTACGAGGACCGTGTTTTATGAGGACCATCGTAAGAACATGTTCCCGTGTGTATGTTTACACCTGTATTACGAGGACCGTGTTTTATGAGGACCATCGTAATAACATGTTCCCGTGTGTATGTTTACACCTGTATTACGAGGACCGTGTTTTATGAGGACCATCGTAAGAACATGTTCCCGTGTGTATGTTTACACCTGTATTACGAGGACCGTGTTTTATGAGGACCATCGTAAGAACATGTTCCCGTGTGTATGTTTACACCTGTATTACGAGGACCGTGTTTTATGCGGACCATCGTAAGAACATGTTCCCGTGTGTATGTTTACACCTGTATTACGAGGACCGTGTTTTATGAGGACCATCGTAAGAACATGTTCCCGTGTGTATGTTTACACCTGTATTACGAGGACCGTGTTTTATGAGGACCATCGTAAGAACATGTTCCCGTGTGTATGTTTACACCTGTATTACGAGGACCGTGTTTTATGAGGACCATCGTAAGAACATGTTCCCGTGTGTATGTTTACACCTGTATTACGAGGACCGTGTTTTATGAAGACCATCGTAAGAACATGTTCCCGTGTGTATGTTTACACCTGTATTACGAGGACCGTGTTTTATGAAGGCCATCGTAAGAACATGTTCCCGTGTGTATGTTTACACCTGTATTACGAGGACCGTGTTTTATGAGGACCATCGTAAGAACATGTTCCCGTGTGTATGTTTACACCTGTATTACGAGGACCGTGTTTTATGAGGACCATCGTAAGAACATGTTCCCGTGTGTATGTTTACACCTGTATTACGAGGACCGTGTTTTATGAGGACCATCGTAAGAACATGTTCCCGTGTGTATGTTTACACCTGTATTACGAGGACCGTGTTTTATGAGGACCATCGTAAGAACATGTTCCCGTGTGTATGTTTACACCTGTATTACGAGGACCGTGTTTTATGAGGACCATCGTAAGAACATGTTCCCGTGTGTATGTTTACACCTGTATTACGAGGACCGTGTTTTATGAAGACCATCGTAAGAACATGTTCCCGTGTGTATGTTTACACCTGTATTACGAGGGCCGTGTTTTATGAAGACCATCGTAAGAACATGTTCCCGTGTGTATGTTTACACCTGTATTACGAGGACCGTGTTTTATGAAGACCATCGTAAGAACATGTTCCCGTGTGTATGTTTACACCTGTATTACGAGGACCGTGTTTTATGAAGACCATCGTAAGAACATGTTCCCGTGTGTATGTTTACACCTGTATTACGAGGACCGTGTTTTATGAGGACCATCATAAGAACATGTTCCTGATGTTTGATTGAAGAATCTCAGTGTGTCATTTGTTTGAAAAAAGCCTGGTATTTGAAGACCCTAGTTATTACCATGACATTGGGCTGCATGGTTGTGAAATATTAGGCTTAACACGGATCATTCACAGCTCATTGTGGCCATATATGATATTGAAAACTTATAATTGTTATCTTTAGATTATGTATATTGTAATAGAAGTTGGTAAAAAGCCTTGTTTGAAATTGACTTTCAGGCAGTATTGTGCAGTTTTATCATATTTTTGTCACATTATATTATTTAATTTTTTTTGCTTTTTTAATTTAAATAACTTTCTCCAAGATTGCATATTAATTTATTCGCAACTTATTTTCAGATGATAACTGAGAAGAATCAGTGTCTAAAGAACTCTGAACAAGGCACAGCAGCTATGAAGGTATCCAAAAAGTTCTTGTAATAATTGTGTTAGTCCTTAAAGAGTAGAACAGATTACATTGTCTCTTAGAAACAGATGTGAACATTGTTTGCTGCATTATTGTGGGTGTAAAAAGTGAGCCTTGGCCACATGCTGTACATCTAATGCAGACGCTGTGTCTCAAATAACCACCGTTTCTCTCATACACAGAAATGCTTGAACTAAGGGTGCTGTCCAAATTTGTCTAGTTACCAATGTCCCGGTAATAATAAGGATACTAATAGACCAGACCTTTGTCAAACTAACAAAACTGTGACTCTTCAGTCAAGTCAAGAACATGTTCTTATGTGGTCCTCATGAAACAGGTTCCTCATAACACAGGTTTTAACATACACACAACCTGACATACTGGGATGAACGTGCATGTAATGCAATGCAAAAAAAAAAAAAAAAATGAACATTATCTTGGGTAACACTTATATATTGAAATTGATTTGAAATGTTGTAATCTTACTTGTATATTACATTGATAAAATATATAAGCAAGATTATGAAATAATTTTATATCTATATTTTAAATCAGTATTTCATGCACACATTTATTCTCAATGTTACAAATGTCTAATTTAATATTTTCTAGGCTCTTAGTGAGGTTGAACTATCCACTCTTGAAGTCCACACTCTGTCCCAGTCAGAAGTCAGAGACGTAGAGAAGGTATTGTGAATTATTTTTGTTTGTTTTTATAATTTTTTTTTTTTTTAATCATTTTTAATTTTCTATGTTTTAAATCAGTATTTCATGCACACATTTATTGCCTCAATCAATGTTACAAGTGTCTAATTTAATATTTTCTAGGCTCTTAGTGAGGTTGAACCTTCCACTCACACTCTGTCCCAGTCAGAAGTCAGAGACGTGGAGAAGGTATTGTGAATTATTTTTGTTTGTTTTTATAATTGTTTTTTTTTATTATTATCATTTTTAATTTTCTGTGTTTTAAATCAGTTTTTCATGCAAACATTTATTGCCTCAATGTTACAAATGTCTAATTTAATATTTTCTAGGCTCATAGTGAGGTTGAACCATCCACTCTTGAAGTCCACACTCTGGTCCTGTCAGAAGTCAGAGACGTAGAGAAGGTATTGTGATTTTATTTTTGTTTGTTTTTATAATTATATTATTTTCAGTTTTAGTTTTATATCAGTTTTAAATCAGTATTTCATGCACACATTTATTGTCTCAATCAATGTTACAAATGTCTAATTTAATATTTTCTAGGCTCATAGTGAGGTTGAACCATCCACTCTTGAAGTCCACACTCTGGCCCTGTCAGAAGTCAGAGACGTAGAGAAGGTATTGTGAATTTGATTTATTTATAAAAAAAATTATTTCATGTTGTCAGTGATCAGACTGGAAAAGGTCATTCATTATACATTTGGACAATCCCTGAATCCTTTGTCTGCAGTATTTATTTTTTATTTCCATTTCCTTAATTTAAGGTGGCTCCAAAGAAGGACCAGTTGCCATTGGATCAGGACTGTGTTGAGAAGGTAATAAAATGCGCATTGCATAATTTTAGAAAATGCTAGATTGATGTTGTAAGAAATCATCTCTACATGAGCCTTGCTTTTTTCATTGTTTTCAGATGTCACCTGTCAAAGAGCATGTGTTAAATGAGGAGCAGAGCTTTTGTGCCCCTGCTGAAGGAGTTAAGGAGGTATTCACATGTTTCGGGTGAACTGTTATTAGTGCAACAGTGAATGCTCTGAAGACCATCTCTGCATGGGCTGTGATATACTTAGGAATAGTATTTAATTAATGATCTGTTTTCAGTAATATCCAGTAATATTAGTCAATGTCTAAATCAGGGGTGCCCAAACTCAGTCCTGGAGGGCCGATGTCCTGCAGAGTTTAGCTCCAACTTGCCTCAACACACCTGCCAGGAAGTTTCTAGTATGCCTAGAAAGAGCTTGATTAGCTGGTTCAGGTGTCTAATTGGGGTTGGAGCTAAACTCTGCAGGACACTGGCCCTCCAGGACTGAGTTTGGGCACCCCTGGTCTAAATAAAGATTAGTAGTAATCTATTAAGACATTTTAAGGTCTGTAATGTAAATGTTCTTTAATGATTGTAAGTGATCTTATTAACTGAATGACCACAACTTCACTGTCACTAAAAATACATTAAATGATTATTGAAAGACAATGTAGCTCGTAATGTAGTTTCACATGCATGTTTTAGGATCTTTCTTTTTTTGCTGTAATTTCACATTCACTGATGTTTTTTCTTCACAGGTCTGCAAACATGTTGTGGTCACTTCAACAATCTCAAGCATGGACAAATGTGCTGAATGCGTGGGACCTGTAGCAGCACTCAAATGGATTGGCCTGAGATGTAAATGTTAGTATGGTGTCTTCTTGTTCTATATGCAGCATGATGTGTCTTAATTCATTTTAGTATCACTAATTTATGTTATGAATTCAGCTCAAATTTGTATAACTGTTGAAGTGTGTGATCAGTAGGAGATATCGGATGATTGTTTATGCACAGATATGTAATACCATTAACAATAATAGGGCTGTAATATTGTTTTCACCTTTATTCTATGTTTAGGCATAGAATCCCATGTTAGCAGTTGAACATGTCCTGACACATGGCATTTCTCTCATAGTGTGCTCCAGTTTTTGGCACAAGTCCTGCTATTCGAAGCTTCATGAATGGAATGGAAACCAGTCATCGTGGGTAAGAGAATATTTGATTCTATGACTTTGTTCCTTATTTTTATGAGTTATCGGTTCTGTAAATTAATCATAAATATCTTGACAATAGGAAGTAAGTTCAGAGGAAGATGAGCTGTCAGATGAGGAATATATACCAGAGTCTGAGTCAGACAATCAGTCAGACAGTTCAGATGAGTTGACAACAAGACCAGCAAGTTACGATCAAGCTAATCTCCTCTCAGAGATACAGGAAGCAGCATCCTCTAAGTTTAGTGAACCTCAGAGATCAGATGTAACTGCCCTGAATGTGTCTAAGGGCAAAGGAAAAGGAGTCTTAAAGGCCAGGGAAGCAGCAAGTGTGTATGATGAGTCTGACTTACTTTGCCATGAGGAGCAGTTGACTGATGTTGAGACAGACAGTGATTCAGACCGTTCTGGTGAACATCACCTTCCCAGAAAGCAAGGCTC
This sequence comes from Spinibarbus caldwelli, assembly GCA_039654775.1. Classification (NCBI taxonomy): domain Eukaryota; kingdom Metazoa; phylum Chordata; class Actinopteri; order Cypriniformes; family Cyprinidae; genus Spinibarbus; species Spinibarbus caldwelli. The sequence goes on from JBCAMP010000304.1 coordinate 819,830, forward strand.
AGTGTTACGCAGGTCAACAGATGTGCTTATATCACCCCAATCACACAATAGAAAGGACAGTAGTGAGAAGCTTTTGAATGCAAAAAGCACAGCTAAGTTGAGAGAGGAAGAGAGGGAAAGCAGCGTGGCTGAAGATCAGTGTGTGCAGTCAGCAAAAATCTCCTGTTCAGCAAATAGTAAGAATTATTGTTACATCTGCGGGAAACCACAGTCCAAGTTAGCGCGCCATTTGAAAACTCATAAGGATGAAGTTGAAGTTGCGCAGGCTCTGTCACTCCCGGTTCACTCGAAAGAACGTAAAGCAATGCTGCAAAAGCTCAGGAACAAGGGCAACTTTCAGCATAACACAGATGTTTTACAGTGTGGAGAGGGGGCTCTTAAAATAAAACGGGCACCAAAAAGAAAGTGTGATTCAAAGCAGTTTGTGCATTGCATGTACTGCAAAGGGATGTTTGTACGGAGAGATCTGTGGCGTCATTTGAGGCGATGTTCCTCAAAACCAGCAGCTGACAGTGAAAACCAAGGGAGGAGGAGAGTTTTGGGCCTGGCATCTATGGCAGAGTCTTCATTCAGTCAGCACATTTCTCAAGGAGTTTGGAAACTCTTAGGTGTGATGAAGCAGGATGACATTTCCGCTGTTGTCAAAAATGACCTGAGTATTCTTCAGCTTGCACAGTCTTTCTTTAACAAACATGGACATGACCCTACCAAATTTGAGTACATTCGACAAAAACTCCGCGAAGTTGCGAGATTGTTGTTGACTTTGCGTAGAGAGTTTTCAGTATACAGTCTTGAAGAAGCTGTGAAGCCTGCCAATTTTCATAGACTCATTCGAGCGGTTCAGATTGTGTCCGGCTATGATGATGAGAGTCACTGCTACCAAAGCCCAAGCCTTGCTCTAAAACTGGGGCATTCGTTGAATAAGATTAGCGAAATCATTCACTGCCGAGCACTGATGTCTGAAGACAAGGAACTGATTGCGTCAACAGAGACCTTTAAAAAGCTCTACTCCTCAAAGTGGTCTGAGATGATCTCACACACTGCTTTGGTCACACTGAATGAGGCCAAATTTAACAAGCCATCAACACTTCCCTTCACTCAGGATGTCCAGTCCCTTCATCGGTTCCTTGAGAAGACTGCACATACGGCTTTTCAGAAACTAAAAGAGACAGAATCCTCTCCTCAAAGCTATGCAGAACTGGCCAAAGCAACACTCGCCAGAATCATTGTGTTCAACCGCAGACGCGCGGGAGAGGTCTCTAAAATGTCGCTGAAGGGCTTCAATGAAAGGGACGGCACTTCTCTCCATGATGATGTTGCCATGGGCCTGAGCAAGTTTGAGCAGAAACTCTGCAGCCATTTTAGTCGCGTTGAGATCAGGGGGAAGAGGGGAAGAAAGGTTGCTGTACTTCTCCCGCCTGATATGGTTGATGCCCTGACGCTGCTGGTCAGCAAGAGAAGTGAGTGTGGAGTGCTGGACACTAATGCTTTCTTGTTTGCTCGGCCAAACTGCCAGAGTCACTACAGAGGCCAGGACTCCCTCAGAGTGTATGCAAGTGAATGTGGAGCTCAGAATCCAGAATTTCTCAGATCAACTCACCTGCGCAAGCACGTGGCTACTCTCTCACAAATCCTAAACCTGAAAAACAATGAGTTAGATCAGGTCGCCGATTTCTTAGGGCATGACATCCGCGTCCACCGCGACTATTATAGGCTGCCAGAAGCCACTACTCAGCTTGCTAAAATATCAAAGCTACTGTTAGCCATGGAAAAGGGCTGCCTTCCTAATCTTCAAGGCAAATCGCTTGATGACATTGAGATTGAAGGTACGTCCATCTTAGTGTGGGTTGCACAGAGGGTCTTTTACACTCACAGGGAGGTTTAAGGATACTCATCTCTGAAATATGTCTTGTGTTCACTGTAGGATGTAGTGTCATTTGGCATGTTTCACAAATGGGGTGTGATTGTGTTATTTGACTTCTGAATGCAGATGTAGATGTTTTTCTTGTTCTGAATTTCATTTTTCATTGAAGATGAGATCAGAATGACGGATTCTGATGACAGTGATCCTGAAGAAAGTGATTCTGACGATGATGCTCTTGCTGGAGCTGCAGGAGAATCCAGTAATGCTGGTATGTCAACTAAGTTGTTGTTTCAATATAATCAGAGTCAAAAATTATATTCTATTAGTTCAGCATTTCTAACAGAATATTACTAAAATTAGGGATGCGCCAGTATTCTATTGGTATCTGTAGGGATGTGACCAAATCCCATATATATATACGGTATTCGGAAAGGTAATGATTTGTACTATGGCAACCCTAAAGGGAATAAATACGATATATTCGAGATATACACACAAAAGATATTTCAGTGCTTTCTCTCACAATTATAATGTTGGGTAATTGTCCTGTATATAAATTGCGGCATCAGGGAGCCATTATTAATATGCAGGACATTGAAATCACTTATGAATGCGCGTTTGCTTTTTACTTTCACTTTTGAGATTCGCTATCACACAGCCTACACTCTAAAAAATGCTGGGTTAAAAACAACCCAACTGGGGTTATTTGGCAACCCAGCGCTGGGTAAATATTGGACAGAACAAATGCAGGGTTATTTTGACCCAGCTGGTTGGGTTAAACGTTTTTACCCACCATGCTGGGTTGTTTTATTTAAGTCATCTATTGTTTAAAAATTATTATATTGCTGGCTTATAATGGGCTGGAAATTAAAAATCACATACAGAATTACTATAGGCAACAGCAATAATCAAAAGATGGACATTTATTATCAAGCAAGAACACAAAGAACACACAAAATACAAGACACATTGAATTTATTTGGGTGAATACAGCATAGTTTACAACATTACATACATTTAAACTTGTTTAACACGCATTTTAGACATAAAAATGTTACATTTAAAAGTAGCATTTTAAGTCTATTCAACCGTCCGTTGTAATCGCTTTTTACCGAAATAGCGCTAATTCTTGCGCCGGTGTGTCGCCCATATCTCAGCCGGTGAAGAGCTGCTGTTTGCGGGAGTACTGATATTAGAGAACATATTATAGCATTAAATTAAACTCCGTATTATAACGAATAAAATCCATTCATGTTATGCAAGGCAATAGGGGTTTCTATTGCTGCTGCTGCTGACACAGCTGACTGACATCTCATCCTTACGTTGCGTAAAATAATAAAAATTTACAGCACAGTAAAGACTTTATAAATGAAATAAAAATGTATACAAACCTTTATTTCTTGAGGAAGTGCACCAAATCGGCAGCGCTGTGAACCGCTTTTTCCTGTAGAAGACTCAAAAGCCCACGCTCTCTGACTGTAACCAAAGTAACTCAGCAGCTGCTGGCCTGGGTTGTTGCATAGGAGACAGGCTCAACCCAACGGTTGGGTAGAAAAAAAATAACCCAGCATTTAAAATGACTTAGCAACTAGTTACAAGAAAACTACCCAGCGCCTGGGTAAAAAATTTTTTTTTTTAAATAACCCAATAAAATGACCCAACAAGTTGAACTCAGCATTTGGGTTAAAAAAATAACCCAGCACCTGGGTAAAAATGTTAAAAACAACCCAATATAATGATCCAGCGGGCTGAACCCATCACTTGGCTTAAAAAAAGTAACCCAGCATTTTTTTTTAGTGTACTCTGCTACGGAGCGGCACTACTTACCACACATTTCACAAGATTAGATGTTTGTCAGTGGTGCTCAGGATCTATAAATCATTCACCATTGTCCTATCAGTCATCTCTCCTTACCTCTCTCTGTTTATGTGGTAAGTGACATTTTATGTACTGTAATGTAACAGGCAACTGCTAGTAAGCGGCTAACCATGTCCCTTTTGTGGCTCCGTAGAACGCATTATTCGTTTTCCGTGCCTTTCCGAATACGGATTCGCTATTTGGGCACATCCATAAGTCTCAACCTATTGGTATAGCCAGATACCTATCATGTTTAAGGCAAAAACTGATAAATGACTGTTTAAAAAAAGAAATGTTTAACAGGCCAAGCCATTTTGAATGAATGAATGAATGAATGAATATATATAATATATATATACAGGTGCATCTCAATAAATTAGAATGTCGTGAAAAAGTTCATTTTTTTTCTTGTAAGTTATTTCAAAAAGTGAAACTTTCATATATTTTAGATTCATTGCATGTAAAGTAAAACATTTCAAAACTTGATCCAGAAGACGAACATTGACGCCCTCCACAAAGAGGGTAAGTCACAGAGGGTCGTTACTGAAAGGTGTGGCTGTTTACAGAGTGCTGTATCAAAGCATATTAAATGCAAAGTTGACTGGAAGGAAGAATTTGGGTAGGAAAAGGTGCACAAGCAACAGGGATGACTGCAAGCTTGAGAATACTGTCAAGCAAAGCTGATTCAAACACTTGTGAGAGCTTCAGAAGGAGTGGACTAAAGCTGGAGTCAGTGCATCAAGAGTCACCACGCTCAGACGTCTTCAGGAAAAGGGCTACCAAGCCACTTCTGAACTAGAGACAACGTCAGAAGCATCTTACCTGGGCTAAGGAGAAAAAGAACTGGACTGTTGCTCAGTGGTCCAAAGTCCTCTTTTCAGATGAAAGTAAATTTTGCATTTCATTTGGAAATCAAGGTCCCAGAGTCTGGAGGAAGAGTGGAGAGGCACAGAATCCATGTTGCTTGAAGTCCAGTGTGAAGTTTCCACAGTCAGTGATGATTTGGGCTGCCATGTCATCTGCTGGTGTTGGTCCACTGTGTTTTCTGAAGTCCACAGTCAACGCAGCCATCTACCAGGAAATTTTAGAGCACTTCATGCTTCCTTCTGCTGACAAGCTTTATGGAGATGCTGATTTCATTTTCCAGCAGGACTTGGCACCTGCCCACACTGCCAAAGGTACCAAAAGCTGGTTCAATGACCATGGTGTTACTGTGCTTGATTGGCCAGCAAACTCACCAGACCTGAACCCCATAGAGAATCTATGGGGTATTGTCAAGAGGAAGATGAGACATCAGACCCAACAATGCAGATGAGCTGAAGGCCACTGTCAAAGAAACCTGGGCTTCCATACCACCTCAGCAGTGCCACAAACTGATCACCTCCATGCCACGCCGAATTGAGGCAGTAATTAAAGCAAAAGGAGCCCCTACCAAGTATTGAGTACATATACAGTAAATGAACATACTTTCCAGAAGGCCAACAATTCACAATTTTTATTTATTTATTTATTTTTTTTATTTTTTTATTGGTCTTATGAAGTATTCTAATTTATTGAGAGTGAATTGGTGGGTTTTTGTTAAATGAGCCTAAATCATCACAATTAAAAGAACCAAAGACTTAAACTAATTCAGTCTGTGTGCATTGAATTTATTTAATACTCGAGTTTCACAATTTGAGTTGAATTACTGAAATAAATTAACTTTTCCACGACATTCTAATTTGAGATTCACCTCTGTGTGTGTGTGTGTGTGTGTATATATATTTATATTATTATTTATTTTTTTTTTTGTTTGTTTCTTCTGAGTTTCCTGATCATTATATGACTGATTTTTTTGCAGGTGTTCAGAAGATGCCCATTGAGAGCACCACTGAAGTTCCTGAAGGTACCAGAGGTTTAAATTGCAATACCACCATCAATGTAAGTACATGAGCTCACACTCATAGTGTTAGAACTCACTAAAGTATGTATTCTTCTGTACAGAGAATGAGAGTGAGGCAGAAACTGAAAACCCACGGAGAGGGCAGAAAGTGGCCTGGTCAAATGCTGAAATTACAGCTGTAATGAAACATTTTAAGGGCCATATAACTAAAGGAAAACTGGCCACATTGACTGAATGCCAGCAGTGTAAGACTGCTGAGGATCCTGTTTTGGCGAGACGCAGTGCACAGAACATACGCGATTTTGTAAGGAATCGAGGAATTAGCTTAAAAAGGAAAACCCAAAGTAAGTGATGTTACAGTACATCCTGTGTCCCTTTTGATGGTATTCTATTATAATTAGCACTTTGATTGTTGTTGTTATTTTCAAACTGGTATGGCAGCAGTTCATACTAATATCTCACTGTAGAAATCTTTTTAAGTTCAACTGTTAGTTTGTCAAAAAATGACAATTCTGTCAATTCCTCAATCTCTTGTTGTTGATTTTTGGATGACCTGTCCCTTAAAGATAAATCGGTCTCTCTACACATCTGCAGCATTTATTGCATCCTCCGAGAGTTAATCTCATGTTTACTATCCATTTAGTGAGGTACTTACAACTTGTGGCATGCCTTTTGATTTATTGTTTTTTTTTAAGTTGGTGGATTTCATTTTTTGTTTTTTGTTTTTGTGTGGCATCCCTTTTTTTACAGAAAGATTACACTATTTACTTTTTGTTTGTTTTTATGTCACAATTTTAAGTTATTAAAGTACTTCTAAAACACATTGGTCCCTGTAATGTTGTATGTTATGTTGTGTATTGTGTTTAAGATCTGGTACTCTTTAACTACCTTAGTCTTGATAATGCAGCATATTGACATATTTGTGTGTTGTGTATGGTCATGTACCAGTAAAACACATTGGTCCCTGTAATCCAGAGAACTGACATGTTTTGTGTATTGTAAAACGAGTGTCTTCATAAATCGATAAGACCCTATAAATCCCAATTATGTAAGAGGCGGGAACATTTTAGGAGGGGCGTGGCTGTCCTTGTTTACCACCAAAATATTATATTGTCATATTATCCGTTCTATTGTGTGTAAAGAAATTCCAAAGTGATATTTGTGTTCTGCAGAGTAAAACAAAATTTATGATAGTTTTTTTCATTTCTGTAGGACATTGGGAAAGGTGTGTCCCCTTAAACCACCATCCAACTGGTTTGACCATCAAAGTCCTGCTAAACCACAAAAACCAGTATGTGTGCATGTGTGTGTGTGTCTGTGTGTGTGTGTGGGGGGGGGGGGGGGGGGGGGGGGGGGGTCTTACTGGGGCCAAATTAGTTTTCCCCAAAGACAAGTTCTCCATGGTGCTTCCGGAGGTGGAGGCCAATCTGGCTGAGATCCCAGGAGTCCGCAGCGTTTTGCTCTTCGCCGTCGAGGTCAGTAGCTTCCATAATGATCGTGACTATGCTCACGCTTCTTAAAAGTTCATTTGGAATTGTTAAGCCATTAAGAACAAGCAGAAGGAGGTTTCTTTTGTAGTGGGCGAAGCTAATGCTCTAACGGTAACCTCATTGGCTAGCGCTCACCTATTACTGTCCTTGTTTTGATTTCAGCGAATCAGTTCGAGAGAACGCATACAATGTGATTAATATTCATGAAGCCTGCATCTCATTAGATATGAGCACATTTTAAATTGTTACTGGCAGTAGAATTAGTAGTATTATTACCTTATCAGTATTATTGTTAGATTTTTATACAGAAGCATTGAATGGCCAACAATGTCTAAAGCACCACCAGCAGCCCAGCTGTCACGAATCTGGTCTATGAACTTCCGTTCACTCCAGGGGCGGATCTACCGGGGTGGCATGGGGTGGCAACTGCCACCCTAAAAAAAAGCTGTGCCACCCCACCTGCCACCCCAGAATTATCAAAGAATAAAATATAAATGTAAGCAGTGTTTAATGTGCTACTTTTCAGCTGCGGCGATGACAGCGTAACGGAAAATAATTGGAAAAAAACAAGTCTTTCAGTAAACTGTGCACGATGGTTGCACGTACACGCAGCGCGCCCAGTGTAGTCGGCGTCATTAACAAATGACTCTTATGAACCGGTTCTTTTTTAGTCAAAAACACAAAGCGCAGTCTGTTCACTAACGAATTGTTTTTACATTTGTTCGTGAATCAGATACTGCTTCTCGGTTTATTGAATCTTTATGTCTGAGATTCATCCCGTAATTATTTGGTGATCCGATTCTCCGACCGCTCGCTCCACTTTCATCATGGATATAGGCCTTTCTGCCATATCGGACGAAACAATAACATGAAACCAATAAGAAGATGCCGATCACGAAAACTAATAGCAGTTAGGTAAGAATCTTGTATTGCAGTTTTCTCAGTTGTTAACATAATATAACTTAGTTTCGGGGCTCATGACAGGCAGGTTTAAGGGTTCAAAGGCGGGTTTTAGGGTTGTGACAGACAAGGCTGAGCATTCTGAGGCACCCTCTTCGGTAGGGTCGGGAAAGGACAACAGTTCATAATTGGCGTCCTCATAGCCGTTACCGGGCAGGGCGAGAGTTCACAGACGGCCTTCATAGCCATTTCAGGGCAGGACGAGAGTTCACAGACGGCCTTCATAGCCGTTTCAGGGCAGGACGAGGGTTCACATACGGCCTTCATAGCCGTTACAGGGCAGGACGAGGGTTCACAGACGGCCTTCATAGCCGTGACAGGGCAGGACAAGAGTTCACAGACAGCCTCCATAGCCATGACAGGGCAGGATGAGAGCTGGTGAATGGGTACCACTGACACCTCCAGAGGTTCTGCAGCAGTTGCCGCCACCTCTGGAGGTTCTACAGCAGTAACCCTCTCCTTGATCATGACATGACAGGCTGAAAGTACATTGCTGGACGCTACCACCACACCAGGAACTGAAGCGAGCACCGCCGCTCCAGGTGGTTCTGCAGCATGTGCCGCCACCTCTGGAGAAGCTGCAGCGGATGCTGTCACCTCGGAGAACACAGCAGCGCGCGTCACTACTCCGAGAGGTTCTGCAGCTTCAGCCACCACCTCTGGAGACATTTCAGTGGACGCCGCCACTTCGGGCAGTTCGGTGATGGTGTACGCAGCCTAAACGCAACATAAAGCGATCCCTATCATGGGAAGAGCTTCAGGCAAGGGGATAAGTTCAGGAACAGGAGGGTTAGAGTGAATGGGTTTGGGAACACCAGCTGTGCGTGCAGACACCAGCGGTGCATCCCTCACGCTAGATACCAGACTGGGATACCAAAAGACTGACCTTGAATATCTGGGTGCAATAGACAGGACGTGATGAGACTCTGGATGATCGGCTGAGGCGTGACATGACTCTGGACGACCGACTGAGGCGTGACATGACTCTGGACGACCGACTGAGGCGTGACGTGACTCTGGACAATCGGCTGAGGCGTGACTTGACTCTGGACGATCGGCTGAGGCGTGACGTGACTCTGGACGATCGGCTGAGGCGTGACGTGACTCTGGACGATCGGTTGAGGCGTGACGTGACTCTGGACGATCAGCGGTGACGTGACGAGACTCTGGATGAACAACTGAGACGTGACGAGACTCTGGAAGATCGGCAAAGACGTTACGAGACTCTGGAAGATCAACTGAGACGTGACTTGAGTCGTGAAGTTCAGCTGAGACGTGACTTGAGTCGTGAAGATCAACTGAGACGTGACTTGAGTCGTGAAGTTCAGCTGAGACGTGACTTGAGTCGTGAAGATCAGCCGTGACTTGACTTGACTCGTGAAGGGCAGCCGTGACTTGACTCGTGAAGGGCAGCCGTGACTTGACTTGACTCGTGAAGATAAGCTGTGACTTGACTTGACTCGTGAAGGGCAGCCGTGACTTGACCTGACTCATGAAGAGCAGCTGTGACTTGATTTGGGTCATGACGAACAGCTGTGATTTGACTTGACTCGTGATGGTCGGCTGTGACTTGACTTGGCTCGTGACGAACAGCTGTGACTTGACTTGGTTCGTGATGACCGGCTGTGACTTGACTTGGCTCGTGACGAACAGCAGTGACTTGACTTGGCTCGTGATGATCGGCTGTGACTTGACTTGGCTCGTGACAAAAAGCTGTGACTTGACTGGACTCACGAAGATCAATGGTGACTTGACTTGATTCATGACGATCAATGGTGACTTGACTGGTCTCACAAAGATCAATGGTGACTTGACTGGATTCATGACGATCAATGGTGACTTGACTGGACTCACGAAGATCAATGTTAAATTGACTGGATTCATGACGATCAACAGTGACTTGACTGGTCTCACGAAGATCAACGGTGACTTGACTGGATTCATGGACGCCAGCTGTGACATGACGGAGCTTCGTTGTGGCCGCCATTTTGCGAACGGGCTCCGCTGTAGCCGCCATTTTGTGCTCGCGTTCCAGTACGGCCGCCATTACAGGAGTGAGTGCGGTGTCACGTTCCTCCGTGACACCCACAGTGAATGAAGAACCGACAGTCAATAAAGCATAGTCCATAAAATCTCTTAGAGATGAATGGGACACTCACGGATTAAATGTGATTTGAGTGGCTGATTAATGCCCTCACGAAAAAAGTCTATGAGCACACAATCCGGCAGATCAGAAAAATAGGCAAGATCTAAATACTCTTGTACATAATCCCCGAGCGATCGCAAGCCCTGCTCGAGGGTTAACCCCCTGGGGTCTGAGGTGATTTTGGGGCCCTTGAGATGTTTTGACATGCCCTGATATTTGTGCTTATTTCAGCTACTTAAAACATACTATTGACCAACATGTAATTTGTTTGTATTCAGCACAAACTGTGCTACAATAATATGTGACCCTGATGGATGTACATGTTTGCATTTTTTAGAAAAAATTTTTTATGTGTGGTTAGTAAGTTTTGGGGGGAAAAAAAATGTAGCTGAAATAAGGCCATAAAACCCACACTAAATAGTTCTGAATAAGACTTTTGAGTAATTAGTCTTGTAGGCTAGAATATTTACTTCAGAATTATGTGAAAATCATTCTGCTTACTCCTTCACAGAAAACAATATATTGATTTAAATTTTTAAAGACATGTTTTGTGATTGAAAGCCAATATGCGAGGGAGTGGCAATGGCCCTGAATATTAAGTGTTTCTCCCCTGAGAGAAAAAGGGCCGTCCCCTAATGGCCACTAATGGCCCATCAGTGTGACTGTGACTTTGAGGCAGGTAAGACAGAATGTGAGGAGACTGAAAAAATGGGTTGTTAAAATTATTTGTATTTTATTTACAACACAGTATAATCAAAACATATATAATGAAGGTCAAAGACACATTGTGCACACTGACCACAGAGATGTGAACAGACTTTGAGTCATTCCTGCAACAGATTCTGTTCAACAAGTGAAACAAGTAAATCATACCTGATATTTACGTGTGTTATTTAAGTGTTTCTGCTTCTTTCTATGGATTCAAGAAGAAAAAAAACATAATCAGTAGTCAAGGAGCTTGTTTTACCATAGAATGTCAGTGTAGTTGAACATCTGATGTTGGTACAGCGCTCTCAGAGGAAAACAGTTTGAAGAAAGTCATCAGGATTCATCTTTGGATCAGGTACCTGATTCAATAAAATACAAACAACCAAAAAAACAACAACAACAAAAAAACAAAAAAAAAACATTTGTGAGCATGTTAATATCAGGAGCATCTGTAGGTTTTGTAGCCATAGACTCACGCATGCTTTGTATTATCATTTTTAAAAAAAAGACATTTTATATCTGAGAAACTAATTATTATTGTTTAGCATGTTATTAAAATCTATTTCTGAACAGAGTAGGCTATTAATAATAAACATGTTCTAAACATACTTAGACTCGTACCATTGATCATGTTACAGTGTACACTCATATTACTTTTATTGTTTTATATAGAGCATGAAAACATCATCGCGCTGTAATCAATTTAAATACAATGAATTGCCTTTCATATTCAAAATGTTTTACTCGATTTCAAACATTGTAGTCAGGAATTATAGTTTGGGAAAAACCCAACTATGATTTTGTTGTCATATAGCCTAGTATGTATGATTTTATAGTAGCCTATGATATGATTCTGTAGCCATAGACTCACACATGCTTTGTACTATAAAAAAGGATATTTTACATCTGAGAAACTAATTATTATTGTTTAGCATGTTATTAAAATCTATTTGTGAACAGAGTATTAATAATAAACATGGTCTAAACATTCTTAGATGCCTAGCATTCATCATGTTGTAGTTTGGGAAAAAACCCAACTAGTAAATGTGTTCTTGTTTATGTCACAATAACACATTAACTAATGCAAAAAAGAAACATTACTTACTCATCAGATTGATCTCCTCTACTGGATGAAATCTTGTTCTTCTTTTGAGGGAAATCCAGCCTTTACTCAGCGCGTCTTCTTGCAGAAACGGACAGGAGCCGCGATGAACGAACTCCTCGCGCTTTGTTTATGTTGGGTGTTTCCATGCGCACGTGTCTCATGTGGATATTTATATATGAACGGCGCGAGCCGCGAGGGGGCGGGATCGCATTAAAGATAATGAGTTAGACGGGAAAGATTGAACATCGTGTTGGTTTCATACGGATTACTTTATCACAGAATATTTGTTTTTGATAAAACTTACTTCATTTAAAAGTAGACACTTCAAGCTTTCTATAGATATAACTCCCATGTCTCCATGTTGAGATTTCGCCGAGTTACAGTTCATTTTAGTGACGCGTTTCTAAAAGCAGCTCGCGGAGACAGAGAAGACAGAGAGCGCACCCTGTTTGTTTTCTTTATTTTCCAAAACCACATTTTGTTTTTATTGTGAGTGTACCCAAAAAAAAAATAGATACTTCAAAGTTTCAATTGATGTATAACACATATCTGTATGACCAAAATCGACGGAGTATTTTTAGTGTCTTTCACACTGATAAGAAAAAAAATGAGTCTGTCTCGCCGGCGAGACGGCCGACCCCAGGGGGTAACTAAATGAAACAGAGGTTTAGTATAAGTTATAGACCTCGTTATGAACGGCGCTGATGGTTTTACTCAGGTGGTTAAATGACTTTTTCCATAACTGCATTCTCTGTTTTCTCTAATGGCTTCATTCATCCACTTTAGCTCCACTTTGTATGTATGCGTGAGTGTATGTTATTTGTTGTTTGTTTAGATTAGTTATGTGTGTTAGCGTTTAGTTAATAAAACTCTTGTGCACAAATTACATGAGTTTCTGATTCTGCCTTGCATATTAATGTCCCTTTATGATTTTGACCTGTTATGGAAATGTTTAAATTTGCATTGATTGCATCTGTTGAGCGTAATCATTTAACCAGTAATTAAACATACGATGATCAAGGTAGTATGTAGTCCATAGGGGCATTGAGTTCTTTCATGAAGCTTGTGTGTATAACTGTTTTGGGTTGGAAAAGTACTAGGAACGAGCAGACTATGGGGTGATGTGCACTGAGTAACATGATTGGCTAAGGTCCTTATCTGTTTGTAACAATGTATCTCTTTGGATGATATAAACAACAGGTGCTGGGAGAGTGGGGTATCACTCTGCTCACAGCTCTTTTTCCTGTGAATAGACTGATCATTCTCTGCAGAGAATTAAAGCAAGACAAAGACAAAACTCTGTTTGGTTTTTCATTCTCAGTCTTCACAATTATTTTATTACTTTATTGAATTAGAATTTCCACGACAAACTTGGCGACGAGGATGGGATTCCACAGCTGATCGTCCGGGACCTGAGTACGTTAGTTGGCTGATCACCCAAAACCCACAAAGGGTTCAGCCCTAAACCCCAAAAGGTTTCAGGGAAGAGGGGGCTGACGTCTGAGGGCTCGTGGACCTTCACTGCTGGTTTCTCAATGGATCAGAAAACACGTGCTGCAAATGGTGAGACTGATTTTGAAAATGCAATTGTCTTCAACCAAATGATTCATTTAAAATTGAAAAGTGGGTTTTGATTTAGAAAATTAAGGTTTGATATTCCCAGATTTTGTGAAGCAAGTCCAAGCCACCCATTGGTTTCACGAGTAAGTGAAACAGGTTTGTTTTTCACAGGTTAGTGAAAAAGAGGTCTGCGAGTAAGCAGGACCGTCTTGCAAGGAAGCAAGACAAGGGGGTGACAAGACTTCATGCGAGTAAGTGTGAAGCCACACGGTGGTGACGACCACGTGTGAGGGAAAGAGGACGCGTTCCAGGTAACGTCTTGGATTGTGAAAATGGGGTCTGGAAATGTCAAGTCTAAGATCGATCAAGATGAGTTGGACAGTCCAATTTATAATGAAATGAAAAAGAAATATGGGAAAAGAAGCATGGAAGTGATACCCGAGTGGGTTGAGAATCACGGTTTTCCAAAAAGGGGTACGTTTAGCATTACGGCTCTAAACAGAATGAAAGAGAGTTTGGAAAAATGTGAAAAATTAGGAGACAAGAAAAAGCTGAAAAACAAACAAAAAGACAAGTTTCAGAAACATAGGAATTATTAACGCCGAGAATTATTATAACGCCGAGAAAAAAAAAGGCAGACTTCAAAAGATCTGCCATTTATAAATGAACAGAAAATTGATAATTCTGCAGCAAGTGCTGACAAGGGAACAGATTATACTGCTCAAAATTCTTCTCTTTATCCTTTTAGAGAACTGCAGTGTGCCAAAGTGGACTTTGATCTGGACTCCTAGCCTCACCCCTATTGACAAATGCCGCAGCAGCTTCAGATTCAACTACCACCGCCGCCACCACCGCTGCCTCCATCCTACAGCACAGCTGCAACTGCACTGGTGCTCGCACCGCCCGATGAAAGACAAGCACGGAACTGCCGAAAGAAGAGCAAACACCTGCCCCTACAATGACTTCAACAGCATCATCATCATCCAGACCGTCTGCCATCAGCGACGGCGTCAGAACGATGAAATACTCCGTGACTGGAGTCACCACCAGAGAGTGACACTGCAACCGGACAGCCTGAGCGAGGATGAATTGGAAGAAAGAGGAGAGCATGTTGGAGTTTTCCCCATGATTCAAGTGGCTGGGCTGAACGGGACTGTGATGGTTTTTCGGCCATGGAATGAGAGACTTGAAAGAGGCTATGACACACCTGCCTCACCCCAAAGACTCTGGGGAAAAGTTTGCAAATGATTTGGACATGTTTTGTCAAGAATTCAGCCCCACCATGCAAGAACTGAAATGTTTGTTTACGCTCAAACTGGGGGCAACAGACTGGCACAAAGTGAGACTGCATTTGCCCACGGGCAATGCCCAAAGGAAGAACGCAGACTGGAACCACAACAACGAAGCATATCGTCAAGCAGTGGAAACACTGTGTCAACACATCAAGGATGACTTTCCAGTCAGAGTGACACCACCAAGGTCAACTACTGCACACAGGAGAGAAACAAGTCTGTCAATGACTATTATGCGCGACTGTATGAGAAGTTCCACATATGTGGGAATCTCATCTGCGAAGCAGACTCCTGAGTGGACTGAAACCTGAGATAGCTGCGATCTTCAAACAAACTTGCATCGGGTGGGAGGACGAGAAGTTGGAAAAGATAAGACAGCATGCCATCCATGCTGAAAGACTGTTGGAAGAAAGTGGAGGAAAGAAAAAGTAAGCGCTTCAGCTGAAGGTTCTGACGATGTACAGAGGCCGCCGAGACAAGGTATGAATTACAGAGACTGAGGACGGGGGCGCGGAAGAGGCAGAGGACAAAGACTGTCTCAGATCAATCCAGATGTTTGTTTCTACTGTGGGGAGAGCAGGCACTGGAAAATTAACTGTCCACATTTGATCAATCAAACGGTGGCTGGACCAGCGAAAGCTAAGGCGAACTGACAACAGAGACTTTCACAGCAGAAGCCGGAGAAGGAGGGGGGAGTCTGGAGCGGAGTCCACCAAGGCCACTCAGCAGAAACAGATACGACCAACACACACACACACTTACTAACAATGCTAACTGCAATGAAGAAAATCTGCTTGCTTTGATACATGATCACATTGTAAGAATAGAAAATGACAAGTTTTCTCTTAAGAAAATAGGCACATATAGTCATTTGAATGATTTAGCATATAAACAAATGCCACAAATTAGATTATGGGTAAAAGGGGTTGAATTGTTTTTTTCTGGCTGACAGCGGGGCTAGTAATTCTGTAATTAGAATGGATGAAATAGATCCAACTCCAAAATTAAGTGGAAATTTTGTTTGGTCTACTTCTGCATCTGGTCACACTGTGAGAGAAAATTTCACTGTACCATTGAGATGTGAGGATGAGAATGGCATTTCAAGCATTCTTTTCTACTGTCAGAAAACTGCTCTCAAAATTTATTAGGGAAAGATTTAATGTGCAAACTGGGTTTTTCTCTGTTATCTAGCCCATATGGAATTCAAGTGGCCCAATGCCAGATTCAAACTTTAGCTACAATCCAACAATCACAGTTGTACATTTACCAGTGGAAACTGAAAGATGATGAATTATGTGAAAAAAAAAACAAACAAAAAAAAAAACTTGTCAATTCTGCAAAAGACAGTTTCACCTAATTCTGAAATTATGCAATTCTCTGATTTACATTGCTCAGTACATGTATCATTTGGAAGAGATGAAATGTTTCATTAGAAATGGTTTCAATGTACAGATATGATAGACTTGAAATGGTTAATCTGGACAGAAAACAGATGTGCTGTTACTGTTGATTTGACAAATGAACGGCAAAAGTTTTCTGATGTTGTTGATTCTCTTCCACATGTCTCATTGTCCAAAAAAAAGAACAATGATCATTGGGAAGACATTGGTTTATTTGTAAAAATGTGTATTTTTCATGTGAATTGGGTGGAGACAGCAGAGGAAGATGCTGAATACAATCCAACGCTGTCTGCATACCGAATGTGTCTGCACGGGCCTGCTGTTAAAGCTGTACGCACAGTCTGTGTGACTGATAATGCAATGACAACACTAACACACTCCCTCCTCTCAGCAGAGGAAGCAGAAGCTCATCCAACTCTCAAATAGGTCCCTAAAACACGTTGGGCCTCATCTAAATTTGATGTGGGGCTGGTTAAAAAACAGTTTGAATCACTCCAAAATCTGATTATCGACCTTGCAAGCCGCAATATCCCCTGAAATAAGAGGCTATTGAGGGGATAATGCCAGTTTTTGAATCATTGAGAGCAGCTGGGGTAATTGTGTCATGTGAGAATTCCCCTGTGCATACATCTTTTTTTCCCTGTTGAAAGGATAATGAAACATTCGAACAAGACACTGTAAAACTCTTAAACCATTTGGCTGCTGAGGGTCACAAAGCCAGTTTGTCAAAACTGTAATTTGTAAAAAGGGAGGTGACATTTTTAGGTCATGTCATCACTAAACATGGTAAATCTCTGTCTGAGAAACGAAAAGAGGCAATTCAAAAGATTCCAAAGCCTGTCACAAAAAAGTAACTAATGTCATTTTAGGGCATGTGTTCGTATTGTCAAACGTTCATTCCAAATTATGCAATTGAAGAATCACCCCTGAGCGCTTTGGCTCACGGGAAGGGCTTGCAACCACATGACAAACTGACATGGACCTCAGAAGCAGAGAAAGCATTAGAACCCCCTTAGAAAATGCTGACTTAATTCTATTTGTTGATGGTTCAGCATCTAGAGATCCAAAAACTTGGAAAAACAAAGTAGATTATGCTGTAACCACTGCATATGACACAGTAGCATCTGGAGTGCTCCCCACGCATTGCTCTGCGCAAGCGGCTGAATTAGTAGCATTGGCAGAGGCTTGCAAAATTGCTGAAGGGCAAACAGTTACCATTTACACAGATTCTCGTTAATCTTTTGGGGTTTGTCATGATTTTGGGGCATTGTGGAGACACAGGAAATTTCTAAAGTCTGATGGTAAGCCCGTTCTAAACCACGATAAAATAGCAGCATTGTTAGAAGCAATTTTGCTACCAAAGTCAATTGCTATCTGTAAATGTGTTGCACACTCTAAAAGTGATTATTTTGTATCTCTAGGTGACAAACGCAGCGAAGGACGCAGCTGTGAGAACAGAACCTGCTTTAACATGTGTAACAGTCAACAATGACTTTCTCACACTCCCTTCTGATTCTCTCACAGCTATGCAATCTTTTGCGACAGTGGAGGAGAAGAAACAATGGGTGAAGGCCGAGTGCAAGTTGGAAAAGAACATTTGGCTGAGTATTGAAGGCAAACCATGTCTGCCAAAACACTTTTTCCCAAACTACGCAAAACTGTTACATGGCCTAGATCATGTGAGTAAAGGGGGAATGTTTGATTTGAAATTATTCCTCGATGGGGAATACCAAGAAAAATTAGTAGTGACAATGGCACACCTTTTGCAAAAGAAGCCATCACTCAGATGGGACATTAAAAAACAAACTAATGAAGCGTTGTGAGCAAACAGGATTGTCTTGGGTAAAAGCACTCCCCATTGTATTGATCTATATGAGAATGAAGAAAATAAAGTCTAACTTGAGTCCTTTTGAAATTTTGTTTGGCATGCCAGCTTCCATTGGAGTAGGACCAGAACCACGACCACTGCCCTCTACAGCCTTGTGTGAAGATGACATGCTAAACTATTGTCAAAATTTGTCTCTTGTTCTCTCTCAGATATCTCAGTAGGGCAAGGACTCTCTGCCCAAGCCAGCGGAAGGAGTCTTGCATGACATCAGGCCTGGCGATTTTGTGGTAATCAAGGACTTGAGGAAGAAACATTGGAAATCTAATAGGTGGAACCAAGTTCCAAGTCCTGTTGATAACACACTGCGGTGAAAGTGGCAGAGACAGTTACATGGGTACACGCAAGTCACTGCAGGAAGGTTCCAGCGCCACCAGAGGGCACGACAGATCAGTGAAGTGATTGACCACTGCCCCGTGCCAAGGGGGATGTCTGGCTGACTAGAGTGAACAAACATACAGTGGTGTAAGGGAGCTGAACACGCAGCAACATCACTGTGTGGGGGTGATCTGAGGTCAGTGCAGGCCAACGAATGACAACAAGGAAACAAGTTCTACTCATCACCGTTGAGGAACAAGGAGCACTTGGATCAGAAACATTGTGGAGGAACGTCAGACATTCGTTCACCCCAATAAAAATTTTATGCATATTATTAAATATAAGTGATCAATAATGATCAAAAGGGAGGAGTGTTATGGAAATTTTTAAATTTGCATTGATTGCATCTGTTGAGCGTAATCATTTAACCAGTAATTAAACATACGATGATCAAGGTAGTATGTAGTCCATAGGGGCATTGAGTTCTTTCATGAAGCTTGTGTGTATAACTGTTTTGGGATGGAAAAGCACCAGGAACGAGCAGACTATGGGGTGATGTGCACTGAGTAACATGATTGGCTAAGGTCCTTATGTGTTTGTAACAATGTATCTCTTTGGATGATATAAACAACAGGTGCTGGGAGAGTGGGGTATCACTCTGCTCACAGCTCTTTTTCCTGTGAATAGACTGATCATTCTCTGCAGAGAATTAAAGCAAGATAAAGACAAAACTCTGTTTGGTTTTTCATTCTCAGTCCTCACAATTATTTTATTACTTTATTGAATTAGAATTTCCACGACAGACCCTTGCTGCATGCTCTAATGCATTAATAGGAAGGTATTTTCTGTGGCCACGGAAATATCCTTTCTTAGAGTTGATATGAATTTACACTGAATGTTCGCTGGACGAACAGATCAGCTGATGGCAATTTAACTCTGCTACAATTATTACTGTCAGCCGATATAAATAATTGTAATTAATCATAATTAATTGTAATTATTTATATACAATTCCCTTTTTGAGCAAATTTGGGCATTGAGAAACCCGCAGTTCAATTTCAACCGCATCCATGTCAGATTGTGTAAAGGGCTTTTCTGATTCCCGTGGTCTTTTCCCGATGGAGCATTTTAGTTTATAATTTAATGTATTTGTTATATTTGTGTTTTATTTATTATTTGAAGTTTTCCATTTATATGATTTATTAATTTGCTATAATTGTAATGTATAATTTAATGCTGTAAAAATAATGTAAATAAGTAATATATAAGGGAAACAAGTCAATTTAGCTCAAAGGAAATCATTTATGATTTTATAGGGAATTTGAACAGAATCACTGTTTCACGGCTGATCACTGAATCGGCAGCGAGTCACTGAACGAGCCGTATAACATCAACTCTGCACTGGATATTAAAATCCAAAACATAGTGAAAACACTATTAAATAGCACAGTAACAAGATCGGCAGTTTAAGACATTAACTTGTAAGCACAAAACACACGATACTTCTCTTTCAATATAAATAAGACTTTAGTTTACATGTCTTAGGTTTATATAAATAATCTAATCTAACACATGAACACACGCATTCACACGTTGCAGAAAGAGATAAAGTGAGGAAAGGATGAGTTTACAGAATGAAAATGTGAAATCCCAAGTTTACAGCAATATGTGCAATTGCCTATAGACCTGAACCATCAATCATTTGACCCTCGCATTGAGTTTCTCAATGAGGCTAAAATTTATATTAAACTGCACCGACTCAGCAAAAGTCTGGAGGTTGTACTTGCTTGTGTTGCCTTAAGGAATTCCCTTGCGTCCTTGTCATCTTTGGAGAAAGGGGTTTCCCGAGGTTGCTGATTGGCTGAGTTCAGTGGTCTTTCGTAGTGATGTCTTGGGCGTTGGCTCTTGATGCGGAGTTGGTCTGGTTGAAGTTTGGCGGGTGCAGTCGGAGCCGGACTTTGCGGCAAACTTAACTTAACAAAACTCTCACGGAAAGACAAGAAATTAAAGTAAAAGAATAAAAGAATGTAACGAGACTAGGTGGTTTTTCTTCTCGTGGTAGCAGCTGGCACGTAGGCCAGAGCACGCTCAAAGAGCAGCGTCGAAACGCGGTGGCAAAAGAAGAAGAGTGAAAGGAACCAAGAGAGCTAAGAGCTAAGAGAGCTAAGAGCTAAGAGAAGAGAGCTAAGAGTTAAGAGGAGGAACCAAGAGGTGTCCTGAGTATTTAAACTCAGCTTCTAAACCGTCCTATCTGGACGTCTTGACCAATTAGAAATGATCTTGGCTCGTGGTGTTGTATGTTTCTCCTCCCCATTCATAAATCTAACATGTTATCTTATCAGTCATATGGTCCAAATTTTCCCGCTCTTACAGAGTACAATTTTGGACATGATTTCTGGACATGATTGGAAGAAACATTTAAAGCATGATTTTTCAAACTCATACATACCAAACAAGGATATGAACTCTTAAACTATTCCATAGTTATTAAAATACATACATAATATGTGATTAAAACATGATCATCAATTGTGTGGGTTACATACATAATACGGAGTTCATTAGTTGCTCATAAATCCTTTTAAGATGATTTTGGTGCATCTATATGTGAAAAGGCAGTTTCTGTACCGTTCTGTGAACATAAGGACATGTTCTGTGAAGACTAGAGAGGTTAAAAGGTCTCTTAAGGAATTTCAGTCTCAGTCTTTGTCTTCTATGTGGAGAGCTGGGGTGACCCACCCAATGAAGTCTCTAGCTCATGATTTCGATCACAGATTTACAAGTGACAGCCATATCTTTGATCATCAGTTCTGATTACTTGCCCCAAATTTGACAGTTTCCTTCCTTCATTGGACTTATCAATAAGTGTTCCTTTTGTTTTAATGTTGCAAGCTGTTCTGTGAAAGAGACTTGTTGGTTTGCTTTCTTCAGAGGGCTGGAGCTAGGAATCTGATTTATGACGAACATCCTGTTGCAGTCTTGGGATCCTCTCTGGAATTTTGGCTCCTCATGTTTCAATGGATCGAATCTTAACTTTGTCTGACTCGTTCTGATCCTACAATGCATTTATTGTTTCTCGGTCTATTTTTATAATATATATTTTTTGTTTATTATAATTTAAATTTATAGTTTAATTCATTTAATATATTTCTGTTGTGTATATATATATATATATATATATGTATATATATATATATGTGTGTATGTATATATATATATATATATATATATATATATATATATACACACACATATATATATATATATATATATATATATATATATGTATACACAACCTGCCACTGTGCAGGTTTCTCTTTGTGAGGTTTGGTTAGCAGTGACTAAAACGCAGCTTTACACACAACTGCCAGTCTGCATGGAGAGGATCTTGAGACTCCAGTAGCTTCAAACACCTGTTTGCTGCTCAGCAGTGGCTTTTTTACAGCTGGTATTACAATACAGTTCATTTGTTTGACAAAAACTTTCCTTAATAAATCTTTATCTGACCAAGATCTTCTGTGCTCTAAGTCACTCACAAATCTTTTGACAGTTCAATAATTTCTATTTGCTTTTCGCAACATATTGTTTGTTTTGATGCCTTTTGCAAGACAATGAATTGTTTCATACTTTTCATCTTCAGAAAGATCTTTCTTCCTCACCATATTTCATGAGAAATGTGACTTGCTTAATAATGTGGAACAACCTCTTTAAGTAGGGTTTCCATTTACCTAAGAAGAACTGGCAAACTATCGAAAAAACCTGTCTGAGATTGATACCAGTTAACTAAAACGATGTGAAAAACAACACAAACAAATATCTGACTCTTTATTGTACCGAAATCCTACTGATATATCACTTGCATAATAATTTGTAACGCAGTGTAATAATAGCCAGAAGAGGATCTATGACTTCTGGAAGCAGCTCTTTTAGTAGTTTAGATGGAATATGGTCTAACATACATGTTGTTGGTTTAGATGACTTAACAAGTTTATACAATTCTTCCTCTCCTACAGTAGAGAATGAATGGAATTGTTCCTCAGGGGATCTATAGTGCACTAGCTGATGCAATACTGTAGCTGACGGCTGCATGGTTACAATTTTATCTCTGATTGTATCGATCTTGGAAGTAAAGTAGTTCATAAAGTCATTACTGCTGTGCTCTTGGGAAATGCCAACACCTGTTGATGCTTTATTTTTCATTAATTTAGTCACTGTATTGAATAAATACCGGGGGTTAAGTTTGTTTTCTTCTAGAAGAGACGAAAAGTAATCAGATCTAACAGTTTTTAATGCTTTTCTGTAGATAGGGTACTTTCCCGCCAAGCTATACGAAATACCTCTAGTTTTGTTTTCCTCCAGCTGCACTCCATTTTCCGGGCTGCTCTCTTTAGGGCGCGAGTGTGCCCATTATACCACGGTTTTGGAGTCTTATCCTTAATCTTCCTTAAGCGTAAAGGAGCAACCGTATCTAAAGTGCTAGAGAAGAGAGAGTCCATAATTTCTGTTACATCATCAAGTTGTTCTGAGCTATTGGATATGCTGAGGAACTGAGATAAGCCAGGAAGATTATTTATAAAGCAGTCTTTTGTGGTAGAAGTGATGGTTGTACCATATTTGTAACAAGGAGTTGGCTTTACAGCTTTAGCTATATAGAATATACAGGAGACTAGATAATGATCTGAGATATCATCGCTCTGCTGCAAAATTTCAATGCCACTGACATCAATTCCATGTGACAGCATTAAATCTAGAGTATGATTTCGACAATGAGTAGGTCCTGTTGTTTTACACCAATAGAGTTTAGAATGTCTATAAATGCTGATCCCAACAAATGTTTTTCATTATCAACATGGATATTAAAATCACCAACAATTAGGACTTTATCCGCAGCCAGCACTAACTCCGATAGAAAATCAGTAAATTCTTTAATAAAGTCTGTATGGTGCCCTGGTGGCCTGTATACAGTATCCAGTACAAACTAGAGCCCAACCGATATATCGTTTTGCCAATTTTATCGGCCGATATGAGCCTGTCGCAAATATATCGGTATCGGCGAATATGCCGCCGATATGCCACCCATATGAAATTTTTTTTAACGGAACATAAAACGCAGATAAAATGCTTGTATATGGTGTAATTACATAGTTTGTCCAGCAAAGCCATTGTTTGCTACTGGCGACCTGGATGAAACGCTTTAAAGCTAAAGTGAATGGAATACCATTGAAACTTTGAACGGCCATATCTCTGTAACAGCGCGGCGGATCCACATCAAATTCGGGGGATCCCTTCAGCTCAAGGAACCCTCTCGAACGCCGAATTGAGTGTATATCTCGAGGCACCCTTTCGAATGAGACCACCCCCATGTCGATAGCCCCCGGGGTCCGGGAGTTACGTGCGGTTAAATTCGTGGTCGGGCGCCGACCGATCTGGCGATCCCGGGGGGCTACCGAGGCGCGGAGGGTGGCGTTCGAGAGGGCTCCTCGAGCTGAAGAGATCACCCGAATTTGGTGGAGATCCGCCGCCGCGTTTGCGAGATAATGACATCACCCAACACTTTAACTTCAGTAAAGAGGTCTCTTGTTCAGGCTGCAGCATTCAAGCGTTGTCTTATTCAACCGTAAGTGGCCTGCGAAGTGGACTTCACATGATATTGTCGTGGAGCAGAGAGGGAGAAGATCCCTTCGACGCAGTCAAAAAAGCTCAAACAGCAGGGTTCCAGGTGCCAGAAGCAAGACTTTATTAAACAATGTAACAAAGCCGAGAGACAGCCGCCACATCCACTGCCTCCGAGTCTTTGTTTGTCCAAGCTCCATTTTATACACTCTCTTCTTATACAAAGTATCAAAGTTGGTTCTTTCTATTTTTTTTATTTGTTATGCCTGTCCGGTCTTCCACAATTGTCTACTTGTCCTCTCAGCTTATCTTATAATGGTGGCATTTGGCCAAGGCCACCACCTGGAGGCAATCACATAAGTAATACATCATCTTCTGGAAATCTCCCAACATTTGCAATGGAAGTTTACCACTATTACCTTACCATCTGTTTTTAGAATACTAAGCATTGAAATGATTTCACATAATAACCATTATATTGATTTTCTTCATTACCATTCATTCTTTCAATAAACTAATATTTTCTAGTAAGAATTTCACAATATATTCCCCCCTTTGAGACTTAACTAAGTCTCACCACTAAACCCTTTTCCCAGAGTGCAACACCATGAGTCCACCCACTCTTCAATTCATCTATGAACCAATAAAGGTCCGTCATTCAGTCTTTAACAATTGGTTTCTTCATGACGGCGCACTCTAGAGGAAGTCAGACCCAAACATCTCCCCTCCCACTTGACCAGAGAGGAGTAAAAGAATCTGCTTCCCTACCTAAACATTCTTTTGGGGGTCAATGATCAATTACTTAAATCAGCAATATGTATGTAAGCATGTGCAGAAAATGTTCTTGAGCCTTGCCCATGGTTATCATGGTTATGTAGAATATACAGGTGATTAGTCAAAATAATCAAAATCAAAATGAATCAACTTAATGCAAGATAGGTACACCGGTTCATCCCACGTGGCCAGAGGAACTTCAGACATTTCCGGTAGCCTGAAGCGCTATCTGGTGCTGCTGTCCTTCGTTGCCAGAGGAGCTCTCAGGCAAGTCTTTTGCCATCCAGCACTGTCTGGTGTTGGAGTAGATGGTGGGTTTTTAAACCTCCAGTTGAATCTACTCATGCTGCTAAGCACTGAGGTGCTCGTCGATCCTCTTTTTCCTTCAAACTTGCACTCCGTTGTTTCTCAGGAAGGTCTCACTCAAAATTATCCAAGTCAAAGTCATCCAGTTCATCCAGTCCAGGTCCCACACTGTGTTCGTTGGTGTACCCAATGTCAATTCCAGTTGGTTTAACCGATATGTTAATCATCTGTTTGGCCACAGCTTTGGTCAACATAGACCTAATGAGAGGCACAATACAACAAAACAGTAAAAGAAACACAACAATGGCAATAGCTATTATGATGCCCACTTGAGTTAACCATTGTCCCCAAGCCCCAAAAAGTGAATTAAACCAATTCCCAATATGCTTATCTGCTCCAGCGTTCTTGGTCACTTCCTCTCTCAGGTTTTTCAGTTTCTCCATTGCTTTGGTGAATGACCCATCTGGGGCTGTATTACTTGGAATATAAATACAACAGTCAGTTCCAAGCATTACACATACGCCTTTTTTCGACCAACAACCAGTTCAATGTTTTTTCTGTGCATCATCAGTATAGTTAATAAATCTCTGCTTATTACAATAAATATAGTTTATCCACTCTATATTCTTGATAAAAGGTATCTATATTATGAATATTGACTCAAATCCATATTTTATCTCATTCTTGGCCTTAAATTGCTCTAGAATTCCCTTGATTGGCCATTCGAATGTATGTATACACTTGGTTCTGCCTTATTTGCTCCTTTCACGCTTTGTCTTTTTTGCAGGGACTGTACAGATTCGTTTAGGTCCCCTCCTATATTGTCACCCCTTGTAGTAATCTTACTCAGTCTTCTATTGCTTCTGATTGATTTTATCTTGTCTACATAATCCATTACTAGTGTTTGAATGGCCCTTCTGGGACTGGTATATGGCCTATAGGTGAAGATATTCCTTTCCTAACATTGTTTTGGGCACAAACGTCGCATTCAGATAGATACTCGTCCATCATTGCCTGTAAATAAAACGACCAGTAATCCTGTCGCTTAATTTTTCTAATCACTTCCCCCCTCGCGCAATGGTCAAAACCATGCGCGTCAGAGATTAGGATTGCAAGCAATATAATAGTAGAAATCATATGCCTCTCAAGAAACTGTCAAAGCCCATTTGCATTACATGTTGCTTCCCTTTGTTACCCTACATTAATTTCATTTAATTGCTGTTTCACAGCAATATAAATGAGGCATTTCTATAATAATTCTCGTGTATGTAAGTTTTTTACCTTGGTAGGTGAATGCAAACAATGGTCTGCTCTCTTCTACTAAAGGAATGCTGAAAAAGGGCGGAGCAAAGATAAATCACAGTGAAATAATCAGCAACAGGTGGAACATTAGTTAGCAATTTATGCTGGTTTAGAACTTCAGTAGGCCAATCCTCCACAACCTCATTCACCACTCTCAAATCACGCACCAAACGCCATTTTGTTTTATCTGCTTTAGCCACTGGCAATATTGGGGTGTTACTGTAGCTAGTAGCACTCCTTCTTTCATTAATTCCTCAATTGTCTTTTTTATTCCCTCTTCTGCTTCAGGTTTCAAAGGGTATTGTAACTTTCTAGGTGGTTTAGCTCCTGGTCTGAGATTTATTCTAATTGGATTGGCTGATTTTACTAACCCTGCATCTATATCATGTTGAGACCATAGTTCTAATGGTACTTGTTTCTCCATTTATTTTCTTAATTCAGTTTGCTTTTCTTGATGTCCCTTAACTTTTGGTTCAATTTATGTGTTTATAACCATTCTGGGGACTCCCATCATTGGAGTAGCACACAAATTTTTAAGATATGCTTTATCTGCTGATTGGAAAATTAGATGATTTTCTGTGGCTTCTCACTTGCTTTTTCTGCTGTTTGCATCATGGGTCCTAAGTCCTTAGAAACACAGTCTTTATTTACATATAAGGTAACATGGGGAACTGAATTTGGTACCTCAAACCATTCATCAATGAATTTTTCCCTATCTATCTGCAGAGCTGCACCTTTTGGTCCTAGAGTTTGGGCTTGCATTTGTGGCTGTCCATAGTTAACTCCTACCACCATTGGTTGGTTCTGTTGCCAAGGATTTATGGGGCAGTCTCTTCCAGGCCAATTACATCCCCATCACACTCCTGGTGGGCCACCAGCTCTCTGTTGATTGTTGTTAAATCTTCTTCTGCCACGTCCTCCTTGTTGTTGCTGTCTATTCCAGTTCCTGTTGTTTGATTGCTCTGGTTTAAGATATATTACAACTGGTGCTGGTTCTTGTGGTGTATTGACTGTTCCAGCAGCTGTCACTTGTGCTGCTACAGTCTGATGTACAGGTACAGGCACATTCATTGGTGCTGGTGGATTGACAGGCACTGAAGCATTGGCAGGTGCCATCACTGCTGAGAGGTCTTCCTTCTGTACTGCTTGGACCTTCTTCTTCTTGTTGAGTAGTTCTTCAAGCTGCATCTGAGTCAGTTTTCTTTGCAGCTCCTTTTCTTGGGTCTTCATCTTTAGCTCTTGTCTTCTGTATTGTTCCACAGCATGGACCACATGGTCTCTGAACTCTTTGTGTGACTTTGAATTCAGACCTACCACATCCTCCAGCTTCACTTTCATTGCTGCAGGCATGGCTTCCACAATGGAGGTCCTGAAGAGTGCTGTCAGTACTCTGTCTTGTTCTGGATCTCTTTCCAGTTCTTCTTTCCATCGTTTCAGTTGTTTCTGAATGTAGGTGGTGGGGTTCTCAGTTTCTCCCATTGGTTCCCCCTTCAGGAAATTTGGATCAGTTTGCATTGGATATTCGGTCCTCTTGGAGTTTGGCAGGATTTCAACAGGTCATCTGGATATTCTATATCTTGCATGATCAATGTACCAGCTACTTATACTGCTTTTGCTGGGCATAATCATGTGAGCTTGGACGTAGTTGCTCTGTTTGACTGTTGTTCAACAGTTCACTTATCATTGCGACAAGAGATGTCACAGCTTGGTCATATTCTTCTCTTGTCATGTTGACAGCGTGCTTGAGATTCTCTCTTGTCCTGTTGCACCTTTCCTCCATGTCCTCCAGTGCTTCCTGGATGGAGTCTGTAGGTGTCACTCTCCCTTCAGAGGCTTCTTCGAGTTCTTTTTCTTGATCGTTCTCCTCCTCTTCATCCACTGGTGTTAGATGTTTGTGGCAGTCTTCCAATTCTTCAAGCATTTCTGAAAGACAATGATATGAGAGTGGCTCACCTTTTTTCTCTTCCTCTTTGCAGTCTCTGGCCCCCCTTCTTTCAATCCTTGACGACTCCTGGTAGGTTGTCCTCTCTCTTTCTCTTTGTCGTGGCTGTGACAGTGGCGTAAATGTTCTCAGCCTCTGCTCCTGTGAGTTCAGCCCCTCCCTCGTGGCTGAGTGAGTGTGTTGTTCTTCCCTGATGTCTGTCTGCTCTTTCCCTCACCTCATCTCTGCAGCTCTGTTCATCTCTATCAGTTTCTGTGTTTGAGTCATGTACATATCCCTCAAATTCTATTGGCCCTTTTAGATCTATTTTTCCCTGTACCACAGGCATTTGATTTACAACTTGATCACAGGAAGGAGCATATGGAGGTGGCCTTTCTTTTAATTTCATCTTTTTTATTTTCCCTTTTTAATTTCAATAATTTGATTCCTTGTTGTTTAAACAAGGCCAATACCCCTAATTCTTGTTCCCTTTTTTCATTTCGCTTTTTGGATTTTGTCATTGGTCTTGTAATTTATTTATTTTTTATTTTTTTTAACAAGACCTCTATTTCTCTGCACATTATCACATCAAATGTTCCCTCTGCTGGCCTTTTGGTAACCAATTTCTTTGTTCTTTCTGCCCACTTTTTCGAGAAATCCCTTATTGCTTCTTTACAGGCTGGATTTTTGGAAATCAATAATTCTACTGGAGTTGACTTTTTTTTTTTTTTTAAACTCAGACTTCTTACTTTATCTAATATAGTGGATTATTGTTGCTTTAATTTCCCTTTGGTGATTTACCTCTCTAACCTCAGCACCTTAAATTTATTAACTACTCTACACCAGGCTCATCAGACGAGGACCACTAAAAGAATCCGACCCCTGATTTTCACCTGGACTTTTGCTGGGCAGAGGACTTATCACCTTATTTATGAAAGCTGGATAGTTTGTCTCAAATATTTCAAAATAATCACCATATGTTTTCTAGTTAATAATTTGAAGGGTAACACAAGGCCTCCTGGTTCTTTCCATTGCAAATTGCTTTTTGTCCAAATTATGTTTTCTCTCAAGCTAAATGCCTCAAAACTCCACAGCTTTCTCAAATGAAATCTGCGACCTGTAGCCGTCACTCCTCCTGCCCAAATTGAGTAAGTGAAAGATGGCATGAATTCTATGCAAAATTCTTGTGTCTTGAACACACTAATGTTCAATTCATCTCTTGTATACCACATTAGGTTTAGGATTATAATCAATCAATAAACTTTTTCCTGTAATGTTAAAATTTTTCTACCCCTTGTCCCCCTTCTTTTCTTATTCACAACTACTCTGTCTGTCACTTTTGTTTCTTTCTCTTTTATTCAGTTTAATTGAGCATTGATTTCAGCATGTCAAACTGCTGTGATTCTACTTTTTCTTGATCTTTTTGGATTTCCACCCACAAATGTTGTATATTGTGGCTGAGTTCTTATCTCAATTATCACCTATAAACATCTCACAGTTCTGCCAGTCATATCCATTGGCTGTGCATCTCCTGTTTCTTTTGACCTAAACAGAATTTTAGATGTCCAGATCACTTCTCTTGTATCATCTGATATTCTGAGATGTACATTACCAAGGATTGTAGCTCTTGTTTCAAGTACTGACCACTGGCCTACCCAGTTGCGCTTCAGATAGGGTGCTACCACTGGATCGACTGGAATATCAATTACATTTAATGCAGTTTCCAATTGGGAAGATGCTGGAGCACAGAGCCTGAAAAAAGTA
The DNA here is from genome assembly GCA_039654775.1 of Spinibarbus caldwelli. Classification (NCBI taxonomy): domain Eukaryota; kingdom Metazoa; phylum Chordata; class Actinopteri; order Cypriniformes; family Cyprinidae; genus Spinibarbus; species Spinibarbus caldwelli. The sequence goes on from JBCAMP010000304.1 coordinate 849,977, forward strand.
TTTACCAATTTACAACTCGTTATATGTTTGAAAACCACATCCTCCCAAGGTATTACTGGCCATTCAATTGATTTTTCTCTCAAATTTGTGATTTTGGTCAATTTTCTAAGAAAACTATTTTTCTTGAATTCTGTCAACCTTTGTACCTGTCCATCCAAATCAAAAAAACTTGATTCCATCTAAAAATGGTTGTGGATCCCTTGTGTTTTTACCAAGGTCTCCTGAAATTGCTGATATTCTTTTTCACTTTCCCATTCATTTAAATCATCAAGGTGTTTCTTTTTCTGTTTGTTTCATTCTATTTTGGATGAGACGGGCACAAAATGACCACTCAAATATCTCCTCCGTTTGTTCCTCCCTTTCTTCCTCCCTCCTTCACACTCCTACCTTCACTATCAGCACCACTTACACGCACACACTTAGCTTACACACACATTCAATGCCCCCACTCTCACTTTCTCCTTGTAGCCCCTCCTTTCTCTCACTCACAAGATTCCTCTCTCAGCCCCTCCTTTCTCTCACAGACACACTTGGTTCATATGCTCATTCTTACTACAAGAGAGAAACAAAAACTTTTCAGTGTTATTTATTTTATATATGGTGACAATTTGACCAATCTTCAAATAATCAATAGAGCCAATTTGTTGTAATGTTATTAGTTTTAAAATAATTGTTCTAATTTCTCTCACATTCTCTCAGTTCACACAACTCACACGGCAATACACACACTACTTTCAGCACTCACACTCTTACACTCTGCTCTTGAGCACACATACACACAATCAGTTCATGTATCCATATACACACAATGAGCTCATACACTTATGTACACAAGGCCCCCACTTTCTCTCCCTCTATTTACAACTGCAGCAAAATCAAACACCTGATCTCTCTCTCCTCTTTTGGAAGGCGATCAGTTGCTCTTTTTCTTTAACAATAATTCAGTTTCACAATTTAGATCACAACGTCGATAATTTGGACGATGTCCAAACAATCAACAAAGCCAATTCTATGGAGTATTCTTTGTTCTTTCAACTTTTACAATTATGTTAACATACTCCATTCAATATAGTGTCTTTATTTCAGACTCATAATTATTTACACTGATTCTTCACTCTGTTTCTACCAAAAAATATTTACATATTTACACATCCCTTTCTTGTATTCATTTCAGTCAAACCAAAAGGCATTCACATCAGACACATATCATTCTCATCCAATCACACAAACATTCATTTAATGCATTAACACATACAGATATCTCTTCTCAACATATAATGGACAATACAAAGACTAACACTTTAACTCTCTAGTCTGCAGACACCCGCCCGATCAGACCTTCGGTCATGAGAGTCCACCAGGGCCAAGCTTTTAACCAACCTACAAGCTGCTCCCTGGTATCCCTGGACCTCTCACTTAGGAAGCGGTAACCACGGGTTTTAAGCCCCTCTTGGGCAGCCCCTCTTGGGCAACATGCACCTCTTGTGCTTCTTAAACTCTGTGCCTCCTTTAGGCACTGCACCTCTTGTGCTTCTTAAACTACGCCCTCGTGAGTGTCGATCAGGGCCAGGCTTTTACCAACCTACAAGCCGCTCCCTGGTATCCCTTGATCTCCCACCTAGGATATGTCGCTTGGACTACTAAACTATTCTACTAAGGGCGTTTCTTTTGGAACCTGGAACCCGTCAATCTATATACACTTACTTTACACTCTTTTCATACTAATCTTACGTTCGTTGATTGGTGAAGCCCTGTCCCAGATTACCATTACAGGCGTGACCTTAGTTAACTACGCAAACAATCTTATTTCCAATATAAGCAAAATTGCTTACCTCTTTATAGACGCGTCTTTAATTTCGGATTAGTTTGCGTGTTAACCTGGCCCCGCCTGCAAGGGCTCTCCCGGACACCGGACCTCAATCCAATCCTGTTCGTGACGCCAAGTCTATGTCGTGGAGCAGAGAGGGAGAAGATCCCTTCGACGCAGTCAAAAAAGCTCAAACAGCAGGGTTCCAGGTGCCAGAAGCAAGACTTTATTAAACAATGTAACAAAGCCGAGAGACAGCCGCCACATCCACTGCCTCTGAGTCTTTGTTTGTCCAAGCTCCATGTTTTATACACTCTCTTCTTATACAAAGTATCAAAGTTGGTTCTTTCTATTTTTTTTATTTGTTATGCCTGTCCGGTCTTCCACAATTGTCTACTTGTCCTCTCAGCTTATCTTATAATGGTGGCATTTGGCCAAGGCCACCACCTGGAGGCAATCACATAAGTAATACATCATACTCTGTCATCTTCTGGAAATCTCCCAACATTTGCAATGGAAGTTTACCACTATTACCTTACCATCTGTTTTTAGAATACTAAGCATTGAAATGATTTCACATAACCATTATATTGATTTTCTTCATTACCATTCATTCTTTCAATAAACTAATATTTTCTAGTAAGAATTTCACAATAATATTCCGCCATCATTCCAGTTCCAAGGGAACATACACGTTACATTCAAAGGGCATTAAAGTGCGCGAGATGTGAATTTAAATTGTATTTATTTACAGTGGTATATTATGTCACACTTCACACTTCTCTAGTAAGTTTCGTCTGTTTGTGAAGACAGTAGCGCAAATCCGTGAATGAATGTTCTGAAGTGAAATAAACTTCAACGGAATAAAGCTGAATTGAACTGAATTGAAATAAAGTTAAATAAACTTCACCTTTACTGTTCAGTGCACTGATGTCAGACTCATTTTGGATAATAAAGTTAATTGTTAAATTGTTAAATGCCCTGCCTCCATTACATATCTCTGTCACGTCATTATAAGTGTTTGATCACCACATTTGAGTGATCATTGCAATAAATGTGTTTATGTATATATATTCTGTTTATGTATATACTATAGTATTCTATATATAGTACCAGTCAAAAGTTTGGACACAGGAATGGGAAAGTGTCCAAACTTTTGACTGGTACTGTACTATAATATACACAAAGAATATCGGCCGATATATCAATATCTGCCTTTTTTTTACGCCCTAATATCAGTATCGGTGTCAGCCCCCAAAAAACCCATATCAGTCAGGCTCTAGTACAAACATCACAGGGGATTTATCATTAACACTTCTTTCTTTGGATAACGTTATGTGAAGCACCATTACTTCGAACGAATTATACTTGAATCCCGACCTCTGAGAAATACTGAAAATATTGCTATAAATTGTAGCAACACCTCTCCCTGTACCTTTTGGACACGGTTCATGTTTGTAACAGTAATCTTGGGGTGTATACTCGTTTAAAGTAATGTAATCATCTGGTTTTAGCCAGGTTTCTGTCAAACAAAGCACATCTAGTTTATGGTCAGAGAACATATCATTTACAAAAAGTGCTTTTGTAGAAAGGGATCTAATATTCAATAAGCCAAGCTTTATCATGTGTTTATCTGTATTATATCTGTTTTTTTTATTTGTTGAACATCAATTAAATTGTTACTATTACTTTGGTTTGGATGTTTTCTGTATTTTCTAGTACGGGGAACAGACACAGTCTCTATAGTGTGATATCTAGGTGAAGGAGTCTCTATGTGCTGAGAATTAACTGACATCTCTTTTCAACAGGTCAGGTCTGCCCCAAAAACTCGTCCAATTGTCTATAAAGCCTATGTTATTTTGCGGGCACCACTTAGACATCCAGCCATTGAGTGACGACAGTCTGCTATGAATCTCATCACCCCGGTAAGCAGGGAGGGGACCAGAGCATATTACAGTGTCTGACATCATATTTGCAAGTTCACACACCTCTTTAACATTATTTTTAGTGATCTCCTACTGGCGAAGTTGAACATCATTAGCGCCGACGTGGATAACAATCTTACTGAATTTACATTTAGCATTAGCCAGCACTTTTAAATTTGCCAAGATATCAGGCGCTCGGCTCCCGGTAAACATTGGACTATGGTGGCTGGTGTCTCTATTTTCACGTTCCGTACAATAGAATCACCAATAACTAGAGCACTTTCAACAGGTTTCTCAGTGGGTGTGTCACTGAGTGGGGAGAACCTGTTTGATGTTTTGATCGGAACGGAAGAGCGGTGTTTTGACCCTCACAGCCTCACAGTCACCCAGTTGCCCTGCTGCACGGGCTCAACCGGAACCGAACAATGTACAGGACTCCCCGAGCTAGCATCCAAAGCAGTATCTACAGCCCTCACATTCTTACTATCCTCAACTAAAGTTTGGATGCGTGTCTCTAGTTCTAAAACCTTCTGTCAGCCAAACTATTTCCCTGCATTTATCACATGTGAATCCCTCGCTCCTGACAGAGAAAGATAAACTGTACATGTGGCAAACAGTGCAAACAACAATAGCAGGAGAAGAAGCCATTACTCACCATGACTGATGAATGATACCAACATAACTTACCACTTACCACTGTTGTTTGATGAACTCATGAAAAACAGAACGAGAGAGAAATGAAAACGGAGCGAGAAAAAAAGAAAAGAAAACAGTAGGTGCGAATAGAAACGCGAATGGAGCCGTGAGTGACAAGCTAACTGGCTAACGAATGCTAACGTGCTGCACTCGCGCTGCACTCGATTTTTTAAAAGCAAACGGTCAAATTAGTTAGATTAGTTTGAAAGATAACACCAGAAATATGGTGGGAATTACGTTATATATTATCACATCAAACAACAGGGAGTGAAAGTAAGGTAGAGATTCAATAAAAAGTGAAGCTACACGGAGCTGCAATTGCAAACCTCTCAGCAGCACAACAGACAGGAACAGACTGAAGCAATCGAACAGATTAGTAGCACTCCTCACATTAAAGTATATTTTATGTCTACTTTGTGTAAGAACATAACAAAATGATTACACTTTTAGTGGGGTTTTAATGTACTTTATATTGCAGTAGGCCTACACATGGTTATATTTTAAATATGTATTTATAATTTTAATATTTGGAAAAGTACGATATTTTGAAAAATATTTTTAACATTTACAATGTACAAACCTTTTTCAAATATTATTAACCATTGCAATATTTAAAATATGTTGTTTAATATGGGTTATGCTACTTTGGTTGATTAGGCTGTTGTTCATTACATGATACATTAATTGTAATAAGCTAGGTGTTTATAAATTTGTTCAAGCTTGACGTCTTTATTTTCTATTATGTATTTCTGAAATTCCCACAAGGATTTCAACATCCAAAAAAACAAAAAAAAAAACAAAAAAAAAAAAACTTACGTTTACGTGTTTAAATTCAAACAACACAAACTAAACCTGATTGGTTCCAGAGCCATTGAATGTCTCTGATTGGTTCATGTGATAATGAGCTCGCACCAGAGAACTTCGTATATCAAATATGATGTGCATGCAAATGTCCCTTGAATGTGAATATAAGTCTAAATTTAAACAGTATTATACAGAGCGATCGTGTCTCTTTAGGGCACTTGAAGTAAACCACGCAATTCATATGGCTTACTTTGGCAATGTTTTTTTGCGATGAACTTTTTGAAACGTGAACATCTTTGATGAATCTTTTCATCGGACGGACATAAATCTCTCAGATTTCATTAAAATATCTCAGCTTTTCTTTCGAAGATGAACAAAAGTCTTAGATGGTTTGGAATATCTTAAGGGTGAGTGATTCAAATCGTTTTGGGGGAACTATGAAATTAATTAGAAAATATAGTGGTATGTTCTTATTTTTACCAGCTTCTGCAAGCGTGTATGGCGTCTGGCTTTGGTACCTCACTGTGACTTCAGGTAAAATTTGTATTTAATTAATGTTATTTGTCTGTGCCAGTCGTGTTTTTGACACATGCATTGGCAGAAAAAATAAAAATAAATAAAATTAGTCATTATAACATGTACAACATTAACATTCTTTTATTTGCAACATGAAGTGTATTTATTTCTGATTTCCTGAACAATTTGGCTTCATTGTAATGTTGTTAATGATCTTTGAAAAACGTTCTCGGTTACTCACGTAACCTCGGTTCCCTGAGATGAGGGAACGAGACATTGCTATGGGAAATACCCTTTCCTCAAATACTACTGAAGCCTTATTGAATCACGCCAGTGAAACTGGCCAATGGCGTTCAAGTGCACGAAATATGAGTAGTATCTGTAGTTGGCAGTTAGGACGCTACTCCTTTTGAGTCAGCTACGGAGGTTTCCAGAGTTACCTAATCAAACTGCTCTGAACGCTTATTTGGTAAGATGTCACCTTACTGTAACTAAGCAAGTTAGCAATAAGCCTGAAAGGAATGATTTTTTTTTTGGTTCTGTCTCACAGACAGTGAGATGCAGAAATTGCAGGACATTCTGACCTCAGCAAAGTTCAAGGCACAAACAAGTATACTTCAACATCCAAATCATGGTACTCGTGCCAATCTGTAGCCCAAGAGGAGTGGCGGAAAGCAAGGTCCTATCACATAAACTGCTTGCTGTCCTGCAATGTGGTTCCAGAACAGAACTGCAGCCACTGCACATCTCCTGCCTTCATTCACTGCAAAGACTGCAAGCCAGAAGAGTGGCTGTGTATGGATTCAGATTGTGACATACACATACACAAAAAAACTCACCCTTCATAACAGGTAGTCCTGCATTGAGGGAATTTACAAGCCCATTGAGCCAACAGTGTGCTGTGTAAAAAAAGATGGCAAATATACACTGGTCAATCAAGGTAGTGTTTTGAACCTTTTTGGTTAAGTGGTTAAATGTATGTTTTTTGTTTGTTTTTTTAATTTAAATTACAGTCATAATTAGACATATTTTTAATGCTTTCTCACTAATTATTGAACTTTTTTTTTCAGTTTATTACCTACAGTGAGACCTGTCAATTTATGTACTTGTGACCCTGTAAACATCACTGAATCAGCTGGCAGAGCAATCATTTTGGTTTGCATAAATGGTAGGAACCTATGGTTTTATATTTTAATTAATTCTTGTTCCTTTGTTTGTTAAAAAATAATCAAATAGTGTTCTATATATTAATTTTAGGTCGGTATGATTTGCATTTGCCAAATTTGTTGTGCAAAGTATGTTTGGCACAGTGGACACCTGACATGAGTGACCTAATAAGAAGTGGATATTGGCCAGCATCTGTGAATGCTGACACGCTGTTTTCAGTGGATGTGTTCAGTACATTTGAATAAATGAAAACTATTGCACCCAGTTTATCAAGACAAGGTTTTTTGCAGATATTGGAGGGGAGGACTTGTCACTTTGGAAGGGTAAGATCAGTGTGGATCAAAGTTGCCTTAAGTAGAGATGGAAGAATATTAGTGTAGCTATTTAATTTTACTCTTTACTAATCTAATGTAAAGGCTGGGATAAATACATGGAGATGTATTCCAAAGAAGCTTTATGGAATACACATTCTGCCAGTACCAGTGTGAGAAAATGGCCAGTGTAGAGCACTTCACCTGCCCGGCATGTACACCCAACACCCTTGCTCTTTGTGCAGATGGCAACAGAAAACTATACCGATTTCGTCAGTCAAAAGGGTTAGTTGTTTTATACTTGTAATTATTTTACTTAATGTAAAATTAACAGAACAAATAATGTCTGACACTCAACATAATCTTTTTCTTATTCTATTAAGGTCAGAAGAACCATATTTTGATGGTATCTTCATTGCCAAGGACACTGATGTACACACCATTTTGTTGATTCGTTCAGGAGTAAAATGAAAAGTGTTAGTAAAATATATAATGTTTGATTTTGATAAAAGTATGATTGGTCGGTAGGTAGGTTACTGTGAAGTGGAAACGAGTGAAGAACAGTGCCCATCTGGCCTGTCTGGGATTTAAACGTTTGGCTGAGCGCAGGTATTCCAGGTTTTTGTGATCGGTGAGAACAATAAATGGGTGTGCGGCCCCCTCCAGCCAATGCAGCCACTCCTCCAATGCTAGCTTCATAGCCAGTAGCTCACGATTTCCCACATCATAATTCCGTTCAGCAGGAGAGAGTTTGCGGGAAAAGAAGGCACAAGGGTACATTTTGGCGGGTTCACCGTGGCGTTGGGATAGTACGGCTCCCACCCCCGTATTAAGAAGCGTCGACCTCGACGATGAACTGGCTTTCTGGGTCAGGATGTCGAAGGATGGGTGCGGAGGTAAAGCGTACCTTTATTTCCTTAAACGATTGGAGAGCCTCGAGGGTCCAGGCTAGGCGAGATGTGTTACGTTTAGACATGGCAGTGAGCGGAGAAGCGATGGCGCTGAAGTTCCTGATGAACCGTTGGTAGAAGTTAGCAAACCCCAGGAAACGTTGTAATTCTTTTACTGTCTGAGGCCGTGGCCAGTCGAGTACTGCCTGAAACTTCTTATCATCCATAGCGACCCCGTCTTGACTAATTACGTAACCGAGGAACGAGGTGTTGGTCCGATGGAACTCACATTTCTCTGCCTTTACGTAAAGCTGGTGCTGTAGTAACTGCTTGAGAACTGATCGGACGTGTCGTACATGTTCCTCTTGGGTATTGGAGTAAATCAGTATGTCGTCAATGTACACAATTACCCATCTGTCCAACATGTCACGGAAGATGTCATTTATGAAAGCTTGGAAGACTGACGGACTGTTCGCAAGCCTGAAGGGCATAACCGGGTATTCGTAGTGCCCACTAGTGGTAGAGAAGGCTGTTTTCCACTCGTCCCCCTCACGGATGCGAATCAGATTGTAGGCATTGCGTAGGTCAAGTTTGGTGTAGTATTTCGCTTGCCGCAATTGTTCGAGGGCCACAGGGACGAGTGGTAGAGGGTAGCGAAAATTCACAGTGATATCGTTCAAACCTCGATAGTCAATGCATGGTCTGAGGCCCCCGTCTTTCTTCTTCATGAAGAAAAACCCCGCGGATGCTGGAGAGGTGGACGGCCTGATGAGCCCCTTGGCTAATTCCATCTGTATGTAGGCTTTCATGGACTCCGATTCTGGTTGGGACAGAGGGAAAATCCTTCCCTTGGGTGGAGTGGTGCCAGGTTGGAGATCAATTGTGCAATCGACTGAGCAATGAGCGGGGAGCTGTAAGGCTTTTTTCTTGCTGAAGACTTCTATGAGATCTGTGTACTCGGGGGGGGTAAGTTGAGTGTGTCTGCATTCGAAGTCGTGGTAGCCGGGGTTGTGTTGGGTTTTTTGGTGATTTTGGACAGACAACGTTCTTGACATGCTGGTCCCCATTCTGTAATCTGTCCCTCCCTCCAGGATATTTGTGGGTCGTGGGTTCGAAGCCAGGGAAGACCGAGAATCAGCGGGTGGTTAGGTGACTGTATAACGTAGAATTTAATTTTTTCAGAGTGTAGAGTTCCAATGTGCAATATTACAGGTTCGGTGAGACGAAGAATCTTTCCCTTGCCCTGGGGACGGCCGTCTAGCGCCTCCACTGCCAAGGAAGAGTTACAGGGGATTAGTTTCAAGTGATGTTGATCGACAAACTCACTGTCTATGAAATTTCCAGCTGCTCCCGAGTCTAGAAGCACCATGGTATTAATTACTTGGTTCTGAGAGATTAATTTGACAGGTAGTTTAATACTAGAATCAGAACTGTTCGAGCGGGTAATGTCGCTCACCAAGCGTTGATCCGATGATGGCCGAACGGGACAAGTGCTCTTCATATGGCCCGCCTGGCCGCAATACAGACAGAGTTGGTTTTGTACGCGGCGTTCTCTCTCCTCAGGAGTGAGGTGAGTGAATCCTAATTGCATTGGTTCAACGGCATCACGGTTTGGGTGGTGAGCGAAGTGCAGATTGTGTGGTGCGTCGAGAGCAGATCAGATTATCTATGTGGATGGTAAGTTCGATAAATTGGTTCAGGGTTTTCCCTTTGTCACGACAAGCCAGCTCAGATTGCAATTCGATGTTCAAACCTTTGCGAAACAACAGTTTCATTGTATCCTCCACCCATGTAGTTTGTGCCGCCAGAGTGCGGAATGACAGAGCATATTCAGCCGCAGTTCTCCTGCCTTGTGAGAGTGTTGACAACTGCTTGCCCGCGCCTCCTCCCTCAGCTGGGTGTTCGAACACCTCCTTGAAGTGTTGGAGGAATGAGTCAAAGGTAGGGAAGGCTGAACCATCGGTCCTCCATACCGCAGTAGCCCAGTCCAGAGCTTTGCCAGTGAGTAACAAACACACGAAGGCGATGCGACTGGATTCAGTGGGGTAAAGTGAAGGTTGTTGGTTGACAAAGAGCGAGCATTGCAGCAGGAAGCCTTTGCATTTAGTGGGATCACCGCCAAATTTCTCAGGAAAGGCGAGTCGTGGGCTGACAGAGGGAGTTTGCATGACAGGAGGGTTGTTTGGAACAGGTGGCGGGTTGGCAGCAGCCTGTGGTTGAACCATGTGCAGACCTCGCAAAGCTGTAACAAGCTGCTCGGTGAGTGTGGTGAGTTGGTTCAGCTGATGTTGATACTGAGCGAGTTGCGAGGCTTGAGCTGTGAGTTCGTTCGTCAGCTGTGTCAATGCTGCTGGATTGCTGTGTGGCCAAGTCTTCTGTTGTGAAACATCAGACGGAGCGGGATCCATTTGCAGCTCTTTATTAGAATAGTCAGATGAAACAGAGTAAATCACCAGCAATGGAAACAGCGTAGGCTAGGCAGAGACGTAGTCAAATAAACAGGCAGAATAATCAGGGCAGGCGGCAATAATCAGAGTCCAGGGAAAACAGTCCGAGTCGGGGCAACCAGAGAAGAATCACAGGGTCGGAGATCAAGGCAGAGATGGCAACAGGAAAAACAAACACAGGTAGAAACGCTCAGCAGTGACAGCCAGGGCAAATCAAGACTTCGCAGTGAGTGCATGGAAGTGTGCTGCTTATATGTGGGTGTGTGAATGAGGTGCAGGTGTGGCAAGGCAATCAGGCCCAGGTATGGGGGATGATGGGAAATTGAGTCTGAATGGAAATTAAAATTCAGGGGACGGTTCCCTCTGGTGGTGCAGAGGGAGCAGTACGGGAGCTTCGATCGTAACAATATCAAACAGAACATTGCCCAGGAAAAAAAAATAAATAAATAAATAAAACAAAAAAGCTACAACAAAATACCTTGAACAGTAAACACACTGTCATGTCCATCAGTCATCAAAGAGCATTAAGGTTTCCGGATGTTTTTGTGTTTTCTTCTTTCCTCTAATTTCAGTAAGTTTGGCATTGATGGCTGCACCAATGCAGGAGGGCACCACATGAGGCCACTTTTGCAATGTTGCTCCTGTGAGACAAATAAATAAAAGGCAAAACATTACTCTTGTTAGAAAGCAAGGTGGCCCACAGTTAAGTTAGACAACTCAACAGCAGCATGGGGGTGGTGGGCGGTCTGGTGTTTAGGGGTCTGGGCTTCCAAATGGAACCCCAGAAAGTTGTAAGTTTTATAGGGATTGCCACGATTGTGGCCCTAAACAAGACACTTAACATAAACTTACTCCCAGTGGATCACTTTGGATATAATAATAATAATAATAATAATAATAAACCCCATAGTGTGGCATTATAATATGGATCATAGATACTCAGTTTACATACTTACGATTTTCTGAACTGATTTGAAACTTACTGTAGATAGCATCCACTTTCATTTTGTCAAGAGCCTGACGTTGTGGCCCAGAATCCCTGGATGGATGTTCCTTGAAGATTGCACACAAGGAGCACATCAGTTGGGAACACTGCTGTCAGGAGTGTTCTCACAAAACAGGAGGCAGAGTTTGCATTCTGGGCCACAGCCCAAGCCAGTCTGTCAATGCATACATTAGATCCAGGAGATATTTCCACCTGTTTTAGGAAGAGTACGAAAACAATCTATTATGCAGTGTTACCAAGGGCTGCAATAGTTTTATATAGATACTGATTAGCAAATGGTTCATTGAAAAGTGCAGTATTCATTGACTAATTAAAGTAGTACACTACCTGTTCTGTGGATACTGCTTTCGGTGGGGGGAGGTCTGTGGGGTGGACTGTGTAATACGCTGAGGCAAACCCTGCCCACCTTCCAGGTCAGAGCTGACCGACGACGTTGACAAACACAGAGACTTCAGGGCCATTTTTACGTCATTAATCAGATTTGGTAGCTCTAGCAACAAAAATAAAACAAAATAAAATATAAAACAATCTCTTATACCAATTTACCTACTCAACTACCTCCTATGTGTACATATGGTATTTCAAACTAATGAATTCAATGTCAATGGTGCGTTTTACAAAGCCATGTAATACCAAATGTTATAGAGGTTGGATAAGTTTCAAGTTTCTTGTCATATACTTGATAAAATTGCAGTTACCAATAATTACTATCATTACCAATTATTAAATTGTTATTCTCAACTTTACATAAGTTAAATAATGTTATTGAAACAAAACAACAGTTAAACAATAATTTAAAAGTCTGAAGTGCAAAGACTGTAAAAACAATGTAAAGCACAAAACAGTGTGATAGCTGATTGCATGATTCAACACAATAGTAAAATAACTGCAATACATGCCTCTAATAAGCATTGTTCTTCATTTTTCATTGTCATTTCTCAATTTTTCCTTTTCCTCCTCCGTGTCTTTCAGCTTCTTCTGAGTCTCTGTCAATGTTGTGGCTTGATACTCATCAACAATCATTTGGGCAACATTTCTCTGTGGTTTGGGAATCACTGTCCTTTTCCTTTGGGTCTGTCAAGGAACAAGAAACAAGTGTAGGATTTCTTGACCTAACATGAATCCAGTGAAAGTGGATAAAAATCTTTTCCATGAAGGTCTAGAGTTCTCAATGTACTTGTAATGTCTGAGGAGCTCTTTACTGAGACTAGACCAAACATCAGTGGAGAAATCCATTCATTTTTCAAAAACATTAATTTAAGCTAGAGTGGTATATCCAGCTACCAGCTATGAAAAGGCTATACAATGGAAGTGTGTCAGTCAAGATGGCATCATCAAAGTAATGCTTACTTTTACAACTACTAGGCTAAAACTGTTATTAAACGTGTGGCCCTGGAGAGGATACGGAGATGACATGTATTTGTCTTCTTAGATATTTGTCTTCTTACCTTTATAAATGTAAACAGATTGACAAAAAATGACTGTACAGTATGGGATGTGAAGTGATAGAATCTGAAGGGGATAGAGGCAGATCTCAAAGAAGATCTTAATGCCATCCACATTTTGGACATAGTCAGATGCAAAAACAAGTAGGTTACTTTTTTGTCTTGGTATGTACACTTCCGTTGCATAGCCTGTTTGCCACTGCCGGTTTTACTGTTCTAACTAACAATAGGACCTAGGTTTAAAAATACCAAAGATCTTCTTTTTAAGTATGCAAACATTTCAACTCAGTACTTAAAGGGATAGTTCACCCAAAAATGAAAATTCTGTCATCATTTACTCACCCTCAAGTAGTTCCAAACCTGTATGAATGTCTTTGTTCTGCTGAACACAAAGGAAGATATTCTGAAGAATGTGAGAAACAGAGCAGTTCTGGGGCACCATTGACTTCCATAGTATTTTTTTTTTTCCTACTATGGAAGTCAATGGTGCCCCAAAACAGCCTGGTTACAAACTTTCTTCAAAATATCTTCCTTTGTGTTCGGCAGAACAAAGACATTCATACAGGTTTGGAACTACTTGAGGGTGAGTAAATGATGACAGAATTTTCATTTTTGGGTGAACTATCCCTTTACGTATATGGTGTGAGATTATATGCTTAGAATTCATTCAGTAACAGTTGAACACAAACAGTCTTACCGGTGTATTCTCCACATCAGTTTCATCTGAATCTGTATATCTTGATGGCAGGACTGAAGTCCTTTTCTTAGGCAGTGGCTTGTTCCCTTCATCAGACTCCAACCCCAGAAATTCCTTAATTTTAGCATTAGTATGATATCGATTGTCTGAAAAATAGTTCAAAGTGGGAGGAGAGATCAGATTAAGGCACTACACAGTAAAGAAAACTATATTTTAAATTTACTGCGTGTAATTATTACTGTGCATATTATTGTCAATGGTACTTACACAACTGCCATAACTTCACACATCACAACAGCTTCACATTATTTATTACACCTGATACTGTAAAAGAAATGCATTGCATAGGTCAACTTACTGCTTACAAACTTGATAGAGGCCATGTACACTGGCCAGCCATGTTTTGGCTTTTTCCCTTTCTGCCACTCCACAGCAGCTGAATAGTCAGTTTGTGGGTATCCATCGTCATCCACCTTGGTGTCATCATATCTACGTATGGCATCGGTTTTCACCTCGCTATACATCCCAGCATCCTCCCCACTGACCCACTGGACCACTGCAAACTTTCTCATCACACCTAGGGAATTGAAAGAAGGTTGCTTGTAACTTAGTCAATTTAGATTAATGCATTTAAGCCTGTTTCATTATTCACATGTTGTCTTGCGAGGCTGATTGACATAATGGCAGACATAATGCTAGGCCAACTTGTGTCATCTGCATGCAAGTTAGCAGCAGAGCTTGTGGAAGATAAGTACAATAGATATTTTAAAAATAAAAGTAGCGTAATGTTATCGGTATAATACCAATACAGCATAAACCAAAAAATAAATTAATCCAGATAACGTTAACGTTACATTAGCTAAGTTAAATACACGAAGAAAGCTAACGTTATGTCAAGATTGTTGCAGAGAATTTCTGGATACGGCTCAGTTACCGTTAATAGCTGGTAAAGTTAGCAAACTAATTCTTGCAACTGTTGTCTGATAGGTTAGCATTAACACATTCACAAAAAAAAAAAAAAATTAAATTAAATAAATAAATAAATAATACTTTGCTTATAAATTGCTAAATACACAAACATGAATCAACACCGCTGTCTGAGTAATCATTACAACAAGTGAAAATTATTCCTACCTTAGGCTCCTGTTGATGTTACTGAAGAAATCAAGGTCTAGCAATCTCTGAGAGCCGTTGACGCAACGTCCCGTTTTCCCGCTCTCTCTCAGGGTGCTGGACTTGTCCAAATGAGCCAGCGATCTGCCTTTTCATTGGATCCTGCGAATTAGTTCAAACATCAACCAATCTGTGTGTTTTATATTCTCTTTTTACATGGAGTTGACTACACGGGTGTTCAGAAAATAGACTTTTTTTTTTTTTCTTTTTTTTCCCAATTATACAGAAAGCATACAGAAAAAAAAAAAAATGCCGAAACGAAAAGCGTATTACTTTCACAATTGCCAAGAAGAAGGAAAAAAGTTTCCTCGTCGTACACAGACCAGGTGGGAAAAAAGTATAAAATATATATAAAATAAAATATATATAAAATATATGTAGATAAGGTTAAATAAGGTTGAGAACAGGGTCGGAAATTAACGGGTGCTTATAGCAAAAATGCCCCACAAAATTAAAAAAATATATATAATAAAAATAAACAACAACAAAAAAGCACCACAAAATCAAGAGAAATGGCAAAAAAATGGCCCGTGCATAATTAAATTAAATCTACTATGGCTGTCGCGATTGCATTAATGTGAAAATGAATGAAAATTGCCAATTCGCAGAATCATTAGATCTGCTAATCACATTGCTTTTACATGTTTTTATTTATTTATTTTATTTGCTCGCGCTCGCGACGGGTATTCCCTCATCATAAACAACGACACAAAACGTTTTTCTGTGTTCTATTAATCGACAATAATAATCACTATTAAAATAACAAGAGCAATAATCAACAATAAGGATTTTTATATAAATTTTGCAACCCTATTATTTCCTAGTTTATATATATATATATATATATATATAAATTTAAAGTTTTTTTTATTTATTTATTTTTTTATAGGAAACAGTTTAAAGTATTCTGATTTATTGAATTAACTGGTTTAATTTAAGTATTTTACATTAAATACAAAATGGATGCAATTATAAGGTGATTATCAAGTTTGCCCTTACAAATGTAAATAATGGCCTTGGAAACATTGCCTCCTAATGGAAAAGTGAATTTCTGACCCTGGTTGAGAACCACTGATCTAGAGTAATGGTAAAGTAGTCTAGAGTTGTGAAGCTGTGTCTTTCATAATGTTGTGTCTGAAACTGTAGGAAAATCGAAAAATATCTACATGACTTGGAAGGGGAAACTTTCTAGAGTGACACTAATGATGTAAGTCCTAAGTACATTTAAAAAGGAAAAGTGAGGCTATTTTTTTTTTATAGGGCCTAATTAAATTGAAGGGTTTATCATCTTTTGAAAAGAAAATCAACTTTATACACCTGGACTGTTCTGTTTCCTCCCTCTTTTGTATATTTCCTTTTGCCCTGTCTTAGAATGATGTTTCACTCATCAAAGGGGACTGAAGAAACCACCCCCACAGATACAGGCCCCCAGGTAGACATTTTGAAGTAAATGGTATTAATCTATTTATGTAAGACGGTTTTTTTTTTTTTTTTCCACTTAAATAATGTTGTCACCTCTTTTAGGACAATATACTGTTACAACCAGAGACCACAAGAGAGTCACCATCCATAGAAAAACAGGTGAGAAGACATTTGGCTACTGAAGATTACCAAAGGCTATTCTTTTGAATTTTATGAATTGATGTATTGCCTTCTTTTAGGATATGTCCACCTCCCCAAAAGGAAAGAACAGCCACAATCACCGAACACTGATGTGAGATTTCTTCCTTTGAAAATAACCAATAACCTTAATACTTGATTCTGTATTTCTTAACATTCCCTTTCATATTTACATTTATTAGTTCGTTTTGTCCCCTCATCCAGGTCAATCTACCACTGAGGACAGAGCAGCCTATATCCAGAGAAATACTGGTAAACATGACCTATTTCTATTTTAGTTCTATTTCTATACGTTTCGATTGCTATATTTGCTATTGATAGTACAAATTATGTATCTTAAAAAGTCTTGTTTTTTTTAGGATGACAGCCCTAAGTCACATTCACCAGAGACTGCAGAGGATGGGACTTCATCAGAAGTGCAGGTAAATAAGAAATTTATCCCAGACTATGTGTAAATCAGGAATGCTGTATGTAATTTAGGTTTACATTGTGTTGTAGGTACCTTGTCCTTAAATGTGTAGAGACAATTGAATTTGAGATGAGATGCTTAATTCGGTACATATCATAATGCATTGTTGATGAGTTTAAAAATAAGAATATAAACATTTAAACACATTTCTTTTGGTACACACTTTGATTATGATCACTCCTATTTTGATTCTTTCCCATTTGTTACAGAATACCAACCATGACGCTTCAGGTTCCTCAAATGACCATGTCACAGATACCAGCTGGCTGAACATACTCGCATTTTCCCTGAAGCACAATGTAACAGGGGCTTTAATGGAGGACCTACTGAAGCTGTTAAGGTTATGTAGTGGGGATGCTGCAAGCATAGCAAGTACATGCTAGACATGCTTGTACACCTTTGAGGGATCAACTTAAAGCTCATTTGGAGAATGAACCTATTACAAGCATTTACAATGACCAAAACGGAGATGGAATAACAGATATTTCTGATGGGAAGCTGTACAAATGTCTGAAATCAGTTAGTGATTCTTTCTTTTCCCTCTCATTCAGTTGTGAGGAGTGCCTGTGTTTCGGTCATCTAAATTCAGCATCTGACCCTTATTATGCTCTGTTAATGAAGTAACCGAGAGGAAAGAGATAAAAATGTCATACTGTGTGCCTTGTGGTTTGGGTCATCTAAACCACTGATGACTAGCTTCCTCAAACCTTTTGTGGAGGAATGCAAAAGTCTTGGACAAATGGGACTTCAGTGGCAGGATCCAGTAGATCACTCAATCAAAACTGCAAAGGTCTATGCATTATGTGCTATTTGTGATGCTGTTGCACGACCTTTACTGCAAAATGTCAAACAGTTTAATGGAGAGAATGGGTGTGGGCACTGTCTTCATCCAGGTGTTCAAGTGAGAAAAGGCAATGGGACTGTGCGAGTGTATCCTTGTTTGGAGGAGATGCCAGAACTTAGAGATCACAACACAACTGTGCAAATAGGTGAGATTGCCAAAAATAATGAATAGAGCATTTTAGGTATAAAAGGCCCATCTCCAGTTGTGGACTTGCCCCATTTTGACCTGATCAATGGCATGGTCCCTGATTACATGCATTGTGTGTTACTGGGGGTTTGCCGGCAAATAGCCACTTTATGGTTTGATTCCAAAAGCTACAGTCAACCATGGTATATTGGGTTGAACACTGCAAGAGTGGATGGAAATCTTTTAGCTATCAAGCCTCCAAGCATTTTTTTTCCCGAATCCCACGGTCTATTGTTGAGCGAAGGTTTTGGAAAGCTCACGAATGGCAGAACTGGCTTTTATATTACAGTTTGCCAGTCCTGAAAGGGATACTTCCAAACAAGTATCTTTGCCACTGGGCTTTACTTGTGGAGGGTGTGAGCATTTTGCTAGGTTCAGACATTAGCCAAGAGGATATTGACCATGCTCATGAGGCTCTTGAGCTCTGTGTTAAATCAGTTCAGTCTTTGTACGGCGAAGATCAGATGACCTACAATGTCCATTCACTCCTGCATTTGACTAAGAGTGTTGAGAATGTGGGTTCTCTCTGGGCCCAGTCTGCTTTCATGTTTGAGAACTACAATGGCTACTTGCTCAAGCAAGTGAAAAGCAGTAATGCAGTGCCTCAGCAGCTTTGCAAAAGGGTAGCATGGTCTCGCGCACTACCACGCATAGCTAAGGCCTGCTCATCTAATGATGTCTCACCTGAAATGAAATCATTCTACACAGAAATGACCTCCAGTAAACATCATGCAAGGAAATATGCTAAATATGACAGGGTGAATGCACTTGGAGTGCCAAAGATTAGGCGGGTGTCTGAGGGCTGTGAGGGCTACTAAAAAAACGCCAAACTGTACAGCCCAATTGGCCAAACTTTCATCAAGGCTGACTGGCTCATCTGCCTGCTCAGATTCTGATTCAGAGTCGGGCTCTGAAACATGGTGTCTTTCAGTCACTTCATCATACACGCCATCATCAGGGCAATCAGGAAAAGAATTGCCTAAATTGTCATCTATCTGAGGGAGTCTTGAGTCATTGCTGCATTGTGTGTCAATGATAATGGAATATGCATCATCTTTGTGAGTCGGTTCTGGTTCTAACAGACAGTCTTCTGCAATATCATGCAGTCATTTTTCGAGGGAAATGCGAGCCCTCCTTCTGACTCCAGAGCTTGTTAAAGGTGGCTCCCTCCTTTTCATTGCCTCTATAAAAAGAGTAATTGTGAAAAAATGTGAAAAATAATTCAACTGTAATTGTCTTTAAAAAGTACAATATAACGTGGAGGCAAACAACACTGCTCTGTAAAAAAAAAAAGTCTAGGTAAAGTTGCACACACAACTAAGATGCCAAAAAATATAAGAAAGCCATGCAATGTTCTTTCACTTTCAAGCAAGCCCTCTAGTTTTAATTGATGCTATATTGTAATACAATGCATGAAAGAACCAAAGAAATGCTACAACTGATAGCTGAACTTACTGCAGTTTACAGACAGACACAATGTATACTAAATACATTAATTCTGATTCAAAGGCATTTAAATAAGAGGGAGTGATTAGAGGAGAATATTATATTAGCATTATTTATACAAAAAAAAAAAAAATATATATATATATATATATATATATGTAAAATGTTTTAAAATGCAATTTATCCCTGTGTTTACCAAAAAAGACAGTAATTACTCCAATCTTCAGTGTCACATCATCTTTCAGAAACCATTCCAATTGCTACTAAATAAATATTTATGATTATTATCATTACTGAAAACAGCTTTTACTGCTTAACAGTTTTGTGGAAACAAAGATACTACTCAAACATTTCTGGTATTTTCTGGTATATATCAAAGATGACAGTGAAGACTTCATAAAAGTAAAAAATAAATGTTTCTAAAAGCTCTAATGAATTTAATAAATTTAATAAATGCAAGTAAATGTTGTTCATCACAGTGGCAGGCAGCACAAATGTCAGTAATTATAAAAATAAAAAAAGAAATGTTACCTCAGCAGCAAATCATCATAAGATAATGACTTCTGAAGAATCGTGACACTGAACACTGGGGTAATGATGCTGAAAATTCAGCTTTGCTTAACTGGAATAAATTACATTTAATACATGAATACATTATATTAAAATAGAAAACAGTTATTTTAATTTGAAATAATATTTAGCATTGTTTGTTCTATATTTTATCAAATAAATGCAGACTTGGAGAGGATGATGCTTTAAGAGATTTCTTTCAAAAACATGAAAAAAATTATGTTTCCAAACGTTTCTGTACATATCTATTTCTTTCACACTGTATAACTAAAAATTAGGGGGGTTTTTTGCGGGAGGCCTACCTTTAACCTTAATTAAAGGCATTCAGATTAACCTTTAATGACAGCGTCTCTCTAACATCACAATGCAGCAAACTTCAACCGTGAAAATTAAGAGACAGTTAAAACGATTCTCTTACACATAATGACCGACTGAACACATAGGAGTTATAACATCAAAAAGCAAAAAACTCCCAGCCTTTTCAGTTAAGGACTACACAACGCAATCAATATGAAATTAGTTTGACCACACAGTGTGACTTAAACTTTGTGAAGATTTTGAGGTAGGATATTGTGGCTGTGTTTTCAACTTCAGAAAAATCCACGCGCTCGGTTCAAATGATGCGGCCTCAATCTAAATTAAATCACTTATTTAACATTGAATCAACATAGAAACATTATCAAATCAATCCTGCTTTTTACTCCTTTCAATCAGAGAACATGCAGGACTGCAATTAATATGGTTTTAAAATAAAAAGGTCACTCAAAGTAAACAACATCAGTCAGTTTACATGCAAAGATATTTATTTTTGCCCCCACACTATTTGAACAGGAAAATAACATTATATTCAAGTAAAACAAGTGATTCCTTATTAAAAAATAAATAAATAAACAACAACAACAACAAAAAAAACGTGGTGACTTCAAAACACATAGGCACGGATTCACAGACAGGGCTTAGCTTAAGCCAGAACTAGGCCTTAAATTAGGATGCTTAAACAGCTTTTATAAAAATGCAATAAATAAACATTACTGGTGTGCATCTTGAGACAAAACAATGGCAATGACATGAAGATCTGTCAGAGCAAGTTATTTTCAGTTAAGACAGCTCAAACATGTATTTTAGTCTGGGACTAGCCTTGTGAAACTGCGAGACAGAGCTTAAAATACAATTTACATACAAATTATGGTCAAATGAATGACAAAGTGACTTAATTACATGGAACAGTTAATTCTGAATTTATAAAGCAAATGCCAGGAGAAGAGCCTGTAAAACTGACAACATATAGGCCTAACAAATGCAAACTGCATCTGCAAAATGGAAGTAAATGCAAATGAAAACTCACCATCAAAGACAGAAACACTAAAGTACTACAGACTGAAACATTACCAGTTTGCTGTTTAGGACTTGAAGCTTTTCACGGATTGAAGCAACTTTTCTGATTCAAAAAATATGTCTTTACTCCTCATTAAACGGATAGTCTGATGAACTCAGGGCTTTCCACCACAAGGCAATGACCACAAGCCGTTCAGGACCACAACGGAGCCATTTTTGCACCGTCACAGCAGGCCTCCTTTTTCTCATCTTTCCCTTGTTGTTGTTAGGAATCTAAAGTATAAAAACAAACAGGATGTTAAACCTGCACAATGTTGTAAAGCACTTGATTAGTAGTAGTAGTGTATAACTGAAAGAAGGTGGGTCCTAAGTATTTGGAAATGTGACAATGTACTACAAAATTAAGTGCAAATTGAAATTTGATAAAAGGTTTACATTCAAGCTAAAACATGGTGAATTCAAATTTAAGACCATTTAATTTTAATATAGAAATTAAGCACCTATAGACATGTTCCAAATCTGTATGAGTTTCTTTCTTCTGTTGAACATAAAATAAGAGATTCTGAAGAATGTTGGGAACCAGTTGACGGTAGCCATTAACTTCCATAGGATTTTTTCCCTGTACAATGGAAGTCAATGTTTTCCGTCAGCTGTTGGGTTACCAGCATTCTTCAACATATCATCTTTTGTAAAAAAACAAAAACTGATACAGGTTTGGAACAACAGTTTTGAGTGAACTGAAGGCCTGTTCACACCAAGGATAATAACACTAAAGATAATGATAAAGATAGAGTTCTAAAAAGCAGATGAGTGTGCTTAGAATAAACAGATGAACATAGTTATCTTTAAAGTTATCGCTCTTGGTCTGAACGGCCTTAACCCTTAATAATCATATTAGGCCATTTTGCAATTCCTGTTTTTTTCTGTCTCCAAATTTAAGACCTCTTGAAAACATAACTAAGGCTTTTCTCATTCCATTTAAGATACTTAAGACTTTTAATGGATTTAAATTTGATCAAACTGAATTTAAGACCAAAGGACCCATGTGGAGACTTACCATGCACATCTTGGAGCCTGGTGTCTCTAAATGAGTTTTGTTGTTGTTCATGCTGATCTTTCGGTCTCCTACGGCCCAGTTCATCTGAGAAGCCGGCTCACTGGTTAGAGTACAGCCCAGCATCCTCATATATGCCTCAACTGATGTTCCTCCAACAGCAAAACAGCCAACCTATAAGTGTGTCAGGAACATATTTGCACAAAACATGGATAGGTTACAAATAAATGTCATGGGAATGTAGTTTCAGTGTTGTTTCATGCTTTTGTCAATAAATAAATAAATAAATAAAACAAAAGTAAATAAATCTTAATGTAAATTACCATCACACATCTGTCATCTTCACTTTGAAGAATCTGCTCTGGTAGCTGCGTCTCATGAAGCCCCAGACCTCCAGACACTAGTTCAGCCAGTATTCCAGTCACTTCAGAAGAAGCAATGGGAAAGCAGTTTGAGAGAAAAAAAAAAAAACAGTATATCAACAACTTCTATGATACACAGCCTTAATTTTTCATAACCCTTAGTGTAGAGTTTCTCAGGCCCCCTCCCAGAATGTTAGAGCTGAACCAGGTGTTTAATTAATGAGACATATAAAACATTCTGGGAGGACTGGAGATGAGTCTATGCCTCTTTTACCATTTACTGCTGCAGCTTAAATAAATATCTTAAAAAGCATCTTACATCCCTTTACAAAATAAAAGATTGTATTAACATTAAGATGCTTTAAGACATGTATTTTATACATTTAATAATGACTTGCCTTTTATTATTAACCTTGATCCAGGAGAGTCCATCCTCTGACCTAGATTTAAAAAGGTAAAAGTAAAAATTAAGAGTATGCAACACCTGTCACAGGTAACAATCAGCAGAAATTCATTCTTACCTGATGTGAGCAAACCAAGGAAATGTCCCTCTGATGGGCCTACAAAAAGAGAAAAATGAAGAATGAAAAACATAGCTATTAGGTTAACCAAATATCGGTTGTAATTGGTTTTGTGTCTTCTGGTGTGTCACAGGTGTACAGTAAAACAAAATGAATATATAAAATTATTCACATAACATAAAAATTGCATAAAATCAAACAATGCAAGGTTTTCCCTCCCACGAAATTCAAATAAGGTCGATGGCATGAATAAGTTTGTAGACATATGTTTTACTTTTTTTTTTTTCTCAGGAAGAAAAGTAAAAATCGCGCTCAGCCTGAGTGTGCTGTCACACACAGTGTTCAAACACAAACATTACACTCTCACTACTGTGTCTGGTAGGGTTTGGTGGAAAAACAAAGTGAAATATATTTAATAAACTCTTACCTCGGCCGCTCGTTGGTCTGGACGCGCGTTCATGAGACTCGTCGCAGTTCACTCGGACTTGTCCAGAAAAACACATCAGTTGTAACGGAAGATGAATAGTGAAATACACATGAAATGAAATCACTGCTACTTCTTTTCTCTGAGGTGAATCCGTTGTGTTCGTAGCTAAGTAAAGGATCAGCATCTGTCAACTGTCCTCATATAAAGGGAACTCACTGTAAAGAAAGTAAGTTAAGTTACAAGGATTTTTTTATATATAATTATTTCTAAGCATTATGTTTTATGTCAAGTTTTTTTTAGTAATCTTTTATTACTTACCTCTAAAAAAAAAAAAAAAAAAAACTATGCCGTTGCCCTTTAGGCCTGTCTCCGTCCGTTTCGCATTTGAAATCTGTTTTCCCGCGCTTTGATTTGATTGGCGGTTGGCAGCAGCTTTAGCTGCATTACTGTCCCCTAATGGACTGCATTGTGACTCATGAAAAACCCTCTGAATTCTCTCTATTCTCTCTATTAACATGTATTCTTAGGTAATTCATTAAATGTATGTAAACTCCACATGATTTAAATCTAATAATTATAATGAATATATAAATTATAAATAAAATAAATTATAATTATAATTTAAATGTTTAATTATAATTTAAAAATATTTTGATTTAAAAATAATTCATTGGAGCATTTAGTCATTATCAGTCTCTGGCTGAATGTACTCCTCTAGCTAGCCAAAAACAGGTAATGAACACATTAATTACTAATGTAAAAACATTACTACTACTACTGCTGCTGCTAATAATAATAATAATAATATTAATAATATCCAGCTGGTTTATCTGAGTTCTATCTAATGGTTACAGTTCTTTGTTAATCCACACACTCAGCAGACAGTTTTATTTATTTAACGGAGCTGCTAGTGGTGACGAGTTTACAAAATTGACAGAATTTATTGTTTGATGAGCATGTACTCACTACATTTCAGGAAAATGTACCATATTTAAGTGTTGAATGAGGGATTGAGAGTCTAAAGTTTCACCAGTGAAATCCTGACCAAAAATCAACATTGATTCAATATTTGTCTTTTCAACACTGAAAAGCATTGAATTATCAACATTGATCCAATATTATTTAGCATTGAATTTTCAACCTCAACCAAAATGATGATTCTGATGGAATTTCAACATTGAATCAATGTCACCTTGCTATCTGGGTTTGACATTCTTAACTCGCGCTGGACTCGAAAAAAACACGCTCGTTTCGGACGCGGCCCGGATCTGCTCTGCGACAGTAGTTCCCGCCCACTGAAACCGGGCCCGGGCTGGATCCGTGTTACAGCACTGAAACGGATGTGACTGTAACGCGGATTTGCCGGTTTGAAACGGATCCGGCACAGAGTCAGCTGCTGTCTGGGTCAGTAACTTCTCAATCTGTTTCTTTTCAGGATAAAAGTGAAGCAGCTGGAAGTTTAGTTTGGTATATTGATGTCCAATTATTAATTTTAATGCACATTCATTGTATTAGGATCCTGGATCGCTGGCCTGCTTTAAAATGGAGTCACAGGTAACAATATTTTTCTTAGCACACTTGAACATATGTCTTATATTGAAAGGGACAGTTCACCCACAATTGAAAGTTCTGTAATTAATTACTCACCCTCGTGTTCTTACAAACCCGTAAGACCTTCGTTCATCTTCAGAACACAGGTATTCTTGATGAAATCCGAGAGCTTTCTAAGCCTGCATAGACGGCAACGTAACTGAAATGTTCCCAGCCACAGAAATGTAGTAAGGACATGGGTAAAATACTCCATGCTGACGCAGAACACGCATGCTTGGAGCCTTGTTTACAAGCAGAGGAATGCACATGGTGCTCTCCATAATGGTGGAGGATGGTGACTTGGAGGAGAAGAACTGTAGAATAAGGTCGTTATTTTTGTTTTCTTTGCACACAAAAAGTACTCTCGTAGCTTAAATTAATGGTTGAACCACTGATGTCACATGGAGTATTTTACTGATGTCCTTACTATGTTTCTGGTCCTGGGAACATTTCAGTTACGTTGCCGTCTATGGAGGGTCAGAAAGCTCTCCGATTTGATCAAAAATCTCTTAATTTGTGTTCTTACAGGTTTGGAAGCGACATGAGTCATTAATGACAGAATTTTCATTTTTGGGTGGAGTATCCCTTTAAAGTAATAGTTTGTCAAGAAATGAACATTTGCCATTAATTTACTCTCTCTCTGGACGTGCAAGAAGTAGCTGATGTTCTTTCTTCAGTAGAACAAAAGAGAATTTGTAGTTGAACTCATGGTCCTTGGTGATTCGTAAAATGCAGCTCAACGGGTGCCGTCACATTGCGAGTCAAAAAAACATCAACAAGCAATAGAAAAGTAATACCCATGGTGGCACAAGAAATCTTGAGCTCCAGACTCTGGTTTTCCTGGTCATAATGTAATAATGTGTTGTCTGCGTCTGCTTTTTGACCAAAGTGGTGGCACCTGTTGACGTGAATTTTATGAACCACCAAGGACCATGAGTTCTGTTGAAAATCATCTTCAGTGTTCTACTAAAGAAAGAAAGCAGCCTGCATCTTGGTTGGCCGAAGGGTGAGTAAACTGACAGCAAATGTTAATTTTTGGTTCTTTTTCAGTGTCGGGTTTATACTTGTAGTTGACAGTCGAAGTTCAAAAAACATCGTTATTTTGCAGGTTTTTTTTTTTTTTTTTTTTTTTTTAAACAGTACACTGTACATATACCTTGGCTTAATCGCTTATTAATTTGTGCAGATCTGCTCCGAGTTTCTCAAAATTATGAACATCATCCTGAAGAACCAGAAATAAAGTTGATCCCACAGGACAAGTGTCTGAAGCACTGAGTCAGCTTTTCAGGATGTGTGACGCTTCAGGTCAGTGGTTACTCTTCTTAATGGCTGATAAAGAAACTAGGGTTGATTTTGAGTGATTTCGGTTGTGTTGTCATACATACAGAAGCTTTAGGGTGATGCATAATGTTCTGTGGTTGTGCGGATCAGATTCTATGTTAAATCAAGATTCTCACACTCAAGTCTCTAATTCTCACACTGAAGGTAATACTGACGTTCATGTGTGACGAGCTGCTGTCCTCCGGGCTCCCTCCACCTGTCTGCTTGAGGATGACTCCAACCTTCTCCAGATGTGGGACGTAAGTGATTGTGTTGCTTTTAAGCCTATGACACACGGGGCGACTTTTTGAGCAATTTTGCTGGGCAAAACATTAGACACAGTACACACGACCGATCTAAAGTATCTGGATGGAGATTGGTTGCCCATTCTCAATGGGGAAAGTGCCCAAGCAACATCGCTCAAAAAAGTCACCCTGCTCACCCTTAGAAATGCTGCCTAGTCCTCATTTACACTCTTTTGCAGAACACCATAGAATTACTACAATAATAAAGGATATATTCAAAGCCTGGAACTACAGCCTGAATGGCATCTGAGTGGCAGGAGAGATTGTTGGATAACCAAACCGTTTTTGTTCGAACTGGCTTCCACAGGCTTTCATGGAAAAAATATTATGAAAATCAAGGCAACCTGAAACTGTTCGGTAATCAACAATCTCACCTTCCATTCAGATGTCATTCAGGTTCCAGGTTTTGAATATAGGCTATCAATTATAATTGTAGTTTATTGTATGGGACATAATGGTTTGGAGTAGATGTAAATATATGTCACTAATTAAGCAGTCAGCCTTTGGAAGTTTAGAGTAACATTGCTCTGTTTTTGTCTTCAGGTAGAACAATCTGATGAACCGGACGCTGATGATTTATCCCTTCGTTTCCTCTCCGTTAGTGACAGTTCAACAGTTGCCACGTTCTTCGGCTCAGAGAAGACTGAAATTGTACTTTGGGTAACATAGTTAACGATTTCCCCACGTTGGCTCTAGGGCTGGTCCGAATATCATTTTTTGAGCTTCGAAGCTTCGGTAGTAATCAACACTGAATATTCGAAGCTTCGGAGGGAGGGGGCTGAACATATTCTTCTCTCTAATAAAGGCAGGAATCTCTGTGTGTCTGTCTGTCTGTCTGTCTGTTTGCATTTTTATTATGTCGAGAACCGTTCATCTAATTGACTTCACACGTGGCGGGTGTGTTGCTGCGGACCCAAGGAAGTGCAGTGTGGCGTTTTGGTGCAATATGGACACGCGGCACGTTCAGAATTAATAAACTTTTAATAAATTACAGAACAGTATGAGCCGGAAGCGGCGCACCTCCCCCGGGCAGGGCTTATATACTCCGAGAACGGACACTGCACTAGTGATACAAAACACACAGGTCTGTTAAGAGCAATACTTTTAATAAGGTAGCCTGACATTTTTCTAACAAATCACTCCCAAATCAGAAATTAGCAGCACAGTAATTACACCGCAAAGGGTAGGCTATTTAAATAAAAGAAGAACGAAAAATAAATGAATGAAGTTCAACGAACTGTAATAAATAAAGAACACGGTAGCATACTGTAAATAATAGCATCACACATTTTAATTAAAGTTTAAATAAAATAAAAAAAAATGTTCTGACTGCTTTACATTCACAAGTATTTTCCAAGCAAATTAAATGCACATTTTTATCGTGTGTAAAATTACTGATTAACATGGTGGATAAAAGCAGCTCGTTTTTTTTTTTTTTTTTTACACCAATAATCTACTTACAGAACTACAGTGATTTTTCATACTTGATGTGCTGTTGTGGTAGGCCAGTTTCAAATCGCGTATATTTGGCACATTGCCTTTATCTTGTTCTCACTCAATTTAAAGCTGAGGTCTTTGGCATTTTTGTCTTCTCAAAAATGAATCTCTGAAGCATGACGTTCACTCATGGGCGATTCATATTGAAGCGTGAATGAGAACTGTTTCGCGGTGGATGCCAGGTGTTCAAAAATAAAAAGAATATTCGAATCTCAAAATTGAAAATCGAATGCCAACCCACCGAACGAATATTCGAATAATCGACTATTCTGGTCCAGCCCTAGTTGGCTCATGCATTTGTCACGCTTTTTGGACTAACGCCCACCTTGGATCCAAGTTCCCCAAAAGAGCAGGACAATACATTTGACTTTACTCAGAAACTCTTGATGGGTCTGGAGGATGGGAAGCTGAGACCTGGAGTGTTGGGTCTTAAAAATGAACTTTTGTCAGTAGAGTTTCCTCAATGTTTGAACAAAG
Source organism: Spinibarbus caldwelli (assembly GCA_039654775.1). NCBI lineage: Eukaryota > Metazoa > Chordata > Actinopteri > Cypriniformes > Cyprinidae > Spinibarbus > Spinibarbus caldwelli. The sequence goes on from JBCAMP010000304.1 coordinate 878,884, forward strand.
CTCTTTTACTTGACATTTCATTTAAACGTTCACTTCTGTCACTTTTAGTTTATTGTGTATTTATTTATTTATGTTTACATTATTTGTCTAGTATTTAATTTGCAGAACATTTTCTCAGTTGATTTTCTGGAATGGTATAAGTACAGTACCGTGTGTTGCTACAGATGGTCTATTATTGGGAGATGAGAGGGTCTGTGGTTTTAATGCTGAAGAAAGCTTAACCACTAACTCATGTGACGTACCTCAGCCTATAGTGTAATAGCAGTGGCGTCCGCGTTCAGAGTTTTTGAGTTGGTTTACGTCCAAAAAAAAAAAAAAGTTTACGTGGCATAGTTTAATTGTTAATGTGGGTTAGAGTGTTCCTCTTGTGATGCCTTGCACTTATATCGCTAGAAAACATATTTAATATGTATTTTTTAATATATAATAATGTTTAATAATTACTGACACTGCTGTGAGAGGAGCCTGCGCATCACTGCAGCATGGATATGTTGGTGGATAGTACCAATAAACATCTTGCAATGCTAAAAAATACGTCTTGTCATTCATTTTTGAATCCTGTAAGCAGGCTTAAAGCCTGCATTTACAATAATAAAAAAAAGTCTGAAAGATGAAAAATTATGTTTAAATTATATTTCGTAGATAGATAGATAGATAGATAGATTACGTTGTCGCGACTGTGTTAGCTGGGTGCGCCTCATATTCGCGCAGGCTACAGTTGAAGAGCTTGCGTTGTGAGAACAAACATCTGACAGAACAGGAAAGTTTGTTTTACTGAGATAGCCTATAACAACATCTCATCAGACCGCAGTTGACTGTTGTTTTATTGAAGCTCATTTGGCACCTGTGCCTTTTCTGTGCTTGTTTGACTCGCGCGCTGAGGGAAAGCTGAAGTGCGCATCTGAAAAGTCTCCCGTTTGTTGTAGTCGTAAAGAGAGATGGCGGTTCCGCGTCTTAATAAGTTTATATCAGTGGTGTTCCGTCCATATAAGCTGCGAATGCGCCGCATACCCAGGCCGTCTGAGAGAATGAGTTCATGGGCTAATTAGTATAAACACGATTATAAGTTGACCCCGCGTTCTCAGTGTTTTGCTGGTATGCGGCTGATTTCATGCGCGAGGTAAGCTGTCCGAGAAGCGCTCCCCCAAGCGGAAAAATGCGCTGTTGCTGCCAGATCTCAACTGCCGAAAATGGGCTCTATGCACGGTCACTTCCGCGTTTTTCCTAGGACCCTTAATTACATCTGGTTCTGCGCCGGAAGCCATTGTTCTTAACGAAGAGCTTTCAAAATGACGAGGAGAAGATGACTTTTCAGTTTACAAGAACTTCCCTGAATTATTGTAAATGCTGTCCATCGCATTGCGAGTCTGCCAGCTGTCACACCAAAACGGAGAAAGGCATTTTAAAGAGTTTCAAGTTACATCGACAACATTAGGGTGAGTATTGTGCTGTCGTCTTCTAGCAAATCCAGCTAACGTTAATAAGGCTGGATAATGCTGCATGACTTTTGCGCCGATTTGATCAGCACTTAAATAGAGTTTAGCTTTAAACGCCATTCACTTTAAGTTTTATGATCCCTAAGAGATAGTAGCAATAACAACAGAGCTCCCGGAAAGTTAATCCACGGTTGTTTGCATCTGTCATGTGGCTCTGATAGGTGTTTGCTGTGATGAACCTCTTCAATTGATAAAGTATTTTAAATACTGTAACGTTACCTATTTTTAGATTGCCATATATCATAATACGCCTTAATTCTGACAGTTTATACTTATATTTTCAATTATTTTATTATCTGTACCCTGAAGCTTGAATTGATTGTTTACATTTAATATAGCAGTTTCTAACACAAACATGGTGAAGCTGTTCAGAAATGGTTAAGGGATAGGGACATCATTTTAAATATTACTGAACAGTGTCTTGTGTTTGTAATATTATACAGATGATTAATTCTTCATAATTTAATTCAAAATATATGTTCATTTACAATGTAACAAATTAAAGTGCAACTGAAAGTAATTCAAATTGCATCTGAATTCAATTCAGTAATTCAATTTAATTATCTGCACAGATTGTTCCTCCTGTACATAATTGCACTGAAATGGAGCAGAGTTGGCACTAAACTTGAACAATGGTAAGTGTAAGAGAATTATCAATTACTTTAATGAATGACATATATAATTAATAAACTTTGATTGATAATATTAGCATGCTCCATTGGTATACCTAGAGAGTCAAGCCAGGGCCTGTCAGTGGGATGGTGGTCCTGTTTGCAAGACTCACTGAGACAATAAGGTAGGAGCAGACTGTAAATGTATCACAGTCTAACATTGTTACATTATCCTTTCATATCTTGCTGTATTCATAATATATAACATGCCTATATGATTAGGCCTTGCAGAAAAAGACAAAACACAATCATAGTGGATATGGTACTGTTCACAATGTATGCAACATTTTTATGGTCAATTTACCCTGTACCTTTGTTTGTTTTTTTTTCTCAGGAGAACACTTGTCTCACCAACGAGCTGCCTGACCTATCAGTCCTTCAAGTGGCAGAAGACCATTACACTATCACAGATATTAATATTTAATGTATTAGTATTTTACATAAACATTACACTATCAAAGTCACTTATATTCACATGGTATCAATGTTTATTATATTTACATGTTTAGATTACACTGGTGAGCAAGAAACAGTATTGAAGTTATATATATATATATATATATATATATATATATATATATATATATATATATATATATATATATATTATATTTACATTACATTCAGTTTACATTTTATATAACAGTTTGTCAAGTCAAGTCAAGTCACCTTTATTTATATAGCGCTTTTAACAATACAGATTGTGTCAAAGCACTTAACAGTATCAAATTGGAGGATAGAGTGTCAGTAATGTATAATAATAAGATTAAACACTCAATTTTCAGTTAAAGGCATTTCATTATTGAATTCAGAGATGTCATTGTCTAGCTCAGTTTAGTTTAAATAGTATCTATGAAATCAAATAGACGATAATCATTAGAAATTAAGTGTCCCCATATAGTTTGTACAAATAAAAACACATTAATTAAAAGTGTATTGTGTAAGAACAGATCTCTCTGTGGAAGACCGCCTGAAAGGTGGACCACGAAGAGGAAGAACTCATCGATGGGCTGCAGAAACTGACACTGTCAAAATAAATTTTAAATAATTATGATACATATAATGCATGTAATGTGTGCATCAAAAGAAAAAAATAAAATATAACATTTATTTTCTATCTCTGTCGCAAACAATACAATATCAATATTTGCCATTGCATTGCTTGTTATTCCAAATTCACTCCTCGTTATAGCTGTCCCTTGCTCTGGTCATACGAAACATGTTGTTGGATGCAGGTTCACCAAGTCTCCAAAAGTCCATTGGGTGTATCTCATCTTGTTTGCAAATCTAGATGAGATGCAAAACATGTTTTCAGAATATACACACCACAAAATCTAATAACAATGCAAGTTAGTTTGTCTACACTGAACCTGAAGCTTACTTTAAAAAAAATGTATGGTTGTAATGCATTGACATGCAAGTACTTTTTTAAGTGAATTGTCTAATAACTAGTTAACATGTATTGCCCAGACCCACACAAGAGGTTTTAAATAAACAGGCAAACACAGCGGCCCTGTTCACAATAGGCATACAATGTGTTCGGTAATATAGTAAATTATTAGGTCTTACCTGATGTAGAACCACTTATTGTGATTTTCTTCATCCAGGAGATGTTGCTGGGACAAAACAGGACACAGCAATAGCGGGACAAACCACCCTCACGGATGTTTAAACTTTATGGAACTCTTTGTTAAATAAGTTTTGTATGATATTACTATGGTATACTTACTGTGTTATATTCTAACAATACAAGTTATAAATATTAGTTTATATTAATCGTTCACTGACAAAAGATTGCAGCTGGTAACGCATTCACGCTATGGTTGAATGTAGACCGGAAGCTTGTAAGCGGCCTGAGATTTAACCGGAAATACGTAGGCTACGTCCCGTGCATAGAGCCCATTACATTGTGTTTGATGCAAAACTAACCCGAAGAAATCATATGAAAAAATATATCATAACTGTATATTTTCATGCTTTCTCAAGCAAAGCAAATTTTGAAAGTCCACTAAAAACATATCTGGTCATAGACAATGTTGAAGACGTTATTGTCAACATGCCTAAGTAGTAAATAAATAAATAAATAAATAAAATTATAAAAATGTATATAAAATTTGAAATAATAACAAACATCAGAAAAAAAATAGGAAACAATACCTTTGTTTTCCGTATACTTGTGTCGCTTACAGTTAAAGTCCTTCTGTGATTTTATTGTTGTTTGCAACGTTACTTCCAAGATGGCGCCAGTGTACCCGGCTTGCCGTCTGTCTGTCTTCCGTTTGTCTCAAGTTGGTGTACCTGTGGTACCTGTTCGTCTGACATCTGTGCTGTTCGTTTTATGCATGATTTTGCACTGGTTCCATGCAGTTTCAGTGCTCACCTACGATCGTCAAGCTTTACTTAATATAAAAAGCTGTATGGGAGTTTACCGTGGTTTGTGCCCTGTTATGCATTCTCATTCTCAATCCTCGTTCAATCAACCCGCGCTGGAGTGAGCTCGCCAGTTACCGTGCTGTGTTCCTACCTTAAGGAAGCGCCGCAGGAAGAGAGGTAATCGTGCTGGTGTTCGTGTGAGAATCAGAAGGGCAATTGCTTCTTCCACACAGTCTTCGATGGAGTTTCCTCTGGATAGTAGGAGCTTGGAAGGTCTTCAATTGTCGCGACGTTCATGGGATTACAGATATGTTTTTCATCTCCCGGTTTTTCCGGATTTTCACTCATCTATTTTTTCTGCTCCTCCGCGTTTACGGATTCGTCAAAGAGGAGTGAACTGTTCAAATCTTCGCCAATTGGACCATGTTCAACATCTGGATTTGGACTCTGTTATGCTCCTTTGAATATGGCCTTAGTTAACGCTAGGTCTGTATGCAATAAAACTTTCATTTTACATGACTTTTTTACCCGTAGGATCTGGACATTTTGTTTTTGACTGAGACTTGGGCCGGTGCTGGTGAGTTGTCAGTTTTTGAAGAACTTTGTCCATCGAACTGTCGTTTTATAAGTACCCCAAGATCTGTTGGTAGGGGTGGTGGGGTTGCAATGGTTTTTAAACAATCACTTAAAATTCAATCAGTTTCTGCTCAGACTTTTTCATCGTTTGAAGTACAGTGTGTGGCACTACAGTCTACTTCATCCGTGCTGTTATGTGCTCTCATCTATAGGCCTCCTAATTTTGGAAGTACTTTTACAAGTGAGTTTTCAGAATTTTTAACTTCTGTTGCTCCGTTGTATGATCGTATGTTGCTACTGGGTGATTTTAATATACATCTTTGCTGCCCGGGGCGTCCTTTGGTTGCTGAGTTTTGTAATATCTTGGACTCGTTTGGTTTTTCTCAACATATAAATCAAGCAACTCATGTCCTTGGTCACACACTTGACCTTATTATGTCATATGGTTCTTCTGTAGTTGATGTTTTCATTGATGAGGCTTCCTTCTCCGATCACAAACCCATTGTTTTTAAGGTTCCTGTTGTGTGTTCTGCTATTGTGAATAAGCCTGTTGGTTTTTATTCTCGTTTTATAAACACACTGACTGTTTCTCAGTTCAGTGAACATTATCTGTCTAATGCTGTTGAAGAATCTATCTTGCATGCTGCAAAGAAGTCCTTTGGGCCTGACGATTTGATTTCTCTTTTTTACACAGATTGTACTAATATCTTAGATTCGATTGCTCCTTTTAAAATGAAACAACCAAAGATAAAATCTTATTACTGGTTGGATGACAACGCTCTCTCTCTTAGACAAGCGTGCCGCAAAGCAGAGAGGAGATGGAAGCATGATCGGCTGACTGTGTCTCTCTTGAGATTTTTAAAGAGTGTCTGGTTAAGTTTCAGAGCGCTGCTAAGTCAGCTAGATCAAAATATTTTTCAGATCTGATTTCTGCACATTGTCATAGACCTAGGATTTTATTCTCCACAATAAATTCAGTAATTAATCCGAATTCCCAGTTTTCTAGGGAGCCGTCAGCAGGGCTCTGTGAGAAATTTTTGACATTTTTTGTTGATAAAGTGAGTGCTATTCACATATCTTTTACTTCTCAGCTCTCAGATCTGTCTTTGAATTTGCCTGCTAGTCCATTTTTATTTTGCCATTTTCAACATGTCTCTTTAATGGAACTCTCTGATCTCGTTAACAAAATGAAGTCTACTAACTCCTCACTGGATGTTGTTCCCCCTGAGATCATAAAAGCAGCCTTTCCAGTAATTGGCCCCAGTATCCAAGTGTTGATTAACTCATCTTTGGACACTGGTGTGGTTCCAAATTGCTTTAAGCATGCGGTTGTTCAGCCTTTGCTTAAGAAGCAAGGTTTGGATGAAAGTTGCTTTAACAATTTTCGGCCTGTCTCAAAGTTATCATTTTTGTCAAAGCTTTTAGAAAAAGTTGTGCAATTACAGTTGATCACATTCTTAAATACAGCTAACTTATTAGAACCTTTTCAGTCTGGTTTCACTGCTTATCACAGTACGGAGTCTGCTTTGCTTAAAGTGTTCAATGATATTTTGGTTGCAGTTGATGCCGGTAAAAATGCGGTACTGATTCTACTTGATCTTACAGCTGCCTTTGATACCGTGGATCATAATGTTCTTATTGGGTGGTTAGAACATCTGATCGGTATCAGGGAGACAGCCTTACAATGGTTTAACTCTTATCTCAAAGACAGGTCTTTTTCTGTAGAGCTAGGCAAATTTTCCTCATCGTGTGCCCCTATTATTAGTGGAGTACCTCAGGGCTCTATTTTGGGACCGCTTCTTTTTAACTTATATATGCGCCCTCTAGGGGATATTATCAGGAAGCACAATGTTTCTTTTCATTTATATGCCGATGATACACAGTTGTATATCCCACTAAATGCTGGTGATTCCATTCAACCATTACTGGAATGTATCTCAGATATTAAAAAATGGTTATCAAATAACTTTCTCCAACTCAATGAGAACAAAACAGAAATTATTGTTTTTGGTCCCCAAAAAATTAGAATGAATATCATTAATGTGCTAGGCAATCATTTCCCCTCCATTTCCTCACAGGTTAAAAACCTGGGTGTTATCATTGACTCAGAATTATCTTTATCCAAACAAATTAATTCGGTTGTTAGGAACAGTTTTTATCAATTACGGGTCATTTCCAAACTTAAATCGTTTTTGTCTTTTCAAGATTTGGAGAAGGTTATTCATGCTTTTATTACCTCACGTTTAGATTACTGTAATTCTCTGTACTCAGGTCTTCCTCAGTCATCGCTTTCACGCCTCCAGTTGGTACAAAATGCAGCTGCAAGGCTGTTGACTGGGGCAAAGAAATATGACCATGTCACTCCAATTTTAGCTTCACTTCACTGGCTTCCGGTCCATTTTAGAATTCAGTTTAAGATTCTGTTGTTTGTTTTTAAAACTCTTAACAATCAAGCTCCATCTTATCTTAAAGATCTTTTTATCCCTTTGGCATCTACCAGACATTTAAGATCCACTGACAGGGCTCTTTTACATGTCCCTCGTTCCCGTTTGAAAACTAAGGGCGACAGAGCCTTCTCAGTCAATGCCCCCCGTCTGTGGAACCAGTTGCCACTAGACTGCCGCCTTGCACCTTCCATTACCATTTTTAAATCGAGATTGAAAACATATCTTTTTTCTTTAGCATTTTAATCTTACTTTGTTGTCTTATTGGCTGTCTTGTTTGCTTCTTTTCTGTTTTTCTTTTTCTCTTTTAAATTTATTTTACATTGTTAAGCACTTTGGATAGCTTTGCTATGTTTAAATGTGCTATATAAATAAAATTTACTTACTATTTACTTACTTGGCAATATTTTAAAGATATTATTATTATTATTATTATTATTATTATTATTATTATTATTTAATTTATTTATTTTTTTTATTTATTTTTTTTTTGGTATTTTGCATGGTCTATTATTGTCATCCGGGTGGGAGTTTTAACTCCTATTCACTGGGAATAAATAAATAAATAAATAAATAAATAAATCATTCAGTTGATGCAGAGACGTATAGACAGGGGGAATCCCCCATCTCCCCACACTCTGAATATTACGTGTCATAACGTTACTACGTGTAAATGTTGTTTGGTGAGTTTACTTGGAAAATCAGCTGTTTTCTAGCATTCAAATAATTATGGATAAACCTGAAACAATAGAAGAAGGATTGGAGATGAATTTCATTTACAAATAGCCTAAGGTAGGAATGTGCATACATTTAAATCGACACCTGCCACATGTCATAATCTTGGCACTCAGCATACTCAGTTAAAAAAGTCACCTCTCGCCACTGGTTTATAATAAATACATTTTTGAACTCATTAAAAATGTTTAAAACCATTATTAAAAAAAAAAAAAAAATGTTTCATTACATTATTTTAACAACTAAGCTTTTGATTATTTATAACATTTTATTAAAGAAGATTTTCAGAGAATAATTTCAGCAAAAAAATAATAATAAAAAAAATAAATCAATATTCGGCCCTATGCACTGCATTTACTGTATACCCCGTTTTTGTGCCACCGGGTGGCACCAAAGTTGCATTCTAACTCTAAACTAAACATCAACATCTTTATAAAGCAATATAAAAAGATACCTTCTGGTCCTCAGATGTATGGGTGTTTTAATTTGTAAATAACATCAGAAACATAAGCAAAATTGTAAATAAATAAATATGACTTCCCCTCCAGAAGTCTGCTAGTGAGCGACGCCTCGTGGTAATATCACAGAGAGGCTCAAAATCACTCTCCAGAACATTCACGTTCACCGCTCCTGGCTGCTGGAATGATCTTCCCACCCCTATCCGGAGTGTTGGATCCCTGTCAATCTTCAAGCAACAACTGAAAACTCATCTCTTTCAGCACTACTTGATTTCATCCTAAACTTAAAATTCCTTCTTATTATTCCTTCCCTTGCTAGCTTGTACTTGTTTGAACAATGCCTGAGACTTGTTGTTACGAGCACTTCGTCTGTCTGATTGCCTCTTCAAGATTAATCATTTTATGTATTCCCCAGTTGTAAGTAGCTTTGGATAAAAGCGTCTGCAAAATGATTAAATGTAAATATGTTTTGATTTACAGTAGAGAAAGAGAAGAATCTGCCCCAAACTAGCCAAAATATAACAAACAGAAATAATAAGATTGTGTCAGCATTTTCTATTGAAAGTAAATATGCTAATTACAGGGGGCATATTTAATAAACATTGTCAAAGTAGTTATCTGAATGAGATGGACACTTTTTTTTTTTTTATCCTGGCCAGAGGAGAACTGGCCCCCGACTGAGCCTGGTTTCTCCAAAGGTTTTTTTCTCCATTCTGTCACAGAGGGAGTTTTGGTTCCTTGCCGCTGTCGCCTCTGGCTTGCTCAGTTGGGGACACTTAATTTTTTACGATTAACGTCAATTTTATTTCATAGATACTATTTAAACTAAACTGAACTAGACAATGACATCTCTGAATTCAATAAAGAAATGCCTTTAACTGAAAATTGAGTGTTTAATCTTATTGTTATACATTACTGACACTCTATCCTCCAATTTAATACTATTAAGTGCTTTGACACAATCTGTATTGTTAAAAGCACTATATAAATAAAGGTGACTTGACTTTTCTGTTCATGTGGTTTTCCTCCACTCTCTCTTTCCCTCTCTCTCCTAGTCCTGAATGGTCTATAATCTATTTAAAATAATATTAGTTAGAAAAAAAATCATTAGGCTACATTGTAAATTTATATAGGGGTTGAAAAAAGTAATGTGAACACCTTCTTCACTCTTCTCTCCAAAACTGTCCACAGTAGTCTGATAATATCTCAGTCAGGTGATTGAGTTGACCAGAGCAGATGCTGAAGTTCATCTTGTCGCTCCAACTGTCCAGAATTTATTAGCATTTTTGCATTTTAGCACTGGTGTCTGTGATTGAAGTTTTAGTAATTGAAGCTTTTCATGGATGTGGCTTTGTGAAGTTCTCTGTGGAATTGGGGTGAATATTGAGGTTTTCTGTCACTTTGCATCAATAGTCTTGTGTTGTTTGGACACAATTCTTCTTAGTGTTTGATGGCTCCTGTCACTCGGTTTTCACCGCTATTCTTCTTCACACCCGAATAAAAGATAATCATTTGCTTTTTCATTGTAGTGTACACAAATATTATTAACCTCCATTGAAATGAGTGTTCACATTATTTTGTCCAACCCAATTCAACCCAAATTTATAGGTGAATGGTATTTAATGAATGATAGGGACTTGCTGATGATTAAAGTAGAATTATTGACATTTGATGAAGGGCAGTTTCTCAACCCGGTAAAGAAAGAGAAGCGGCTGCACCAAACCAGCCAAAGTAAAAGAAACAAAGCTAATGGATGAGAATATATCAGAAACAGTTACTGAAATTTGAAGAAATGCTAATTATTGTAATTATTGGAAGTAATTATTGGAAGGATGCAAAATGCTCTTCTCTTCATGTGGTTTTCCTCGTTTCTCTTTCTTCTCTCTCCTGGTCCTGACTGCTTCAGAGCTCTGAGAACAGCCACAAGACAAAACAACTGGATGGAGAGGAATATGAAGAACTGCACAAACAAAGAAATAAAGAAGAAGTTCAATCATTATTTTACCACCACCAGAGACAAAACCTGTCACCCAGACAAAAACAGAGCAGATCACTCTATATCTGAGAGGTCTGATCTTCAGAAAGGTTACAGGATGAAATCAAGTCACCTTTATTTATATAGCGCTTTTAACAATAAAGATTGTGTCAAAGCAACTTTCCATTATCAGAATAGGAAAATATTTAAATTTTTTTAAATATTTAAAATATGTAAAATTACAAGATTAAACACTCAGTTTTCAGTTAAAGGTATTTCATTATTGAATTCAGTGATGTCATCGTCCAGCTCAGTTCAGTTTAAATAGTATTTGTGCAATCATGTAGACGATATCGCTGGAAAATAAGTGACCCCAACTAAGCAAGCCAGAGGCGACAGCGGCAAGGAACCAAAACTGCATCGGTGACAGAATGGAGTAAAAAACCTTGGGAGAAACCAGGCTCAGTCGGGGGCCAGTTCTCCTCTGACCAGACGAAACAGCAGTTCAATTCCAACCGCAGCAAAGTCAGATTGTGTAAAGGACTCATCTGGTTCCCGTGGTCTTGTCCCGATGACTGTCTAGGAGACAAGGTCTTCACTGGGGATCAGTCTCTGGGGCTCATCTAGGTGTCCTGATCTCCGCTGACGTTCAGGGCTGTAGAGGTCATCTCTAGGTGCTGAAATATATATAAATATTAGAAGAGTATTACTGTATTATGTGTAAACCAGGTTAAAGGTGCCATAGGTGATTGTCTTCAGAAACATTTTTTGTTGTTCTGGTTGAAAGTCTCTTTACATCCTGATTGCAATCATTAAGTTGAGTGGTCTAAATGTATTCATCTGTATTTATATATTCTGTGGAAGATGTAGGACCTAGAAATGTCCGTCCAATCAAAACGTTTGGTCCGAGCGTTTTAATTGTCTCTCCTACCTGCCTGTCAACGTATGTATTTGCATACCTCTGCGCACCCTGTTCGCGCAGACAGGATACGTCATCAGCGCGATCACGCACACTGTGCAGACAGAGCGAGAATGGCAGGCAAACATCAACAACCTGATCTTCCTTCCTGGTATTGTAGTACTTTTACTAACTGTACTATAAAGTTTCCTCACCGGTGAATGACACATGATGTATGAATGAATGAATGAATGAGGCATTTATATAGCGCTTTCTTGTGTATTGCCATACACCCAAAGCGCTTTACAATCATGTAGGGGGGTCTCTCCTCAACCACCACCAGTGTGCAGCATCCACCTGGATGATGCGACGGCAGCCACAGGACAACGGCGCCAGTGCGCTCACCACACACCAGCTACAGGTGGAGAGGAGAGAGAGAGATAGAGCCAATCAAGTGGATGGGGATTATTAGGAGGCCATGACTGACAAGGGCCAGTAGAGGGAATTTGGCCAGGACACCGGGGTTACACCCTTACTCTTTACAATGAGTGTCATGGGATTTTTAATGACCACAGAGAGTCAGGACCTCGGTTTAACGTCTCATCCAAAAGACGGTGCTTGTTGACAGCATAGTGTCCCCGTCACTATACTGGGGCATTAGGACCCACACAGACTGCAGGGTGAGCACCCCCTGCTGGTCTCACTAACACCTCTACCAACAGCAACCTAGTTTTCCCAGGAGGTCTCCCATCCAGTTACTGACCAGGCTCAACCCTGCTTAGCTTCTGTGGGGAACCAATCTTGGGCTGCAGGGTGATATGGATGTAGCCCAGCGGTTCCCAATTCCAATCCTCACACTCCCCGCTCTGCATATGTTGCATGTCTATGTATGCTTTCCTGTAGCTTTCCTGTAGCTCAAATAGTAGAGCATGGCGCTAGCAACGCTAAGATCATGGGTTCGATTCCCAGGGAAAGCAAGAGCTGATAGAAATGTATAAACTGTAACTTGAATGCAATGTAAGTCGCTTTGGATAAAAGCGTCTGCATAAATATAAATGTAATGTAAATGTAATGTCTCGCTTAGTCACCTTTATTTATATAGCACTTTTAGCAATACAGATAACACACCTAATTCAGATAACCAGCTCGTTAGAAGAGAGCTACGTGCATGAACTGTGTTCTGATTGACATGCTCCCTACACAGTGTTCATTGCTCTCTACTCCCTGAGCAGGGAAAATCTGTTTATTTCACTTCGGAACATTCACTCTCGGATTTGCGCTGCACAGCGTCTTCCCACAGAGACAAAACTTACTAGAGAAGTGTGAAGTGTGACATAATATACCTCTGTAAATAAATACAATTTAAATGCACGTCTCGCACACTTTAATGCCATTTGTATGGAACATATACGCTCATTTGAACTGGAATCATGGCGCAATATCTGGTGATGTCCACTTCGCAGGGCACTTATGATTTACGGTCGAATAGAACAGCCGTCGGACATGATAAGATATACATCTGAAATGTGCAGAGCGGGGAGAGCGCGAGGATTGTAATCGGAAACCGTTGATGTAGCCTATTGTAGTAATTTATGTTGTCTCTGGTATTCTGCTCTTTGAGCATATGTGCGTTCAGGGGGCGTGGCTTTGGACGGCGATTGCAGGGAGGGTGGGACGTTCGCTTTCAGTGCTATCAGGCTAAAGTTAGCATTTTCCGAGATCTCCAACTGCACCTTTAAAGAGACGGGACTTTAATCTAGATTTAAACTGACAGAGTGGACGGCGATTGCAGGGAGGGTGGGACATTCGCGAATGGTTCGCAAACCATTTTATTATTTTAAATAATGAAAAATAATATAGTTTCATACATTATACCTTTAAATTGATATTTTTATAAAATCCCAAGATAAAAGAAAATTGGCATGTCACAATTTCTTACAAGATGGCAGAACCAAGTTGCATTCAAAGCCAACCATTAAACCAAACACTATCAGTGGCATCTTTATAAATCAATATTATATAACTTTTTATTTGTATCCTTTAACAGGATGACAGAAGATGGATTATAGAGATGATTAAAGTAGAATTTTTAATATCTGATGCAGGGCAGTTTCCTCACCCGGTAAAGAAAGAGAAGAGTCTGCACCAAACCAACCAAAGTAAAACAAATCAAAATAATAAAAAAGACTGTATCAGAAGGTTGTGCTGATCCAAAAAGAGCTAGTAAAATTATAAAGGGAACATATAATACAACCGTCCTCACGGTAGTTATTAGAGTGAAATAAAACACTCTTCTGTTCATGTGGTTTTCTTCCCTTCTCTCTCTCCCTCTCTCTCCAGGTCCTGACTGCCTCAGAGCTCTGAGAACAGCTAAACAGCAGAATAACTGAGTGAAGAGGAAGAGAAGGAACTGTGCAAACAAAAAAATACAGAAATTCAACAAGTACTGGAGCATTAAAAACGTATTGACAACACCAGAGACCAAACTTGACATGCATAATAACAGAACAGATAACCCTATATCTGAAAGATTTAAATTTCAGAAAGGTTACAGGATGAACCACTGCCAGGTAACGCTCAACACAGATCAGACACTGAAACAGAGGACAACCAGTTAAAGCAAGCCCATCCAAAAAACACACAACTATCCAGATAATTTTAAATGTATAAGAGAGAAAAATAAAAACAGATTGCACACATTTGAGGACCTTCTAAGACATTAGAATTGAGGCTGAAGAACTCTGCTGCAAGTCCATTTTCTGTTCCTGTTACTATAAGCCAAATCACATAGGAGTTGATAGGAAAAACCAGAACTACACTGAGGAGATACAGTACTGGAATCCCACTGAAATGATCTTCCACCTCAGTGCCATTGTGAAATAAGTAACTGGAAATGTGTGACCCATCAATGGTGAAGATCTCATTGAAGATGTTCATCTCTTCACTGTGTGTAGTCAAAAAACACAACTGTGATCTATGAATGATGCTGCCTTCACGTGCTGTCGGAATTATCGTAAATACGATTTACCTAATCGGAAATTAGACGTGAACGGCCTCTCAAGTCGTATTTACTACTGGGAAATTCTGAAATAATTTTGATACCAGAGTTTCTGAGTTGGGAGGGTCATAAACTTTAAACATGGTGGAGGGAACAACCATTGCTGCTGTCAGTGCTGTTCTCACAACAACTACATCCCTTTGTCTTGTCGCTAAAGTAGTGTATTTATAGGCTAGATATGAACAATCATTCAAAGCATATTGTATGTTTTATAAGCAGTGAAATAAGCATGTATTTGACCGAAATTCCAGAATTGTCAGCAAACTGCATGTATAGCGCGGTGAATGTTTATATGATTGTCAACAAATGGGATGCTACATTTTATTCTTTCCGACATTAACCCCCTGGGGTCGGCCGTCTCGACGGGCTCATTTTTTTTCTTATCAGTGTGAAAGACACTAAAAATACTCCGTCGATTTTGGTCATACAGATAAGTGTTATACATCAATTGAAACTTTGAAGTATCTATTTTTTTTGGGTACACTCACAATAAAAACAAAATGTTGTGGTTTTGGAAAATAAAGAAAACAAACAGGGTGCGCTCTCTGTCTTCGCCGTCTCCGCGAGCTGCTTTTAGAAATGCGTCTCTAAAATGAACTGTAACTCGGCGAAATCTCAACAAGGAGACATGGGAGTTATATCTATAGAAAGCTTGAAGTGTCTACTTTTAAATGAAGTAAGTGTTATCGAAAACAAATATTCTGTGATAAAGTAATCCGTATGAAACCAACACAATGTTCAGTCTTTCCCGTCTAACTCATTATCTTTAATGCAATCCCGCCCCCTCGCGGCTCGCGCCGTTCATATGTAAATATCCACGTGAGACACGTGCGCATGGAAACGCCCAACATAAACAAAGCGCGAGGAGTTCGTTCATCGCGGGTACTGTTCGTTTCTGCAAGAAGACGCGCTGAGTAAAGGCTGGATTTCCCTCAAAAGAAGAACAAGATTTCATCGAGTAGAGGAGATCAATCTGGGGTGTGTTTCCCAAAAGCAACCATGGTCGCAAGTTCCGTCATTACCAATAGAGTTCAATGGAACTTACAACCATAGTTAGCTAACGATGCTTTTGGGAAACGCACCCCTGATGAGTAAGTAATGTTTCTTTTTTGCATTAGTTAACGTGTTATTGTGACATAAACAAGAACACATTTACTAGTTAGGTTGTTCCCAAACTACAACATGATGAATGCTAGGCATCTAAGAATGTTTAGACCATGTTTATTATTAATACTCTGTTCACAAATAGATTTTAATGACATGCTAAACAATAATAATTAGTTTCTCAGATGTAAAATATCATTTTTTATAGTACAAAGCATGTGTGAGTCTATGGCTACAGAATCATATCATAGGCTACTATAAAATCATACATAATAGGCTATATGACAACAAAATCATAGTTGGGTTTTTCCCAAACTATAATTCCTGACTACAATGTTTGAAATCGAGTAAAACATTTTGAATATGAAAGGCAATTCATTGTATTTAAATTGATTACGGCGCGATGTTGTTTTCATGCTCTATATAAAATATGCTACAATAAAAGTAATATGAGTGTACACTGTAACATGATCAATGCTACGAATCTAAGTATGTTTAGAACATGTTTATTATTAATAGCCTGCTCTGTTCAGAAATAGATTTTAATAACATGCTAAACAATAATAATTAGTTTCTCAGATATAAAATGTCTTTTTTTTTAATGATAATACAAAGCATTCGTGAGTCTATGGCTACAAAACCTACAGATGCTCCTGATATTAACATGCTCACAAATGTTTTTTTTTTGTTGTTGTTGTTGTTTTTTGGTTGTTTTTATTTTAGTGAATCAGGTACCTGAACCGCAGATGAATCCTGATGACTTTCTTCAAACTGTTTTCCTCTGAGAGCGCTGTACCAACATCAGATGTTCAACTACACTGATATTCTATGGTAAAACAAGCTCCTTGACTACTGATTATGTTTTTTTCTTCTTGAATCCATGGAAAGAAGCAGAAACACTTAAATAACTTGTTTCACTTGTTGGACAGAATCTGTTGCAGGAATGACTCAAAGTCTGTTCACATCTCTGTGGTCAGTGTGCACAATGTGTCTTTGACCTTCATTATGTATGTTTTGATTATACTGTGTTGTAAATAAAATACAAATAATTTAAACAACCCATTTTTTCAGTCTCCTCACATTCTCTCCTACCTGCCTCAAAGTCACAGTCACACTGATGGGCCATTAGAGGCCATTAGGGGAGGGCCCTTTGTCTCTCAGGGGAGAATCACTTAATATTCAGGGCCATTGCCACTCCCTCGCATATTGGCTTTCAATCACAAAACATGTCTTTAAAAATTTAAATCAATATATTGTTTTCTGTGAATGGGTAAGCAGAATGATTTTCACATAATTTTGAAGTAAATATTCTAGCCTACAAGACTAATTACTCAAAAGTCTTATTCAGAACTATTTAGTGTGGGTTTTATGGCCTTATTTCAGCTACATTTTTTTCCCCAAAACTTACTAACCACGCATAATATTTTTTTTCTAAAAAATGCAAACATGTACATCCATCAGGGTCACATATTATTGTAGCACAGTTTGTGCTGAATACAAACAAATTACATGTTGGTCAATAGTATGTTTTAAGTAGCTGAAATAAGCACAAATATCAGGGCATGTCAAAACATCTCAAGGGCCCCAAAATCACGTCAGACCATAGGGGGTTAACCCTCTGGGGTCTGAGGGTGTTTTGGGGGCCTGGAGAAGTTTCGACATGCCCTGACATTTGTGATTTTTTCAGTTACTTATAAAAATATAAATGGCTAAAGTCTAATAACACTGTAAACAGCACAAACTGGGCTATAATAATATGTTAGCAGCATTTATGTACATGATTGTGTTTTTGAGAAAGCAACGTTTATGCGTGGTTAGTGAAAAACTAAAATTTTGAAGTCACTGAAATAAGGCCATAAAACACATACAGAACATCTGTTTACAAGACTTTTGAGAACTGGATCTTGTTGCCTAGAATTTTTGCTTCAAAATTATGTGAAAATCAGCTTGTTTACTCACTCACAGAAAACAATATATTGATTTAAATTTTTAAAGACATGTTTTGTGATCAAAAGCCTATATGCGAGGGCGTCGCAATGGTCTTGAATATTAAGTGATTCTCACCTGAGAGACAAAGGGCCCTCCCCTAATGGCCCCCTAATGGCCCATCAGTGTGACTGTGACTTTGAGGTAGGTAAGAGAGAATGTGAGGAGATTGAAAAAAATGTTTTTTTTTTTGTTTTTTTTAATTATTTGTATTTTATTTACAACACAGTATAATCAAAACATACATAATGAAGGTCAAAGACGCATTATTGTGCACACTGATCTAACCACAGAGATGTGAACAGACTTTGAGTCATTTCTGCAACAGATTCTGTTCAACAAGTGAAACAAGTAAATCATACCTGATATTTACTTGTTTTATTTAAGTGTTTCTGCTTCTTTCCATGGATTCAAGAAGAAAAAAACAATCAGTAGTCAAGGAGCTTGTTTTACCATAGAATATCAGTGTAGTTGAAAATCTGATGTTGGTACAGCGCTCTCAGAGGAAAACAGTTTGAAGAGACTGAAAGTCAGCAGGATTCATCTGTGGTGCAGGTATCTGATTCAATAAAATACAAACAACCAAAAAAAAAAAAAAAAAAAAAAAAAAACATTTGTGAGCATGTTAATATCACGCGCATCTGTATATATGTAGCCATAGACTCACGCATGCTTTGTACTATCGTAAGAACAAAAACATTTTATATCTGAGAAACTAATTATTATTGTTTGGCACATTATTAAAATCTATTTTTGAACAGAGTAGGCTATTAATAATAAACATGTTCTAAACATACTTAGGTTCGTAGCATTCATCATGTTACAGTGTACATTCATATTACTTTTATTGTTTTATATACAGCATGAAAACATCATCGCACTGTAAGAAATTTAAATACAATGAATTGCCTATCATATTCAAAATGTTTTACTCAATTTCAAACACTGTAGTCATGAATTATAGTTTGGGAAAAACCCAACTATGATTTTGTAGTCATATAGCCATCCTGAACATCATGTATGATTTTATAGTTGCCTAAGATATGATTCTGCAGCCATAGACTCACGCATGCTTTGTACTATAAAAGGATGTACTTTGTACTATAAAAAAAGGATATTTTATATTTGAGAAGTAATTGTTATCATTTAGCACACTATTAAAATATATTTGTGAACAGATTATTAATAATAAACATGGTCTAAACATTCTTAGATGCGTAGCGTTCATCGTGTTGTAGTTTGGGAAAAAACCCAACTAGTAAATGTGTTCTTGTTTATGTCACAATAACACGTTAACTAATGCAAAAGAAGAAACATTACTTACTCATCAGATTGATCTTCTCTTCTGGATGAAATCTTGTTCTTCTTTTGAGGGAAATCCAGCCTTTACTCAGTGCGTCTTCTTGCAGAAACGGACAGTAGCCGCGATGAATGAACTCCTCGCGCTTTGTTTATGTTGGGCGTTTACATGCGCACGTGTCTCACGTGGATATTTACATATGAACGGCGCGAGCCGCGAGGGGGCGGGATCGCATTAAAGATAATGAGTTAGACGGGAAAGACAGCAACAGGACAGGGCACAGATAATAAAAGAATAATTTACAAATAGGCAATGTACAAATAGCAAAAACACAATATATAGACAATTATGGTGTACAGGTCTAATATGTGCAAATCTGAAATGAAAAAAATAAGTATGTGTGTTGAATAAATAATTTATAATAGTGTTGTGTGTTCCACTTTAATGTCAAGTGTTCATGAGATGGATTGCCTGAGGGAAGAAACTGTTCCTGTGTCTGGTCGTTCTGGTGCTCAGAGCTCTGTAGCGTCGACCAGACGGTAACAGTTCAAAGAGGGAGTGTGCTGGATGTGAGGGGTCCAGAGTGATTTTGCCAGCCCTTTTGCTCACTCTGGATGAGTACAGTTCTTGGAGAGTGGGGAGGGTTGTACCAATGATTCGCTCAGCAGTCCGGACTACCCTCTGTAGTCTTCTGAGGTCAGATTTGGTAGCTGAGCTGAACCAGACAGTTATTGAAGTGCAGAGGACGGATTCAATGATGGCGGAGTAGAACTGATTCAGCAAGTCCTGTGGCAGGTTGAACTTCCTCAGCTGGCGAAGGAAGTACAACCTCTGCTGGGCCTTTTTCACAATGGAGTCTATGTGATTGTCCCACTTCAGGTCCTGGGAGATGGTGGTGCCCAGGAATCTGAATGACTCCACTGCAGTCACAGTGCTGTTCATGATGGTGAGTGGGGGGAGTGCAGAGGGGTTCCTCCTGAAGTCCACGATCATCTCCACAGTTTTGAGCATGTTGAGCTACAGGTTGTTAAGACTGCACCAGACAGCCAGCTCCTTAACCTCCTGTCTGTAGGCAGACTCGTCACCGTCCTGGATGAGGCCGATCAGTGTGGTGTCGTCTGCAAACTTCAGGAGCTTGACAGAGGGGTCTTTAGATGTGCAGTCGTTAGTGTACAGGGAGAAGAGCAGTGGGGAGAGAACACAGCCCTGAGGAGCTCCAGTGCTGATCGTACGAGTGCTGGATGTGTATTTTCCCAGCCTCACTAGCTGCTGCCTGTCTGTCAGGAAGCTGGTGATCCACTGACAGACGGAGGTGGGGACGGAGAGCTGAGTTAGTTTGTTCTGAAGGGTGTCCGGGATGATGGTGTTAAAAGCGGAGCTGAAGTCTACGAACAGGATCCTCACATAAGTCCCTGGTCTGTCCAGATGCTGCAGGATGAAGTGCAGTCCCATGTTGACTGCATCATCCACAGACCTATTTGCTCTGTAGGCAATCTGCAGGGAGTCCAGTAAGGGTCCAGTGGAGGACTTCAGATAAGCCAAAACCAGTCTTTCAAATGACTTCATGACCACAGATGTTAGAGCCACAGGTCTGTAGTCATTAAGTCCAGTAATTTTGGGTTTCTTTGGGACGGGGATGATGGTGGAGCGTTTGAAGCATGAGGGGACTTCGCACAGCTCCAGAGATCTGTTGAAGATCTGTGTGAAGATGGGGGCCAGCTGGTCAGCACAGATTTTTAGGCAGGCTGGTGACACACCGTCTGGGCCTGGTGCTTTCCTTCTTTTGTTCTTCCTGAAGACCTGGCGCACCTCATCTTCGCTGATCTGAATTGCAGGTGTGGGGGAGACGGGGGTTGCTGGAGGTGTGAATGGTTGTGTGAATGTGGAGAGGTGTTCAGTGCGGGTGTGGGGTGTTTTTTCAAACCTGCAATAGAACTCGTTCAGACCGTCTGCCAGGTGTTGATTCTCCAGAGTGCTGGGGGATGGTGACTTGTAACTGGTGATTTCTTTCATACCTTTCCACACTGAAGCAGAATCACTGGAAGAGAATTTTTTCCTTAGCTTGCCGGAATAATTCCTCTTTGCCACTCTGATCTCCTTTTCCAGTGTGTATTTGGCCTGTTTATACAAGACTTTATCCCCCTTTCTGTAAGCATCTTCTTTGGCCTGACGGAGCTGTCTGAGTTTTGCAGTGAACCATGGTTTGTCGTTGTTGTAAGTTAGATGAGTCTTGGTAGGAATGCACATATCCTCACAGAAACTGATGTAAGATGTTACAGTCTCTGTGAGCTCATCCAGATCATTTGCGGCAGATTCAAAAACAGTCCAATCAGTAAGGTCGAAACAGGCTTGTAAATCCCACTCTGTTTCATTAGTCCATCTTTTAACAGTTCTTAATACAGGTTTTCCAGATTTGAGTTTCTGCCTGTAGGTCGGTATAAGATGAACCAAACAGTGATCAGAGAGTCCTAAAGCTGCCCGTGGGACAGAGTGATATGCGTCCTTTATCGCTGTGTAACAGTGATCCAGTATATTACTGTCTCTGGTGGGACATGTAACATGCTGTCTGTATTTTGGCAGTTCACGGGAGAGATTTGCTTTATTAAAGTCCCCGAGAATGATTAAAACAGAGTCCGGGTGTTGTTGCTCAGTCTCTGTGATCAGATCAGCGAGTTTCTGTAAAGCTGAGCTCACGTGCGCTTGCGGAGGAATGTAGACACTCACGAGAATGAACGAGCAAAACTCCCGCGGCGAGTAGAAAGGCTTGCAGTTAATGAAGAGCGTTTCTAGATCAGAACAGCACATCTTCTTTAACACAGTTACATCTGTACACCACCTCTCATTGATGTAAATGCACGTCCCGCCGCCGCGTGATTTCCCCGTTGATTCTGCCTCACGATCCGCTCTAATCAGCTGAAAGCTCGGAAGATGTAACACCCTGTCCGGAATGGCGTCGTTCAGCCAGGTTTCCGTGAAACACAGAGCAGCAGAGTTTGAAAAGTCCCTGTTTGTCCGGGAGAGCAGAAGGAGTTCGTCCGTTTTGTTGGGTAGAGAGCGGAGATTCGCGAGATGGATGCTAGGCAACGCCGTTCTAAATCCTCGCTGTCTGAGCTTCACGAGCGCGCCGGCTCGCTTCCCCCGTCTGCGCGTCCTGAAGCGTTTGACCAGAGCTACGGCTCCGCCAACAACAATGTCCAGCAAAACGTCCGAATAATCAAAAACCGGTAAAAGATTCTGTGGTGTGTTCTGCCGAATGTTCAGCAGATCATCCCTGGTAAAACTGATGGTGTTTGAGAAACAAAAAACAGGAAAAACGAACAAAAACTGTACAAACACTGAAGAGCAAAGCACAGTAGCTGCCATTTGCGGCGCCATCTTATACAGATGCGGCGCCATCTTATACAGATAAGTGGGAAATCTGCCATCTTATCTGCCATCTTATACAGATAAGTGGGAAATAAGAAATTTCCGATAGCACGTGAAGGCAGCATGAGATACAAGTGTTAGTAAACCAGAACATTCTGGGACTGTACGGAGTAAAACTGATCAAAAGTACTTTAAACAACACACATTAGAAAAGAGAACTGTTCTAGTTTTCACACATTCAAAACGCTATTCTAAATAACAAATAATATTTCTTTATTTATTTATTTATTTATTTTTTTTTTTTTGGACCAGTCAGATAGTTTTAAGCTCCTTACCCTTTTCTGTCTTTAATGGTGATATGCTTCATGCAAATTAGAAAAAAATCAATAAATAAAAAATAAATAAATGAATGAAAATTAGCAAAAGAGATCTCTTTATGGTCATTTATAGCTGGACTATTTGCCTTCAAATTTGATCTGTTCATGGAATAAAACTCACATTTTAAAATCTGGGACGTGTCCTGAAACCCTGACATGCAAATATGACATGCAAGTGACATTGTAACTTTAAAGAGTTTCACCTCTACAGTGTACACATGAGAAAACAAGTTAAAGGACAAAATTCACAGAAGTCATTCGTGATCATCTGAGTGACATGAATCCAAAATAACTTTCTAATGCACGCCATCACACACCAAAGAGCCACCTGCTGCATTCAAAACACTGAAAACTGATACTCTCCTGTCACACTGGTTTGTCTCAAAACAACACAGGTGTGCACGATTAACCTTGTGATTTAAAGTAAGTCATATTGGAACGCATTAAGGGAGGTAAATAATGAAAGAATTTTCATTTTAGGGAGAACTATCAGGTCAAGGGAATGTCAACAATTGTCAAGAAGGTCAAGATCCAAGAGCTGGGACTAGCTAACACCATTTTTAATCTTGAGAACAAGCAGAGATGTTTGATGAACTATGTCACAAAATAAACCAATTTTTTCGTTTATAAACAAATTATATTGTTGATTACAAGCTTAACCTTTAACCCTGTTACTCAAGTTATTGCAAGGAAAAAATACATCAAACAAATATTTTCTCTAAATTATAGCACATATTCTCATTGCACAGTCAAGGAGTAAAAGTTCAGACATTTACTTATAAAAGCCTCAGAAATCTTCAGATATTTGATATTATGTTTAAATGACACAAACACACAAATGTGTTTAATTACTGTTTTATTATTTTATATTGTCACAAAATGGCAGAAACAAAGTTTAATTCTAACTCTAAACTAAACATTAACATCTTTATAAATCAATATAAAAAGATACCTTCTGGTCTTCAGGTGTTTTAAGGTTACAGGATGAACCACTGCCAGGTAACGCTCAACACACATCAGACACTGAAACAGAGGACGACCAGTGGTGGCGAAGACATCTACAGTTTTTCTGTCTTTACTTTATCTACACTTTTCTCCAATGCAGTGTACTTGTTCTCAAAACAATTAGCACAGCCATCCAAACACAAAATAATCTTAACCAAACAGTTCAACTTTACTGCAAAATGAAGCACTGCAATTTTTTCTAGTAATGCGTTTATTAAAAGTAAATAGGTCATCTATAGGTCATCTATAGGTCATCAAATTGATAGGTTTGTTCTCTAATGATTGTAAAACATAGTCAGCTGTAGATGGACAAATACACTAATGAAAATACATGTTTATTGCAATTCTTCAACAGGGAGTTTTGTTTTATATTTACTGTGTATATCTAAACAAAACAAAACAAAAAATATAGTTGTAAAAATGTAAAAAAAAAAAAAAAAATGTTTTCCAACTCCTATCACCCATCTGAAAAACTAATTGCCCCTTTAAACTTAAAATCTGTTTGTGCCACCTTTAGCAGCAAGAACTGCAAAAATAAATAAATAAATAAATAAATAAAAATTTGTTTCTGATAACTACAGATCTATCTATTTATCTATCTATCTATCTATCTATCTATCTATCTATCTATCTGTATTATCTATAGTTGTCCTAAGACAAGAATGAGTATTGTTTTGGTTTTAGGACAACTTTGATGAAAGGTTTTGATCCACTTCAAATGTTGACTACTGAATGCACACACACACACACACACACACACACACACACACACACACACACACACGTGTTTGCTGTATACATGAATTATCCTGAATTATTGATCTTGCCTTTCATTTACATCATTCGTTCTTGCTCTTTGTATATACTTTCCCTTTTTTTATTACTCTAAAGCAGTGGTTCTCAACCTTTTTTACTCCAAGGCCCCCCTCCTCTCTGAGTCAATAATTCAAGCCCCCGCACCCCAACCCCTAACCTTTTCTATTAAAAAAAATAAATAAATAAATTGTATTCTAGTGTTAGTTCCTTTTAATTCCATGTAACTACTTTTAAACTAAACAATTTCAAATTAGAAACAAAGAAACAATTAAGCACAAGTCAACCTGTCATACCAAAAAAAGACCACATATGAAGATCTCACAGGTAGAAAGATTGAGACTGAAGAACTCTGCCGCTAGACCATTCCCTGTTCCTCTTACTATAAGCCATATCACATAGAAGTTGATAGGAAAACCCAACAGCACACTGAGAAAGTATAGTAAATCATTTTTCTCAGTTCTGGTGTGAAATGAGTAAGTAGAAAAGTTTGACCCATCAGTGGTGAAGATCTCACTGGAGATGTTCATCTCTTCACTGTGTGCAGTCAAAAAAAACAGACCTGTGATCTATGAATGAGATACAAGTGTTAGTAAATCAGAACATTCTAGAACTGTACAGAGTAAACCTGATCAAAACTACTTTAAGCCTTGACATGTGCTTGTCCTTCGGACAAATAAATCAGTCATTTACTTGTCCGAGTAAAAAAGTTACTTGTCTGGAGCAAAAACAACCTTTTTTTTTGTTGTTTGTTTGGCGTAAATGTAATCCATTCTGAAGCAATAGTCTCATCGCTGCTCTATGAGGTCTTACTTTAATCTGCATATTTGTGATATTTGCCATAAATTGATTTCTAGGACACTTTTTAACTTTATGAAGGGCAATATTTTCCTAACCTTACAAAATGTACGTGTCATAATTTACATCAAATTCTTAAATTTCAGTTAGAATAATTAGACTCTGTATGGTTGTTACCATTCAAATGAAATCAGTATCAACAAACTCCATCTTTCCACTGCAGAGGAAACACTGAAGCTGCATCGAAAGTGCCATTTAGATGTATTTACTCAAAATGAAGATAAGAGGTTCCATAAATTCATTTACACAGTAAAATTGCAAATGCATAAATAATATTATAAGATTAATGTTTTACTTTTTTAACATACATCTGAAATGTTGGAAAAATGCAATGATACTTTTAAATATGAAACCAAACCACCAGTAGGTGGCAGCAAGTCACTGTCTTAATGAGCGTGTCACTGATTCAACCAATTCGTTCAAACGGCTAATTCATTCAATAAATAAAGCAAAAGACTGTCTTTATGAATGGCTAATCATTGACTCACCCGATTTGTTCAAAAATGTTGAATCATTCAGTAATGAAACACCGCTGTGTGTTGCTCGGAGATGCGCATGACTGTTCTGCAGTGGCTTTGCTTAGAACTATTTTCGTTAGCAAAAATGATCAATAATGTGTCTGAAATGTAAGTCAGTTAATATTAACTATTTGTTTAATGAACTACCGCTGTATAAAATCAATGTCACATTTGCAATCACGCTGGTGCTTGGTCGTGTGATGTTGCTTACTTATATCATATGTTATATAGAATATTTATCTTTTTTTTCTACCACAGTATTGTTCTTGTTTGTTTCTTTGTGTGTGCTGGTGTGCCTATTAGTTTTGATTTCTCTGTGAGTCAGACAGGCTGCACGAGCCTCAACTGATGCAACCTTGATACTGTCAATACATTATCCGTTATCAGTCACTGTTTACACTGAAAGTAATAAAATCAGAATCATTCTCACCAAAATTTCGGTGCTGCCCTAGTTATTGTTTGTTTTTGATGTTTTAATCAGGTTACTTGTTCAGTTGGGCAAGTAAAATTCTCTTTCACTTGCCCCTTCAAAAAATCCACTTGTCCCGGTCAAGTGGTCAAGCGGTCAAGCTGACAAGCGTTAATGTCGAGCCCTGATATAGTTCTGATGTGCAGCAAAAGATTGTAGAGCATCACAAACTGCAAAGTGGCTATAAGAAAATAGCTAAAGCATTGAAAAATCCCATTTCCACCATCAGGGCCATAATTAAAAGTTCCAGTCAGCAGAAAATGTCACAAATTTGTGCTAGGGCTGTCAAATTGCGATTTTTTTTGACAGATATTGCGATTGCGATTTGATTTGTGATTTTAAATTTGCAAAGTCAAGCTTCAGCTCAATATTGTCAATAATGTGCAGCACAGTATGAGTATCGTTACCTTGCTAAAAAAAACAATATAAACCATTAACAGAAATCCTTATAGTTTCCATTAAACCATTACCAAATTCCTTTTTGTTTTGGGCATTATTCCAGTAGGAATTACTGTTGTTCTACTGGTTGCCATCTGCCATATTACATTCCACCAATAGAATCCATCAAATACCAATAGACACCATTATAGTTTACTATAATTGTATTAAAACCAATACAATTCCCATTAAATTTTCTATTGTGTTTTGGGAGGGGATCTATTGTTTTTCGTTTTGTTTTTTTTCAGCAGGGAAGATTATAATGGTATAACTACTTCTACAGAATTTACTTAATTACTGAATATCACAGGAAATATTTGTTTATTTTTTATATTAATGAACTGTATTTCTGTAGTCGATTATTAAAGTATTACATATGTTACATAGGGTGATTTATTTATAATTTGTCATATTTATATTGTAAATTCGTGATTCACGCCGCGTGGGGGAGAGAGGAGCGAGTATGAGAAGCATTAGGATGTGTGTGCGGTCTTCTGAATTGGGAATAGCGAACATGCATTATAAACTTATTTCAAATTAATCTGTTGGGGAGATAAAATGTGTAAGATATCGTTCATGTACTAATAAAATCATCTAAGAATGTATCTTTTATTCTCCAGTACTGAAAGCAGAACCGATAAGGGAGCTCTTGATATGCGTTGTGACGCAGCTCTTGCAAATTACCTTTTTTGTTCGTTGTCTGTCATTTCGAAGCTGAAGTTACATACGTTTTTCTTTAGCTTGAATTTGCCTAACTATCAATCTGACCCTGTAGACGCCATAATCCCACTCTCTCTCTCTCTCTCTCTCTCTGTTTTTGTTTGTTTTTTAATGGTGGGTGTTTGCTCAGTTGGATAGAGCAGTGCTGATTGGGGAGAACGGACGGAGGTGTGCTCACTCTATTAGTTAGTAAGGCTGCACTCAAGACAATGCTCTGGAACAGAGTAATATCGCGTCCACATCGCAGGCTTTGCGATTAGAAAATGTCTCAAATTGCGATTTCGATTAATCGCACAGCCCTAATTTGTGCACCTCAGAATTTGAAATGGTGTTACTGTTGTGTTATGTTTGTGAGAGAGAAAGAGTAAATAAAACATTTGCAACTCCTAAACAAACTTTTGTGACTTCAAATTTACTGATACACATGTGACTATTCTTTGCAACTGCAAATTCCACTGTCACAGGTGCTCAGTTTTGCTAAAATAATACCTTCATAGAACATGGTAGTAGTCAGCCATCCATGCAAAAAGTAGAGGTCAGTGTGGTGTACTGTAGGTACATCTGTCCAGGCCAACACCTGATGTACTGATGTCTTCACCTGGGAATCCAGAAAACCTGCAATAAAAATAGTACAGTTCAAAATCCATCATACAAAACCAATATAACAGGACTGCCCAATCCTGTTTCTGGATATCTGCCTTCCTGCAGAATTCAGATCTAACCCTGATCCAACACACCCATCTGTAATTGTCAACTGCTCCTGAGGAGCTGAAATCTGCAGGAAGGTCCAGTGACCTTGTCATGTTTTCTTTTTCATATAATTTTCATGCAAGATTAATGATGCAAAAAATAAAACCCCCATACATTTACAAACCTTATATGGATAAATACAAGAGTGGAAAGCCTTTCACTGATGCGCTGTGAAGTGAATTTGTTGAGAAGTTCCTCCCTAAAGTAGAGAAAAAGACATCGAAAACACAGTAAAACTGTATCAGTCATTAAATAAAATCACTATATTACTTTTTAAAAGATCTCATTAATAACGAAAGGCATGTAACAACATTTTAGGTTCATTTACAGTCATTTACATTTGCAGCATAAATACATACTGAGTCCCAAAGTGCTCTTTAGATGTCCAAACTGATTAATAATTTAATAGTAGTAGTATATAAAAAAATACAAAAATGTCATCATGAGATGTTTGAGTGTAAACTAACAGTGAGAATACAGAGGGAGAAAACACAGCTAAACCCTCCATCTAAACTTTCTCAAACAAGTCAAAGGAGTACTAGTTCCTGTTCAAAAGTTATAGTACACAGGACACACAAATGAGACATGCAATCAACCTTTTGGATCATCTGGCAGTGTTTTGCCTACAAATAAATGGTGATATCTCGGTATATGTAATTTAGAGAACAGGTAAACATTGTTCATTTACATATATTACCAACACTGTAACAATATAAAGTAGGGCTGTGCGATATGACGATATATATTGGATGGACGAAATAAAAAATCTATCATTTCATATTATGCTCTATCGTTTATTTCATGTTATCGCAAAATGTATTGTTTACGGTAATACTTTTTCATCATTTGGATGAGTGCGATCTTTACACGCCACCCACGGCCTGAAGGGGAGACAGAAGCAGGTGGAGAATGACCAGACAAAATGAGGAGCTCGATCCTAAACGAGGGACTATATCTGTAGCATGGACATGCGTTTTTAAGCACTGCAGTTTTAAAACAACCGATTTTAAGCTGTTGAAACACAAACAACAGAGCTATCCCTGATAGCACAAGTACATCTCAGAGACGTCTATTTGACATCTGCATTTACATCTGCAAGATATATTTTTTAGAGTGTTTGCTCATCTGCAATATGTCTATAGGATGTTTCCTTTTGGATGTCAAATAGACGTCTATTAGATGTCTTTAAGATGTTTATGATTTAGAATGTATGTAAAACTGACATCTGAAAGACGTCTGTCAGACGTTTGTAGAAAGCAGATGCTTTCCAGATCAAGAGATCTTTAACAGACATCTTGGAGACGTACGTGTGCTATCTGGGATATGCATTTTATATATATATATATATATATATATATATATATATATATATATATATATATATCTGTATGTATATTATGAGGTGCCAAACAGGAAATAATTATATAAAAATCTGAATATATAAATGTAAATCTGAATATATAGTTATAAGTCTGAATATATAAATGTAAATCTGAATATATAGTTATAAGTCTGAATATATAGAAGTAAATCTGAATATATAGTTATAAATCTGAATATACAGAAGTAAATCTGAATATATAGAAGTAAATCTGAATATATAGTTATAAGTTTGAATATATAAATGTAAATCTGAATATATAGTTATAAGTCTGAATATATAAATGTAAATCTGAATATCTAGTTATAAATCTGAATATATAGAAGTAAATCTGAATATATAGTTATAAATCTGAATATATAAATGTAAATCTGAATATATAGTTATTAGTCTGAATATATAAATGTAAATCTTAATATAGAAGTAAATCTGAATATATAGTTATAAGTCTGAATATATAAATGTAAATCTGAATATATAGTTATTAGTCTGAATATATAGAAGTAAATCTGAATATATACTTATTAATCTGAATATATAAATGTAAATCTGAATATATCGTTATAAGTCTGTATATATAAATGTAAATCTGAATATATACTAATAAATCTGAATGTATAAATGTAATTCTAAATATGTGATGCGATATAGGAAAACCCAACACATGGTGAAATTTGACCTTTTTAGGTTTTGATACCATGGAAGCTGGGTTCAAGCCCTTTCCAAAACTGTTTTTATTTTGTCCATAGCTTGAACGTAACAAAAGTTATGGCTATCTGAATTTGGCTGATAGCTATTATTTTCAGGAATGGAATTTTGAGAAAAACGGGTTTAAAGGGAGACGGGTTTCACTTTCACTTCATGGGTTTAACGAGAGCTGTCTGTCAGGAGCGCTATTCTGCATCATTACACAAACAGACTAACGTTACTCTGAAGAGGACAGTTTTCCGTTGTTTATCATGATGGGCATAGACTCTGAACTTTTGATCACCCCTTGTATGTTCAGATAGCACCAATAGTGTAGCTACCTTGTAGTTTATATTTAGAACTGTTCGCGCACCTGTGCATATAGGCTAACAGATTGTCATCGGACTCTTCCTCTTTAGTAACTTCATCTTCCGATTCTTCATCTCTGGATGTGAAATAGTCCATTATAACATCGTGTAGGGCACTACCATCACCAAGATTGAGCAGACTGAGATGAGCAAGATCGTTTAAGTGAGCAGCCAACGCTACTTCAAACTGTTCTCTCGTGTTCCGCCATATCATAATATACTTAATACTTAATAAATAAATAAATAAACAAACGAACAAACAAACAAACTTTGCATGCCATAGTTTACACAGGACTGGCGGGAAATGTGCATTGATCCAACTTTATTATATATTTTACGTGGTTTATTTTGATAGGTTAACAGTTTTTGTGGTGTTAAGAGAAAGCACCTCCTCAGCGCGTCCTTAACATAAGAGAAAAACAGAGTCTTTTCTGCTTGCTGCAATATATCGCTATTTTTCTGTACTAAACAAGTGAATTTTGCCAAGATATTTTCAGAGACGATAGACAAGATGTTATAGAATAATATTTTAATAAAAACCTAATTTTGAAAAAAAAAAAAAAAATTGACATTTGACTTATTTTTCGAATTTCCTGAAAATGCCCCAGCGCGACATCCGACAGGTTTTCCCAGATCGCATCATATATATTTACATTATATTAACATTTAGACATTTAGCAGACGCTTTTATCCAAAGCGACTTACAAATGAGGACAACAGAAGCAATCAAAACCAACAAAAGAGCAACAACATGCAAGCACTATGACAAGTCTCGGTTAGCCTAACGCAGTACACGTAGCAAGTAGATAGAATATAGAATAAAGAAACCTAGTGTTTTTTTTTTTGTTTGTTTTTTGTTTTTTTTTAAAGAAACAAGTAGATAGAATAGAAAAAAGAAAACTAGTGTTAGTGTTAGATTTGTAACTATACATTCAGATTTACCTCCATATATTCACAATTTATGTTTATATATTCAGACTAATAACTATATATTCAGATGTACTTCTATATATCCAGATTCACTTCTATATATTCAGATTTACATCTATATATTTAGACTTATAACTATATGTTCAGATTTATAAGAATATATTCAGATTTACATTTATATATTCAGACTTATAACTATATTTTCAGATTTACATTTATATATTCAGACTTATAACTATATTTTCAGATTTATAACTATATATTCAGGTATATTCAGATTTACAAGAATATAATCAGATTTACATTTATATATTCAGACTTATAACTATATATTCAAATTTATATTTATATATTCAGACTTATAACTATATATTCAAATTTACTTCTATATATTCAAATTTACTTCTATATATTCAGATTTACTTCTATATATTCAGACTTATAACTATATATTCAGATTTACATTTATATATTCAGACTTATAACTATATACTCAGATTTATACAAATATATTCAGATTTACATTTATATATTCAGACTTATAACTATACATTCAGATTTACATTTATGTATTCAGACTTATAACTATATATTCAGATTTACTTCTATATATTCAGATTTACTTCTATATATTCAGACTTATAACTATATATTCAGATTTACTTCTATATATTCAGACTTATAACTATATATTCAGATTTACTTCTATATATTCAGATTTATAACTATATATTCAGATTTACTTCTATATATTCAGATTTACTTCTATATATTCAGACTTATAACTATATATTTAGATTTACATTTATATATTCAGATTTATAACTATATATTCAGATTTTTATATAATTATTTCCTGTTTGGCACCTCATAGTATATATATATATATATATATATATATATATATATATATATATATATATATATATATATATATATATATATATATATATATATATGTATGTTCAGCAGCACATCTGTTATATAATCAGAAATGTATCACAAATAATCTGCTAATAATCAGAAATGATTTCTTGAGTATCAAATCTGCAAATTAGAATGATTTCTGAAGGATCATGGGACACTGAAGACTGGAGTAATGATGCTGAAATTTCAGCTTTGATCACAGAAATAAATTACATTTAACTATATATTCACACAGAAAACAGCTATTTTAAATTGTAATATTTTACAATATTATTGTTTTTATTGGTTTTTTAATATGATTTTTTTAAATAAATTCAGCCTTGGTGAGTATAAGAGATGTCTTTTCAAAAAACCTAAAATATCTTACTGAATTTTGAACAATAGTGTATATTTGAGGTTTACTAGCCATATGGTTCACTGTGCTTTGGAGATGTTGTCTGACAGAAGGTTCGCTCAGACTCTGGGGTGCAGCAGGCCATCAGCATTGAAGAATCTAGGAACATAAGCAATTTGTCACAGAGACAACCATATTTAGTATACAATGGCAGGTTTATTACAAGGAACCAAGCTAAAGTAGAGGTGAAATGTGGAAAAGAAAAAGAAGAAAATACAGAAAACTATTTCTTAACATAACAGAATTTGTTTCTAGGTTTACTTATTTAATATTGCTCATATTGCTTACTTATGGATGTCAAAGCCTTCTTAAAAGTTTAAGAAGCTTTCCCAGTTCAAATTTTTGTCAATATTTGTTTACCACGAGAGATCAAAGCACATTTGAACTTGATTCAGTTTATTGTCGCGCTGACGTTAAGTGACGTCACCGATAAACGGTGCAGTTTATATGTTTAGGTTAAATAAATGAGCCTATTTCCAATCACTCATTGAAAAAATAACCAGCAAAACTTTTACAGAACTGTCAGAAGCTCTCATCTACACATAAAGATGTAATTAAAATCCCAAACTTTCACAAAGAGCTCAGTCTATGGAGTTAGCCTAATGTAACCTCCTCTGAAAACGGCAAAGATGCTAACGAACTTGTTCGAAGACACTAAACCATGAAGTAAATTCAACAGAAGCGAGTCAATTACGAGCAAGAGAAGTGTCAGGAACATTTGTATGTAATATTTGTGTGATTTTAGGGACTAAACTTACCGAAAGCAGAGAAAACAGCAGCGAGAGACGGAGATTCCTGCTTGTCAATTGTTGTGTTGGCGCCCTGTTTCCATGACAACTCCCTCCGCTCCAGTGTTTGAATGAGACTCTAATGTTCAGCACGCACACCCATTAAAACACGTCACAGTCACCCAGAATTTACATAAATAAACATATAAAACTAGAACATTAAATAAATAAATAACTTAAATACAATTAAATTGTTATTCAATCATCTATTCTTTGTCTATTTTTTTGACTTGTTTTATTTTGTGTTCACGGTGTGTGTGTGTGTGTGTCTCTTTGGAAAAGAGTCTGCTAAATTACTAAATGTAATGTAATGTTTTATGTTCTATGACCCACAGGCGCAAAATGCCACCCCTGCACGTGATAAATGGACAAAGCAGCACTTTTATAGTTTTAGATTTGGTGTTGTTGTTTTTAAGCCTGCTTGTATGTAGACAGTATTTATAGAGAGAGTGTGTGTATATCAGTGGTATTCTGAAATGAGTGTGAATGAATGAGGCATTTATATAGCGCTTTTATTGTGTATTGCCATACACCCCAAAGCACTTTACAATCATATGAGGGGATCTCTCCTCAACCACCACCAGTGTGTAGCATCCACTTGGATGATGTGACAGCAGCCACACGTCCTGATTCTGCCGAGTTCTATGTGTTCCAGGGTCAACAAGGGAGGTGCTTAGAGTAAAATTCATCAACCAATCAGATTAATCACGTGACATAATCCAGATGCGGCGCCACTTTTTGATTTTCTGCCGTCAACGTCGTCTTCATCTCTCACAGAGCAGGTAAATGCATTTTATTTAAAATGTGCATTTCAGATGTGTTCGTCCCTGCTCAGCATAATGTAATAATTTCCATTTCACGGTGGATTCATAACTAACGCTAACATTAGCTAAACTGGTCATAAATGGCGCAAATCGCCGAACAGGAAGGCGCCCGCGGTCGTTTCGCAGCCCGACCCGGTGTGGAGCTTCCCCCGAGGCAGTGATCCCGACTTCATTCCTTCATCTAATATAAGACAAACTGTAATCAATCGCTTTATTTTAATAATAATAATAATAATAATAATAATAATAATAATAATGAAATATCTTGAGTTGACCCAGGGACATAATATTGTAATGTTGACCCAGGGACTTCATTCCTTAATCTAATATAAGACAAACTATAATCAATCGCTTCATTTTAATAATGTTAATAATGTTAATAATAATAATAATAATAATACTAATAATAATAATAATAATAATGAAATATCTTAAGTTGACCCAGGGACATAATATTGTAATGTTGACCCAGGGACTTCATTCCTCATAGTTCATCTAATATAAGACAAACTGTAATCAGTCGCTTTATTTTAATAATGTTAATAATAATAATAATAATAATAATAATAATAATAATGAAATATCAAGAGTTGACCCAGGGACTTCAGTCTTTGTAGTTCGTCTAATATAAGACAAAACGTAATCTATCACTCTATTTTAACAACAACAAATTAATAATAATAATAATTATTATTGTTGTTGTTATTATTAAATTTCTTGTGCTGACCAGGGGCTTCGTTCCTGATAGCTCATTCAATAAGTTGATTTTTTTTTTTTCTCTCATTTGAAGATGATCACTGGTTGAAACCACTTGAAATATCGTAATCTTAACATTAATTTTCCTCTTTGTACAGATAGCGCTTATCTATGGAGAAAGATAAAGGGTAAATATTCATTAAAATATTGTCTGTATATACAAGGAATTTCACTCATTGTAACATTTATACAAAAATGTGTTTTTGTATTTCCTTTGAGGTCCTCCTGTGTGCCTTTTTTGACAAAGGAGTCACTTGCAACTCTAGACGATGGAATGTGGCTTGATGACATTGTCATGGACATTGTATTGAGGTAATTCATTTGAAGCATCATAAAACTGCAAATCATTATATTCTTAGCAATAATTTTCTACTAAACCTTTCTAGGTCTGTGCATGATGAATTAGGACGTCATAAAAGAAGAAAATCTCTGATCTACCCAGTGCATTTTTATACAAAATTACAAAACAGGTAGGAGTTGCTGATATGTTAAGAAAGCTCAATAAATTCATTTGACTTCATCTCTTTCTATATTTGCAATTCTATGCAGTTCCAGTGGATTTTCAGGTGTCATTGACTGGACGAAAAACGAGGACATTTTCCGAAAGGACTACCTTTTGATAGTTGAGAATTATCTTGGGTGAGAACGTTACATTATTTTATTACTGGTTGTTACTTATTACACATCTCTCTGGAAACCTCAAATATGACTGGTCAGTCTTAACTTCTAGCAGACTGTTGATTATGCAATTACCAATGTAATGTACTTTTCATATTACATATTAGATGTTTATAATAAAGTAAGTGATTGTGTCCCTTGAAAAATAGCACAGTGTATGGAACACATTCAATTATCAGAACATATCTTACTTATATTGTCTGTCAATGATTTTTTTTTTCAGAAACCACTGGAGACTCCTGATTGTATGCTTCCCTGGAAACGAAGAAGGAGAACACATTAAAAGGGGGCGAAAACTGGTGCAAAGAAGGAGGTAGATATGCATATTGCATTAGGGTAATTAAATTTGGGTAATTATATTTGGTGATGTTGCCCCTACAGTGAAATAATGCTGCTACTTTTAGTCCCTTACCAAACATTTATATTATTAGATTTATAAGATTTTTCTTTTTAATCAGTTTTTTTTTTTTATTTAGGCCTTGCATTTTAATGCTAGACTCCCGGTCCCAGCAACTGAGTGACAGCATGGATGTTTTCCAGAACATTCGAAGGTTGGTTCTGTTTTATATTGGCCCACATTTTACTTAAATACTGCACAAAATTCCCAAAATTAATTTATTTTAATCATTCATGACTGTCTTCTATGGAACACAATGTTTACCTGGAATTAGTCATTACCATACAGTGAGAAATATAAGTATACTGGCTTTTGAACTCCATGTAGCATGTAAAAAATTAAGGATAAGTTGTGATGAAAAGTTGCAAACTAAGTAGCAGTCATTACCCATGTATTATATTCCAAGCCTTCTTAAACCATGCATCAAGTATGTAACAGAATGAGAGTAAAATTAACATTTAATTTGACATCAGCAAGCTTGAAAAATCGATAACGATCAGTGAATAATCTTAGTTTCCTAGCTGTCCTGTTAATGTTATAAAGTAACAGCTGTCCTGTTAAAGTGATAAAACTATTTCCTTCTGTTTGGCTAAACAAAGAATTAGACTGTAGTCCATAGATACTTTTATTAGTCTAGGGCAGTTACAGAGATTCATTTGAGGACTGTTCATTCTCCATTGAAAATAATTAAGCTTTATAGTGACAGTTGTTATTGGCTGTAATCTGAAAAGGACGATCTTCAAAGATGACAATGTTCTCATGTTGTGTTTATAGATTAATAGATCAATCATAGGTTTTTTGTTTTAGGGCAAACTACTGTTACGTCCTGTGACGTAATTTGTACTGTTCTGGGGTCAGTTAAGAGTTTTTGTATGTTCTGTTTTTGTTTCTCTTCTGTGCTGTTGCTCTAATAGGAGTTGATTGCTGGCACCTGATACTCGTTTGCTGATGACCAACTAACTCCTCATTCATTGGCTCCTCCAGAGAGGAAACCAGCTATAAAAGCCATCAAGAAAGCAGTTGAGGAGAGAGAGGGAAGAAGGAGACTTGAGCTATTTCTCTCTCTCCACATGGACCTTCTCTGCAGCCCCAGACAGGAGTTGCTAGTTGTTTGTTGGTGTTTGTTAATTGATACTTAATGCCAATTTGTGCTAGAGTTCAAGTTAGCATACTGTTGCTGTGCTACCGCTTAGATTGTTAAATCTAGCTCCTAATAATGTTGACTTTTTGATAGTTCTTTATTTAATAGGTTAAATTGTTTATTTTATAATTTGTAGGGAGGAGGGTGCCATTTTCTTTTGTCAATCCTTTTGCCTCTGTTTTTGGGTAAGTTAGGTGGTTAAGGAAGTGCTATTGTCTTTTTGTTAATTTTATTTTCTCTTGTTAGACTTAAAATTGAGTAAGATTCTGTTTTGTTTGTTATTTTGGCCTTGCCCCCCCTGAAGTGTGGTGTGTGTGTGTGTGTGCGTGTGTGGGTTTTTTTATTTATTTATTTTTTTTTTTTCTCTGTTACTTGACAGAAATGTGGAAACACACAAGAAAAACGCCCCGGATATTTTCTGCAGAGTCCATGCCAACCCTGAACCTGAAGGTACCTGGACAGCAAGCAAACATGTCTGAGTGTGGCATATTTGTGTTACTCTATGCTGAGCACTTTCTGAAGGTAAGTTCTGAAATTAAGTAAAATGTATTTTTGCATGTCACTAAAAGAAAACAAATCATTTGTTTCAATTCCTTCCTGTAGGATCCTCCCAAAGAACTAAGCGATGAGGTTGACTGTACATCCTGGTTTACACTGGCTGATGCATTTCAGGCGTGCGCAGATCAGGGACAACATGCGTAGTAGTTTAGAAGGTGTGTTTGTTTGTTTGTTTGTTGTGTGTGTGTGTGGTTTTGTTTTTGGTTTTTTTTTTTTGTTTTTGTTTTTTTTTAAATGAACATTAAATAATCCTGATGAAATTAATTCAGTTAAAATCTAAAATGATGTCACTTTTCTTAAATTTTAGGAAGTTATTTTAAATACAGCATAGGGTGCACAAGTATAACTTTCTGTTGTTTTGATATGGCAGATATGTATTTAACTTGTGCTACATTAATCTTGCAATACTGGTGATTGACTATGAGTTTTGCTTATGCAGCACAGGGAAGTGAAGCAGAAGAAAGAGAAAGTGAAGAAGAGAAAAAGGTTGTTGAGATGGCCAAGAAAAGAAAAATAGAAGGCATAGAGGAAGACAAAATATCTGAGGAAAGAGAAGATGGCAAAACAACTCAGGGAAGAAACTATACAGTTCTGGGAAGGCTGTCAGTGCCAGGCACCAAAAGAAAGTACACAGTCACTCAAGATGAACTAAAGAGAAGGATCATGGCAGAAAACATGTCAAACAATATGTTAAGAAGCCTGATTAGGGTTTGTATATGCTATGTGTAAAACATTTAGCTGTTTGCTTTACTTTTAATTCAGAAGAAAATATTTATAACTGTAACATATTGGTTTTACCCAAAGGTTCGTAAAGAAGATCTCCCCAAGGAGCTCCGAGAACAACGACCGATAAAAGCCAAGACAAAAATAAGCATGTTCTCTGCTCTCAGTGAAGGGGAGGCCACAGATTTAGCCTGGGAGCTGGGAGCCATGCTTGGGCGGCATGTGCACCTAGGCACAACTGCAAGTGTTTCCAGTGCTGAGGCAGACATTGCAAAGTAAGTTGCTTTCTGCATATGTTTTCTTTTTTAAAACTTGCACTGAAAAAAGTTACACTTTTTCACACCAAATTACATAATAATAATAATAATAATAATAATAATAATAATAATAATAATAATTTTTTTACAGCCAATTTTCTTTTTTCTTTGCCACAAAATTATATTTACAATTTAAGATTGTAAATTTAATTAGAGACAAACTAAACAATTTGGCTGTAACAAATTAGAGTAACTGCTTTGTTAATCCAACTATCATGTTTTCAGTGTGCTTCTTGCTTACAAGTCTGTTCATTTATATTTACAGGAATGCACTCTGCACTCTCCAGTGTTTACTGAGGGAGAAACTGGGAAAGGAATCACATTTTAGGCTGTTCACTCATACATTTGGCCCACAAATTTTAGAAATTGTCATCTCATTTTTAATCAATCAGTTTAAGTAGTGGTACCCTCAGCCAGAGCACAAAGAGAAATGAATGTTAAACTGTAACAAAAATTGTAATTTCTGTTAAGCAATGTTACACTGAATTGATTTAATTATAACACATCACTGTTAGCGAACACAGACAGCAGGGTAATGTTAAACGTTCATGGTTTGCTTAGCTTAATGTACAATAGAAGATGGAATTATTTTTTTTTTTTTTTTCGGTTTTGTTTTAATACAGTACATGTAAATTTTATATAGTGAAATAAAAACAAACAACAACAGCCTCTTTCACTTAATTTCTTATATGCACACATGCTTGTAGCATGATAATTTTATATGTATATTACATTACAGTGCCTTAGCCTTGTTTGTTTTGTCATATCTACATTCATTTTTAGAATTTGGTTAGTCGTCTTTTGAAATTCTTTCTATACTTTCGTTTCATGTTTTTTGCTCTGTGTGGAAACAATGGTCTTATCTTTCTTTTCAAATCTGTAGTTACTGCTATAAATGCTGTTCCAGTCATGCTGGCATTTGTTACACTGTCATGCAGGTTTTCAATTAGTTGGCTAATGTGCTGAGGAATATTCTGCAATTTCTGCACAG
Organism: Spinibarbus caldwelli; assembly: GCA_039654775.1. NCBI lineage: Eukaryota > Metazoa > Chordata > Actinopteri > Cypriniformes > Cyprinidae > Spinibarbus > Spinibarbus caldwelli. Next base: position 919,132 of record JBCAMP010000304.1, read on the forward strand.
TCTCCAGTATTTCATTTAACATCTGCACTTCAGTTTTGAGTGGTTTGCTGCAGTGTTGACATTTAACTGCATCAATGTGTCTTCTTGTGACAGAGTAGGTACATCTCTTGCTAATATGACATCAAATAATTCACATGCCAGTAGAAGGCAAGCACATTTCTCCATGTAAGAATATGTACAACAGGTACACTGAAATGTCGTAGCAGAAGTGTGGTAAATCCTCTCATTACATAAACTTTGTACATCTACCTCTTTTGTGTCAAAGCACAGAATGGAGTAAAGCTTCTTTTGCTTAATTACACTAGCATGTGCGTTCAGTTGGTAATCCAAAGCAGGAAACTTCTGAAAATCTCGTTCACTCAGCAAATCAGTAAGTACAAGGTGTTTACAGCGATGTCCTCTGATTTCTATTGGGCAGCTACAAAAACTTTCAGATGGACAAACTTTGTAGGATAGACCAGGGGTTTGTTCTGATGGAACTTCATAAAGGTACATGTCATGGGATATAAGATTAATGCTATCTTGCCAACCTTTTTCCACCAATCTTGAGGCTGACTTAAGTATTTCTCCTGACTTCAAAGAGGCATTTTTCATTCTTCCAACTGCCTGCAAATCTTGGATGACCTGGAAGTATCCATCTGTCTTCCTGATGAGAATGCTGATAAGATCGTCCAGTCTACGGTTCCTAATGCCACCCAAAAACTGATATTTTAGGCGATGGAAAAATATAATTGGACAAGCAAAGAGAAAAAAAAAAAAAAAAGATTTTAAAGTGATTGTTTGATTTTTTTTTTAAATGATAATTGCAAATGCTTGTGATTGCATTATATTAATTTACGTTAACTCATCAAGTTGCATAAGTTTAATTTCAAATATTACCTTTCAACAAGATTGTTTGTATCAGAATCAGCATGGTTGTAGGAACGTCCAAAGTCAGACCATGTATGTCCTATTTTCAGCCAGTGATCCTTGAAGTATGAGCAAAGAGCTGGGAAATCTTCAAACCTCTTGAGGAACTGCTCAGCAGTTGACTTAAAATCTTGATGCTATTTTAACAAAATGAAAAAAAGAATTAATGACTTAATATTACATTAAAATGATCGGATATTTGCTTTAAAATTATTAAATAATAGTAAAAGTACAATTAAGAAAGCAAAACTGAATTGTTAATTTTACGCACTGTTGCACAAAGCTTCATCTTTCTGATGAAGGAAATTATTTCTGTTCTAACATCAGTATTTGATGGTCCACTAACTCCAGAGTCTGTCTTTGAAAGCCAATGAACAACAGCCTGATAACAGAGACATCAAATAATTTTGGTACATTTTTAAAATATTAACAATATGAACATTGCATATATACACATACCTGCATAACATGATACCAGCACAGCAAGATATCTGACTCTGGGAAGACTTTCCGCAAAGCATTTATCTCACACATATCCTTGTCCACCATGAAGCACCTAGAGGAAACAACATAGCATACCAGAAAATGAAAATACACACACCATTTCAAAAGTTTGGAATCAGTAAGATTTTAAGTATTTTTAAAAGGTGTCTCTTATGCTCTCCAAGACTCCATTTATTTGATTAAACATAGGAAGAAAAAAAAAATCTTGTAAGTGATAATGAAATATTACAATTACAATTTAAAACAACTATTTTCTATTTGAATATATTTTAAAATGTAATTTATTCCTGTGTTGGCAAAGCTGAATGTCCAGCATTATTACTCCAATCTTCAGTGTCTTATGATCCTTCAGACTTCATTTTAATATGATGATTATAAAATGATTAGTTCCAGTCAAACACAGCTGACCGCTTCACCCAGTGGTTCTGTGTATCACTGCACAACACCTTAAGTTGTCACTGATACTGTTCACCGAAGCTTATATTTCCTGCATTTATATAGCATTTTTCTTCAAGTTAGTCCTGTTTATAATAAAACTAATAATAATAAAAACTGCTTAAATATATGCAGCAATATCTTTCTGTTGCTGTTCCTGGTCAGGGACTGTTTTTTTTTTTGTTTTTTTTTTTTTTTTGTTTTTTTTACAGTGGAAGGAAGGTGGCTTATTGCTTTAAAATAACAGTTTTACAATTAGATATATTCAAATAGAAAATAGTCTCTGGTATCTGGGGCCAGACCAATGATTCTACTACAAGTATGTCAGTTTAAACAAACCAAAAATAAATAAAAAATAAATAAAAATATACATACCTTGGGGCAGAAGGACACACTCTCCTTAATTGCTGTAAAGCTATCTCTAGAGTTGCTTCTTTCTCATTGCTTGTTACTATAAAAGCGACTGGAACTCCATGGCCATAGTCATCTCTTATAGCCAGGGTATAAAGTGGAAAATTATACTGGTTTACACAATGAGTGGCATCCAAAAATATAACATTCTTTCCATGTCTGTGTAGATTCTCTCTCATGTTGGGAGTCTGAAGGATAATTATGAGATCCTTCTCATGGGGAAAAAGGCTGAAAAAAAACAACATTGTCCTTCAGGTGACCGGTCAATAATTTGGCTGAACTAACAGCATCATCTTTATCCAGATGGCTTTGGCGTACTAAGCATGTGTGTATATTCTCAATGTCCTTTGGAGTGACAAAGTACTGACGGTTGTTCAAGTCTGTGTGTCCGCAAGATCTGGACCATTTGTGGGCTTCCAGTAGAATGATATCTGGCTTGACACCCAATGAGATCCATTCTTCAATTTGTTTGACTAAATCAGGACACACCGTTTGAAAGTGTCCTTCTTGTTCAACAGTTGCATTGTGCCCATTGTGCTCTTTGCTGGTGCGTTGCACAATGACTTTGTGGCTCAGCCAATCATTCTTAACCTTAAATGATGTGTAAGCCATACATCCTGAGAGCTTGTAACTTCCATCAACGGGGTTCCCTGACCGGATGCAGTAGAAAAGGTAGTATTCTTTATCCTTGTCCTTTTGACTTGCAGAATTTGTGTTTCTAAAGTTTGTCAATGTTTTAAGTTTTTCTTGAATGAACATCTCATGATTTTCTTCTTTATTCAGGACATGCACATCAACTGTAATATTTTTGTTTTTTCCTCTTTGTCTTTCTTCCCGCAACACTGTTTTCTTAATACAATCCTCCATTTCTCTTTACATTCTGGGGAGAAAAAGATATTGTTACCTTAGGTAACAAGCTCTTAGTAATAACAAGCTCTTAATAATAATCATAAATATTAACAAGCATTATGTTCTTAAGATGTAACCATTATTATTACATTTAATACAAACTTATGATGTTCCCAGGCCAACATTAGACTGAAAATGCTCTACATAATATTCAAATTTCATTCATAAGACACTGGGTCAGCACAAGATATTTCATTATTATTATTATTATTATTATTATTATTATTATTATTATTATTAACATTTTTAAAATAAAGCGATTGATTATAGTTTGTCTTATATTAGATGAAGGAATGAAGTCCCTGGGTCAACATTACAATATTATGTCCCTGGGTCAACTCAAGATATTTCATTGTTATTATTATTATTATTATTATTATTATTATTATTATTATTATTAACATTATTAAAATAAAGCGATTGATTATAGTTTGTCTTATATTAGATGAAGGAATGAAGTCCCTGGGTCAACATAAGAATATTATGTCCATGGGTCAACTCAAGATATTTCATTATTATTATTATTATTATTATTATTATTATTAATAATAATAAAACAAAGCAATGCTGTTTGTCTTACATTAGATGAACTATGAGGAATGAAGTCCCTGGGTCAACATTACAATATTATGTTCCTGGGTCAACTCAAGATATTTCATTATTATTATTATTATTATTATTATTATTATTATTATTATTAATAACAACATTATTAACATTATTAAAATAAAGCGATTGATTATAGTTTGTCTTATATTAGATGAAGGAATGAAGTCCCTGGGTCAACATTACAATATTATGTCCCTGGGTCAACTCAAGATATTTCATTATTATTATTATTATTATTATTATTATTATTAATAAAACAAAGCAATGCTGTTTGTCTTATATTAGATGAACTATGAGGAATGAAGTCCCTGGGTCAATATAAGAATATTAGTCCCTGGGTCAACTCAAGATATTTCATTGTTATTATTATTATTATTATTATTATTATTAACATTATTAAAATAAAGCGATTGATTATAGTTTGTCTTATATTAGATGAAGGAATGAAGTCCCTGGGTCAACATAAGAATATTATGTCCCTGGGTCAACACAAGATATTTCATTATTATTATTATTATTATTATTATTATTATTATTATTATTATTAATAATAACATTATTAACATTATTAAAATACAGCGATTGATTACAGTTTGTCTTATGAACTATGAGGAATGAAGTCCCTGCGTCAACATAAGAATATTATGTCCCTGGGTCAACTCAAGATATTATTATTATTATAATTATAATTATAATTATTATTATTATTATTATTATTAATAATAATAGCATTATTAAAATAAAGCGATTGATTACCGTTTGTCTTATGAACTATGAGGAATGAAATCCCTGGTTCAACATAAGAATATTATGTCCCTGGGTCAACTCAAGATATTATTATTATTATTATTATTATTATTATTATTATTATTAATAATAGCATTATTAACATTATTAAAATAAAGCGATTGATTACCGTTTGTCTTATGAACTATGAGGAATGAAGTCCCTGGTTCAACATAAGAATATTATGTCCCTGGGTCAACTCAAGATATTATTATTATTATAATTATTATTATTATTATTATTATTATTATTATTAATAATAATAATAATAATAATAATAATAACATTATTAACATTATTAAAATACAGCGATTGATTACAGTTTCTTATATTAGATGAAGGAATGAAGTGCCTGGGTCAGCATAAGAATATTATGTCCCTGGGTCAACTCAAGATATTATTATTATTATTATTATTATTATTATTATTATTATTATTATTAATAATAATAATAATAATAATAATAATAACAACATTATTAACATTATTAAAATAAAGCGATTGATTACAGTTTCTTATATTAGATAAAGGAATGAAGTCCCTGGGTCAACATTACAATATTATGTCCCTGGGTCAAGTCAAGCTATTTCGTTATTATTGTTATTATTATTATTATTATTAATAACAACATTATTAACATTATTAAAATAAAGCGATTGATTATAGTTTGTCTTATATTAGATGAAGGAATGAAGTCCCTGGGTCAACATAAGAATATTATGCCCCTGGGTCAACTCAAGATATTTCATTATTATTATTATTATTATTATTATTATTAACATTATTAAAATAAAGCGATTGATTGCTGTTTGTCTTATATTAGATGAAGGAATGAAGTCCCTGGGTCAACTCAAGATATTTCATATTATTTAATATTTGTCTTATATTAGATGATTTATAAGTAATTATGTCTCCGGTTGGAAAACAAACATTATTTGTTTATTATTTACCGCGTTATTGGTCCCAGTCCATTCACGAAAGTGTTTTGCTTCTCATTTGCAAAAGTATTCATAGGCTATACGCGTCGAATAAAAGTGAAAAAAGCCTCATAAATCATGAGACGAAACGATCCAACGACGGGATCACTGCCTCGGGGGAAGCTCCACACCGGGTCGGGCTGCGAAGCGACCGCGGGCGCCTTCCTGTTCGGCGATTTGCGCCATTTATGACCAGTTTAGCTAATGTTAGCGTTAGTTATGAATCCACCGTGAAATGGAAATTATTACATTATGCTGAGCAGGGACGAACACATCTGAAATGCACATTTTAAATAAAATGCATTTACCTGCTCTGTGAGAGATGAAGACGACGTTGACGGCAGAAAATCAAAAAGTGGCGCCGCATCTGGATTATGTCACGTGATTAATCTGATTGGTTGATGAATTTTACTCTAAGCACCTCCCTTGTTGACCCTGGAACACGTAGAACTCGGCAGAATCAGGACGTGCAACAGCACCAGTGCGCTCACCACACACCAGCTACAGGTGGAGAGGAGAGAGAGTCTTAGAGCCAATTCAGTGGATGGGGATTATTAGGAGGCCATGACTGACAAGGGCCAGTAGAGGGAATCTGGCCAGGACACCAGGGTTACACCCCTACTCTTTACGAGAAGTGTCATGGGATTTTTAATGACCACAGAGAGTCAGGATCTCGGTTTAACGTCTCATCCGAAAGACAGTGCTTGTTGACAGTATAGTGTCCCTGTCACTATACTGGGGCATTAGGACCCACACAGACCACAGGATGAGCACCCCCTGCTGGCCTCAATAACACCTCTTCCAGCAGCAACCTAGTTTTTCCCAGGAGGTCTCCCATCCAGGTACTGACCAGGCTCAACCCTGCTTAGCTTCAGTGGGCAATCAGTCTTGAGCTGCAGGGTGATTATGGCTGTGGCTATATCACTCAAAGGCAAAGTCCTCAAAAGTTTTTTTTTTTTCCTTTCCCTTTTTTTTTTTTTTTTTTTTAATCAACTGTATATTTCCTTGGAAATAAACATTACTTACACACTATCAAAAAAGAAAAAGAAAAAAACAAAAACATTACAATGTAATCAATATTATATTTATTAAAGGCATGTATGAATCTCATCAATTTAGTGTTTTAAGCATTTTACATTTATTAAAAGGATAACTCAAGGCAGTTTAAACAATATATTTTTGTGAACTTATGTTCAGCTATTCTTTTTAATAGTTAACTTTACTATTTTTTTTATTTTTCGGATCATCGGTCATCAACGCTCCTTAAATATTGGTCACAGACACCAAGCTGATTACTCACTGAAAAACTCCCAAAGACTATGTTTTCATGCCATTTTAAGTCTTCTTTTGATGTAACAAAGAGGTTATATCTAAGTGTGGGAGTTGTTTAATTTTTTTAATTAGTTTTCCCATTAATGTCATTATAATATAACCAGAACATAACCAGTCATACAGCCAGCTAAAACCAGCCTGGCCAGGATGGGAGGCCAGTTAAAACCAGCTATTTCCAGCTTAAACCAGCTAAAACCAGCCAACCAGCTTAGGCTGGTTTAAGATGTTTTTTTCAGCAGGGCACTGTCAGATATGCAAAGTAAATCTCTCCTATCTCTTGCTCTGGCTACTGTGTATAGACCTCCAGGGCCGTATACAGATTTCTTAAGAGAATTTACAGATTTCCTCTCAGACCTATTGGTTACTGTTGAAAAAACGCTAATTGTCAGAGATTTCAACATTCATGTTGATCAGGGCTCGACAATAAGGACTGCCCGAGGGCCTGGGGTCTGCGTGAAGGACGTTCTGGACAGTAGATGGATTTGTCACTTGCCCGATCGGGCCACTGCAGCGTCGTCACAAAAGTTTATCATTTGCATGCGTTTTTAAGTCTTGTTAATTTAAAAATTCAAGCGATTAAAAAGCAATTGGGCGCGAAAGAACTCCTTTCAGTTCTTGCGCGCAGTGTTCTGTTCTGTTCTGTGTGAGCAGTGCGTGCACAGACAGCCGCGTCTTTGACACGAGCGAGCTGCCTGAACGGGCAAATACATACAAAAGCAGGGTTTAAATTGGGCAGGGGCCGGGGCCGGGGTTTGAGCCCCAGCACATAGACTCCAGGGCTCGAAATTTTCACTTCATTAATGCCAGACAACTAACATGATTAAAACATCAATAACCAAAAATAACTAGGCAATCACCAAAACGCAAGTATTATTCTGATTTTATTACATTTAGAGTAAGTGGTGAATAGTGGATATAGCTACTGTATATAAATGCATGTATGGTATAAAGTTGGGCTGCTGAGGCGAGGCTCACACAGCCTCTCCAGGAGAAATCAAAACTCGCGACACTAAGAAACTCGGCATACTGAGGTAAAATTTCAAAATGAAAAGTTTTTATATTTAAAATAGTTAGGCAACATCACACAACGTTTTCACCATTACAACTGTTCAATAGTTCTATAAACAGTTCAATAAGCAAATACAATAATATTAGGTCACTTACATTTTAGGCGGAACCACAGCGCATCTCACAGCAACCAGCCGATTTATTGCTGAATGATTCAGTGTTTTGAACGAATCGGTTGAGTCAAAGTTTCATAAGCCCATGCATAAACATCTGATGAATCAGCCGTTTGAACGAATCGTTTGAATGAACAACTCGACTCACTCATTAAACGCTCACTACTGGCACCTACTGGCGTCTTAATTTCGTTGAAAAGTATCATTTCCACCATCATTTCTTGTATGTATATTCAAAATAAAATAAAATAAAATAAAATAAATAAATATTTAAAAGAATCTCATATTATTAATACAGTTGTATTTTTCAGTGTAAATGATTTAATTTGTTCATTCAAATTTTAATTCTGAATTGAAAAACATAAATCGAATTACGATGCTTTATTCATTTTTTTTTATTTAATGTTGAAAGCAGAAAAATTGGAAAACGCCGTTTTATTGTTTCAGAACACACGCAATAAAGAGAAAATGGCTTGTTTGTTAATTTGTCTCTATTCGTTTAATCACAATAAGTGGGGTAATCAAAATCTCATAATACCAAACATGATGAATGCCCTAAATTGCACAGTATTTTCATCATAACAACCTAACCTGGAAGTGAAGCTAAGCCTATAATTGGCGGTCTTTTCTTGGGGAAAAAATGTCCAGTCTTGAGCCATATGCGCAAATGATTTCTATTATGATACAAACTGGAGCAACATTTTCAGAGATCTCAGACAGGTTAGTTCAACATGGTGCTGGTCGCGGTTGTTCTGCAATGAGTATCCGAAGATTTTGTGCACAGCACAACATTGTAAGAAGAGGACATGTATCGGACTCCCATTTAGAACTGGCAATAGCTAATGCCATAAGTGAGGTAAGGACAATATTTCATTGTTTTGGTCGCTAATTACGGTACTTCAGCTGACTGTGGCAGCAGACATACTTTTCATTAAACATACTTTTTCGTGTCCTAATAGACAGGGCCAACATTTGGCAGAAAACTCATGACAGGATACCTGTCAGCAAATGGGATAAGAGCGGGTGAGGGCAGAGTGGGCCGATTTTTGAGGACCATCCAACAACCATACCATGAAGCGCAATGTCATGTAAGTGTGCGTGTGTTTAATAAATAGGCTACAGTAGGGTGTCTAAGCCGGTTTATTATCAACTGTTCTGTGGTCTCTACTCTCAAAAAATATACTACTGCTCTCTAAAATATGTATTGTATTTATTTATATGGCAGCTGGCCAATAAAGTAGGGATAACGTACAGTCATTATCGCACAATAAACTTGTTTAAGGTGAGACATCTCAGTTTACTAAAGTTAGGTCTTGGCGACATTTCCTGAATTTTTAAAAAGGATGTTATACACCAACAATAACCCATACTTAATTGTGTGTTCAGGGTGCACATAACCTGAATCCAGTTCCTTATACTGCGGAATGCATGGGCCATAAATTGCACATTGACCAGAATGAAAAACTGGCAATGTTTGGAGCAACACATGTCCTGGCAATTGATGGATTTAGCAGCAAAATTTTTCTTTTTCATCTATGCCAATAAAGAACAACCTTTTAATTTATGAGGACGTTTACAGGTGAGAAATTTTTGTGAATTTGCATTTTAGTAGTATTTATTATTATTATTATTATTATTATTATTATTATTATTATTATTATTATTATTATTATTATTCCCAGATCTGCAGTTGTTAACCATGGGATGTGGGACCAAGTTAGAGTGGACCATGGAAAGGAATTTTACTTATCCTTATTCATTCAAGAAATGATTGAAGGTTACCGAAACAGACCAGAGAGACAACCCTACATGCAAACACAATCAACTAAGGTACAGTATGAGCTCGATTTGCATAATATAGGCAAATTGTGAAAATACTTTTTTTTTTTACCAATATTGAAGAAAATCACAGCTGCTGCTGGTGCATACAACAAAGAGGCACAGTTGTGATTCTAAGTTTACATACACCAGAATGATAATTTCTTAAACTATAAGAGGGATAATATATATATATATATATATATATATATATATATATATATATATATATATATATATATACAGTGGGTACGGAAAGTATTCAGACCCCCTTCACCTTTTTCAATTTTGTTATGTTGCAACCTGATACTACAATTGTTTAAATTCATTTTTTTTCTCATTAATCTACACTCTGTACCTCATAATGAAGTGAAAACAGAATTTTAGAAATGTCTGTAAATTTATTAAAAAGAAAAAACTGAAATATCACATTTACATAAGTATTCAGACCCTTTGCAACAACACTTGAAATTTCGCTCAGGTGCCTCCCATGTCTCTTGATCATTGCAGAGATGTTTCTACACCTTGATTGGAGTCCGCCTGTGGTATATTAAATTGATTGGACATGATTTGGAAAGGCACACACCTCTCTGTAAAAGGCCTCACAGCTGATAATGCGTATCAGAGCGAAAACCAAGCCACGAGGTCAAAGGAACTGCCTGCAGAGCTCAGACACAGGATTATATTGAGGCACAGATCTGAGGAAGGCTACAAAAAAAATTCTGCTGCACTGAAGGTTCCCAAGAGCACAGTGGCTTCCATAATTCTCAAATGGAAGAAGTTTGGCACAACCAGGACTCTTCCAAGAGCTGGTCCCCAGCCAAACTGAGCAATTGATGGAGAAGGGGCTTGTCTAGACTGGTGACCAAGAACCTGGTGGTCACTCTAGTTGAGCTCCATGATCATATATGCAGATGGGAGAAACCTACAGAAGGACAAACATCACTGCAACACTCCACCGATCTGGGCTTTATGGCAGTGTGGCCAAACTCAATCCTCTCCTCAGTGAAGACACATGAAAACACACTTGGAATTTGCAATAAAGCACCTAAAGGACCCTCAGACTCTGAGAAACAAGATTACCTGGTCTGATGAACCTCAATTCTAAGCATCATGTTTGAAGGAAACCGGCTCTTCTCATCACCTGCAGAGTACCATCCCAAAAGTAAAGTGTGGTGGTAACAGCCTCATGCTGTTGGGCTGTTTTTCAGCGGCAGGGACTGAGGAACTCATCAGAGTAGAAGAAAAGCTCAATGCACCAAAATATTGAGATAGCCTTAATGAAAACCCAGTCCAGGGCATTCAAAACCTCAGACTGGGCCGAAGGTTCACCTTCTTACATGACAATGACCCTAAGCACACAGCCAAGGCAACACAGGAGTGGCTTAGGGACAACTCTGTGAATGTCCTAGAGTGACCCAGCCAGAGCCCTGACTTGAACCCTATCGAACATCTCTGGAGAGACCTGAAAAAGGCTGTCAACAGACGGTCCCCATCCAACCTGACCGAGCTTGAGAGGATTTGCAAAGAAGAATGGCAGAAATTCCCCCAATCCAGTTGTGCAAAGCTTGTTGCGTCATACCCAAAAAGACTCGAGGCTGTAATTGCTGCCAAAGGTGCTTCAACTAAGTACTGAGTAAAGGGTCTGAATACTTATGTAAATGTGATATTTCAGTTTTTTCTTTTTAATAAATTTTCAAACATTTCAAAAATTCTGTTTTCACTTTGTCATTATAAAGGACAGAGTGTAGAGTAATGAGAAAAAAAAAAAGAATTTAAACAATTGTAGTATCAGACTGCAACATAACAAAATTGAAAAAAGTGAAGGGGGTCTGAATACTTTCCGTACCCACTGTATATATATAGTACTACTTTGAAAAGAGCTATGTCACAATGTTTACGTGTAGTCCACAAACCAAATTCACTGAATTTACCAGCTTAAATGTTTACATAGGCTTGATTCTTAATACAAAGCATTATTGCCTGGACAAAGGCTGTATAAATGTTTTGTGGTAGTCCCTTGTTTGTCCCAAGTTGTTAAAATAACCCCTGTTCTTCAGAACTGTTCTCCATCTCCTAGACCTTATACATATTGGTGATTGTGACAGATATTAAACTAATACAAAAGCTGATCTTATGGTTCAAAAACATGTTTTCACATCAGCAGTTTAAAATAACTACTTAAATCAATGTTCTTCTGTTTCCACAAATCACAGAGCCACACAGTTGAAAGGATGTGGCCAGAGATAAATAATAGGGTTAATTATCCACTCAAGACAGCACTTGTAGAGCTAGTGGACCAGGAATTGTTGGACATGGAGGACAATCTTGTCAGATACTGTGTCTCCAGCTTCACATGCCAGCTATGCCACCTTGGCATCAGTAGAGTTGTACAAGCTTGGAATGAACACTGGATTCCAGGTATACTGAAAGAACACTTTTATTAAAATAACAATGATTAAGGACTGTCAATCTGAATTGAAATTTTGTTACTCCAGGCAAAGGCGTTCCCAATGTTTTGGCAGAGGGTGGATGTCTAAAGAAAATCTCAGAGGAACTGTTGCCACATGCCAATGAAGCAGCTGAACTTTACGAAGCAGAAATAGGCTCTTCACTGACCAGACATTCAGTGTTTGGAAGAGATCCCTTTTCTTCAGGGAGACAAAGAGCATGTGTGGAACACTACTTTGCTGAACTACACCCAGATATAGAAATATGTTACAACAAAACTGTGAACGGTGACTTCTCGTACTTTAAACTAGCTCTGCTGGATCTCATTGAAACAACAAAAAGATACAGAACATGAACCATAAATAACACAAAAAGCAGAGAAACAACATTAACAAATTTGTTCAGAGTTTAGTCAACAGAAATAATGTCTTTCAGAACAGAAAATGCATCAGAAAGGCCTGTGACTTCATAAACATTGGTGCACTCTTGTCTACATTTAAGACACTGGCTAGAAGTTTCATGCCATTGCAGCACACATACTTTGCATCCCACAATGCTCCGGCAACAGACTGCAAACACTGGCTCCTGGAAGGGTCCTGTGAAATAAGAGATTCAATAAATAAAGTTTGTCTTACTCATTTTGTCACCACTCTTATTATAAAGTTAACTCCTAAAAATATAACAGTAATTTGGGAAAAAATAAAAAATAGCAAACAGCTGCTTTCTGCAATAGCAGCAGCAACTGAGCTATTGTTTTTACATGATGCTTAATACATAATATGGTAGTCATTTTGGCAAGTCCAAAACAACTGCTATATTAGACTGAATAGTACAAAGAACTACTGTGTGCACCTTTAAAAAGTTTAACACATGGTTAAAGTTCAACGCTTTTGTGCAAAGCATCGGATTGTGTTAAAAATATTGAGTTGGGGTGCAAACCTTTGCATACATGACAGTTGAATGCTGTCTGTAGCTGTTGTGCTTGGGAGTTTGTCATCACCAGTGTGGTTCTCCTGTTACTGGAGGCAACGTCGGAGAGCTCTTTCATTACTGACGTGACTTCTTGTAGGCCTTGAGCAGCCAGCACAACTTCTTCAATTCTTTCAAACACATCCTGCAATCCACTGCTGCCATCATCTCTCTGACTGAAGTTGAGACAAAAAAAAAAAACAAAAAAAAAATCTCATTCTTGTTTTAGGTAGAATGTTAATGAGACAGAAATCATTCACTCCAAAAAAATGAAAGTGAATACTGGCAATCTATCAGTTGTTAATATTCTTTGATTGTCTAAGATCATACAGGTCATACAGTACGGAACATGAGGGTGAGTAGATGACAACTGATATTGAGGTGAATGCTCTTGTCAACTACAGTCTCTGTCATAAATTGAGATGCGTGTTGAGTGCTTAACCATTTCTGATCATTAGAAGTAGTATGAAGGAAGGAAAAAAAAAAAAAAAAAGGCTGTATCTGTGTCTAGGCCTCTTTCGTTTGCTCTCTTGTTGAAATCTTTGAAATTCCTCCTCTGAAACGGCAAGTATTTTGCGAGCATTTTGCTTCCAGTATAATGACCCTGTAGGTAAAATGAATAAACATCCAAGTGTCAAACAAATAAATTAAACCCATAAAACCGTATTAATGACTAAATCATTCTGTATAAAAATATGGTAATAAAATACCTTTGGTTCCTTCAGACTCCACTATCTGATTACCCTGAGCATCTGTAAGGATCAGCGGCTCTTCACTGTTTAGGGTACTTTGAACTTTAGCCGTAATGCCAGGGGACTGTTGCTTCAAACTCCATAAACCGGACAACTACGGTTCTGCTGGGCTTCAATTTTCCAGTCAAACATTCAGCAATGAAAATAAACCTTTCAATTGGAAAGTTAAGGTGCTATTAAACTTTTACAGCTGTATATATACACATACACACACACACACACACAAATATATATGCACGCATGTATTTAAGTATATCGTTCTAGATAGAGAGATAGATAAGAGACAGAGATAGCGAGAGAGAAAATAGTTACCTCTGAAATGAACGGGACATGCTCGCCCTTGGAGGTGCAGCAGTAGCCTGGACAGGGGATGCAACAGAGGAACCTGCAATGCTGGATGCTGTATGTAAAAATGAGAAGCGCTGACTACCATTAGAGCTACTGGCAGATGAAGATGGTGACAGACTCGAATCACTGTCTACATGTACTTCATAATGACCCCTTGGTGTTAAGTCGAGGGTACTGAACAGTCCGTTCTCTCCAAGAAAAATCGCCATGTTCATATCGTCAGTCAAATACAAATTTTGGCTGGAGACCTGCAAAGTATTGTTAAATAATTATTGTTGCCTTTTTATAATCTTAACCAATTTAACGTACAATCTCTTCATGATGCGAACCGCCACTAGCCAGCTTCACTGTACTTTTAACATCTTTGCTTAAGTACGATCAGAATCTTGATTAGCTGCACCTGGAAAATCCTGCCAATTTTCTCAGTGGACACGTCATCTTCCCTCACTGTCACTCTCTTGTTGCTTTTGAAAAGCACGTAATGGTCCATAATTTCTTGGAGAGACGATGATGCCATTGATTTTGCGCGGTTCAGTTTACATCCGGGTTTTTCAAGAATACCACAACATGAAATAAGTTAACAAATAATAAGATAGCAAAAAACTATAAATGAGTTATATTTTGAATATTTTACAGTTTTGGGCAAAAAATACTTTTTAAACACAGTTATTTCATAATTTCATTATCATTTTAACAACGGAAAACGAATAAGGCATCGTAAGTCGATTTATGTTTTTCAATTCAGAATTAAAATTCGAATGAACGCAACGTACATGGACCATAATAACAATCGCATTATTATAATTGAATTTATAGATCAAATGTAAGAATTTGAAAATGAAAGTATTAATGAGATTAGTGGGAAAATGCCTAAAAAAAAAAAAAAAAAAAAAAAAGAACATGCCCATGAATTAAATATAAAAAACATGCAGATTTATATGTCACAGCTGATAGAAAACTGATGAGAATATTGCTTCAGAATAAATCATATTTGCAAAAAAAAAACAAAAAAACAAAAAAAAAAAACATATATACACATACATACATACAAAAATTTGTACCACTGGCCTGACGGGGCCAGTAGAAAAAATCCTTAGCGTTGATCCCTGTTGATAATACAAATGATGCATTAGGACTTGCGTTTACTGACCAAATAAATTCTTTTGGAGTCAAGAAAAACATCACCGGGCCCACTCATCGTTTTAATCATACGCTAGATTTAATTATATCGCATTGAATTGATCTTACTGACATAGATATCGTACCTCAAAGTGATGATGTTACTGATCATTTCCTAGTATCGTGCATGCTGAGTATTACTGATATTAACTATATGGCTCCGCGTTATTGTCCAGGAAGAACTATTGTTCCAACCACTAAAGATAGATTCAGAAATAACCTGCCTGAATTATCTCAACTGCTCTGTGTACCCATAAATACACATGAACTAGATGAAATGACTAGCAACATGGGCACTATCTTCTCTAATACATTAGAAGCTGTTGCGCCCATCAAATTGAAAAAGGTTAGAGAAAAATGTACTGCGCCATGGTACAACAGTAATACCCATTCTCTCAAGAAAGAAACTCGTAAACTTGAGCGCAAATGGAGAAAAACTAATTTGGAAGTTTTTAGAATTGCATGGAAAAACAGTATGTCCAACTATAGACAGGCTTTAAAAGCTGCCAGGGCAGAGCATATCCACAAACTCATAGAAAATAACCAAAACAATCCAAGGTTTTTGTTTAGCTCAGTGGCTAGATTAACAAATAAACAGATGCCACCAGATCTAAATATTCCCTCACAATTTAATAATGACTTTATGAATTTCTTCACTGATAAGATAGATAACATCAGAAATACAATAACAAATGTAGATTCTGCAGCGTCTAGTACTTCAGCTCCATTTATCGCACCCAAAGAAAAACTGCAGTGCTTCACAATTATAGGACAGGAAGAGATAAATAAATTTATCACTCCATCTAAACCAGCAACATGTTTATTAGATCCTGTACCCACTAAATTACTGAAAGAGTTGTTACCTGTAGCAGAAGAACCGCTTCTCAATATTATTAACTCATAGATATCTTTAGGTCACATCCCAAAATCATTCAAGCTGGCGGTTATTAAGCCTCTTATTAAAAAACCACAACTAGATCCTAATGAACTAGGAAATTACAGACCCATTTCTAATCTTTCGTTTATGTCTAAAATTTTAGAAAAAGTTGTGTCTGCTTAGTTGTGCTCTTTTCTGCAAAAAAATGATCTTTATGAAGAATTTCAGTCAGGTTTCAGGCCCCACCATAGCACAGAAACCGCACTTGTTAAAATTACAAATGACTTGCTTCTTGCGTCAGACCAAGGCTGCATCTCATTGCTAGTTTTACTTGATCTTAGTGCTGCGTTCGACACTATAGATCATGACATACTCATAGATCGAATACAAAACTATACGGGTATTCAAGGGCAGGCTTTAAGATGGTTTAGATCCTACCTGTCTGATTGCTACCACTTTGTTTAAACAGGGAGTCATCTCAATTATCACCAGTAAAGTATGAAGTACCACAAGGATCTGTCCTAGGTCCTCTGCTATTTTCAATATACATGTTGCCCCTTGGTAATATTATTAGAAAATACGGTATTAGTTTCCATTGTTATGCTGATGATACTCAACTATATATCTCAACAAGACCAGATGAAACTTCTAAATTATCTAAGCTAACAGAGTGTGTTAAAAAAGTAAAAGATTGAATGACCAATAATTTTCTCCTATTAATTCAGATAAGACAGAGATATTACTTATTGGACCAAAAAACAGTACACAGAATCTCTTGGATTATAATTTGCAACTAGACGGATGTACTGTTACTTCCTCTACAGTCAAAAATCTGGGTGTTATATTAGACAGCAACTTGTCTTTTGAAAATCATATTTCCCATGTTACAAAAACAGCATTCTTCCATCTTAGAAACATTGCCAAGCTACGAAACATGTTACCTGTTTCTGATGCAGAAAAGCTAGTTCATGCACTCATGACCTCTAGGCTGGACTATTGTAATGCACTGCTAGCTGGTTGTCCTGCATTGGTACTCCAAAATGCAGCGGCTAGAGTCCTTACCAGGTCAAGAAAATATGATCATATTACCCCAATTTTACAGTCTCTGCACTGTATTAACTGTACCTATTAAGTTCCAAATCAGTTACAAAATATTATTACTTACCTATAAGGCCCTTAATGGTTTAGCTCCTGCATACTTAACTAGTCTTCTACCACGCTACAATCCATCACGCTCCCTAAGGTCGCAAAACTCTGGACTTTTGGTAGTACCTAGGATAACAAAGTCAACTAAAGGAGGTAGAGCCTTTTCACATTTGGCTCCCAAACTCTGGAATAGCCTTCCTGAAAACGTTCGGGGTTCAGACACACTCTCTCTGTTTAAATCTAGATTAAAGACACATCTCCAAGCACATCTCACATCACATCTCCAAGCATTCACATAATGCATCTCATAATCTTGTACTGCAGTTATATCTGATCAAACACACATTATTATTCTTTAGCTTGGATTGAACAAATCATTTTTGCTTGGTTGGAACAGCAGCTACACTAATTGTCTCTATTTGTTTCTCTGTTTCTGCCACAGGATTAACATCCCTTGGTAACTAGGATTTACACAAGCTTCAGTCTGGATCCAGAACACCTGAGAAAAGATGATGCCAACCCCTCAGAGGACCTTAGATGATGCCTACCCTCAGACAACATACAGAACTAACAAATTTCGCCATAAGTATATTGTAGAAACTTAATTTCCTGTAAAGCTGCTTTGCAACGATTTGTATTGTGAAAGGCGCTATACAAATAAACTTGAATTGAATTGAATTGAACTGAAGTAATACGTCTTGCAATTGTCAGTGCACAGGTCATAAAAATAGTACAAAACAAACCTGTTATTAAAATGCACAATACACAGTTGCAGACTAGGGTGAAGTCAGAATGTACAGACATCGGTCCCGAATCGTTGTATTTTAGAAAAATATTAAATGGCAAACTGTACTTGGCGCTGCATGATTTTGAACAGCTGTTGGGTACCTCGAATAAAATTGAGTGTGCATACTGACATAATGAATCATAACCCGCCAAATGTGTTAGTGATTTGATGTGTGTTACCCACCTGACTTCACTGGAGCTATAATAATCTATAATCTCTGAAAATATTGGCCTGACGCTTTACTATTGGGGGCTCTGGCAGCTAGCTATACTGTTGGTTAATCAAATCTACTCAGACGGGCTTAGCTAACGTTACGTATTTAGACGGGAGAGCATGAGAAGAGAGAATAATTAAGTTGACTTGCCACTGAGTTTAAGATGTTAAGTTACTTATCTTACCCAGTAAACGACCTGTTGCTCGCCATGATATGACCCAGTGGCAGGGATTCCGGGGAAACATAGTGGGCGTGGTCAACCTGTGACTTCAATCGGGAGTGACCAATAGAAAAAGGCCTTTCATCCTGGTGGGTAGAGCCCGCCCACTGAGACACAGCTTCACTTGCAAGCAAAACTTTTCAACTCGCAAGCAAAAGTTTTAGACCCGCAAAAAAAGATGGCAGAAAAGAGAACAACATTTGTGGTTTCGTGATGAAAAGTGTTTGAAGTGCATACAGAAAAATAAGATTTACACTCACTGGAAATTATTTTGTTTTCAATTTCTTTATTTTTGAGGCTTAAGAAGACTTTTTTTTTGCAGTCTTTTATTTTTTAATTACAAAATAATTAGTTTTGCTCTCAAGCACAGTATTTTTGATTGAATAAAAAAGACAAAAAAGAAACTCCATACTATATATCCTCCGAAACTACTTAGAATAATTGAAATCAAAAAGGAAAAATACACGATTAGCATAGTCAGCACTAAATTCGTACTGTAAAGTTGAAAATAGGAGAATACCATCACATCGATTGCTTCTGTCTGTTCCTGTCTGTCGTGCTGCTGAGAGGTTTGTGATTGTAGCTCCATGTAGCTTGGCTTTTCTGTTGAATCTCTATCTTAATTTCACTCTCTGTTGTTAAAGTGATAATATATAACTTAATTCCCACCATATTTCTGGTATTATCTATCAAACTAATCTAAGTTACTCGTTCGCTTTTTAAAACCGCGAGTGCAGCACGTTAGCATTCGTTAGCCGGTTAGCTTGTCACTCACGGTTCCATTCGCGTTTCTATTCATGTCTATTATTGTTTTCTTTTTCTCGCTCCGTTTCATTTCTCTCTCGCTCCGTTTTTCACGAGTTCATCAAACAACAGTTGTAAGTGGTAAATCAGAATCAGTCATCAATCACGGTGAGTAATGGCTTCTTCTCCTGCTATTGTTGTTTGCCACATGTAAAGTTTATCTCTCTCTGTCGGCGACGAGGGATTCACATGTGATAAATGCAGGGAAATAGTTAGGCTGACAGAGAAGATTTTAGAACTAGAGACACACATCCAAACTTTAGTTGAGGACAGTACCCAGATAGCAAAATTTGTCTGGCCCACCTCTGGGGCACAACCTTGCTTAACTTCTGGCCCAATTCTGGTTGGGTCCCCGGCCCAAAATCACTGATCATAACCTAGATGTGCTCTGTTTGACAGAAACCTGGCTAAAACCAGATTAATACATTATTTTAAACAAGTCTACCCCCCAAGATTACTGTTACAAACATGAACCGCGTCCAAAAGGTAAAGGGGGAGGTGTTTCTACAATTTATAGCAATATTCTCAGTATTTCTCAGAGGGCTTCAAGGTGTTGCAGAATTGAATGGAGACACAGAGCCACAGCATCATCAACCGACCTATTAGCCTTATAGGCGAATTGGTGAGAATCCAAACAGATTTTTAAAAATTAGATACCTAAGCACCAATCGCTCAACGATTTTCATAGCAACTGAAGTTAGGGCCACTGGTCTGTAATCATCTAAGCAACTGATATTTGACTTTTTTAGCACTGGAATTATAACAGCTGCTTTAAAACATGCTGGGACTCTCCATACTCTTAATGACCAGTTGAATATATCAGTGAAAACTGGGGCAAGGAAGAACGAACACCACTTCAATGTTGCAGATGATATGGAGTCAGGGCCTGCTGCCTTTCTGTTGTTCTGCTTCCGCAGCAGATTCCTGACTTCATACTCCTCTATTTTAAAAGGAGGACTCATAATACAGGGCCAGGAGTGCCGCGTCGGCTGACATACCTGTCCCTCTATTGTATTTTCAAATCGACTGTACGCATTAAGTTCAGCAAGCAATGTAATATCATCAGAAATGAGTTTTATAAGATTTTATCTTATAGCCTATGATCTGCTCTAGACTTTTCCATACACCATAAGTGTCATTGATCTTCAACTTATTTTCTAACATAGACTTATAATTTCCTTTTGCCTTTTTAACAGCTTTTTCAAAGTCACCTTTGGTGATTTTATAAAACTCTTTAAGTAGTCCCTAACCGATGGCAAATGCCAGCATGATTAATGGCTTTGACCTTTCGTGACCTCATAATATTATTATTAATAATAATAATAATATCCATATGTGACCTTTGATCTCATAACGAGTTTCAGATGCGGAAATTGGGCAAGCGTGAAACTCCCATGTCATCCGTGGACGAGATATTTTGTTGTCCGGTGGAAAACTAATGTTTTTGAAGATTTTTATGGTGCGTTTTTGAATTTTCCTCATAGGAACATCTGTGGCGCACGCCCCCTCCCATCTGAGGTGCGAGTGTCAGGTTGCGCTCCAAGGCGCGCTCCCTCTCCCTCTCCCTCTCTCGCTCTTTCGCTATGGGAATGTGAGAAAAACAGTAATGATCAAGCAATATTAAAAAAGTAAAGGAAATTAAGAGATCAGTTTTAAGACACACAGCTGCACTCGCACATATATTCTGTTGGTTGTATAAAAAGAATTTAAATAAAATAGGCAACATGACTATCAATGAGAAGGGATAAAAAATGTTTAGCTTAACGAATAAAATGGTTAAAAAATATAAATTGGCTTACATTCTTCACGGGGAATAGAGAATACACGACTTTGTGCTATTCCAGTTGGTCTCAAATGAAAAGTTTACAAAAATTTTACTTCGTTTAAGCTGGAAAAGGTTCTTTGTCTCTCTCCCTCTCTCTCTCTAAGCACTTTTTCGCAACAAGCTGTGGTGTGTGAAAGGCTGGAGCCCTCCCGCTCCGGACATTTAGGTCCGTTGTGTGAGAGAAAACTGATAAACTTTGCAAACATTTTAAATGAGATCTATAACCTTACTTTAATGTTTAAATAAACAGAATCCCTATACACCCGTCGTCCGGTGATTCTTGTTTTAACTTATTTCACATTAAACCATTGTTTAAAAGTTTCTTATTTTATTCATCATCTTCAAAATTGTATTCCACCACACACAATATGATGAAACATGCAAAGGTTTTCTGTATGCTTTTAGAAATAAATCTAGTAACATTTCGCCGACAATACAGCAGCACGATGGTTCAGTGGTTAATGCGGTCATGGAGAGGTGCAGAAGGTCGTTTTGATCACGTATCAAACCCCAGTCCGGACTTCAAAATGTTTTTAATTATATAGCTAAAATTGCCTCCATTTTAAATAATAATCAACCTTTACTCTTTGAATTTAATGCTGGGTGTGTTTATTTCACAGTGTGCTGCTAGACAAGGCTCGCGACTATCTTTCAGAAAATCCTTCCAGAGACCCTAGGCTATTTGGTCTGTTTATACAGATGAAACCCAAGAGCAGTGGACTTTGTCAGCGTAATGTCATGCTTTGTTTTAAGAAGTTTGTTCAAATAACAGAGCTAGGTGTTTGTACATCTGTTTCAGTTCTATCCGTAACAAAATAAATATTTCTAATTAGACATGCTAACAACAATTTAGTGACCCTTAGCTAATTTCACAGGAACAAGCAGTAGCAATTTATCAGTTTTATGTGTTTTTACACAAGGTGCTATTCTATCCGTGACATAGTCCGGCCTAAACCTTATAGAATTTCAGAAACTGTTTATGTACGATGTTTTCGCATATGGAATCTTGTTTTTACGGTCTAAACATCACATACCTCTAATACTTTCTCACGGTCTCTGTTATTTACAGATACAGAGCTGAAGAGTCATTTTGATGAGGATTTGTCATTATTTAAAATACTAATAAACTATTTAAACTATGAACATTTAATTACTTAAATTCTATACCATATTATATCATTTATTTAAATTATAACTCTATCCCGAGGTGTTCGTCTTACACTTTTAAAAATATGATGTTTCATGTATTTAAATTAATATCATAGCTTTTTTATTATGGCCTAGGTGTAAAGTTCATATTTTGCGAACAAGACTGTTTTAAAAACAAAATTACTCATATATTTATCTGGGATTTCTCGTGAATGCACAAAAGGCAAGGTGAGTACAAGTAGAGGTTTTATCATAGAGCGCGAGTGACCCCTGTTGGTCACACTTAAAATAACCTCTCTCGCAAAATATATCATTCTTAAATCTATACAGGGACAAATATTAAAACATTATATTAACATATTATAACAAGTTATATATATTTTTTGTTTTTTGTTTAAATTAGTATCCATGTCATTTACGTTTAAATAGTTCCAAAGCTATACAAATAAGGTATAGCTCTTTTTTGTTTAATCAATTTACCAGACGAACTCTCAAGGGATCAATAAAATTCACAGTACGGCCTTTAAATACCCCTGTTTTAGAAGAGCAGACAAATACATCTCCACGAAAGTCCTCAGTTTTGAACGATTTTGCAGCTTTTCTGGGAAAATGGTCAATGGTAAGTTCTATTTATATTCTCGAAAACCGATGTTACTCCGATGTTTGAATTATATAGTTAATACTTTTTAAAAGCTTAGAATTAAAGAGATGAATAGTCATAGTATATTTTCAACCGAGCTGTGTTGATTTAAACTATTTTAATAGTTTTCACCTTATAGGGTTTTTAAACGTGGAGCGAGTTGCATTTAGCCAAATTGATTTATGTAAGTCTCTTTTATGATATTTTGACATGTTTATATACACACACACCAATCATTTTAAATATTTAAATGAAAATGATTTCTGGTTTATTTTTAGTGGCTGCACAGCTGATGAGTGAAGAAGCTTCAGAAAACGATAAAATAATCATCTTTTGAAATTTAACTTTCATGAGATTCGTATCTCTATTCCTTGGCATTGCAGGCGAATGTGTTAAGGCTCGAGTCACTATGCGGTGGTTGAAACTCTACTGATGTCGAGGATCTGTTTAACCGCGAGTCTGATGATCTTTTGATAAAAACTATTTGATGTTATTTATTTTTCTTTCTCTAGATTTTATTGACCTTACCGCTGAGGACCACGAGGACGATGAGTAGGCCGGTCCGAGCTTTTCTGACAACCAGCGGAGCAGCGTGCGTAGACCCTTGAAAAAGAGAAGACGTGTAGCTTGCGTTATTCCGACTCACAGAGAAGAAACACACTACGGTAAGAGACTAATATATTTTTTATCATTATCATTATTATTATAAATTCTGTGGGGACATGTTAGATGCTAGATCGTTTTGATGCATATATCTTCAAGGTGTCTATGACGATAATTATGCTAATAATGCACTTTTAAATACTCTTGATATTGATATGCATTATTTATATAAGTTCAATAGTTAGTTATATTTTTATTTAATATACGTTTCATTTGGTAAAAGTGGATGAAACATTATGTTACTTTGGTGAGATCTGGTGGCTAAAATTTGTTAGTGTTTATTTATTTATTTTTTTTTTTAAATAGAAACTTTGGCGCCATCTGGTGAAAAAAAAATTGGTAGTGCTTTTTTTTAATAGAAACTTTGGCGCCATCTGGTGGCTAAAATTTGGTAGTGTTTATTTATTTTTAAATAGAAACTTTGGCGCCATCTGGTGGCTAAATTTTGGTAGTGCTTTTTTTTTTTTTTTTTTTTTGTTCTCTTGTAAATGGATACCATGTCTCAGGCTTGTCATTGTAAATTGGAGTTATCTATTTATATTTTTAAAATTATTTGTTTTTATCTCACAATAATCTGATTAATAATTCTCGCTTTATTGTTCTTAATAATTCAATAACTTATGTTTATTCTATACAGATAGAACTACAGAACCTACGAATGAATTAGTGCCTGGTGAGGGTCTCAAGTGATATTTAATCAGACAGAAGCCAACATATCTGTCAATGGGGGAGATTCTGAGAATGAAATAATTCCAGGTGAGAATCTCAAATTATATTTAATAAAAGAAAAATGTGTTTACGTCATAACTACAAAATCTTTAAAGTGCTGTCAATGCTTTTAATTTTATGAATTACCCCGTGCAGACACATCATCAGAGCCCGACATATCTGTTGATGTCACCGACCCCGAGAATGAAATAATTCCAGGTGAGAATCTCAAATGATATTTAATAAAAGAAAAATGTATTAGCCATAAATACAAAAGTCTTTAAAGTGTTGTCAATTTTTTTTTTTTTTTTTTGTTTACTTTATTCAGACAGGCGCCCCGACAGGGCAGACGACGTAGCTAACTGGACCGAGACCCAGCTGCAGGAGTGGGAGAGGTCTTCGTGGAGTGGCGACAGAGAAAATAGCGCGAGAGAAAGAGGACGTCAAACCCCATTCGCTTTTCAAGAGCAGGCTGAGGAAGAAGAATCGGTAGCGGAAGATCGCCAGGCTGACGAGCACGGCGTGAATAGGTGTCTGATGCGTGCCATTATTAACAGACTCGATTCACAGCGTGAAGAAATTTACAACAAGCTCAACAAACAGCATGCAGCAATTTATCCTGCCGAATCAACTAGCCCTGAAAATGGATGGCGCTGGAGCCAAGAAATCAAGCTGCAACTTGGAACCCTGCACACCGAAAACATTCAATTCTACGTCATCCACTCACCCAACCATCCACTAATTCTCGGTCTCCCCTGGCTAAGAACCCACAATCCACACATCGCCTGTAGAGAGAGGCAAATTGTAGAATGGGGTCCAGCATGTCACAAACGCTGTCTGTCACGAGTCTCCAAGTTACCTAAAGAACCTGCATCAACGTCCAGTGCCGAGGCTCTAGATCTGCCCTCTGAATACGCCGACATTGCTGAGGCCTTTAGCAAGAAAGGAGCTACTCAACTCCCTGCTCATCGTTCTGTCGATTGTGCCATCGAACTCATCCCCGGCACCACTCCTCCCAAGGGGAGGATTTTCCCCTTGTCACAGCCAGAAACCGCCACCATGAAGAGTTACATCGAAGAGGAGTTAGCTAAAGGCTTCATCAATCCTTCGACATCCCCCGCATCAGCACACTTCTTTTTGTAAAGAAAAAGGACGGGGGATTACGGCCATGTATCGACTACCGAGGCCTCAACGACATCACAGTAAAATGTCGTTACCCACTACCATTAGTCCCTGCCACTCTAGAACAACTGCGCCAAGCAAGATATTACACCAAACTGGACTTGCGCAACGCTTACAACCTGATTCGCATCAGAGAGGGGGACGAATGGAAAACAGCCTTTTCCACCACTGCATTTACATTACATTTACATTTATGCATTTAGCAGACACTTTTATCCAAAGCGACTTACATTGCATTCAAGTTACAGTTTATACATTTCTATCAGCACTAGTGGGCACTACGAGTATCCGGGTCATGCCGTTCGGCCTAGCAAACAGTCCTTCAGTCTTTCAATCATTCATAAACGATGTTTTCCAGGACATGCTGTACAGATGGGTCATTTACATTGACGACATCCTGATTTATTCAAGCACTATGGAGGGTCATGATGATGTATTCCTAGGATACATCATCAGTCAGGAAGAGGTCGCTATGGATGAGAAAAAGGTAAAGGCAGTGATCGACTGGCCTCAGCCACGGACTGTGAAAGAGTTGCAACGCTTCCTGGGATGCCTCCCCTCTGACTGCCATGACGAAACGTAACACTTCCCTGCTACAGTGGACTCAACCGGCACTCCGGGCATTCGAGGAGCTGAAGTCCCACTTTACATCAGCCCGGATTCTTCCACATCCTGGCCCAGAATGCCAGTTTATCGTCGAGGTTGACGCTTCTAACACGGGGGTGGGGGCAATCCTCTCTCAACGGCACGGCAACCCAGCCAAAATGTTTCCCTGCGCCGCCTTCTCCCGTAAGTTATTATCCGCCGAACGAAAGTAAGATGTAGGCAACCGCAAACTCCTCGCCATGAAGTTAGCGCTAGAAGAATAGCGCCACTGGCTAGAGGGAGCCACTCACCCTTTCATCGTACTCACGGACCATAAAAACCTGGAATATTTACGCTCAGCCAAAAGTCTAAATCCTCGGCAGGCCAGATGGGCACTGTTCTTCACACGTTTCTGCTTTTCGGTAACATACAGACTGGGTACCAAGAATATCAAGGCTGATGCGCTCTCCCGTCAAACAGAGAATACTGGTCAGGCTGATTGCAATGACAGCATCCTTCCTGAAAGACTGCTAGTCGCTCCAGTACAGTCGGACATCGTAACAGAAATTGAACACTCCAATCAACAAAACAAACTACCACCGGAATGTCCCGCCGAACTCCCCTTTGTCCCCGAGCCTCTCCGTCAAAGACTGCTCACACAGGTACATTCAACACTCAGTTCTGGTCATCCTGGCATCATCACCGCGGAACATCTCCTCCGAAACCGTTTCTGGTGGCCCACGTTGCTAGCTGACACCACTCGGTTCATCCACAACTGCAATGTCTGCAACACTTCAAAATCTCCTAGACAGCTGCCAGCCGGCTTGCTAAATCCTCTACCTACCCCGCAACGACCCTTGTCTCACATCGCGATTGACTTCATCACTGACTTCATCACTGATCACTTGATTAACTGAAAATTGAGTGTTTAATCTTATTATTATACATTACTGACACTCTATCCTCCAATTTGATACTGTTAAGTGCTTTGACACAATCTGTATTGTTAAAAGCGCTATATAAATAAAGGTGACTTGACTTGACTGACCTACCCAACTCTCAGGGCAACACCACAATACTTACCATAGTAGATCGTTTCTCTAAAGCCTGTCGTCTGGTTCCTCTGCCCAAACTCCCCACTGCAATTGAAACTGCCAAACGCCTTTGCAACCAGGTGTTTCGTTTCTACAGTCTACCCGATCGTCTCGGACAGGGGTCCCCAATTCACCTCACGAGTCTGGTCAGCCTTCTTCAAACATCTCAATGCCAATATCAGTCTGACCTCCGGGTACCATCCACAATCCAATGGACAGACAGAACGACTAAATCAGGAGGTAATCCGGTTTCTGAGGTCATACTGCCAATAGCATCAAGCCGACTGGAGCAGATACCTGATGTGGGCCGAGTACACTCAGAATTCCTTGATCAAATCAGCTTCGGGAATAACCCCATTCAAATGTGTCCTGGGTTTCCAACCTCACATGTTTCCGTGGTCCGGCGAACCCACCAACTTACCATCTGTCTACAATGGCTACAACTCAGTGAAGAGGTCTGGGACCGGGCACACACCCATCTACTACGTGCCGTTCGGCGTCAAGAACAACAGGCCAACCATCATCGACGCCCCGGTCCCGAATACTCCCCTGGTCAATGGGTCTGGCTTTCCACCAGACATCTCCGCTTACGACTCCCTTGCAAGAAACTCAGCCCAAGGTATGTCGGTCCATTCAAAATTTCTAAACAAATTACCCCCGTATCATTTTGTTTGGAACTGCCCACTAATTACCGTATTTCACCTACTTTCCATGTATCCCTGTTGAAACTCGCTGGTGGTCCGAGAGGAGCGTCGGAGGAAGGAGTCGAGCCGCAGACTCCCCCGCCCATTCTGGTTGATGGCGAGGAGGCGTATCAGGTGCATGAGTTACTAGACTCCAGACACCGGGGCAGTACCCTGCAATACCTCGTCGACTGGGACGGGTTCAGACCGGAGGAACGCTCCTGGGTCAATGCAGATGATATCCTGGACCCTACTCTTACGGAGGAATTCCACCGAGAGCATCTGGAAAGACCAGCCCCTCAACCCCGAAGGAAAGACCCCGGCATCGCTTGCCTCCTCGTGTCAGGAGCCGCTCGCAGGGGGAGGGCTCTGTTACAATGGAAGCTCCTGTACCTCCTCCTCCTCAACACCACCACCCGAATTCACCCGAATTCTAACAGTTCTTCCCGGACTCAATTTCCCATGATCCCTCATACCTGGGTTGATCACCTTGCCACACCTGCACCTCATTTACACCCGCATATAAGCAGCACACACACTGATACTCACTGCGAAGTCTTGATTTGCCTGTCTGTCAATTCTGAGCGTTATTTACCTGTGTTTGTTTTCTTGTTGCTGACCCTGTTGCCCTGACCCTCTGATCGTTCTCTGCCTACCTTGACCTCGGACTGTTATCGGGATTCTGATTGTTTGTCACCTGCCCCATACTCTACCTGGTTATCGCCTCTGCCTTGCCTCTGATATTGCTGTCTGCCGGTTTTTGACCCTGTCTGCCTGTTTTCTGAATAAACTACTGCTGCAAATGGATCCCTCTCAGTCTGATGTTTCACATCACAATGTATATATTATGATGGAAATATAAATACAAATGCTTTGCAGTTTTCTATAAGATTACAAAACATTTTGGAAATCAGGCCAAATAGTGCAGAAAATTAATCTGAATAAATTTAGGGTAATTTCAAAGATGTTTACAAAAAAGAAAGTTATGGCAGGACGGTCGCACCACATGATATTTTGACACTTTGAATAACAGAAAAATTACAAATAACTAATGTTTTTTGAAAAGTTAAAGTGAGTTCATACATGGGAGAAGTCTTTTATGCATTTAAACCAATTTCTAAAAATGCAATCGGACAGAACATTTAGGCGTCACGTCGTTGACCCTAAAACGGTTTACACAAAAATATAAATCAGCACAGCTGTTTGTTTTGTTTGTTTTTTACATTCATATTTATCAGAAATATTTCTTTGGCCAAATCAGCATATTAGAATGATTTCTGAAGGATCATGTGACACTGAAGACTGGAGTAATGATGCTGAAAACCCTAATGCCAACACTCATGATAACTTCAGATGATGGCAACTATAGATGAACATACAAAGCTGCCAAATATTATCTTTATATTGTAATCATTGCCCTAAAAGGTAAGTTGACAAATTTTCAACCAGCTTTGTATTAGGGGTGGGCGATATGACCAAATTCTTATATCACGATTTGTCTAATTTTATATCACGATAACGATATATGTATCACATCGATATATATATCACGCCCCTCTCTGAAGCCCCATACAAACCCCTTACCTCCTGAAACATGGACCCCCCAACCCCCCCTCCCCCCCATCTACCTTACCACATCAAAATAAAAACCGTATGAAAACTTTTTTGTGCAATTCGAAGTGTGCTACACAATCCCACAAAAGACTCAGTAATATATGTTAACCCCCTGGGGTCGGCCGTCTCATTTTTTTTCTTATCAGTGTGAAAGACACTAAAAATACTCAGTCGATTTTGGTCATACAGATAAGTGTTATACATCAATTGAAACTTTGAAGTATATATTTTTTTTCGGGTACACTCACAATAAAAACAAAATGTTGTGGTTTTGGAAAATAAAGAAAACAAACAGGGTGCACTCTCTGTCTTCGCCGTCTCCGCGAGCTGCTTTTAGAAACGCGTCATTAAAATGAACTGTAACTCAGCGAAATCTCAACACGGAGACATGGGAGTTATATCTATAGAAAGCTTGAAGTGTCTACTTTTAAATGAAGTAAGTCTTATCAAAAACAAATATTTTGTGGTAAAGTAATCCGTATGAAACCAACACGATGTTCAGTCTTTCCCGTCTAACTCATTATCTTTAATGCAATCCCGCCCCCTCGTGGCTCGCGCCGTTCATATGTAATTATCAACGTGAGACACATGCACATGGAAGCGCCCAACATAACAAAGCGCGAGGAGTTCGTTCATTACGGCTACTGTCCGTTTCTGCAAGAAGACGCGCTGAGTAAAGGCTGGATTTCCCTCTATAAGAAGAACAAGATTTCATTGAGTAGAGGAGCTCAATCTGATGAGTAAGTAATGTTTCTTTTTTGCATTAGTTAACGTGTTATTGTGACATAAACAAGAACACATTTACTAGTTAGGTTGTTCCCAAACTACAACATGATGAATGCTAGGCATCTAAGAATGTTTAGACCATGTCTCTCCGTCCCCACCTCCGTCTGTCAGTGGATCAACAGTTTCCTGACAGACAGGCAGCAGCTAGTGAGGCTGGGAAAATACACATCCAGCACCCGCACCATCAGCACTGGAGTTCCTCAGGGCTGTGTTCTCTCCCCACTGCTCTTCTCCCTGTACACTAACGACTGCACCTCTAAAGACCCCTCTGTCAAGCTCCTGAAGTTTGCAGACGACACCACACTGATCGGCCTCATCCAGGACGGTGACGAGTCTGGCTACAGACAGGAGGTTAAGGAGCTGGCTGTCTGGTGCAGTCTTAACAACCTGGAGCTCAACACGCTCAAAACTGTGGAGATGATCGTGGACTTCAGGAGGAACCCCTCTGCACTCCCCCCACTCACCATCATGAACAGCACTGTGACTGCAGTGGAGTCATTCAGATTCCTGGGCACCACCATCTCCCAGGACCTGAAGTGGGACAATCACATAGACTCCATTGTGAAAAAGGCCCAGCAGAGGTTGTACTTCCTTCGCCAGCTGAGGAAGTTCAACCTGCCACAGGACTTGCTGAATCAGTTCTACTCCGCCATCATTGAATCCGTCCTCTGCACTTCAATAACTGTCTGGTTCAGCTCAGCTACCAAATCTGACCTCAGAAGACTACAGAGGGTAGTCCGGACTGCTGAGCGAATCATTGGTACAACCCTCCCCACTCTCCAAGAACTGTACTCATCCAGAGTGAGCAAAAGGGCTGGCAAAATCACTCTGGACCCCTCACATCCAGCACACTCCCTCTTTGAACTGTTACCGTCTGGTCGACGCTACAGATCTCTGAGCACCAGAACGACCAGACACAGGAACAGTTTCTTCCCTCAGGCAATCCATCTCATGAACACTTGACATTAAAAGTGGAACACACAACACTATTGTAATTTATTTATTCAACACACATACTTATTTTTTCATTTCAGATTTGCACATATTAGACCTGTACACCATAATTGTCTATATTATATATTGTGTTTTTGCTATTTGTACATTGCCTATTTGTATATTATTCTTTTATTATCTGTGTCCTGTCCTGTTGCTGTCTTTCTGTTGCACTGTAGAGCTTCTGTCACAAAAACAAATTCCTCGTATGTGTAAGCATACCTGGCCAATAAAGCTCATTCTGATTCTGATTCTGATTCTGATTATTAATACTCTGTTCACAAATAGATTTTAATAACATGCTAAACAATAATAATTAGTTTCTCAGATGTAAAATATCCTTTTTTATAGTACAAAGCATGTGTGAGTCTATGACTACAGAATCATATCATAGGCTACTATAAAACCATACATACTAGGCTATATGACTACAAAATCATAGTTGGGTTTTTCCCAAACTATAATTCCTGACTACAATGTTTGAAATAGAGTAAAACATTTTGAATATGAAAGGCAATTCATTGTATTTAAATTGATTACGGCGCGATGATGTTTTCATGCTCTATATAAAACAATAAAAGTAATATGAGTGTACACTGTAACATGATCAATGCTACGAGTCTAAGTATGTTTAGAACATGTTTATTATTAATAGCCTACTCTGTTCAGAAATAGATTTTAATAACATGCTAAACAATAATAATTAGTTTCTCAGATATAAAATGTCTTTTTTTTTTTTTAATGATAATACAAAGCATGCGTGAGTCTATGGCTACAAAACCTACAGATGCTCCTGATATTAACATGCTCACAAATGTTTTTTTTTTTTTTTTTTTTTTTTTTTGGTTGTTTGTATTTTAGTGAATCAGGTACCTGAACCACAGTGTCATGAATCGGGTCCATGGACTTCCATTTGTTCGCCACCAGAGGTCATCCTTCCATCACATTGACTCTCACACCACACAGACTGTCACACACTACCTCGGACTTCATTTCCCAGCAGCCATTTCCCTAATCACATGCTCACACCTGATACCCATCACACAATCACACACACTACTTAAGCCATGGACTTCCTCAGTCAGATGGCCGAGTATTGTACGCAAATATCCTAGTGATAGCTACCCTACGAAGCCCTCTGAGTTGTCTTAGTCTTGCCTTGCCTGTTTTCTCGTGTTTTATTCTAACCCGTGTTTCCTGGATTAAACCTTGCCTTGCCGTTCGGACTCTGTTTACACCTCGTTTGGATTATTGCTGTGTACCTGGATTTACTCTCTCTGCCTTGCCCTGTTGGATACTGTTCGCCGATCATCGACCCATGCTTGCCCTAGGATTACTCTTTGTCTTGTCCCTGCCATACCTGTTTGCCATTGTTTCGACCCTGCCTGTATTTATGAACATGTCTTTAAATAAAAGCTTGCATATGGATCCGCACATCTCATGTCTCATCAGCCTGAAATCAGAGGAAAACAGTTTGAAGAAAGTCATCAGGATTCATCTGTGTGTTACGGACACACAGATGAATCCTGATGACTTTCTTCAAACTGTTTTCCTCTGAGAGCGCTGTACCAACATCAGATGTTCAACTACACTGATATTCTATGGTAAAACAAGCTCATTGACTACTGATTATGTTTTTTTTTTTTCTTCTTGAATCCATGGAAAGAAGCAGAAACACTTAAATAACACACGTAAATATCAGGTATGATTTACTTGTTTCACTTGTTGGACAGAATCTGTTGCAGGAATGACTCAAAGTCTGTTCACATCTCTGTGGTCATTGTGCACAATGTGTCTTTGACCTTCATTATATATGTTTTGATTATACTGTGTTGTAAATAAAATACAAATAATTAAAAAAAAAACATTTTTTCAGTCTCCTCACATTCTGTCTTACCTGCCTCAAAGTCACAGTCACACTGATGGGCCATTAGGGCCATTAGGGGAGGACCCTTTGTCTCTCAGGGGAGAATCACTTAATATTCAGGGCCATTGCCACTCCCTCGCATATTGGCTTTCAATCACAAAACATGTCTTTTTAAAAATTTAAATCAATATATTGTTTTCTGTGAATGAGTAAGCAGAATGATTTTCACATAATTTTGAAGTAAATATTCTAGCCTACAAGACTAATTACTCAAAAGTCTTATTCAGATCTATTTAGTGTGGGTTTTATGGCCTTATTTCAGCTACATTTTTTCCCCCAAAACTTACTAACCACGCATAATATTTTTTTTTTCTAAAAAATGCAAACATGTACATCCATCAGGGTCACATATTATTGTAGCACAGTTTGTGCTGAATACAAACAAATTACATGTTGGTCAATAGTATGTTTTAAGTAGCTGAAATAAGCACAAATATCAGGGCATGTCAAAACATCTCAAGGGCCCCAAAATCACCTCAGACCCCAGGGGCTTAACATGCTCATGCACTACAAATCATCCTGCACTGCTCCCCAGCCAGCTGTTTGACTCACAATATTTCTCTTTGCACATGTACAGTATTTATCTGAAGCATTCGTATAGTTTGTATTTTTTAGTTTATGAATAGGTAAACATTTATATATAGTATATTTATAGTCAATTTATAGTCATCTATCAGTAGTTTAGTTGTGTATAGGTTTATACTGTTTTACTTCATTGTTGTAAGCCTGTATTTATGTAGCATCATGGTCCTGTGAGGCACGACATTTCGTTCCACTCTATGTCCCCACATGTAGCGGAATGACAATAAAGCTCAACCTGAACCTGATACCATAGAATTTTCATAATCCTTGTCACCAATGTCAATATCAAACAAATACAAGCCTAAAAAGAAAGAAAAAAAAAAAAAAAAAAAAAAAAAAAACTCAAGCTCACTGAAGATAAATAAACAATGAAATTAATTGCAAACAATAGGACAAAAAAAACTACAATAAATAAGAAACGCTGCATACATTGTGTGAATTAATTAGCCTTCACTGTGTTAATTATATCTATCTATGTACAGTGGTGGACAGAATTATTGACACCCTTGATAAATGTGAACAAAAAAGCCTGTAAAATTTAATCTGCATCATTAATCCTTTTGATCTTTTATTAAAAAAATTCATAAAAATGTAACTTTTCATTGAACTAAAACAATTGAAAATGGGATGAATTCTCATTTCGAAAGAATTTTTTTTTTTTTCTCAAATACACGTTGGACACAATTATTGACACCCCTAGAAATTCTTATGGGTAAAATATCTCTGAAGTATATTCCCATTCATATTCACAATTTTGAGCACTCCAGGGTGATTATGAACATGAAATTATCCAGCCATGGCTTCCTGTTTCTCAGAAATATAAATAGAAGAGAAAACAAAGCCCAAATTACCTTAATCATCCATCACAATGAGAAAAAACAAAGAATATATTTCTGATGTGCAGCAAAAGATAATTGAGCTTCACAAATTAGTGAAGTGGCTTTAACAAAAGAGCTAGAGCAGTGGAAATTCCCATTTCCACCATCAAGGTAATAATTAAGAATTTCCAATCAACATAAAATGTTAGGAAACTGCCTGGAAGAGGACATGTGTCTATATCGTCCTAATGCACGGTGAGAAGGAGAGTTTGAGTGGCTAAAGACTCTCCAAGGACCACAGCTGTAGAACTGCATAAAACAGTTGAGTCTCGGGGTCAGAAAACCTTAAAAAAATTGTCAAACAGCACCTATATCACCACATGTTGTTTGAGAGGGTTTCAAGAAAAATTCTCCTAGCTCATCCAAAAACAAACTCCAGCATATTCAGTTATCAGACACGACTGGAACTTCAAATGGGACTGGCATCTATGGTCAGATGAAACTAAAAAATGAGCTTTTTAGCAGCAAACACTCAAGATGGGTTTGGTGAACACAGGGATAAAAAGTGCCCCATGTGTACTATGAAATATACTGCTGTATTTTTGATGTTGTGGGCCTATATTTCTGCTGGAGGTCCTGGACATGTTGTTTAGACACATAGCATCATGTATTCTATCAAATACCAACAGATAAAAAATCAATAAGTGACTGACTCTGTTAGAAATCTTATAATGGCCATGTTTGGATCTTCCAACCGCACAATAATCCAAACACAAACCTCAAAAACAACACAAAAATGGGTCACTGAGCACAAAAGCAAGTTTCTGCTATGGTCATTCCAGTCCTCTGACCTGAACCCTGTAGAAAATGAGTGGGTGAACTGAAGAGGAGAAGCACCAACATGGAGCTGGGAATCTAAAGGGTCTGGAGTGATTCTGGATGAAGGAATGGTCTCTGATCTCTTGTCAGGTGTTCTCTAATCTCATCAAGCATTATAAGAGAAAATTGAGAGCTATTAAACTGGCAAATGGAAGTTTCAAAAAGTATTGAATAAAAGAGTACCGTTAATTTTGGCCAATGAGTATTAGAGAAAAACATTTATTTCATAATGATATTTCCCCCCATTTCAAATACTTATTATCCAATGAAAGGTTCGAGTTTTGTTTTTTTGTTTTTTTGTTTTCCTTGAGAAAATTTGTCATGTGTACCTGATATATATCCAAAATAATCAATATTGAATTGAATCGAATCGAATATCAAATCAAATCGCAAGCTTGTGAATGAGAATCGAATCGAATCAGGAAATTTGTGTCAAAACCCAGCCCTAATATTGTACATGTTATTTCCATTAATAAAGATTAAAATGTACATTGTACATAAATGTTGCCATTTTATATGAAAATATACAAGGGTCTGGAGTGATTCTGGATGAAGGAATGGTCTCTGATCTCTTGTCAGGTGTTCTCTAACCTCATCAAGCATTATAAGAGAAAATTGAGAGCTGTTAAACTGGCAAATGGAAGTTTCAAAAAGTATTGAATAAAAGAGTACCGTTAATTTTGGCCAATGAGTATTAGAGAAAAACATTTATTTCATAATGATATTTCCCCCCATTTCAAATACTTATTATCCAATGAAAGGTTCGAGTTTTGTTTTGTTTTGTTTTTTTGTTTTCCTTGAGAAAATTTGTCATGTGTACCTGATATATATCCAAAATAATCAATATCGAATTGAACCGAATCGAATATCAAATCAAATCGCAAGCTTGTGAATGAGAATCGAATCGAATCAGGAAATTTGTGTCAAAACCATTTTATATGAAAAATGTTTATAAATGTTGCCATTTTATATGAAAATATACGAAAGATAATATTTTTGTTTTGAGGCAAATAATTTTAAAAAAGCATCCCACAAACACTGTGCAGCTTTAGAGAAGATGTACTAATGGAGTGATATTGCATGTATTGAAAAGCAATTAAAAATTAACTTTATTGTCTATGACTGATATTAAAATTGTGGGTTACATGTTCATCAACTTTTTCAAACCTGACCTGATTAGTTTACATCCCTGATAATACAAAGGATTTAGTTTTAATTGCAAAGGAAAACTGACTGATCTACTATGTACCTCTCTCTTATATTTTCAAGGGGAAGAATTCTCTAAAAATCATCTCACCAAATGTCTTTATTTTGTGGAACACAAGGAGAGTGGCATAGTCTCAGTCACCATTCATTTATTTTATAGAAAAGAAGCAGTGATAGTGAACAGTGACTGAAGCTGTCAGTCTCTTAACCCTCTAGGATCTGAGGGTGTTTTGGGGGCTTGGAGAAGTTTCGCCATGCCCTGACATTTGTGCTTTTTTCAGTTACTTATAAAAATATAAATGGCTAAAGTCTAATAACACTGTAAACAGCACAAACTGGGCTATAATAATATGTTAGCAGCATTTATGTACATGTTTGTGTTTTTGAGAAAGCAACGTTTATGCGTAGTTAGTGAAAAACTAAAAATTTGAAGTCACTGAAATAAGGCCATAAAACACATACAGAACATCTGTTTACAAGACTTTTGAGAACTGGATCTTGTAGCCTAGAGTTTTTGCTTCAAAATTATGTGAAAATCAGCTTGTTTACTCACTCACAGAAAACAATATATTGATTTAAATTTTTAAAGACATGTTTTGTGATCGAAAGCCTATATGCGAGGGCGTCGTAATGGCCTTGAATATTAAGTGATTCTCCCCTGAGAGACAAAGGGCCCTCCCCTAATGGCCCCCTAATGGCCCATCAGTGTGAATGTGACTTTGAGGCAGGTAAGACAGAATGTGAGGAGATTGAAAAAAATATTTTTTTAATTATTTGTATTTTATTTACAACACAGTATAATCAAAACATACATAACGAAGGTCAAAGACACATTATTGTGCACACTGATCTAACCACAGAGATGTGAACAGACTTTGAGTCATTCCTGCAACAGATTCTGTTCAACAAGTGAAACAAGTAAATCATACCTCATACTTACTTGTTTTATTTAAGTGTTTCTGCTTCTTTCCATGGATTCAAGAAGAAAAAACATAATCAGTAGTCAAGGAGCATGTTTTACCATAGAATATCAGTATAGTTGAAAATCTGATGTTGGTACAGCGCT
This sequence comes from Spinibarbus caldwelli, assembly GCA_039654775.1. Lineage (NCBI taxonomy): Eukaryota > Metazoa > Chordata > Actinopteri > Cypriniformes > Cyprinidae > Spinibarbus > Spinibarbus caldwelli. The sequence goes on from JBCAMP010000304.1 coordinate 957,150, forward strand.
CTCAGAGGAAAACAGTTTGAAGAGACTGAAAGTCAGCAGGATTCATCTGTGGTGCAGGTATCTGATTCAATAAAATACAAACATCCAAAAAAAAAAAAAAATAAAATAAAAAAAAAACATTTGTGAGCATGTTAATATCACGAGCATCTGTATACATGTAGCCATAGACTCATGCATGCTTTGTACTACTTTTATATCTGAGAAACTAATTATTATTGTTTAGCACGTTATTAAAAATCTATTTTTGAACAGAGTAGGCTATTAATAATAAACGTTCTAAACATACTTAGATTCATAGCATTCATCATGTTACAGTGTACATTCATGTTACTTTTGTTTTATATAGAGCATGAAAACATCATCGCGCGGTAAGAAATTGAAATACAATGAATTGCCTATCATATTCAAAATGTTTTACTCAAGGATATTTTATATTTGAGAAGTAATTGTTATCGTTTAGCACGCTATTAAAATATATTTGTGAACAGATTATTAATAATAAACATGGTCTAAACATTCTTAGATGCATAGCATTCATCATGTTGTAGTTTGGGAAAAGCCCAACTAGTAATGTGTAAAAGTTTGTCACAATAACACGTTAACTAATGCAAAAATGAAACATTACTTACTCATCAGATTGAGCTTCTCTTCTGGATGAAATATTGTTCTTCTTTTGAGGGAAATCCAGGCTTTACTCAGCGCGTCTTCTTGCAGAAACGAACAGTAGCTGCGACGAATGATCTCTTTGTTTATGTTGGGCGTTTCCATGCGCACGTGTCTCACGTGGATATTTGCATATGAACGGCGTGAGCCTCGAGGGGTGCGGGATTGCATTAAAGATAATGAGTTAGACGGGAAAGACTGAACATCATGTCGGTTTCATACGGATTACTTTATCACAGAATATTTATTTTCGATATGACTTACTTCATTTAAAAGTAGACACTTCAAGCTTTCTATAGATATAACTCCCATGTCTCTGTGTTGAGTATTTGCTGAGTTATAGTTCATTTTAGTGACGCGTTTCTAAAAGCAGCTCGCGGAGAGGGAGAAGGCAGAGAGCGCACCCTGTTTGTTTTCTTTATTCTTCAAAAGCACACAGTTTAGTTGTTATAATGAGTGTATACAAATAAAAGTAGACCCCTTATAGATTCGAATGGTGTATTGCTCTTATCTGTACGATCAAAAATGGCAGAGTAATTCAAGCTCATTTCGGCCTTATCAGAAAAATCTGCCACAAAACGCGTATCCGCGTTTTGTCGACCCCAGAGGGTTAAAGTGCCCCATTATGGATTTTGAAAATTACCTTTCATGCAGTGGGTAACACAGCTCTAAGTGAATGAAAACATCCTGCAAAGTTTTAAATCTAAAAGTGCACCATGTATAAAGTTATTGTCTTTCAAATGAAAGAGTCGACTCCGAGTCATGAAAACGAGTCGTTTTTTAAACGAATCTTTAGCTGTTTCAAGGTGACGTCAACATGAAACATTAGCATATTTATGCCCGCCCACTTGTTGCGCGCGCAGACCCGGGAAAACTTGAACGTCCCCTCCCTCAAACACCGTAGCGGATTCCTGTGGAGAAGACGCTGTGCTCTGCACTGTGAGGGTAAATCCGTTAGGGTACAGTTAGGTTATGTCGAAAAACTCCCTACTCATTTTCTCCTCCAACTTCAAAATCATCGTACATCGCTGCAGAAGCACCGACCCAGTGTTTACAAAGTGAACGTGCAAGGAGGGTCAAACACCCTTTACAAAAAACAAACAAAAAAGGTAAAACAATGATGTAGTACGATTTTGAAGTTGGAGGAGAAAAGTGTTGGGAGTTTTTAGACATACCCGGTCTTGAACCGTTGTACACAGACAAAGTACGCATGTGCCTCGCAGAGCCAGACAAGATGAGCATTTGTGGTTAAAGAGTGTATAAACTTTTTTTTTTTTTTTTTTTTTTTTAAGAAAATTACAGATGGTTTCGCTAGATAAGTTGTGACTGATAAATTCTTTGCGCCTGAAGAAAGGGAGACATGAACATCTTGGATGGCATGGGGGTGAGTAAATTATCAGGAAATTTTTATTCTGAAAGTGGATTAATTCTTTAAAAAACTGTTGCTGTCATGTACTCTGTACTGTAGCATGGAAAATACGTATTTAGTTGTGTGTGTTGTGTTTGCTCTATCCGGCTAACAGCAATATCTGCTCTCTCGCAATTGTCTAGAAATGTGTCGATGAATAGTGTCGTTGTTTTTACTTGGAGTTCTGATAAAGAATAGAGCAATACGTTGGTGTACAAACTGCAGTGCTTTATTTATGCGTTTCTGCATTGGGCTAACGCATATATACCATGGCTGCTTGGGTGTTTACCACCGAGCTGTGGGCTAATGCTGCATTCACGTGCTATCGGAATTATCATAAATACAGCCTTAGAGAGGCCTTATATGACCAACTTCCGACTAGGAAACTCTTATTTACGATAATTCCGATAGCACGTGGATGCAGCATAAGTAATGGTGATGGGCGTTCCGTTATTGATATGCGCAGAAGACCAATCACAACAGACTGGGTCATCAGACCAATCACCGCAGATTAGCGTCATGCAAAGGAGGGGTTTGGAAAAATTAATCATTGAACGAACCGTTTGGGAGTCGTGAGCAAAAAAGGAAAAAAATAAATGCATATTTTAAGACAATGAAAGTGTTTTTTTTTTGTTTTTTGTTTTTTTTTACTTTGCATGCATGTCAACCTGTTGTTGGGGACTCCTAAAACCAAAATATGAACCTTTCATAACCCATGATAGGGGCACTTTAATGTTCTGCTTTTGTGCCCCACTGAAAATAAAAGTAATACACATTTGGTACAGAATAACATCATAGATTTATTCTTAAGTAAATTCTTTTAATTTGAAACTTGAGACTATATATATTTGCCTATAATTTACATTATACCTCTTTGTGTGTGTTTGAGTGTAAATGGATTTTCTATATTAGTCTTATATAGAAACTTTGTATACAGATGGTTTGTATGCTCTAAATATGTATCTGTAACTGTGTATTTTGTATAAATAAAGAAATTATGACTAAATGTGATGTGTGTTTAATAAATTATTACTAATGTATCTATTATTAAGTATGTGAGATTTTTAAAACAAGCAGAAAATCAACATTGTTTCAATGCCACGACAAACACCGATTCTACGTTGATTCTATGTCAGTTTGCTATCTGGGTGGTCTCCCAGCCTGACCAGCTTAACCCTCTGGGGTCTGAGGGTGTTTTGGGGGCCTGGAGAAGTTTCGACATGCCCTGACATTTGTGCTTTTTTCAGTTACTTATAAAAATATAAATGGCTAAAGTCTAATAACACTGTAAACAGCACAAACTGGGCTATAATAATATGTTAGCAGCATTTATGTACATGATTGTGTTTTTGAGAAAGCAACGTTTATGCGTGGTTAGTGAAAAACTAAAAATTTGAAGTCACTGAAATAAGGCCATAAAACACATACAGAACATCTGTTTACAAGACTTTTGAGAACTGGATCTTGTAGCCTAGAGTTTTTGCTTCAAAATTATGTGAAAATCAGGTTGTTTACTCGCTCACAGAAAACAATATATTGATTTAAATTTTTAAAGACATGTTTTGTGATCGAAAGCCTATATGCGAGGGCGTCGTAATGGCCTTGAATATTAAGTGATTCTCCCCTGAGAGACAAAGGGCCCTCCCCTAATGGCCCCCTAATGGCCCATCAGTGTGAATGTGACTTTGAGGCAGGTAAGACAGAATGTGAGGAGATTGAAAAAAATATTTTTTTTAATTATTTGTATTTTATTTACAACACAGTATAATCAAAACATACATAACGAAGGTCAAAGACACATTATTGTGCACACTGATCTAACCACAGAGATGTGAACAGACTTTGAGTCATTCCTGCAACAGATTCTGTTCAACAAGTGAAACAAGTAAATCATACCTCATACTTACTTGTTTTATTTAAGTGTTTCTGCTTCTTTCCATGGATTCAAGAAGAAAAAACATAATCAGTAGTCAAGGAGCATGTTTTACCATAGAATATCAGTGTAGTTGAAAATCTGATGTTGGTACAGCGCTCTCAGAGGAAAACACTTTGAAGAGACTGAAAGTCAGCAGGATTCATCTGTGGTGCAGGTATCTGATTCAATAAAATACAAACATCCAAAAAAAAAAAAATAAATAAATAAAAAAAAACATTTGTGAGCATGTTAATATCACGAGCATCTGTATACATGTAGCCATAGACTCATGCATGCTTTGTACTACTTTTATATCTGAGAAACTAATTATTATTGTTTAGCACGTTATTAAAAATCTATTTTTGAACAGAGTAGGCTATTAATAATAAACGTTCTAAACATACTTAGATTCATAGCATTCATCATGTTACAGTGTACATTCATGTTACTTTTGTTTTATATAGAGCATGAAAACATCATCGCGCGGTAAGAAATTGAAATACAATGAATTGCCTATCATATTCAAAATGTTTTACTCAAGGATATTTTATATTTGAGAAGTAATTGTTATCGTTTAGCACGCTATTAAAATATATTTGTGAACAGATTATTAATAATAAACATGGTCTAAACATTCTTAGATGCATAGCATTCATCATGTTGTAGTTTGGGAAAAGCCCAACTAGTAATGTGTAAAAGTTTGTCACAATAACACGTTAACTAATGCAAAAATGAAACATTACTTACTCATCAGATTGAGCTTCTCTTCTGGATGAAATATTGTTCTTCTTTTGAGGGAAATCCAGGCTTTACTCAGCGCGTCTTCTTGCAGAAACGAACAGTAGCTGCGACGAATGATCTCTTTGTTTATGTTGGGCGTTTCCATGCGCACGTGTCTCACGTGGATATTTGCATATGAACGGCGTGAGCCTCGAGGGGTGCGGGATTGCATTAAAGATAATGAGTTAGACGGGAAAGACTGAACATCATGTCGGTTTCATACGGATTACTTTATCACAGAATATTTATTTTCGATATGACTTACTTCATTTAAAAGTAGACACTTCAAGCTTTCTATAGATATAACTCCCATGTCTCTGTGTTGAGTATTTGCTGAGTTATAGTTCATTTTAGTGACGCGTTTCTAAAAGCAGCTCGCGGAGAGGGAGAAGGCAGAGAGCGCACCCTGTTTGTTTTCTTTATTCTTCAAAAGCACACAGTTTAGTTGTTATAATGAGTGTATACAAATAAAAGTAGACCCCTTATAGATTCGAATGGTGTATTGCTCTTATCTGTACGATCAAAAATGGCAGAGTAATTCAAGCTCATTTCGGCCTTATCAGAAAAATCTGCCACAAAACGCGTATCCGCGTTTTGTCGACCCCAGAGGGTTAAAGTGCCCCATTATGGATTTTGAAAATTACCTTTCATGCAGTGGGTAACACAGCTCTAAGTGAATGAAAACATCCTGCAAAGTTTTAAATCTAAAAGTGCACCATGTATAAAGTTATTGTCTTTCAAATGAAAGAGTCGACTCCGAGTCATGAAAACGAGTCGTTTTTTAAACGAATCTTTAGCTGTTTCAAGGTGACGTCAACATGAAACATTAGCATATTTATGCCCGCCCACTTGTTGCGCGCGCAGACCCGGGAAAACTTGAACGTCCCCTCCCTCAAACACCGTAGCGGATTCCTGTGGAGAAGACGCTGTGCTCTGCACTGTGAGGGTAAATCCGTTAGGGTACAGTTAGGTTATGTCGAAAAACTCCCTACTCATTTTCTCCTCCAACTTCAAAATCATCGTACATCGCTGCAGAAGCACCGACCCAGTGTTTACAAAGTGAACGTGCAAGGAGGGTCAAACACCCTTTACAAAAAACAAACAAAAAAGGTAAAACAATGATGTAGTACGATTTTGAAGTTGGAGGAGAAAAGTGTTGGGAGTTTTTAGACATACCCGGTCTTGAACCGTTGTACACAGACAAAGTACGCATGTGCCTCGCAGAGCCAGACAAGATGAGCATTTGTGGTTAAAGAGTGTATAAACTTTTTTTTTTTTTTTTTTTTTTTTAAGAAAATTACAGATGGTTTCGCTAGATAAGTTGTGACTGATAAATTCTTTGCGCCTGAAGAAAGGGAGACATGAACATCTTGGATGGCATGGGGGTGAGTAAATTATCAGGAAATTTTTATTCTGAAAGTGGATTAATTCTTTAAAAAACTGTTGCTGTCATGTACTCTGTACTGTAGCATGGAAAATACGTATTTAGTTGTGTGTGTTGTGTTTGCTCTATCCGGCTAACAGCAATATCTGCTCTCTCGCAATTGTCTAGAAATGTGTCGATGAATAGTGTCGTTGTTTTTACTTGGAGTTCTGATAAAGAATAGAGCAATACGTTGGTGTACAAACTGCAGTGCTTTATTTATGCGTTTCTGCATTGGGCTAACGCATATATACCATGGCTGCTTGGGTGTTTACCACCGAGCTGTGGGCTAATGCTGCATTCACGTGCTATCGGAATTATCATAAATACAGCCTTAGAGAGGCCTTATATGACCAACTTCCGACTAGGAAACTCTTATTTACGATAATTCCGATAGCACGTGGATGCAGCATAAGTAATGGTGATGGGCGTTCCGTTATTGATATGCGCAGAAGACCAATCACAACAGACTGGGTCATCAGACCAATCACCGCAGATTAGCGTCATGCAAAGGAGGGGTTTGGAAAAATGAATCATTGAACGAACCGTTTGGGAGTCGTGAGCAAAAAAGGAAAAAAATAAATGCATATTTTAAGACAATGAAAGTGTTTTTTTTTTGTTTTTTGTTTTTTTTTACTTTGCATGCATGTCAACCTGTTGTTGGGGACTCCTAAAACCAAAATATGAACCTTTCATAACCCATGATAGGGGCACTTTAATGTTCTGCTTTTGTGCCCCACTGAAAATAAAAGTAATACACATTTGGTACAGAATAACATCATAGATTTATTCTTAAGTAAATTCTTTTAATTTGAAACTTGAGACTATATATATTTGCCTATAATTTACATTATACCTCTTTGTGTGTGTTTGAGTGTAAATGGATTTTCTATATTAGTCTTATATAGAAACTTTGTATACAGATGGTTTGTATGCTCTAAATATGTATCTGTAACTGTGTATTTTGTATAAATAAAGAAATTATGACTAAATGTGATGTGTGTTTAATAAATTATTACTAATGTATCTATTATTAAGTATGTGAGATTTTTAAAACAAGCAGAAAATCAACATTGTTTCAATGCCACGACAAACACCGATTCTACGTTGATTCTATGTCAGTTTGCTATCTGGGTGGTCTCCCAGCCTGACCAGCTTAACCCTCTGGGGTCTGAGGGTGTTTTGGGGGCCTGGAGAAGTTTCGACATGCCCTGACATTTGTGCTTTTTTCAGTTACTTATAAAAATATAAATGGCTAAAGTCTAATAACACTGTAAACAGCACAAACTGGGCTATAATAATATGTTAGCAGCATTTATGTACATGATTGTGTTTTTGAGAAAGCAACGTTTATGCGTGGTTAGTGAAAAACTAAAAATTTGAAGTCACTGAAATAAGGCCATAAAACACATACAGAACATCTGTTTACAAGACTTTTGAGAACTGGATCTTGTAGCCTAGAGTTTTTGCTTCAAAATTATGTGAAAATCAGGTTGTTTACTCGCTCACAGAAAACAATATATTGATTTAAATTTTTAAAGACATGTTTTGTGATCGAAAGCCTATATGCGAGGGCGTCGTAATGGCCTTGAATATTAAGTGATTCTCCCCTGAGAGACAAAGGGCCCTCCCCTAATGGCCCCCTAATGGCCCATCAGTGTGAATGTGACTTTGAGGCAGGTAAGACAGAATGTGAGGAGATTGAAAAAAATATTTTTTTTAATTATTTGTATTTTATTTACAACACAGTATAATCAAAACATACATAACGAAGGTCAAAGACACATTATTGTGCACACTGATCTAACCACAGAGATGTGAACAGACTTTGAGTCATTCCTGCAACAGATTCTGTTCAACAAGTGAAACAAGTAAATCATACCTCATACTTACTTGTTTTATTTAAGTGTTTCTGCTTCTTTCCATGGATTCAAGAAGAAAAAACATAATCAGTAGTCAAGGAGCATGTTTTACCATAGAATATCAGTGTAGTTGAAAATCTGATGTTGGTACAGCGCTCTCAGAGGAAAACACTTTGAAGAGACTGAAAGTCAGCAGGATTCATCTGTGGTGCAGGTATCTGATTCAATAAAATACAAACATCCAAAAAAAAAAAAATAAATAAATAAAAAAAAACATTTGTGAGCATGTTAATATCACGAGCATCTGTATACATGTAGCCATAGACTCATGCATGCTTTGTACTACTTTTATATCTGAGAAACTAATTATTATTGTTTAGCACGTTATTAAAAATCTATTTTTGAACAGAGTAGGCTATTAATAATAAACGTTCTAAACATACTTAGATTCATAGCATTCATCATGTTACAGTGTACATTCATGTTACTTTTGTTTTATATAGAGCATGAAAACATCATCGCGCGGTAAGAAATTGAAATACAATGAATTGCCTATCATATTCAAAATGTTTTACTCAAGGATATTTTATATTTGAGAAGTAATTGTTATCGTTTAGCACGCTATTAAAATATATTTGTGAACAGATTATTAATAATAAACATGGTCTAAACATTCTTAGATGCATAGCATTCATCATGTTGTAGTTTGGGAAAAGCCCAACTAGTAATGTGTAAAAGTTTGTCACAATAACACGTTAACTAATGCAAAAATGAAACATTACTTACTCATCAGATTGAGCTTCTCTTCTGGATGAAATATTGTTCTTCTTTTGAGGGAAATCCAGGCTTTACTCAGCGCATCTTCTTGCAGAAACGAACAGTAGCCGCGACGAATGATCTCTTTGTTTATGTTGGGCGTTTACATGCGCACGTGTCTCACGTGGATATTTGCATATGAACGGCGTGAGCCGTGAGGGGTGCGGGATTGCATTAAAGATAATGAGTTAGACGGGAAAGACTGAACATCATGTCGGTTTCATACGGATTACTTTATCACAGAATATTTATTTTCGATATGACTTACTTCATTTAAAAGTAGACACTTCAAGCTTTCTATAGATATAACTCCCATGTCTCTGTGTTGAGTATTTGCTGAGTTATAGTTCATTTTAGTGACGCGTTTCTAAAAGCAGCTCGCGGAGAGGGAGAAGGCAGAGAGCGCACCCTGTTTGTTTTCTTTATTCTTCAAAAGCACACAGTTTAGTTGTTATAATGAGTGTATACAAATAAAAGTAGACCCCTTACAGATTCGAATGGTGTATTGCTCTTATCTGTACGATCAAAAATGGCAGAGTAATTCAAGCTCATTTCGGCCTTATCAGAAAAATCTGCCACAAAACGCGTATCCGCGTTTGTCGACCCCAGAGGGTTAAAGTGCCCCATTATGGATTTTGAAAATTACCTTTCATGCAGTGGGTAACACAGCTCTAAGTGAATGAAAACATCCTGCAAAGTTTTAAATCTAAAAGTGCACCATGTATAAAGTTATTGTCTTTCAAATGAAAGAGTCGACTCCGAGTCATGAAAACGAGTCGTTTTTTAAACGAATCTTTAGCTGTTTCAAGGTGACGTCAACATGAAACATTAGCATATTTATGCCCGCCCACTTGTTGCGCGCGCAGACCCGGGAAAACTTGAACGTCCCCTCCCTCAAACACCGTAGCGGATTCCTGTGGAGAAGACGCTGTGCTCTGCACTGTGAGGGTAAATCCGTTAGGGTACAGTTAGGTTATGTCGAAAAACTCCCTACTCATTTTCTCCTCCAACTTCAAAATCATCGTACATCGCTGCAGAAGCACCGACCCAGTGTTTACAAAGTGAACGTGCAAGGAGGGTCAAACACCCTTTACAAAAAAACAAACAAAAAAGGTAAAACAATGATGTAGTACGATTTTGAAGTTGGAGGAGAAAAGTGTTGGGAGTTTTTAGACATACCCTGTCTTGAACCGTTGTACACAGACAAAGTACGCATGTGCCTCGCAGAGCCAGACAAGATGAGCATTTGTGGTTAAAGAGTGTATAAACTTTTTTTTTTTTTTTTTTAAGAAAATTACAGATGGTTTCGCTAGATAAGTTGTGACTGATAAATTCTTTGCGCCTGAAGAAAGGGAGACATGAACATCTTGGATGGCATGGGGGTGAGTAAATTATCAGGAAATTTTTATTCTGAAAGTGGATAAATTCTTTTAAAAACTGTTGCTGTCATGTACTCTGTACTGTAGCATGCAAAATACGTATTTAGTTGTGTGTGTTGTGTTTGCTCTGTCCGGCTAACAGCAATATCTGCTCTCTCGCAATTGTCTAGAAATGTGTCGATGAATAGTGTCGTTGTTTTTACTTGGAGTTCTGATAAAGAATAGAGCAATACGTTGGTGTACAAACTGCAGTGCTTTATTTATGCGTTTCTGCATTGGGCTAACGCATATATACCATGGCTGCTTGGGTGTTTACCACCGAGCTGTGGGCTAATGCTGCATTCACGTGCTATCGGAATTATCATAAATACAGCCTTAGAGAGGCCTTATATGACCAACTTCCGACTAGGAAACTCTTATTTACGATAATTCCGATAGCACGTGGATGCAGCATAAGTAATGGTGATGGGCGTTCCGTTATTGATATGCGCAGAAGACCAATCACAACAGACTGGGTCATCAGACCAATCACCGCAGATTAGCGTCATGCAAAGGAGGGGTTTGGAAAAATTAATCATTGAACGAACCGTTTGGGAGTCGTGAGCAAAAAAGGAAAAAAATAAATGCATATTTTAAGACAATGAAAGTGTTTTTTTTTTTGTTTGTTTTTTTTTACTTTGCATGCATGTCAACCTGTTGTTGGGGACTCCTAAAACCAAAATATGAACCTTTCATAACCCATGATAGGGGCACTTTAATGTTCTGCTTTTGTGCCCCACTGAAAATGAAAGTAATACACATTTGGTACAGAATAACATCATAGATTTATTCTTAAGTAAATTCTTTTAATTTGAAACTTGAGACTATATATATTTGCCTATAATTTACATTATACCTCTTTGTGTGTGTTTGAGTGTAAATGGATTTTCTATATTAGTCTTATATAGAAGCTTTGTATACAGATGGTTTGTATGCTCTAAATATGTATCTGTAACTGTGTATTTTGTATAAATAAAGAAATTATGACTAAATGTGATGTGTGTTTAATAAATTATTACTAATGTATCTATTATTAAGTATGTGAGATTTTTAAAACAAGCAGAAAATCAACATTGTTTCAATGCCACGACAAACACCGATTCTACGTTGATTCTATGTCAGTTTGCTATCTGGGTGGTCTCCCAGCCTGACCAGCTTAACCCTCTGGGGTCTGAGGGTGTTTTGGGGGCCTGGAGAAGTTTCGACATGCCCTGACATTTGTGCTTTTTTCAGTTACTTATAAAAATATAAATGGCTAAAGTCTAATAACACTGTAAACAGCACAAACTGGGCTATAATAATATGTTAGCAGCATTTATGTACATGATTGTGTTTTTGAGAAAGCAACGTTTATGCGTGGTTAGTGAAAAACTAAAATTTTGAAGTCACTGAAATAAGGCCATAAAACACATACAGAACATCTGTTTACAAGACTTTTGAGAACTGGATCTTGTAGCCTAGAATTTTTGCTTCAAAATTATGTGAAAATCAGCTTGTTTACTCACTCACAGAAAACAATATATTGATTTAAATTTTTAAAGACATGTTTTGTGATCAAAAGCCTATATGCGAGGGAGTGGCAATGGTCTTGAATATTAAGTGATTCTCACCTGAGAGACAAAGGGCCCTCCCCTAATGGCCCCCTAATGGCCTATTAGTGTGACTGTGACTTTGAGGTAGGTAAGAGAGAATGTGAGGAGATTGAAAAAAAATGTTTTTTTTTTGTTTTTTTTTAATTATTTGTATTTTATTTACAACACAGTATAATCAAAACATACATAATGAAGGTCAAAGACACATTATTGTGCACACTGATCTAACCACAGAGATGTGAACAGACTTTGAGTCATTCCTGCAACAGATTCTGTTCAACAAGTGAAACAAGTAAATCATACCTGATATTTACTTGTTTTATTTAAGTGTTTCTGCTTCTTTCCATGGATTCAAGAAGAAAAAAACAATCAGTAGTCAAGGAGCTTGTTTTACCATAGTCAGTGTAGTTGAAACTCTGATGTTGGTACAGAGCTCTCAGAGGAAAACAGTTTGAAGAGACTGAAAGTCAGCAGGATTCATCTGTGGTGCAGGTATCTGATTCAATAAAATACAAACAACCAAAAAAAAAAAAAAAACATTTGTGAGCATGTTAATATCACGCGCATCTGTATATATGTAGCCATAGACTCACGCATGCTTTGTACTATCGTAAGAACAAAAATATTTTATATCTGAGAAACTAATTATTATTGTTTGGCACGTTATTAAAATCTATTTTTGAACAGAGTAAGCTATTAATAATAAACATGTTCTAAACATACTTAGATTCGTAGCATTCATCACGTTACAGTGTACATTCATATTACTTTTATTGTTTTATATACAGCATGAAAACATCATCGCACTGTAAGAAATTTAAATACAATGAATTGCCTTTCATATTCAAAATGTTTTACTCAATTTCAAACACTGTAGTCATGAATTATAGTTTGGGAAAAACCCAACTACGATTTTGTAGTCATATAGCCATCCTGAACATCATGTATGATTTTATAGTTGCCTAAGATATGATTCTGCAGCCACAGACTCACGCATGCTTTGTACTATAAAAGGATGTACTTTGTACTATAAAAAAAGGATATTTTATATTTGAGAAGTAATTGTTATCATTTAGCACACTATTAAAATATATTTGTGAACAGATTATTAATAATAAACATGGTCTAACCATTCTTAGATGCGTAGCGTTCATCATGTTGTAGTTTGGGAAAAACCCAACTAGTAATGTGTTCAAGTTTATGTCACAATAACACGTTAACTAATGCAAAAAAGAAACATTACTTACTCATCAGATTGATCTTCTGTTCTGGATGAAATCTTGTTCTTCTTTTGAGGGAAATCCAGCCTTTACTCAGCGTGTCTTCTTGCAGAAACGGACAGTAGCCGCGGTGAACGAACTCCTCACGCTTTGTTTATGTTGGGCGTTTACATGCGCACGTGTCTCACGTGGATATTTACATATGAACGGCGCGAGCCGCGAGGGGGCGGGATTGCATTAAAGATAATGAGTTAGACGGGAAAGACTGAACATCGTGTTGGTTTCATACGGATTACTTTATCACAGAATATTTGTTTTTGACATGACTAACTTCATTGAAAAGTAGACAGTTCAAGCTTTCTATAGATATAACTCCTATGTCTGTGTGCTGAGTATTTGCTGAGTTACAGTTCATTTTAGTGACGCGTTTCTAAAAGCAGCTCGCGGAGACGGAGAAGGCAGAGAGCGCACCACCAGACCAGCCAGCCTGACCAGCTAAAACCAGCCAAGACCAGCCTGACCAGCTTAAACCAGCTAAGACCAGCCAGCCTGACCAGCTAAAACTAGCTAAGACCAGCCAGCCTGACCAGCTAAGACCAGCTAAAACCAGCCTGACCTGCTAAAAATGTGGTCAAAGCCCCTGTAAAACCAGCCTGATAAACCAGCTATGACCAGGCTGGGAGACCAGCTAAAACCAGCCTGACCAGCTTAAGGGGGGATGCAAGGGGCGGCAAATGGGGGCATTGCCCCCCCAGAAAGAATGTGCCCCCCCCAGTTTTCTTAGCAAATTTCAATTTTTTAGCAGAGTGTCTGTTGACACTAAGTGCAAATAGCCCCCCTTGTTGGCAAAGGCTATTTACACTAGCTTGCTGGATTGCTGATCGATTGCTTCAGTCTGTTCCTCTCTGTTGTGCTGCAGAGAGGTTTGCGATTGTAGCTCTGCTTTTTCATTGAATCTTTACCTTACTTTCACTCTCTGTTGTTTAAAGTGATAATATATAACTTAATTCCCACCATATTTCTGGTATTATCTATCAAACTAATCTAACTAATTTGATCGTTCGCTTTTAAAACCACGAGTGCAGTGCGCATGCAGCACGTTAACCGATTAGCTTGTTACTCGCGGTTCCATTCACGTTTCTATTCGCGCCTATTATTGTTTTCTTTTTTCTGGCTCCGTTTTCATTTCTCTCTCGCTCCGTTTTTCACAAGTTCATCAAACAACAGTGGTAAGTGGTAAGTTAAGTTGGTATCATTCATCAATCACGGTGAGTAATGGCTTCTCCTTCTCTTGTTGTTTGCACTTCATGTCACATGTACAGTTTATCTCTCTCTGTCGGCGACGAGGGATTCACATGTGATAAATGCAGGAAAATAGTTAGGCTGACAGAGAAGATTTTAGAACTAGAGACACGCATCCAAACTTTAGTTGAGGATAGTAAGAATGTGAGGGCTGTAGATACTGCTTTGGATGCGACTAGCTCAGGGACCTCTGTACATTGTTCGGTTCCGGTTGTGCCCATGCAGCAGGGCAACTGGGTGACTGTGAGGTGGCATAGTCGCGGGTCCAAACACCACTCTTCCGTTCCGATCAAAACATCAAACAGGTTCTCCCCACTCGGTGACGCACCCACTGAGAAACCTGATGAAAGTGCTGTAGTAATTGGCGATTCTATTGTACGGAACGTGAAAATAGAGACACCAGCCACCATAGTCCAATGTTTACCAGGAGCCAGAGCGCCTGATATCTTGGCAAATTTAAAAGTGCTGGCTAATGCTAAACGTAAATTCAGTAAGATTGTTATTCACGTCGGTGCTAATGATGTTCGACTTCGCCAGTCGGAGATCACTAAAAATAATGTTAAAGAGGTGTGTGAACTTGCAAGTACGATGTCAGACACTGTAATATGCTCTGGTCCCCTCCCTGCTTACCGTGGCGATGAGATTCATAGCAGACTGTCGTCACGCAATGGCTGGATGTCTAAGTGGTGCCCGCAGAATAACGTAGGTTTCATAGACAATTGGAAGAGTTTTTGGGGCAGACCTGACCTGTTGAAAAGAGATGGTGTTCATCCCTCCTGGGGTGGTGCCGCTCTTCTCTCTAGAAATATGGCACATAGTCTTAGAGTTCATATTTGACTAACTAGGGCCCAGGTCAGGGAGCAGACAGACTGGCTAAACCGACCGTCTGCTAGCCGCCTCACGTCACAGATGTCAGTTAATTCTCAGCACATAGAGACTCCTTCACCTAGATATCACATTATAGAGACTGTGTCTGTTCCCCGTACTAGAAAATACAGAAAACGTCCAAAACAAAGTAATAGTAACAATTTAATTGATGTTCAACAAATAAAAAATGTTTACAATACAGAGAAACAATTGATAAAACTTGGCTTACTGAATATCAGGTCCCTTTCTGCAAAAGCACTATTTGTAAATGATTTGATCACTGACCATAAACTAGATGTGCTTTGTTTGACAGAAACATGGCTAAAACCAGAGGAATACATTACTTTAAATGAGTCTACCCCCCAAGATTACTGCTATAAAAATGAGCCACGTCCAAAAGGTAAAGGGGGAGGTGTTGCTACAATTTATATCAATATTCTCTGTATTTCTCAGAGGGCAGGCTTTAAGTATAACTCATTTGAAGTTATGGTGCTGCGTATAACATTATCTAGAGAAACACGTGTTAGTGATAAATCCCCTGTGATGTTTGTATTGGCTACTGTGTACAGGCCACCAGGGCACCACACAGACTTTATTAAATATTTTTTTTGATTTTCTATCTGAGTTAGTACTGGCTGCAGATAAAGTCTTAATTGTTGGTGATTTTAATATCCATGTCGATAATGAAAAAGATGCATTAGGATCAGCATTCATAGAAATTCTGAACTCTATTGGGGTTAGACAACATGTTTCAGGACCTACTCGTTGTCGAAATCATACACTAGATTTAATACTGTCACATGGAATTGATGTTAGTGGTGTTGAAATTCTGCAGCAAAGCGATGATATCTCAGATCATTATCTAGTCTTGTGTAAACTCCATATAGCTAAAACTGTAAATTCTACTCCTTGTTACAAGTATGGTAGAATCATCACTTCTACCACAAAAGACTGCTTTGTAAGTAATCTTTATTTTCATATCATACTTACTCGATTGCTTCAGTCTGTTCCTGTCTGTTGTGCTGCTGAGAGGTTTGCGATTGTAGCTCCGCTTTTTTATTGAATCTTTACCTTACTTTCACTCTCTGTTGTTTAAAGTGATAATATATAACTTAACTCCCACCACATTTCTGGTATTATCTATCAAACTAATCTAACTAATTTGATCGTTCGCTTTTAAAACCGCGAGTGCAGCGCGCGTATAGCGCGTTAGCCGGTTAGCTTGTTACTCGCGGTTCCATTCACGTTTCTATTCGCGCCTATTATTGTTTTCTTTTTTCTCGCTCCGTTTTTATTTCTCTCTCGCTCCGTTTTTCACAAGTTCATCAAACAACAGTGGTAAGTGGTAAGTTAAGTTGGTATCATTCATCAATCAAGGTGAGTAATGGCTTCTCCTTCTCTTGTTGTTTGCACTTCATGCCACATGTACAGTTTATCTCTCTCTGTCGGCGACGAGGGATTCACATGTGATAAATGCAGGGAAATAGTTAGGCTGACAGAGAAGATTTTAGAACTAGAGACACGCATCCAAACTTTAGTTGAGGATAGTAAGAATGTGAGGGCTGTAGATACTGCTTTGGATGCGACTAGCTCAGGGACTCTTGTACATTTTTCGGTTCCGGACTTTATTAAAGAATTTTCAGATTTTCTATCTGAGTTAGTACTGGCTGCAGATAAAGTCTTAATTGTTGGTGATTTTAATATCCATGTCGATAATGAAAAAGATGCATTAGGATCAGCATTCATAGACATTCTGAACTCTATTGGGGTTAGACAACATGTTTCAGGACCTACTCATTGTCGAGATCATACTCTAGATTTAATACTGTCACATGGAATTGATGTTAGTGGTGTTGAAATTCTGCAGCAAAGCGATGATATCTCAGATCATTATCTAGTCTTGTGTAAACTCCATATAGCTAAAACTGTAAATTCTACTCCTTGTTACAAGTATGGTAGAATCATCACTTCTACCACAAAAGACTACTTTGTAAGTAATCTTCCTGATTTATCTCAATTCCTCAGCATATCCAACAGCGCAGAAAAACTTGATGATGTAACAGAAACTATGGACTTTCTCTTTTCTAGCACTTTAGATACAGTTGCTCCTTTACGCTTAAGCAAGATCAAAGAAAACAGTTTGACTCCGTGGTATAATGAGCACACTCGCACCCTAAAGAGAGCAGCCCGGAAAATGGAGCGCAGCTGGAGGAAAACAAAACTAGAGGTATTTCGTAAAGCTTGGCGGGAAAGTACCCTATCCTACAGAAAAGCATTAAAAACGGCTAGATCTGATTACTTTTCATCTCTTCTAGAAGAAAACAAACATAACCCCCGGTATTTATTCAATACAGTCACTAATTTAATGAAAAATAAAGCATCAACAGGTGTTGGCATTTCCCAAGAGCACAGCTGTAATGACTTTATGAACTACTTTACTTCCAAGATTGATACTATCAGAGATAAAATTGTAACCATGCAGCCGTCAGCTACAGTATCGCATCAGATAGTGCACTATAGATCCCCTGAGGAACAATTCCACTCATTCTCTATTATAGGAGAGGAAGAATTGTATAAACTTGTTAAATCATCTAAACCAACAACATGTATGTTAGACCCTATTCCATCTAAACTACTAAAAGAGCTGCTTCCAGAAGTCATAGATCCTCTTTTGGCTATTATTAATTCATCATTGTCATTAGGATATGTCCCCAAAACCTTCAAATTGGCTGTTATTAAGCCTCTCATTAAAAAACCACAACTTGACCCCAAAGATCTAGTTAATTACAGACCGATCTCAAATCTCCCTTTTCTGTCAAAGATACTAGAAAAGGTAGTATCCTCACAATTATATTCCTTCTTAGAGAAAAATGGTATCTGTGAGGAATTCCAGTCAGGATTTAGACCGTATCATAGTACTGAGACTGCTCTCATTAGAGTTACAAATGACCTGCTTCTATCATCTGATCGTGGTTGTATCTCTTTATTAGTTCTACTGGATCTTAGCGCTGCATTCGACACTATCGACCACAACATTCTTTTGAATAGACTAGAAAACTTTGTTGGCAGTAGTGGAAGTGCCTTAGCATGGTTCAAATCGTACTTATCTGACCGCCATCAGTTCGTAGCAGTAAATGAAGAGGTATCATATCGATCACAAGTGCAGTATGGAGTACCTCAAGGCTCAGTACTAGGGCCGTTACTTTTCACGCTTTACATGTTACCCTTGGGAGATATTATCAGGAGACATGGTGTTAGCTTTCACTGTTATGCTGATGTATGCTCTATATTTCTTCACGGCCCAGTGAAACACACCAAATTGAGAAACTAACGGAATGTATAGTCGATATAAAAAAACTGGATGACTAGTAACTTCTTACTGCTAAATTCTGAAAAAACAGAGGTGTTAATTATCGGACCTAAAAACCCCACATGTAATAACCTAGAACACTATCTAACACTTGACGGCTGCTCTGTCAATTCTTCTTCATCAGTTAGGAACCTAGGTGTGCTGTTTGATAGCAATCTTTCATTTGAAAGCCATGTTTCTAGTATCTGTAAAACTGCGTTTTTCCAGCTCAAAAACATATCTAAATTGCGACCTATGCTCTCAACGTCAAATGCAGAAATGCTAATTCATGCGTTTATGACCTCAAGGTTAGACTATTGTAATGCTTTACTGGGTGGTTGTTCTGCACGCTTGATCAATAAACTACAGTTGGTCCAAAATGCAGCAACTAGAGTCCTTACTAGAACCAGGAAGTATGACCATATTAGCCCGGTTCTGTCAACACTGCACTGGCTCCCTATCAAACATCGGATAGATTTTAAAATCTTGTTAATTACTTATAAAGCCCTGAATGGCTTAGCTCCTCAGTACTTGAGCGAGCTCTTATCACATTATAGTCCTCCACGTCCGCTGCGTTCTCAAAACTCTGGCCATTTGATAATACCTAGAATATCAAAATCGACTGCGGGCGGCAGATCCTTTTCCTATTTAGCGCCTAAACTCTGGAACAATCTACCTAACACTGTTCGGGAGGCAGACACACTCTGTCAGTTTAAATCTAGATTAAAGACACATTTCTTTAACCTGGCTTACACATAACACACTAATACACTTCTATTATTCAAATCCCTTAAAGGATTGTTAGGCTGCATTAATTAGACCAACCGGAACCGGGAACACTCCTCATAACACACGATGTACTCGTTACATCGTAAGAAGAATGGCATCTACGGTAATATTTGTCTGTTTCTTTATTATTCTGTTTCTCAGTCCGTGTCCGGATCAGATGGTGGATCGGCGCCGGGAGATGATGTCTGCGACCCTGATCGTCAGCGGAGGCCGGACACCTGGATGAGCCCCGGGGACATATCCCCAGTGAAGACCTCGACTTAAATACAATAGAACTTAAAATTAAACAAAATAACTATAAATATAATAAAATACCTAACTACATAATACTATTATTGTTAGAAATTGCAACAATATAAAAATAGAAATATAATACATTTATACATTTAACATTTAATTAAAACAATAAGTAAAAAAATAAATAATAATATCCTGGCCAGAGGAGAACTGGCCCCCCGACTGAGCCTGGTTTCTCCCAAGGTTTTTTTTCTCCATTCTGTCACAGAGGGAGTTTTGGTTCCTTGCCGCTGTCGCCTCTGGCTTGCTCATTTGGGGACACTTAATGTCTAACGATTATCGTCAATTTGATTTCATAGATACTATTTAAACTAAACTGAGCTAGACAATGACATCTCTGAATTCAATAATGAAATGCCTTTAACTGAAAATTGAGTGTTTAATCTTATTATTATACATTACTGACACTCTATCCTCCAATTTGATATTGTTAAGTGCTTTGACACAATCTGTAATTTTAAAAGCGCTATATAAATAAAGGTGACTTGACTTGACTTGACTAGCTCCGCCCACCAATGTGTGACTGGGATAGTCAACACTGCAACAAGACACAGTCGCATAGATGGTAAGGCACGTGCATTTTGACGCTATCGACCAGAGTTCGAATCCACCATTTGCCAAACTTTTTTTCTCCCTTTTCAAATCTCATATCGCATCGGAAAGTCATTTATTTTCAATAGAAATCAGTGAAATAATCAAAATGTTGAAAATAAATATCGGATAGGGTTAGGGTAGGTGTGAGAGGGCTTTATTGTCCCAATAAGGTGGCATCCATTTAATAGCCTAATTTGAATTAAAACTATAATTTACACCCAATAATTTATTATTGCGTACTGTTTTATAATGTACTACAATACTGAGGTGCAGATAATTGCCACTATTTGCAATAAGTAGTATAAATAGCAGAAAATCTTGCTATTTTAACAGTGTAAATAGAATCCATTGCTATTTGCACTTAGTGTAAATAGTATCTCTCGCTAAGAAAATATGCTATTTGCACTTAGTGTAAATAGAATCTAATTGCTATTTAAACTTAATGTAAATAGCATCTATCGCTATTTAGCCTACACTTATGCAAATAGCCGCTGCCATTATTTAGACCAGAAATAGATTATTATTTTGAGGAGCATGTGCGCACCGTCTGAGCGCATATGATGAATTTTGATTTGCGCAGATCGATCAGCGTCTGACTTGAAGAAGTGTGTGTCATCAAAGTAGCCCATAGCAAGAGCGATTCGCAAGCAGATACTGATTACGATCATCGCAAGCAGATACTGATTACGATCATCGCAGTTTCTCCAGCTCGGCTGGCTGCACGAGCTCTGATGATGACCCCTAATTCATGATTTACTAGACCCACCGTATTTCATGTCGTGCTTTAAAAGGGTTACAAATTCTTTTCAGGTTATATTAATGCTTGTGTATTGTGTCATGTTCATAAATAACCGATAAAAATGTGAATTTAGCCAACACAAAAATATAGGCAGATTGTTTTAATTTTGCCAGCATTTCTTTCATTATTCCTGGATGAGACTCCTGGCCAGGCTGAAATTGTGTCCCTGACCGGCATTAAATTAATATATTTGTGGCTTGAAACAGCTAAAAAATTGAAAGTGTACTGCAGCTCTATGGATGTTTTGCCATTTGGGTAGGGTTATTAAAGTTAATTAAAACTATTAAAAACATTTCTGTTATAAAGCTGAATTAAAGTAACATAAATATAAGCAATTATATGAACAGAGAAAAACGGAATAAAATCATGTATATAAAATAAATAAATATTCACAAAATATATTTGACAATTCATAGAAACGAAAGAAAAACTGCGACAAGTTCTATATGCTGAATTTCTGTCCATTTTTCTAATGCAACAAGTTCACGGAAAGGAAATCAATAGCCTATATGACAGAAAGCGACATCTGTTTGTTTTCTTTATTGTATAAAGCATAGTGTTTTGTTGTTATTGTGACTGTACACAAATAAAAGTATATCCTTTATAGTTTTATATGATGTCTCAGTCTTATCTTTGTGCTGTCATAAGGAACAAAATTCAAATGATCGTGCAGGCGCACACCTCTAAAAACATAACATAAAATATAATAAAATACCTAACTACATAATACTATTATTGTTAGAAATTGCAACAATATAAAAATAGAAATATAATACATTTAAAATTGAATTAAAACAATAAGTAAAAAAATAAATAAACAATAATATCCTGGCCAGAGGAGAACTGATGATGTACATGCAGAGGATGATTTACATGCAGTGAAGTTCAAATCATAATAAATAATAGTTTAGCATTCAAATACATCATGAATATGGAAACATTTTTGAGCCTAACGTCCGTTCCAGTTTCAGCAGCAATGAATTCATTTTGAGTTGATGTTGTAGTCTACTTGTACTATTTTTCATTAGTTTTCATTTATTTTTCATAATGTAAGTAAACATTTAGCTTTATTTACCAGCATTTTACATTATTCATGAATGTAATAAAATGCGACTTGGCCTTTACGCGGCTTAGCCTACCTTTTTTTGTACCTCAAAAATGTAATTTTATAAAAGGTATTTTTAATGGATGCAGGAAACGTTTTAAAATATCTTTAAAAACTAGTGAACTTTTGTATGTGTGTGTAAAACCAGCTAAGACCAGCCAACCTGACCAACTAAAACCAGCCAAGACCAGCCTGACCAGCTAAAACCAGCCAAGACCAGCCTGACCAGCTAAAACCAGCCTGACCAGCCAGCCTGAAAAGCTTAAACCAGCCAAGACCAGCCTGACCAGCATAAACCAGCTAAGACCAGCCAGCCTGACCAGGTTAAACCAGCCAAGACCAGACTGACCAGCTAAAACCAGCCTGACCAGCTAAAACCAGCCAAGACCAGCCTGACCAGCTTAAACCAGCTAAGACCAGCCAACCTGACCAGCTAAAACCAGCCAAGACCAGCCAGCCTGACCAGCTAAGACCAGCCAAGACCAGCCTGACCGGCTTAAACCAGCTAAGACCAGCCAGCCTGACCAGCTTAAACCAGCCTGACCAGCTAAGACCAGCCAAGACCAGCCTGACCAGCTTAAACCTGCTAAGACCAGCCAGCCTGACCAGCTAAAACCAGCTAAGACCAGCCAGTCTGATCAGCTAAAACCACCCTGACCAGCTACAACCAGCTAAACCCAGCCAGTCTGATCAGCTTAAACCAGCCTGACCAGCTAAGACCAGCCAAGACCAGCCTGACTAGCTTAAACCAGCTAACACCAGCCAGCCTGACCAGCTAAAACCAGCTAAGACCAGCCAGCCTGACCAGCTAAAACCAGCTAAGACCAGCCAGCCTGACCAGCTTAAACCAGCCTGTCCAGCCAAAGCCAGCCAAGACCAGCCTGACCAGCTAAAACCAGCTAAGACCAGCCAGCCTGACCAGCTAAAACCACCTAAGACCAGCCAGCCTGACCAACTTAAACCAGCCTGTCCAGCCAAAGCCAGCCAAGACCAGCCTGACCAGCTAAAACCAGCTAAGACCAGCCAGCCTGACCAGCTAAGACCAGCTAAAAACAGCCTGACCAGCTTAAACCAGCCAAGACCAGCCTGACCAGCTAAGACCAGCCAGTCTGACCAGCTAAAACCAGCTAAGACCAGCCTTACCAGCTTAAACCAGCCAAGACCAGCCAGCCTGACCAGCTAAAACCAGCCAAGACCAGCCAGCCTGACCAGCTAAGACCAGCCAAGACCAGCCTGACCAGCTTAAACCAGCTAAAACCAGCTAAGACCAGCCAGCATGACCAGCTAAAACCAGCCTGACCAGCTTAAACCAGCTAAGACCAGCCAGCCTGACCAGCTAAAACCAGCTAAGACCAGCCGCCTGACCAGCTAAGACTAGTTAAAAACAGCCTGACCAGCTTAAGCCAGCCAAGACCAGCCTGACCAGCTAAAACCAGCCAAGACCAACCTGACCAGCTTAAACCAGCTAAGACCAGCCAGCCTGACCAGCTAAGACCAGCCAGCATGACCAGCTAAAACCAGCCAGCCTGAAAAGCTAAAACCAGCCAAGACCAGCCTGACCAGCTTAAACCAGCTAAGACCAGCCAGCCTGACCAGCTAAAACCAGCCAAGACCAGCCTGACCAGCATAAACCAGCTAAGACCAGCCAGCCTGAAAAGCTTAAACCAGCTAAAACAAGCCTGACCAGCTAAAACCAGCCAAGACCAGCCTGACCAGCTTAAACCAGCTAAGACCAGCCAGCCTGACCAGCTTAAACCAGCCAAGACCAGCCAACCTGACCAGCTAAGACCAGCCAAGACCAGCCTGACCAGCTTAAACCAGCTAAGAACAGCCAGCTAAAACCAGCCTGACCGGCTAAAACCAGCTAAGTCCAGCCAGCCTGACCAGCTTAAACCAGCCTGACCAGCTAAAGCCAGCCAAGAACAGCCTGACCAGCTTAAACCAGCTAAGACCAGCCAGCGTGACCAGCTAAGACCAGCCAAGACCAGCCTGACCAGCTAAGACCTGCTAAAAACAGCCTGACCAGCTAAAACCAGCCAAGACCAGCCTGTTCAGCTTAAACCAGCCAAGACCAGCCAGCCTGACCAGCTAAAACCAGCTAAGACCACCCAGCCTGACCAGTTAACACCAGCCAAGACCAGCCAGCGTGACCAGCTAAAACCAGCTAAGACCAGCCAACCTGACCAACTAAAACCAGCCAAGACCAGCCTGACCAGCTAAAACCAGCCAAGACCAGCCTGACCAGCTTAAACCAGCCTGACCAGCCTGAGCAGCTAAGACCAGCCAGCCTGACAAGCTAAAACCAGCCAAGACCAGCCTGACCAGCTTAAACCAGCTAAGACCAGCCAGCCTGACCATCTAAAACCAGCCAAGACCAGCCTTACCAGTTTAAATCAGCTAAGACCAGCCAGCCTGATCATCTTAAACCAGCCAAGACCAGCCTGACCAGCTAAAACCAGCCTGACCAGCCAAGACCAGCCTGACCAGCTTAAACCAGCTAAGACCAGCCAGCCTGACCAGCTAAAACCAGCCAAGATCAGCCTGTCCAGTTTAGACCAGCTAAGACCAGCCAGCGTGACCAGCTAAAACCAGCTAAGACCAGCCAACCTGACCAACTAAAACCAGCCAAGACCAGTCTGACCAGCTAAAACCAGCCAAGACCAGCCTGACCAGCTAAAACCAGCCTGACCAGCCAGCCTGAAAAGCTTAAACCAGCCAAGACCAGCCTGACCAGCATAAACCAGCTAAGACCAGCCAGCCTGACCAGGTTAAACCAGCCAAGACCAGACTGACCAGCTAAAACCAGCCTGACCAGCTTAAACCAGCTAAGACCAGCCAGCCTGACCAGCTAAAACCAGCCAAGACCTGCCAGCCTGACCAGCTAAGACCAGCCAAGACCAGCCTGACCAGCTAAGACGAGCCAAGACCAGCCTGACCGGCTTAAACCAGCTAAGACCAGCCAGCCTGACCAGCTAAAACCACCCTGACCAGCTAAAACCAGCTAAGACCAGCCAGCCTGACCAGCTTAAACCAGCCTGACCAGCTAAGACCAGCCAAGACCAGCCTGACCAGCTTAAACCAGCTAAGACCAGCCAGCCTGACCAGCTAAAACCAGCTAAGACCAGCCAGTCTGACCAGCTAAAACCACCCTGACCAGCTACAACCAGCTAAGAACAGCCAGTCTGATCAGCTTAAACCAGCCTGACCAGCTAAGACCAGCCAAGACCAGTCTGACTAGCTTAAACCAGCTAACACCAGCCAGCCTGACCAGCTAAAACCAGCTAAGACCAGCCAGATTGACCAGCTAAGACCAGCCAAGACCAGCCTGACCAGCTTAATCCAGCTAAAACCAGCTAAGACCAGCCAGCATGACCAGCTAAAACCAGCCTGACCAGCTTAAACCAGCTAAGACCAGCCAGCCTGACCAGCTAAAACCAGCTAAGACCAGCCGCCTGACCAGCTAAGACTAGTTAAAAACAGCCTGACCAGCTTAAACCAGCCTAAACCAGCCAAGACCAGCCTGACCAGCTATGTCCAGCCAGCCTGACCAGCTAAAACCAGCCAAGACCAACCTGACCAGCTTAAACCAGCTAAGACCAGCCAGCCTGACCAGCTAAGACCAGCCAGCATGACCAGCTAAAACCAGCCAGCCTGAAAAGCTAAAAGCAGCCAAGACCAGCCTGACCAGCTTAAACCAGCTAAGACCAGCCAGCCTGACCAGCTAAAACCAGCCAAGACCAGCCTGACCAGCATAAACCAGCTAAGACCAGCCAGCCTGAAAAGCTTAAACCAGCTAAAACAAGCCTGACCAGCTAAAACCAGCCAAGACCAGCCTGACCAGCTTAAACCAGCTAAGACCAGCCAGCCTGACCAGCTTAAACCAGCCAAGACCAGCCAGCCTGACCAGCTAAGACCAGCCAAGACCAGCCTGACCAGCGTAAACCAGCTAAGAACAGCCAGCTAAAACCAGCCTGACCAGCTAAAACCAGCTAAGTCCAGCCAGCCTGACCAGCTTAAACCAGCCAAGACCAGCCTGACCAGCTTAAACCAGCCAAGACCAGCCAGCCTGACCAGCTAAAACCAGCTAAGACCACCCAGCCTGACCAGTTAACACCAGCCAAGACCAGCCTGACCAGCTTAAACCAGCTAAGACCAGCCAGCCTGACCAGCTTAAACCAGCCTGACCAGCTAAAACCAGCTAAGACCAGCCAGCCTGACCAGCTGAAACCAGCCAAGACCAGCCTGACCAGCTTAAACCAGCTAAGACCAGCCAGCCTGACCAGCTAAAACCAGCCAAGACCAGCCTGACCAATGCTACGAGTCTAAGTATGTTTAGAACATGTTTATTATTAATAGCCTACTCTGTTCAGAAATAGATTTTAATAACATGCTAAACAATAATAATTAGTTTCTCAGATATAAAATGTCTTTTTTTTTTTTAAATGATAATACAAAGCATGCGTGAGTCTATGGCTACAAAACCTACAGATGCTCCTGATATTAACATGCTCACAAATGTTTTTTTTTTTTGTTGTTGTTGTTGTTGTTTTTTGGTTGTTTGTATTTTAGTGAATCAGGTACCTGAACCACAGATGAATCCTGATGACTTTCTTCAAACTGTTTTCCTCTGAGAGCGCTGTACCAACATCAGATGTTCAACTACACTGATATTCTATGGTAAAACAAGCTCCTTGACTACTGATTATGTTTTTTCTTCTTCTTGAATCCATGGAAAGAAGCAGAAACACTTAAATAACACACGTAAATATCAGGTATGATTTACTTGTTTCACTTGTTGGACAGAATCTGTTGCAGGAATGACTCAAAGTCTGTTCACATCTCTGTGGTCAGTGTGCACAATGTGTCTTTGACCTTCATTATGTATGTTTTGATTACACTGTGTTGTAAATAAAATACAAATAATTTAAACAACCCATTTTTTCAGTCTCCTCACATTCTGTCTTACCTGCCTCAAAGTCACAGTCACACTAATGGGCCATTAGGGGCCATTAGGGGAGGGCCCTTTGTCTCTCAGGGGAGAATCACTTAATATTCAGGGCCATTGCCACTCCCTCGCATATTGGCTTTCAATCACAAAACATGTCTTTAAAAATTTAAATCAATATATTGTTTTCTGTGAATGAGTAAGCAGAATGATTTTCACATAATTTTGAAGTAAATATTCTAGCCTACAAGACTAATTACTCAAAAGTCTTATTCAGAACTATTTAGTGTGGGTTTTATGGCCTTATTTCAGCTACATTTTTCCCCCCAAAACTTACTAACCACGCATAATATTTTTTTTCTAAAAAATGCAAACATGTACATCCATCAGGGTCACATATTATTGTAGCACAGTTTGTGCTGAATACAAACAAATTACATGTTGGTCAATAGTATGTTTTAAGTAGCTGAAATAAGCACAAATATCAGGGCATGTCAAAACATCTCAAGGGCCCAAAATCACCTCAGACCCCAGGGGGTTAAACCAGCTAAGACCAGCCAGCCTGACCAGCTAAAACCAGCCTGACCTGCTAAAAATGTGGTAAAAACCCCCTCTAAAACCCGCCTGACCAGCTATGACCAGGCTGGGAGACCAGCTAAAACCAGCCTGACCATCTTAGGCTGGTTTTAGCCTTTTTTTTTTCAGCAGGGCGCGATCGACCCGAGTTCCAGGCCGCCTTTTGCCAAACTGTTTTTCTCCCTTTTCAAATCTCATATCACATTGGAAAGGCATTTATCTTCAATAAAAATGAAGGAAATAATCAAAAAGTTTAAAATAAAGTATCGGGTAGGGTTAGGGTAGGTGTAGGGAGGGGTTTATTGTCCCAATAAGGTTGCATCCATTTAATAATTAAAATTAAAATTATACAAAGATCAAAGAATTTATCCGTTTTTTTTATTTTTATTTATTTATTTTTTTATTGTGAATAGTTTTGTAATAAAGTGTTATTTTAAACTCAAATCCCTCAAATAAAAAAATATCTAAACCAAACTGAAGCCATAATCACCACTTCTGTGATTCTCCTTACATTAATGTGTTACTAGCAGCGCGCGACATGTAACATTGCGCGGCAACTGATGTTTTAAATCTGTGAGGCGACATCCAGCTGGATACGTTAGTGAGTATGGGGCGAAAAGAGCAGGAGAAATGGAAGAGAAAGCAGGCAGCAGCGTCATTGTCACAGAAAGAATATTGAACATATGTTCAAAAAGACTGCCAAACAGAGTAAAGATTTTATGTTTACTACCTAACAGATGAGATAGCTAACCCTAGCTACATGGTAGCTAATAATCGTCAACCTAGGATTGCCAACTGTCCCGTATTAGACTTGGGTAAAGTTGGTTTTATATTCACAACATTCACACATTTCCGCGTTCAATAACTTTCTAATTATATGTGCAATAAAGTTATTTTTTGCAAATTCTAATCAGCGACATATCACTCACATTATGTCTTCTAATGCTATAGCAACAATAAAAATTTCATTATAATGATGGTGTTTGAAAAGATGTTTAGGAAATTAAAAAGAATGAACATGTACATGAATTGTAAATTGGTAAAAATCCAGACAAGTGGAAAATCACGTGTTATCTCCTGAACATAGTTAATGGCATAGTTAAAACAACTGTTTTTATTTATTTCTTTGCCTCAAAATGAGCAAGAACTGTGTTGGTGTGTTGGTTTTAACAATGACATGATTTATTTCAATAGGTTTTGAAAGCATGGGTCGACTGCTCCAAAGCAAGTTGGGACATCTTGTCTGGACCCTGCTGAAGATACTGCAGTTCATGTCTTGCTATTTTATTCTCCTCTGTTTTTCTGATTTTAAGTATGATAAAGACTTAACAGTGTTCTCCTGGTGTTGAATGAAAAGAATGGCTAAACTATATTTTATGTTGTCCTGTTTTATGAAATCTTTGTTTAACATTAAACTCTCATAATTCATGTCCATTTATTGATGTTTACAGTCCTGCAGAAATATCACTCTCCAAGGTATTGAATCCATCAGATTATTGACAAGTACTCAGAAAGCATGACAGCAAACAGGATGTTGTGGGGTGAACACTTCAAAAACTAAAGGCAAAACTTTCTTCAAGATGGTCTATAAAGAATTTGTGCCTCACATCAGGGCCGTACCCACCATTGAGGTCCCCGAGGTCCGGACCTCGGTATTTTTCCAATAACAGAAGTTGTAAAATAATTACCTTATATTAATTCTGCTTTGGTGCTGCAAGGATAAAAAGCCAAGGTAACAGATGTTCTCATCTGAGATGCCTCAGTGGTAGGGGTGTGCGATATATAGTCTGCGATAATATCGTAATTGTTGTTGTTGATGTGCAATGTGACATGATCGAGTATTTTGCAAAAAACATTCAAAACACCCTACAGAGTGCACTCATACATTATGTGAAGTCTAGACTAGTGCGCGTGCACATTTAGAGTGCGTTCTTTCACTGCATGATTCAGTCTATTAAAATGCATTAAGAATGATCACAAATTCAAGACATGGGGAAGAAAATGTATATATTTATACCACTTCATATAATCAATTTCACACGAAGAGTGCTGTTTTTCACCAAAAATTACCATGATTACATGTCATATTGATTTTTTACAACAGCTCAATAAACAAAAATAACTCCAAACACAGCCCCAGTGGTGTTTTGCGTCTCTGAGCAACATGACGGGGATTCGTTCCTGAATGAATCAACCTTTTAAATGATTCGGTTCAATTACAATTAATCACTTATTAACAGTGATTTGCTGCCACATTACTCCCCCCCCTTCCTTGTCTGCTCCATTTGGGAGAGGTGTTTAAATTTATTGGAAAATATTAACTTCTGTCAGTGTGAATTAAAATTATATATATAAAAAAAATAATAATATTCATGTTTAATTATTTTAGACACTTGATTTTACTGAAGGCTACCAGGATAATTATAACGTGTTTATTAAATTCATAAACATAAACAAACTATATCTTCTCTATTTCCAGTTTGTAGCGTGGATCATTCATTGCAACATTTAATTTGATTCTCATGTTTAAGAATCTGTTATGTTGAAAAATAATTTAATGCTACTACTGCCTACTGACTTGGTTTTAAACCAATATTATTATCTAATTTATAACCCTTAAAACATCTTAAAATGCACACATGTAAGTCAGGAAAATAAAAATTTCCTCGGGGGACCATGCCCCCGAACCCCCCTACCAATCTCCATTTTGGGACCTCGGTATTTATAAAAACCTGCGTACGGCCCTGCCTCACATATATATTAAATTTGTACCATCACTGCTTTTTTATGAGTTTCTGCATTGAGACAACTTCCAGTTCAATATTCCCACTGTGAGTTTTGACATTAGCTTTGCCACCCCCTTTACTAAAAGGAGTACCTTTCACTGTACCTTTCTCATCTGCATCTGTCACGAAGAATGCTGATTTGGCATCAAAGGGGGTGTTCTGAACCTCGATTCGCTCTCTTTCTGGCTTCTGGAGGTAAATGGCCACCAGGCCGAAACACTCCATTTCACCATCTCCCATGATTGTACTTTTCTGTTAAAAGGTTAAAATGTAACAATTTTTAGGTGTCAAACTTACTTAAGTTATGAAAACAATGTTCCACTATTAATTATTCTTTTGCATTAACATAGTACTTTCATTAAAGTAGTATGTTAAGTAAATTCATTATGTGTACATCCAAGCTGCTCACCTTTTTGTTTTCAAGGCCAGAAAGGTTTCTGCTAGGTTCTGTTAAGTGCATGGACACAGACTATTTAATAGATATTGTTTTCTGTTAATATATGATTTAATGCATGCACTTTTTCTTTTAACAATATCAAACATTCATATTAATGTAAACCTAATGTAACAATAAAAGAAAATAATAATAATTAAAAGCATACATTTAACTTAAACGAATAATTTTGGCACAGCAGAGTCTAGACTCAGCTTCCAGTGGTTGGCAGTCCCTGAGGTCCAAGATGTCTCCTTTTATATAGACAATGTTGTTCAGCAGTGCAGCCGCTGTATTTGGTTATAATGGGCTGGGTTTTACTTTCTATTTATGATAAATGTGTTCTGTTCTGTTTTTATCCTAGGATACAGTTACACACCTCCATAAAGTGATTGATAAGAGAAGTCAATGTAATGTATTTGCATTTAAATAATTTCACTTGTACCTTCAAACACTTGATATGCATAGCATCAGTGGGCCAAAAAAGTGTAAAAAGCATTTTTTTTTTCCCCTTTATGAAGGTCATACAGCATATAAATGGTTTATTCTCTCTATACCTATTTTAAGCTGAATGTCTTTCCTGTGGCAGATGCTCCACTGACTGGGGATTCACACAAGATGAAAATGTCTATACTGTAAACCTCATTTTACTTAAACAGAACTTTTTTTTTATTTATTTTTTTTTTATTATTATTATTTCATTTTTATTTAAACAGGACAAGGGTTTTTTTTTTTTTTTCCCACAACTTAAACCATGGAGTGTAAAATACATTCCACAATAAAAAGTAGAAAAGACTAGATTAAAAAGGCCCAATGATCAATAACGATACAACAAATTTAATTTTCCCTCCTATTTTTGTTTTTTTCAACAGAAAATTGTTGGTAGTTTATTTTGTTGTTCCCAAAATTTCTCCTTCTGCACCTATTGTCTGAACTGAACAAGGCAAAAAAGCTTTCAAGTATGCTGTACCTTATGGATTGGAATTCTCTCTAAATTAAATTAAAGCTATAATTTGTGTCTTTGAAAACAATATCATAATTTTAAAAGATATAATTTGATAATTGGAGGATGAGTCAATAATTTGTAAATGTTTGTGTATATGTGTATAAGTTACACTTGGCTGCCTATCTTGGTTGGCCAGGACTCTCATGTAAAAGTTATTTTTAATCTCAGAGAGGTCTTACCTCAACAAATAAATAAATAAAATTAGACAAATATATCCAAGCGGATTCCCCTTTTCTAAAGGGCAATAAATGAAGTATTCAAGACAAGCATAATGCAGCTGTCCAAATAAATGCTTCTACTCTGTCCACACAGATGAAAAGTTCTGTAATGATTAGTATATTTGTTTTGTCAAGATTGAATATCCTTGACATTTGGCTGAGTGGGAATCAGACACTCAGGTGTAACAGAGTGAAATGTCTGTCACAGTTTTTCTATATCCCTAGGGTAATGAAAAATTATATGTGTTGTAATACTATGAGGCACTAGAGGGCGCTCGTAAGACACACCTGGATTGTATATCAGGAGAGTAGTTAGTTGCCTGAAGAAGTAGTTCAGTTGGGGATTTCGAATATCAGTGGAAAAAAAACTAAAATAATATGTTTTTCAAAAAAAAAAAAAAAAAATAAAAAACAAGAAGAAAACACCAGTTGTTAAGTTAAAACTTATGAGCAAAAACTGGAACAAGTATCAGAATTTCGATTTTTACGTATTTGGTTGGATTCAAAGACATCATTTGCAAAACACATTCAACAGATAGTAGATAAACGCAAAAGAGGAATAAATGTACTGAGGTGTTTGGCGGGAATAGATTGGGGAGCTGATAGACAGTCTCTAAAAAGAATATACTGTGCACTTTTAAGGTCTACGTTAGACTATGGGAGTATGATTTATGGAACAGCTTCAGCATCTCTGTTAGATAAGGTGAATAAACTACAAAACCAGACATTGAGATTATGCTGTGGAGCATTTAAAACTTCTCCTGTATCAGCTTTACAGGTTGAAATGAATGAGATGCCACTGGAGCTTCACAGGTTGAAGCTGAAACTGGTATATTGGGCTACTGTAAAAGGGCATTCAGAAATACACCCAGTTAAAAAAGTATTAGAAAACTGTTGGGAACATGAATATGTAAATCTAAATAGTTTTGGATGGAAAGCAAATAATAAGGCACATCAAATTGGAATAAGTAATTGTGATGTTTGTAAGTTGTGTTGCCTGTTAACACCTCCATGGTTATTCCCAATGCCTGTAGTTGATTTTCAGGTTCTAGTGAGTATAAATGATAAAAACAGACAAGAATCTAAAGATTCAATAGTACATAAATATTTAGATCAGAAATATATATAGTAACTCATATATATATATATATATATATATATATATATATATATATATATATATATATATATAAAGATGGATCTAAAGATCCTGTAACAGGACACACAGTAGCAGCAATATATATGTTCCAAGGTTCAGGTATAGAATAGCAAAAAGAACATCTAATCACCTATCAGTTTATACTACAGAAATGATTGCCATATCATTGGCTCTTCAGTGGGTTGAAGAGATTAATTTACCTGAAGTGGTCATATGTTCAGACTCTTTTTCAGCACTATCAAGTTTAAAGAGTGGTAAATCTTCAACTAGACAAGACATTTTATCAGACATTTTACAAAGTTTGTTCAGAATGCAAACAAAAACAGTTATCTCTTTTGTATGGATATCTGCACATATAGGAATAGAAGGAAATGAAGTGGTGGATCAAACAGCGAAAAAAAATAAAATAAAATAAAAAAAAAAACATTAAAATATCCAGACATAGAATTTAATGTTCCAATGAGTAAATTAGAAATAAAAGGGCTAATTAAAAAAAAAAAAAACATTAAAAGATATGTGGCAAAGTTAATGGGACAGTGAGAATAAAGGACGACATTTATATAATATTCAAAAAACAGTTGGAAATGAGAGGAGAATTTTTGGGAATAGAAAGGAAG
Source organism: Spinibarbus caldwelli (assembly GCA_039654775.1). NCBI lineage: Eukaryota > Metazoa > Chordata > Actinopteri > Cypriniformes > Cyprinidae > Spinibarbus > Spinibarbus caldwelli. Next base: position 991,089 of record JBCAMP010000304.1, read on the forward strand.
ACAGCATAATGTCTCGTCTTAGAATTGGACACACTGCACTTAATCAATCATTATTTATAATAGGAAAACATGAGTCTGGACTTTGTGTTAAATGTGATCTTCCCAAAACAGTTGAACATATTTTAATATAATGTAAAGGATATGATAATGAAAGATTACAACTTACAGAAGCACTTCATATAGAAATAAATCAATTACAGTGCAGAAATTGTTAAATAAAGATGTGACTATAGACATGTTTCACATATTATTTAAGTATCTCAAAGATACAGAGTTAATAAACAGGATTTAATGAATTAGCTACTATTATGAAGTGTATTTTTATTAATTTAATGTGTTTTTTTTTTTTTTTTTAGTTTTCCCTTAACATCAATGCTCCACACTCCATCCTAGTAGGTGGCGGTAAATGCACCTAAAGCCGGTTTGCCAACCGCCATAAAACGTCAAAGAAGAAGAAGAAGAAGAAGAAGTAGTTCAGTATGGGTAGAGGGCAGGGCCGTACCCATCATTGAGGTCCCCGAGGTCCGGACCTCAGTATTTTTCCAATAACAGAAGTTGTAAAATAATTACCTTATATTAATTCTGCTTTGGTTCTGCAAGGATAAAAAGCCAAGGTAACAGATGTTCTCATCTGAGATGCCTCAGCGGTAGGGGTGTGCGATATATAGTCTGCGATAATATCGTAATTGTTGTTGTCGATGTGCTATTTGACATGATCGAGTATTTTGCAAAAACCATTCAAAACACCTCTACAGAGTGCACTCATACATTATGTGAAGTCTAGACTAGTGCGCGTGCACATTTAGAGTGCGTTCTTTCACTGCATGATTCAGTCTATTAAAATGCATTAAGAATGATCACAAATTCAAGACATGGGGAAGAAAATTTATATATTTATACCACTTCATATAATCAATTTCACACGAAGAGTGCCATTTTTCTCCAAAAATTACCATGATTACATGTGATATTGATTTTTTACAACAGCTCAATAAACAAAAAGTTAATTAAGAGACTTACGTTTTAGACACTATGCCTGTTTTTGCTCTATTTCGCCAACAAAAATAATTCCAAACACAGCCACAGCACTGTTTTGCGTCTCTGAGCAACATGACGGTGATTCGTTCCTGAATGAATCAACCGTTTAAATGATTCTTTTCAATTACAATTAATTACTTATTAACAGTGATTTGCTGCCACCTATTGGTGGTTTAAATTTCACATTTCGATTTTTTCCCCCCAATTTTTTTTTCATGTTTTAAATCATTTCAAATATCAGTATTTAATGTTTTATTTTTAATATATCAAAACTTTATTTATGCATTTGTAATTGCAGTTAAATGCATTCATGTCTTGCATTAAACAGTGTGTAAATACATCTAATGTAATATCAGATACAGCTTCTGTGTTGATTTGATTTGCTTGGTAATAGCCCAAATGTCTTATTATTCTAATTCACTGATTAAATGTAAGAATTTGACTCAAAAGATAATGGACAATTTTAGAAAAAATGGCTTTATAAAGGTAAAAATGCCCATAAAATATAAAAATCAGTTTAAACTTATTGGAAAAGATTAATTTCTGTCAGTGTGAATTAAAATTATAAAAAAAATAATATTCATGTTTAATAATTTTAGACACTTGATTTTACTGAAGGCTACCAGGATAATTATAACTTGAGTTTATTAAATTCATAAACATAAACTATATCTTCTCTATTTCCAGTTTGTAGCGTGGATCATTCATTGCAACATTTAATCTGATTCTCATGTTTAAGAATCTGTTATCTTGAAAAATAATTTATGCAACTACTGCCTACTGACTTGGTTTTAAACCAATATTATTATCCGATTTATGAGCCTTAAAACATCTTAAAATGCACACATGTAAGTCACGAAAATATAAATTTCCTCGGGAGAGCATGCCGCCGAACCCCCCTACCAATCTCCATTTTGGAACCTCGGTATTTATAAAAAGGTATTTCAACACACGTTTTTCAACACACAATGTTTTTCTTCGGAAAGAATAACTCATTTTTGCCACGGAATGGATCATCGTTTCTCAGATAAGAACCTTTAAGACGATTTATTTGGTGTAAAATCAAGGACAAGGTTTCAATATTTGTTCAATTTTTATTTTTTTCCCCTTTCTATATATATATATATATATATATATATATATATATATGGGTGTTTCTTCAACAAGGGGCACTTTTATCCTTGTGAAGTTGAATAAAAAAAATACTTGTTCAAAAGTCACGTAACACAGTCTCATAAATTTAAATAATTTGTCTAGTTTTAAGGTCTGTAAGAGGACAAACTTAGATTACAAGAGAAATTGTTAATCTTTTACATTTTTTCCGACCTGCAATGAACAAATATCATTTCCACCACATCTCAATATACAGCTGTTATTTAAATATAAAATAACTTATGCCACTCAAGAATTGTCTAAGATCATTTATGTAACTAGTTTTACCAGTTTTTCCACAACGTACAATAATTATACATTTGTCAATGAGATAAATTAACTGCCCTAAGGATCAAATGCTGAACTGTACACCTGTCACACTCTGAAATTTAATATTGGTTTGGGTAAGAGCTTATTAGAAAATAAATAACTTGAATTTTTATATTAACTAGAGCATGATCTCATAAATTGTGGATACATTTTTAATGTGTGATGAGAACTTTTTAAAAAAAATTTTTTTTTTTTAAATATGTGGTGGTGGTGGAAATGACAGGGTGTTGTGGAAATGACAATGAATTAACGTGAATGTAGAGAAACAACAGAAATATTTATTAGAAAAAGTCTTATACTCATCACACTCATTAAACTCAATTCACAAAGTCATTAAACATACTGTATCAATTGTACTTTGTAACCATAAATGTCATTTCCACCACAGAGGGCGTGTGGTGGAAATGACATTTCTGTAGTTTTTGTGAAAAAATTTGAATTAATTGAATTAATACTTAGCATTTCATGTATGCAAAATACTCTTATTTAACTTAAAGTTTTTAGCTTTTTAAAAACACCTTTGAAGGTACAGCATGTTTGGAAATGACGTAGAATAAATATATTAACTGATCAAGCACTATTTACCTACCTTACTTTTTTCTTCATATGTTGTTGATGAAAATTTAAATTCCTTCTATGTCCAACATGTGCTCTGCTGTCACTGAACATTTCCATAGAAACCACCTAAACAATCTTTCACATTTTTTTTTTTTTTTTTAAGGGACATTACAGTGTTGTGGTGGAAATGACACCAATACTGTGTGACAGCTATATTTTGCATAAAAAGTAATATTGATAGTGGACTCACATTAAATACTATAATGTATTTTAATTATTTTACAAGTGCTTAATTCAGGTACATTAATAGTTACCAGATAAGTAATATTTTTAAACTATATTTTCATTGTTGAAGCCTAAAAGTCTGGGTGTGCGACAAGTAGAAAACAGTGATTTTGACACCTATAAGGAGGTTGAAAAGTATGAAAAAATCATAATAGAAAGGTAGTAAAAAGTTTTTAAGGTGGTTTTATTGTTAGTTTGACACAGAAAGAGGAATTTGTCCAAAATGATATGTATTTTTAAAAATATGACCAAAGAACATAAAAGTGCCCATAGTCTAAGAATCAACCATATACATTTTTCACTTGAACATATTTTTCATTGGGGGAATAAATGCGATAAAAGAAAGACTGTTTGCTGAAGTTCATATATTGCTTTACTTGATTTTAGTGAAAAACCCTCATTTGTGGCTAATCTAAAGAAAGAAAGAGAAGTTACTCAGGTTTTCAGTGCTTCTTCATGCTGTCAGATAATCCAGCTGGCACTCTATCAATGCAGGCACGGCTGTGGAGGAGATGTCAAATGGCTCTGGTATACAGTTTCAAGACATCTGCAAGTTGAGCGTATTTATAAAAAGGTCAAAGTCATATTAATGAAGATGGTTTGTGGTGTGATAACAGCCTTACAAAAAAAAAACCAACAACTTAGGTTTCCAGTGGTCTCCATTTTCATCAGTCACATGAGCTTGTCAGCTCAACAACATTTTTACAATATACTTCATTAATTTCAACTAAATAAACATCAACACAACAAAAATGCTTTATACACAGTTTTATAAAAATGTGTTGCTTACTTTATGAAGTCCAGGGTAAGCGTTTGTACAGTGTCAACAGTGGCTCCAAAGCTACATATTTCTTTACAAAGACAACTATACATTTGTATTTTGGAAGTTGGTCATTTATAAACTTCTTGAAAGTTTGTTAACATGGGGATTCGCATGTAAATGGTAAACACAACCAAAACACAATCAGCTCCTCACGTGCTGCTCTGGCTTGCGGTGTGAAACCGGCCTTAAAGCAGTCTGGAAATTAATGAGATAATTCTATGTTTAATTAAAAAATGATTATGCATTAGTGATGAACATCTGCTGTAGAGCTGCACAATTAATTGTTAAAAGATCGCAATCTCGATTCAAACAGCCACGCAATCTTATTTCTAAATGAAAATGATTCTCCTGTGTTCATTAAACCTTTGAAAAGTCAATCCAGAATATTGAAACCTGCCACTGACAGAGAGAGAGAGAGACGTTGTTATGTTTAGATATGAAACAGCTTCACAAACAGTATTTTCAACCACACAGTGTTATTTCTGTCTTACAATCATATTACCACAGAAGTACTTGAATAAAAGTTTATAGTTTGGATATAAACACTTTTGTCTATGGTAGTGATCAAAATAGAGCAAATTAACATCTTTTGAAAGTACTTGGCACTTCAAATAACATTTGTGTCGATTACAGTGTTTTTCTCTAGGTGGCGAAAAGTGACTGTTAAAAATATATTTGTCATTGAAGAATTCATTCAAGAGATTCGTTAAAAATGTTGATTCATCCAGTAAAAACAAGTGAAGTATTTATGAGTCAGTCATTGATTCATTCATTTAACCCATTAAAAAAATAAATAATAATAAATAAAAAATCATATTACTTAAACATTTTTTAAATAGACTGCAACAATTATTATTTTATCACAGCCTCTAGGTAATTACGTTATTTTATTTAGTTCAAAATTTAGGAGAATTGTGATCTCTATCTGAGACAAAAAAATTGTGATTCCCAATTTATCCAGAATCGTGCAGCTCTAACCTGCTGTTAAAAAGCAGAATCACTGAAGAAAAGAGAAACACAACTAACTTCCAGCCACCGCCTTTGATGAAATCCACTGAAGATAAAAGAAGTCGTTAAATCTCTCAAGATCTGATTAAACAACTCCTAAAACAGCATTAACAGCTTTAATTATTACTAACCAGATTGACTTTATTTTTGTCAGATGTCTACAGAATCTCTTGTTGAGTATTAAAAGAGGTTTAGATGTTGGTTTTATTGTTTTGTTTGACACTAGCATGATGGGGATCAGTGTTTGCTTTAGCTGGGCTCTTGACCATTTACTTTTGAACATTAGCTTTTCTTTAAATGATATAAATGTTTTTAAAACACATTTGTTGTGGCAAAAAAAAAAAAGAGCAACAAGTAAAAATCTTGTCGTGTTATTGCTTATGTTTTGATTTGATCATGTAATGATTGTTTCATTGATTCCATCCAGTGTTTAATCTCTTAACAATATTGTGTTGTAATTGTTACAGTTTGTGTCTTTGGTATTTGCTGTGTTGTGTCGTGTGTTTTTTCTCCTCCCTCTTGTTCTTTCTGGTCTCTGATAGGTTGTCCAATGATGGGGTGTATGTTCATCATTGGTGTTTCAGACGAGGCGGGACCTTTATAAGGACGCTGCCGGCATTCAACGGGGAGCTCATTGGTTCGGTCGCGTCTGATTTGAGAGCTCCTGGATCCCTCTTCCGGCCGATGATCAAACTTGTTGAACTTAAGTGGATTGTGAAGACTGTTGACCATCTGTTCTAAAACATTTTGTTTTAAGAACGTGGAGCGTAGGGGTGTCCTTCCTATTTATTTTGATTGGTTTGTTTGGGTTTTGTTTTTCGTTAGGTAGTTAGGGAAGTAAAATGTATTTTTATTTTTAACTCAATTAGGTTATTTAATACTTCCTCTCATTTCTTTCTAGATTGGTTTTGTTTGTTATTTTGACCTTTGGACACCCCGAAGAGATGCTCTCTATTTTCACTTGATGTATATTTTTAAATAAACCTAATCACCTTATTTGACTAATACTGTGCAGTTGTTTGATTATCGACCGGAGTGGTTCGAATATTTGGGATTCCATTACAACAACCCAGTTCGGTTATGCCCTGTAAAGAGTTTATTCCTGTTAATCCTGAGCGCGGGGCATAACAGTAATAATTTTATGTAACCACTACCGTGATAATAGAGCAAAAGATCTAGCAGTGCTAAGCAATCAGTTATGAAGGATTGTTTGACTCATCACTCACAAAAAAAGAAGTGCTATGCAATTACTATGAACTACTATGTAATGAAGACACACAGACATCAAGAATCAGCATATGAATCTCAACAACGGTGAAAATCAACAGAGCAACTCCGAATGTCACAAAACATGCTACTAATTGATAATACTTAGAATATAAAAATGTTTCGTCTGGTCAGAGGAGAACTGGACCCCCAACTGAGCCTGGTTTCTCCCAAGGTTTTTTACTCCATTCTGTCACAGAGGGAGTTTTGGTTCCTTGCCGCTGTCGCCTCTGGCTTGCTTAGTTGGGGACACTTATTTTCCAGCGATATTGCCTACATGATTGCACAGATACTATTTAAACTGAACTGAGCTGGACGATGACATCATTGAATTCAATAATGAAATGCCTTTAACTGAAAATTGGGTGTTTAATCTTGTCATTTTACATTATTGACACACTATTTTCACATTATTGGAAAGTTGCTTTGACACAATCTGTATTGTTAAAAGCGCTATATAAATAAAGGTGACTTGACTTGACAAGCAAGTTGTATATCCGTGGCTAATTATGCAAAATCAAAAACTGGGCTGCCGGACATGTCAGAGTGTGGGATCGCTCGGACCTGACCAAACAGTTGGGATGAAATTAGCAATTAAATAAAATAAAACAGCAACGGACACTTCGTAAAAAAGTATTTGAGCACAGTCGTACTAAATCACATATGGCAGCAGAAAGCATTTTGCAAAGAGCCAGTCAAAATACAATTATACAGAGTGTTGTTATTGCGCAGGCTGAACAGACTGAAACGACTGCTAGAGTATTTCGAACTGCTTACAAAGAAGCAAAATGCAATAGACCTGCCAATGGATTCGAGCATGAAGTAGATTGCCAAGAGTTAAATGGCATCAATATGGGGCGTATCTTACATTATAATGTAGCGTGCGCCAGTATTCAGGAACACATTTCATCTGAAATGTTACGTAAATTGTTTGAAAAAATTGTGCCCCCAAAATTAGCCTTATTATTGACGAGGCAACAAGTTTAAGCAAAAAATGTGCCCTTATCATTTACATGAGACTGTAGTTACAAGACATGGACATGCCTGCTGATAAATTTGTGGATGTAGTGGAACTGGATGATTTAAGTGCTGAAGGAATTTTTCGCAGCCGTCTTTCGAGTCTAGAGAGACACAACTTTACGAAGGAACTGATTGCCATAACAACTGATGGAGCCTCAGTGATGTTTGGACGTAAAAGTGGGGTAGTAGCGAGAATGCAGGCCCTGTTCCCTGGTGTCACCCGTTGGCATGGTACTGCTCATAGACTCGAGCTTGCTGTGAGTGACACACTCAAAGCCATTGGAGCCATTGATCATTTCAAAATCCTCATGGATAAACTTTACTCGCTCTATCACACATCCAACAAAAATAGAATGGAACTGAAAGAGTGTGCAGAAAGCCTAGACATTCAGTTGCGCAAAATTGGGAGAATTCTAAACACTAGGTGGGTCGCGTCAAGCTTCAGAGCTGTCGAGGCTGTGAGGAACAATTACTGTGCTCTCCATAAGCACTTCAGCGAAGCAGCTGCTGATTCCTCACGAGACAGTGCGACCTGCAGCACCTATGCTGGTCTCATCAGTCTTCATCTCATGCTTTCATTAACAATTTGGGACTCATGTTTGACACTCTTCAGGAACTTTCAGAGTTATCAGTTGAACTCCAAAAAAGAGAATGCACAATAATTGACACACACAAATCAATTGTACAACAAATGCGAGTGTTTGACGCTATGCCAGATCAGCCTGGGTGACACACAGTAATAAGCCAGAGGGCAATGCAAGAGAATTGCTTCCAAGGTGTCACGTTGAATGTGGGAAAATCCAGTGACAGACTGATCGATCCGAAGGAGTTTTTCAAGGCTATCGCAAGGAATGTAGAGGAACGTTTATTGTGTATAGGTGGATGACGAGGACAAGAAGAAACAGCCAGATACAGCAGGATGACTGATGAATTGAAAGTGCTATACCCCCAGTACTGGCCTGAAAACACCGGGCCGTTATTCGGGGAAAGTGAAGTTGAGTCCCTTTGCAAGTGTTTTCGAATTGACTGTCCCAGAGTTGTATTGCGTGCTTACAGAGAGTACAAGGACAGTAACGGACAACAGGTCTCAAATGAACTTGACGACCTTTTTAAGTGCATCAATACAATTCCCATCTCCAGCGCAGAATGTGAACGAGGTTTCTCTCATATCAGTTTGATATGCACATCAAGCCGCACCTCTCTTAATATAAAGACAATTTCAACCCTGCTATTTCTATGCCTTGTTGGACCACCAGTGTGCAAATTTAAACCAGAAATGTATGTTAGATCTTGGATTGCTAAAGGACACCGATATGCAACTGACACACGCAGCAAAGTCTGCAGTAGGGAGGAGGATGACAAGAAGGGTTTCAAGACGCTGTAGGCTTTTACATTGCAGTACACTACAAAGTATTCATAACCTGTTGTGTAAATGCATGAATAAATCATTTACAACACTTTCTGCATCCCCTACTCTAAAGTGTAAACTACTCATCAGTTGTAAATGTTTTTTTTCTCATCATTCGTAGATCTTTCACCCCAGTGTATATGTACACACAACCTGTAACTGGCAGGTTTGTAAAACACTTACAACTGATGAGTAGTTTACACTTTAGATTAGAGTATGCAGACAGCTTTGCAAATGATTTATTCATGCATTTACACAACAGGTTTTGAATACTTTGTAGTGTGTACTGCAATGTAAGGGCTGACTGGTGAGGGTGTAGACAGATGTCTTCTCTGACATTCATGGAGTATTTTAATGCTGTGAGATAATAGTACATTTTTTTTTTCTTTTTCTTTTTTTTTGACATTTCAATGATTTATAAGTGATTAATAATATATTAACTAGTAACTATAATGAAAAAAATATTCATTGATTTTACTATTTTTTTTAAGATAAGTGGTTGCAATCAATTTATTTTAGCTACATTTAAATAAAAAAATGTTAAAAGTTAGTCAACTAAATTTGTTTATTTAAATGTAGCTAAAATAAATTGTTTGCAACCACTTACCTTAAAAAAATGCTATTTTTTAAAGATAACTTATGACAGATTTGTAAATCATTAGCATATTGCTTAATAATCATTTATGAACGCATAGTCATGTTTTGTAAATGATTAGTTCATCATTAACTAATCACTTATAAATGACTTACAACTGAACGTTATTATGAATTGTTACCTGTTTTTTTTTTTTTGTTTGTTTGTTTGTTTTTTTTGTTTTTTTGGATGGTTGTGGATTAGAGCTTGCAGAAGAGGTGTGTCTTTAAATGCATCACATGATCCCTCCTCCTCTCACACTTATCTCAATAACAGCCTGAATTATTTGAGGCATGTCAGCAAAGTTTGGAAACAACACTTAAAGAACACCAACGTTAAAGACCCCCAATGCAATTGCTGCAGAAGTATTGGCTGCACATTGTGCCACTGAACCATATCGCTGCTCGCAGAAATCCACTGTCCAGTTTTGGTGAGTTTGTAGTATCAGTCTCCTGCTCTGAGCTGATGGGACTGAACCTGCTGTGCTCTCCAGCTGGTGTAGCCCACACCCATCAAGGTTCACTGAGTGAACTAGACTGCAATAACAAATAAAATCATTTACTGCCACTTTCCACACATCCACTCATTCCAGACATCCACCATCATTGAAAGATGGCGCCAGTGTGTTTGAACGGCCATCTGCTGCTTTCAGTTTTATTTGTGTTTGTGTTGTTTTTATCGACTGTTTTTAAAAATGCAGACTCTCTACTGGTGTATGATCGCCAAGCGTATCTCTACATCAGATCTGCCATGGAAAATAATGTTATCCACAATATGGGTAGACAGAAAACTTTGCCCCCTCCTCCATTTCTACATGGATTACCTGCTTACCTCTGTTGAATGCCGTATCCATCTCTTCGGAGAAAGCGACAGAGACGACGGGGTAAACACGGCGACCTGCTGGTAAAAATCAAGGCTCATCTAGCACAATTCCCCTACGCTGATCTCCGTGGTCTACTGGCAGAATATGATGCAGGTTACTGCTTTGTTTCTCACCGTTCCTTGGAATCTGTGTATACCTGGTTGGTACCGGTGGTCGGTTCGGATTGCTGACTGGATGTTTTGACACTATTCTCTGAAATCCCTCCAGACTATTGTCCGCTCTACAAATTTCATAGCCTTCCAAAACATTTTTTAGTTGCTTGTATTCTGACTTGATTGTTTTACTTGCATGAAGACAGTCTTTCACAATTGTATTCTAAATTGTATTCCTACATACAAGATCAACAATGCAAAAACTACATTCAAGACAAGTAAATGATTTTGTGGTTCGATGCTTCATATTTGACTTCATGCACTTAAAACAGATGTGGTATGATTACAAACCGTACCGTATTCATGTAGAAATGCATCTGGAAATGTAACTCACCATGCTCAGAACCATTTGGCCCAAAGATGGATAAGTACTACACCACATGTTGACTGTTGTCTGCAAATTTATATTTAAATCAAACAAAATTCTTAGGCTTGTGACTCTAACACAAAGTCTGTTAATAGCTGGTAACAATCTACAACAATAGTATACTGCAGCAGCTAATAAATGTTAACATATAAATCTAGATAGTCTAGACTCTAGAGCAAGTTATGAACATTGTTTATTACTGTTTTTTATTCATTTATTTCAAAGGTACAGTAAATTGGAAAAAAGCAGTGTACTTACTGAGAAATCTTACGGTAATGTCATGATAGGTCAGACTTCAGATAGTTCAGAGTCTTCACCGTGGCCTGGATGAGTAACCTAAACTTCATAATACAAACATGAGCTCTCACTGTGCTATATTTATGATTTGTCCATATATGAACATGCTGTTTATAACACCATGAAATAAGATTCGTATGTGTCGTGACCACTGAGGTTTAATTGCCCAATAAAAATCTGCCAGAGATATTATTTTTTTCATTTGGAAGGACTGTTACAGTCCATCTCTGGTAATTCATCTAGGTTTTAATGCCCTGCTTGCCAAACTTCTAAAATTGGTCAAGAGGAAAATCTTTTCTCACATTCCTGTGATCGAACTAGAAATTACATACAGTAAGGTCTTTGTGATTTTGTAAAAGATTTAAATGTGTCCAAAAGTTGACATTATATGCAAACACTGTTACTTGACTGTATTTGCAATGGAAGAGAAAATAATATGGATGCTAAATGTCCAAAAGCAAATGTTAGAACTTGCTGAGCACAGGAACTGATCAGGTAAAACAAAGGTAAGAATGGTAAATGACATCATGTGATTTAGCAATATCAATCGTTATGTAATAATTGTATATTACCTTTTATCAAAAGTAAAAACGTTTAGTCATCATATTGTGTCAGTCTTGCTGTCACCTCTAAAATTAAATAGCAGTGGCAGCTGACTGCTTCCTTACATCTGAACCAAGTTCCTCCTCTTTGCCAAGATTGAAATAAGATGCAATATTGAAATAAGACCTCAGTGACATCAAATTAAACATCGTAAACTAACAAATAAACTTAACAAGAAAGCCTACATTAAAAAGAAGAAACACAACATGAAAAAAGCACGGACTGTAAAACTTTTATGCCACATAAGTGTATTATCCAAATATCTATGATTAATGTGTTATTGCTTTAAAAGTAAAACACATCAACATCATGAATATAAGTATAGAAAGGATGTTCAGTTGATGTAAACCATGAGAATAATTAAAATATCACATGCTCCAGCAAATCAAAAAAATAAATGAGGGACAACATGTTGCTATTTTCCACTAGGACTGAGATACATCATCATAAACCAAGTAGAAGAACATGACCAAATCCAGCTGGACATTTTAGCTGAGTGTTCAGTAAAGACACTATATAAATGGCAGCCTCTGATTGCAGCACAGTTGCCCATCAAAGGTGGGTGAGTTAAACTATCTATCTATCTATCTATCATATATATATATATATATATATATATATATATATATATCTGTGTGTGTGTGTGTGTGTGAGACTAGTCATTTATATTCTTTTTTTTTCAGAATCCTGAACTTGACAGCTGCAATTTAGATCTGAGCATAATACAAGGTAAATAATTTGCCAACAGTTGGTGACAATATGATCTGTTTGGAGGTTTCACTGATTGGAATGTATTAGGAGAGTTAGAGTTGAAAGTTAGGCAATGACAATCAAAAAGTGAATCTAAGTATATCAGCATGGTGATGTCAGTTCTACTCCACAGTGAAGTACAATCATGGGAGATAGTGAAATGGAGTGTTTCGGCCCGGCGGCTGTTTTCCTCCGGAAGCCAGAAAGAGAGAGACTCGAGGCTCAAAACACCCCCTTTGACGCCAAAACAGCATTCTTCGTGACAGATCCAGCTGAGATGTACCTGAAAAGTACTCTTATTAGTAGAGAGGGTGGCAAAGCTACTGTCAAAACTCACTGTGGGAAAGTAAGTATCATAGATAAAACAAACAAACAAACAAAAAACTATTTCATGTTACTGTGCTTGAGTTTCGAAGTTTTTCACTTAAATAGTGTAGAAATGTCAGTACAAAAAGTCTAAACAATGTTCATTACAGACTGTCACAGTAAAAGAAGATGAAATCTTCCCAATGAATCCTCCCAAGTTTGACAAAATGGAGGACATGGCTATGATGACCCACCTCAATGAGCCTGCTGTGCTGTTTAACCTCAAAGAGCGTTACGCAGCATGGATGATCTATGTAAGTAAATCATAATTTATTCCTGGAATAGGGCAGCAACATTGTAAAACTGGACAATCTCCATTTCAGACCTACTCTGGCTTGTTCTGCGCCACTGTCAATCCATATAAGTGGCTCCCAGTGTACGACACCGTTGTTGTGACTGGATACCGAGGCAAGAAGAGGATTGAAGCCCCACCTCACATCTTCTCCATCTCTGACAACGCCTACCAGTTCATGCTCACTGGTAAGTGGATTCCAGCAGTCTCAACAAATAACAGTTAAAAAGACAATGAAAAAAAATACACTTTATAATAACAAGTGTGAAGTATTAGTGTATAATTTATTGTCTATAAATTGTTGTTTTGACAGAGTTCATAGATAAGTTAAATCCAAATAGTATGTATAAATGAAAGAGGTCTGATGTTTTTTATCCTTATTTAACAACTACTTGGTAAACGATACCTAAATAATGTTTTTAAGCTGAGGAAAATGAGTGGTACAGTTCACTTCTTCTATATGCACGTATATGAATAAATAAATGAAATGTTAAGTTTAGGATGTAGCCTATTAATCTAATACCAATGCAAGAAAAATAACAAACTTCACAAACACTTTATAGCTTCAAGTTAATATAGAGTGCTACCTATTTTAGAAATCCTGTTAACATTTTACGATTTAATTTCAGATCGTGAGAATCAGTCTGTCCTGATTACGTGAGTAAATATTCTTCTGCTGACACAACCTGAAGCTTTTCAATTATAATTATAAATCAAAAGATTTATGACTAAATGATGATCTCATATAAATCTCCAGTGGAGAATCTGGTGCAGGAAAGACTGTGAACACAAAACGTGTCATTCAGTACTTTGCAACTGTTGCGATGGCTGGTCCAAAGAAGGCAGAGCCTGTCCCTGGAAAAATGCAGGTTAGTGAATACCTATTCTAGACAAAGTTATTAATGACAGTGTTTGTAATTCACCTCATGACTACCCACTGTCCTACAATTACATCTAGGGATCACTGGAGGACCAGATCATTGCAGCCAACCCTCTGCTGGAGGCTTATGGTAATGCCAAGACCATAAGGAACGATAACTCCTCTCGTTTTGTAAGTTGCACCTATGAATCATCATTAATAACATCATAAATTTTCAATCACAAGTTCAAAGCAGGCAAACAGTTGAGCTTTTATCAATGATTTCAATCTAGGGTAAATTCATCAGGATTCACTTTGGGACCACTGGTAAACTGGCCAAAGCAGATATTGAAACTTGTGAGTCAACACTGTTTTAAGCCAAACATTTTATGTGGAGGCTAAGATGTGGGTTAATCAATTGAACACATATTTTTTCCTCTTTTTTTTCTTTTTCCTGGAAAGATCTGCTAGAAAAGTCAAGGGTAACATTCCAGCTGTCTGCTGAGAGGAGTTACCACATCTTCTACCAGCTCATGACTGGACACAAGCCAGAGCTGCTCGGTGAGAAATCTACAGGATTGTGTTTTTCAGTTATTTCCATGTTTGAGAGCACTGTTAACATACTGCACATCAATTCTTTACAGAGGCCCTGCTCATCACCACCAACCCTTATGACTATCCAATGATCAGTCAAGGTGAAATCACTGTCAAGAGTATTGATGACGTGGAGGAGTTCATTGCCACAGATGTATGTGGACAGCTGCAATATTATTATTATTAGTAGTAGTATTTTTAGATTCTATACAATATGTCTGAGCAAACAAACATCAGAAAAACACCAGCTTGAACTGAATACTACATGACACAGTATAAAATACCCTTCTTTTCTGACTCCAATAAACAATGTGATTTATTTGGTCTGTGTAAAAACAGACTGCCATTGATATTCTGGGCTTCACTGCTGATGAGAAAATCAGCATCTACAAGCTGACAGGTGCTGTGATGCATCATGGGAGCATGAAGTTCAAACAGAAGCAGAGAGAGGAGCAGGCCGAACCTGACGGCAATGAGGGTGATACAATTTTAGCACATATTAACATATAAACATTCACTTAATTAGCAACAATAATGCATAAAACTCTGCTTCTTTAGCGGCTGACAAAATCGCCTACCTCATGTGCCTTAACTCGGCTGACATGCTGAAAGCTCTGTGCTACCCCAGAGTGAAGGTCGGGAATGAGATGGTGACCAAAGGCCAGACAGTACCACAGGTGATGACTTTATTAACACATTTAACTTATGGATACAGTGAGAAATGTCTCAGACATAGTCATCGTGAGAGACCTTTGAATTTCTCAGGTGAACAATGCAGTCTCGGCACTCTGCAAGTCTGTCTATGAGAAAATGTTCTTGTGGATGGTCGTCCGTATCAATGAGATGTTGAACACAACGCAGCCTAGACAGTTCTACATCGGTGTGCTGGACATCGCTGGATTTGAGATCTTTGATGTGAGCATCAGTCATTAATGTCTCTGAAAGAATCAAGACATAAAAGATAACAGTCAGTTGCAATAATTGCTTCCATTTATTTATCAGTATAACAGCTTGGAGCAGCTTTGCATCAACTTCACAAATGAGAAACTGCAACAGTTCTTCAACCATCACATGTTTGTTCTGGAGCAAGAGGAGTACAAGAAAGAAGGCATTGAATGGGAGTTCATTGACTTTGGTATGGACTTGGCTGCCTGCATTGAGCTCATTGAGAAAGTAAGAGGATATTCAGTAAATTAAAATAACTATTCTCACTGTGGCTGTACTTGAGTGTGAATATTTCTTCAACAGCCAATGGGCATCTTCTCCATCCTTGAAGAGGAGTGCATGTTCCCAAAGGCTACAGACACAAGCTTCAAAAACAAGCTGCATGACCAGCATCTGGGCAAAACTGCAGCTTTCCAGAAGCCCAAGCCTGCCAAAGGTAAGGCAGAAGCCCACTTCTCTCTGGTGCACTACGCCGGCACTGTGGACTACAACATTACTGGCTGGTTGGACAAGAACAAGGATCCACTGAATGACTCAGTTGTGCAACTTTACCAAAAGTCATCACTCAAAGTGCTGGCCCTCCTGTATGTCGCTGTTGCAGGTGCAGAAGGTACAAACATCTGCATTTCCTCAATTCCTTTGTGTTTTAATTATGTACAAGACACCTGCTTATACAAAAACCTAAAAAAAAAAAAAAAAAAAGAATAAGATCATCAAAACGCAACAAACTATGTGATCACAGATTTTGGAGTTTCAAAATATGAAGTATATCTATGCAAGATAACAGTTAGATTCAACAAGATGTAAATAGAGATTTATTGAAGGGGTTAATGGAAAGCAACACAAGATTAACAAACAAACAAACAAACAAACAAAAAAACTTCTGTCATTGACATACAACAGAGGGAGGTGGAAAGAAAGGCAAGAAGAAGGGTGGTTCCTTCCAGACGGTGTCTGCACTTTTTAGGGTAAACAGATTCTCTCTTAATGAAGTTTGTGAAATTTTTCAACATTACAGATTAGATTAATTACAAACGTTTCCACAGGAGAACTTGGCTAAACTGATGTCTAATCTGAGGAGCACTCACCCTCACTTTGTGCGCTGCTTGATTCCTAATGAATCCAAGACTCCAGGTAATCTTGATCCTTGAAGACTCAAATGCATCACAGTTTTGAAAAAAATGTCTGGAAACTTAAGAACATTTGCAATTCAGGTCTGATGGAGAACTACCTGGTTATCCACCAGCTCAGGTGTAATGGTGTCCTGGAGGGTATCAGAATCTGCAGGAAGGGTTTCCCCAGCAGAATCCACTACGGTGACTTCAAGCAGAGGTAAAGACATCTTTTTGCAACTTTTTACTTAGAGATGATGTATCACCTAATCTTCACTTCCTTACATGATAACACAAGAATATGACTCTTCCCTAAATGTCCTCTAGATACAAAGTATTAAACGCTAGCGTCATCCCTGAGGGACAGTTTATTGACAACAAAAAGGCTGCAGAGAAACTCTTGGGCTCTATTGATGTTGACCACACTCAATACAAATTTGGACTCACCAAGGTGAGCTACTCAGAAAATACACCATTTGGACAAAACTATTTCAACCCTTTCCTTCTCATTCTTGACTCTGCTACAACACAATGACATTGTAGAGAATTCAGTGCTTCCAAATGTACTGCAACAGTCTGAGGAAGGAAGGCCCGAAGCTTTTGAATAGGGGTTCAAGTCTAGGCTTTGTGCCAGTTAAGTTATTCCACACCACACCAGTTTTTCCACAAGTTATTACCCCAAAAAATTATATATGGACCCCACTTTGTGTACTGGACACTGTCATGCCTCTCCAACTGTTACATCAAAAAAGAAAGGACAGAATTCTCTCAAATGTCATTCTATAGTATAGTATAGAACATGTTTTCCCACTGGAATTACTGGAACAGCCAAACTCAATTATTATTAGGGCCATATAGTGTATCCCAGGACACATCTACGCTGAAAAGGACTTATTGGTTTATTCAACACTACACCACTAATATATTCCAAATTTTGTTGTAGGTGTTCTTCAAAGCTGGTCTGTTGGGTACTCTTGAGGAGATGAGAGATGAGAAATTAGCAAATCTGGTTACCATGACTCAGGCTTTGTGCCGTGGATATGTCATGAGGAAGGAGTTTGTCAAAATGATGGAGAGGAGGTACAATGAACTTACAATAATGTTTGGAACACAACTGTTTAGTACCACAGAGTGATAAAGATTGATTTACTGATTACAATTTACACAGGGAGTCAATTTATTCCATCCAGTACAACATCCGCTCATTCATGAATGTGAAACATTGGCCATGGATGAAGGTGTATTTCAAGATCAAGCCTCTTCTGAAGAGTGCAGAGACTGAGAAAGAAATGGCAGCCATGAAGGAGAATTATGAGAAAATGAAAGAAGATTTAACAAAGGCATTAGCTAAAAAGAAGGAGCTTGAGGAGAAAATGGTGTCACTTGTTCAGGAGAAAAACGATCTTCTACTGCAAGTAACTTCTGTGAGTATTTCAGCTCTTATTTATCCCAATATGGATCCTACAGCTACAAACATAAGTCATTAACTATGTCCATGTCAATGAACAGGAATCTGAAAACCTCTCTGATGCTGAGGAGAGATGTGAAGGACTCATTAAAAGCAAGATCCAGCTCGAGGGCAAACTCAAAGAGACAAACGAGAGACTGGAGGATGAGGAGGAAATCAATGCTGAACTGACTGCCAAGAAGAGGAAACTGGAGGACGAATGCTCTGAGCTGAAAAAAGACATCGATGACCTGGAGCTCACCTTGGCCAAAGTGGAGAAGGAGAAACATGCAACAGAAAATAAAGTCAGTATTATATTATATTATATTATATATATATATATATATATATATATACACACACACACACACACAGACATACACATATACATATACACACATATATACACACACTGCAGATTGTGATTCAGGCTGTTGACAATGTTTCCAGTAATCAATGTTTCCATTTAGGTGAAAAACCTGACGGAGGAGATGGCCTCTCAGGATGAGAGCATTGCTAAGCTGACCAAAGAGAAGAAAGCCCTCCAAGAGGCACACCAGCAGACTCTTGATGACCTTCAGGCAGAGGAAGACAAAGTCAACACTCTGACTAAAGCTAAGACAAAGCTTGAGCAGCAAGTGGACGATGTAAGATGTTCGGCATAAGAATAAGACCATGAATCAATGGGAATCAATGAGAAATTAATATTGTGGCTAATTAATATTTTAATGCTCTGATTTGTCACAATAGCTTGAGGGCTCACTGGAACAAGAGAAGAAGCTCCGTATGGACCTTGAGAGAGCCAAGAGGAAGCTTGAGGGTGATCTGAAACTGGCCCAGGAGTCCGTAATGGACCTGGAGAATGACAAACAACAATCAGATGAGAAGATCAAAAAGTGAGTGGGCATCATATTTTGAACTTTACACAATTACACAAAAGTAGTTGGCACATTTTACAAAACAATACTTTAAAAACAGGAAGGACTTTGAGATAAGTCAGCTTCTCAGCAAGATTGAGGATGAACAGACTTTGGGAGCACAGCTTCAGAAGAAGATCAAAGAACTTCAGGTAACACTAACCCTAGTCTATCTGATGTGAAATGGTGAAGTAGATGAATAGCTGGAAAAATCCACATTACAAATATATATTTCCAATTAGGCCCGTATCGAGGAGCTGGAAGAGGAAATTGAGGCAGAGCGAGCTGCTCGTGCCAAAGTGGAGAAGCAGAGAGCTGATCTCTCCAGGGAACTTGAAGAGATCAGTGAGAGGCTTGAGGAAGCTGGTGGTGCCACTGCTGCCCAGATTGAGATGAACAAGAAGCGTGAAGCCGAATTCCAGAAGATGCGTCGTGATCTGGAAGAGTCTACCTTGCAGCATGAAGCTACAGCTGCAGCTCTCCGAAAGAAGCAGGCAGACAGTGTGGCTGAGCTCGGAGAACAGATCGACAACCTCCAACGGGTCAAGCAGAAGCTGGAGAAGGAGAAGAGTGAATACAAGATGGAGATTGATGACTTGACAAGCAACATGGAGGCTGTGGCTAAAGCAAAGGTAATGTCACTTGATGATCATTAATAAGTACAAAATCATCTTTACAATCATATTCATTAAATCTCTAATCTCTTTAGGGTAATTTAGAGAAGATGTGCCGCACACTTGAAGACCAGCTGAGTGAAATCAAGGCCAAAAGTGATGAAAATAGTCGCCAGTTGAACGACATGAATGCACAACGAGCAAGACTTCAGACTGAAAATGGTAAGAGAGTAAGCTACACGTGTAAAAAAAAAAAAACTCAAAACAAAATTGAGTTAAAGATTCTGTTATTATATTTCATGCTAATATCTGTAACCTCTTTCTAAGGTGAATTTAGCCGTCAACTGGAAGAGAAAGAAGCGCTTGTTTCACAGTTAACTAGAGGAAAACAGGCTTATACTCAGCAAATCGAGGATCTCAAAAGACATATTGAGGAAGAAGTCAAGGTAGAGTTGCACATATTATTTTGTTTTGATAATCAAATGATGTTAATGCTTTTTTTGAAAATTCAAACCATTGTATAGATGGTAGAGTGTTTAAAATCCCAAAATGTGCTGCCTTATAGGCCAAGAATGCTCTGGCCCATGCAGTTCAGTCTGCCCGCCATGACTGTGATTTGC
Organism: Spinibarbus caldwelli; assembly: GCA_039654775.1. Lineage (NCBI taxonomy): Eukaryota > Metazoa > Chordata > Actinopteri > Cypriniformes > Cyprinidae > Spinibarbus > Spinibarbus caldwelli. Next base: position 1,011,429 of record JBCAMP010000304.1, read on the forward strand.
TCAGAGAGCAGTATGAGGAGGAGCAGGAGGCCAAAGCTGAACTCCAGCGTGGAATGTCTAAGGCCAACAGTGAGGTGGCCCAGTGGAGAGCCAAATATGAAACTGATGCCATCCAACGAACTGAAGAACTTGAGGAAGCCAAGTAAATACAACAACAACAACCAAAAAAAGTCTTCAGTACCCTACATTTAATCGTAAGAATTCATAATTTCATACCACTTTCTTCAGGAAAAAGTTGGCACAGCGTCTGCAGGATGCTGAAGAATCCATTGAGGCAGTGAACTCCAAGTGTGCCTCACTGGAAAAGACCAAACAAAGACTGCAGAGTGAAGTAGAGGACCTCATGATTGATGGGGAGAGGGCAAATGCATTGGCTGCCAACCTTGACAAGAAGCAGAGAAACTTTGATAAGGTAAGAAAGATGTGGATAATCTTCAAATCTAAACCTTGAACCATGGACTTGGCTAATTAACAATGACTACATTTCTTTTTCAGGTCCTATCAGAGTGGAAGCAGAAGTATGAGGAAAGCCAGGCTGAACTAGAAGCTGCTCAGAAAGAAGCTCGTTCTCTCAGCACTGAGCTTTTCAAAATGAAGAACTCTTATGAAGAAGCTCTTGACCACCTCGAGACCCTGAAGAGGGAGAACAAGAATCTGCAACGTAAATAGCACATTTATTTTTACAGCAATGATTTTAAAAAACAGATGCGTTAAAAAAAAAATAAAATAAAAAAAAACAGAAAATGATGTACTATTGATTTTTAAATACTTTTAGAGGAGATTTCTGACCTCACTGAGCAGCTTGGAGAGACTGGAAAGAGCATTCATGAGTTAGAGAAAGCCAAGAAGACAGTGGAGTCTGAGAAATCAGAGATCCAGAGTGCACTAGAAGAAGCCGAGGTGCCATTCCTTTGATACAATACTAACATCACACCAGTGCTTTGAATAATATTAAAACATTGTACTATATATGTAGCGGTTCAAAACCTTAAATGAACGTAATTATTTCCTTTTTAAACAATCACAAATGTAGTGCCATAACTCCGGAGGCATATAGTACATTTTGGCAAGTTTAAAAAGTAAGTCAATTATTTCCTTTTTTCCTTGCAGGGAACCCTGGAGCATGAAGAGTCCAAGATTCTTCGTGTGCAGCTGGAGCTGAACCAGGTGAAGAGCGAGATTGACAGGAAGCTGGCTGAGAAGGACGAGGAGATGGAACAGATCAAGAGGAACTCCCAAAGAGTGATCGATTCCATGCAGAGCACTCTGGACTCTGAGGTCAGGAGCAGAAATGATGCCCTGAGGGTCAAAAAGAAGATGGAGGGAGATCTGAATGAGATGGAGGTCCAGCTGAGTCATGCCAACCGCCAGGCTGCTGAGGCCCAGAAACAGCTCAGGAATGTCCAAGGCCAACTCAAGGTATCTCTCTGTAGAATGAGGAGTTTAAATGTTTGATAATATGAATATGATACATGAATTAACTGAAGCATGACATGCAACTAACAAAGAAAGAACATTGCCACAGGATGCCCAACTGCATCTTGATGAAGCTGTCAGAGGACATGAGGACATGAAGGAGCAGGTGGCCATGGTGGAGCGCAGGAATAGCCTAATGCAAGCAGAGATTGAGGAGCTGAGAGCGGGACTGGAGCAAACAGAGAGAGGCCGCAAAGTGGCGGAGCAGGAGCTGGTTGATGCCAGCGAGCGTGTGGGACTGCTGCACTCACAAGTACAGAAAATTATTAAATACTAAGAGCAAATTCAGTTCTCGTTTTAGTTAAATATACACTAAACTACCTGCTTAAATCCTGCAGAATACGAGTCTTATTAACACCAAGAAGAAGCTTGAGTCTGATCTGGTCCAGGTTCAAGGTGAGGTGGATGATGCAGTCCAGGAGGCCAGAAATGCAGAGGAGAAGGCCAAGAAGGCCATCACTGATGTGGGTGTTTGCATTCTGTTGCTCTATTCTAATTTAAACAGTTATTTGACTTTGTTACCACATGCAGCTAAACAAAGAGATCATTCATGGAAGCTAATTCTATCTATATTAGTTAGCTCATTTTCATTGGCTTATATCTCAGGCTGCCATGATGGCTGAGGAGCTAAAGAAGGAGCAAGACACCAGTTCTCACCTGGAGAGGATGAAGAAGAACCTGGAGCTGACTGTCAAAGACCTGCAGCACCGTCTGGATGAGGCTGAGAGTCTGGCCATGAAGGGCGGAAAGAAACAGCTCCAGAAACTGGAGTCCAGGGTAAATTACAGGCTAAATACAGACTTAGGGTGTACTCACACTAGGAATGGTTGCCTTGGACAGAGCCAGAGTGCGATTATACCCCTGCCTGCACTTACATTCCACTTAACGTTCTGGGTTGGAGCAGGCTTTCGTCATTACGATTCAACTTTTGTTTTGAACAAAACAGGAAGAAAAGTGCTTTCGCTAATAGACTGTCTAATATATTTATCACTTATGCAGTGTAGTGACTTTCATTTAAATGTGCTGCACGTATCAGAAAATGATTATGGAGTCAGATGACATTGATGGAGGAATTTGCAGCTATCTTCGCAAAGTATAAATACTGTTTATCAATAAGGTGAAAACCAGACCCGTTATAAACCTATATCACTCAATACTCAAAATAACTGAAAATTGCTACTTTCCGAGTAGTAATTGATGTTTTTGTAGAAATTATGACAGTAGAGCACACACACAATTAGTAGCTTTTCCATGCTCCGGTGCAGTTAGCGATCACATTACGTGTACCACACCAGAGCCCAACTGAACCATGCTCTGGCTCACTTCTTGAAGAGGGCCAGGACATGGTTCAAAAGAACCAGACTTTGGGGGTACTCAAGCATGGTTCAGATCGCCTAGTGGGAGTACACCTTTAGATGAACTGGGCATGGTAGAGATTTGACAGGTGACAACAATAACTCTCTACTGAAGGTGCGTGAGTTGGAGGCTGAAGTTGAAGCTGAACAAAGACGTGGTGCAGACGCTGTGAAAGGAGTGCGCAAATATGAAAGGAGAGTGAAGGAGCTCACCTACCAGGTAAAACTACACAAGAATTAGACATTTGACACCTTTCATGATAATATACATAGTTTAACCAAGACCATGAACAATTTTTACACCCAAAGACTGAGGAAGACAAGAAGAATGTGACCCGACTGCAGGATCTGGTAGACAAGCTGCAGCTGAAAGTGAAGGCCTACAAACGCCAAGCTGAAGAAGCTGTAAGTCTAATGTCAAATGGCTTGAGTGTGAAGTTTTGGCATTATCTATTCAATACACTCAGTGCCATGAGTGCAATGCTCTGAAAGGGGTTGGATATAATCCTAACAGGAGGAGCAGGCCAACACTCACCTGTCCAGGTACAGGAAGGTGCAGCATGAGCTGGAGGAGTCTCATGAGCGTGCTGACATCGCAGAGTCTCAGGTCAACAAGCTGAGAGCTAAGAGCCGTGAGGCTGGGAAGGTAACAACAGATGATAATTATGTAGAGAAAAGTTACTTTTTATGCATAAAATTTATGAAACATTTTCAATAAAATCGATTTATTTTTTGCATTTTCAAGACTAAAGATGAAGAATGAAGACAAGAAACTACACCTACAAGCAAGCATATGACTGACTTGTGCTGAGTTTTTCTGTGTCCATTAAATGGCAAAGTTTGACTTTGTTCTCCATTATTTTTTTCCACTTTCAAATTTTATCATATTCAATCACTGTTTTAAAAGACAAGATGAGGCACGATGTGGTAAAGAACACAAATGCAGTGTACTGAACTTGCGATAGTAACAAAGAACCCCCCCCCCCAAAAAAAAAGCAGGAAAAAAATGAAAACAGCCTGAACTTCATAACAAAAAAGTGAACTTGTCTTTGAAAGTTGCTTTAGATAAAAGTGTCTGCTAAAGGCATAAATGTAAATGTTTTGGAATAACCTAAAAGTCACTGGCAAATAAGAACACAGAACACAAAATACTCGAGGAGACAAAAGAAAATGGGTATATTTATACACAAAAAGGGCATTACATGAAACAATGACAACAGAGGAAATATCAGAAACAAAGGGAACGGGAAACATCAACACAGAAAAGGCAAGACCACAACAAAACTTCAAAATAAGTTTGCTTTCAAAAGGCAGATATTCCAAAGCATACCAAAATGTATGTACCTTACATGCAGAGCCGTTGAGAAACACAACATGCTTTGATCTCTCCGCCATGCGGTCACGTGGTTCTTGGCTCTCTCAGCAGTTATGGGACAGTGGGTAATGTTGACTGAATTTGATACAAATGCCTACCTTTGATATCTTTGTCCCATAACTGCTGCCATAATTTTCATATATTCGTTTTGATAATTTGCTCGCTGACTTCTTCTTCTTCTGTGGATTTATTAGCGGGTCGCATCACTCGCTAACTTGGTAAACAAGCAACTTTTATAGGCCAGGCTGCACCCCCTTCCCAGAGGGTACCATTACCAGGTATTTAATCTTATATTCTCATCTTAACTCATAAACTTCACATAAAACATCAATCACATTATAAAACACAAAAACCAATAAACCATTATTAAAACATATATTAATAACACAAATCATTAACATTTAATATATTTTCTCTCCACAGAAAATATGACACAGTTCCCCACACAAAAACAACAATGGTTTCATCAGACTACGATCACATTGCGCCGGCGCGGCGTGGCAGTGACATCATAAGCAGGTGCCGCTCGAGCGTTTGGTTTGGCCAGCGCAACATGGAAGTCCGACTGCTCCCCACACACACAAGACAAAACAAACTAAAAATAAAACTTCAAACTAACAACAGTGTGTCTGTGTGTTTATCCGGGGTATGTATACTGTAAAGGGGTTGAAGAGTGTGTGAAATGTCCAGGTGCCATCGAGATTACGTGTGCACCCGCTTTCCGATGGCTAAACAGCATGGGCAGGATATGGAATGCCATTTCTGACATAATTAGAAATAAATAAATGTACAAAGAAATGTAAAAAAAAAGCAAATATAAATAAATATACAAAGTAAAAAAGCAAAGATAAATAATTATTTATAATTTTATTTCCTTATGTTTTTTTCCACATTTAATTATTTTTTTCTTTTATTTATTTCTACATTTATTTCCACTTTTATTTATTTTCACAGTTATGTATTTATTTATGTATTTCCTTCTTTCTTTCTTTATTTCCACATTTATTTATTTCTACATTTATTTATTTTCACATTTATTTATTCATACATTTCTTTGTCCGTAGGGTAATGAGGAGGGCGTGTTTTACCTCAGGAATAGCAATGGAGCCAGAGTAAACAGTTGCCTACAGAGCAAACAGGTCTGTGGATGACGCTGTCAATATGGGACTGCAGACCTGGGAATTACGCAAGGATCTTATTTGTGGACTTCAGCTCGGCCTTCAATACCATCATGCCTGACCTTCTCTCAGACAAACTGACACAGCTCTCTGTACCCACCTCCATCTGTCAGTGGATCACCAGCTTCCTGACAGACAGGCAGCAGCTAGTGAGGCTGGGCAAACTCACATCCAGGACCATCACCATCAGCACTGGAGCCCCTCGGGGCTGTGTTCTCTCCCCACTGCTATTCTCCCTCTACACCAATGACTGCACTTCAAAGGACCCCTCTGTCAAGCTTCTGAAGTTTGCGGACAACACCACAGTCATCGACCTCATCAAGGACGGAGATGAGTCAAGTCAAGTCAAGTCACCTTTATTTATATAGCGCTTTTAACAATACAGATTGTGTCAAAGCACTTTACAGTGTCAAATAGGAAAATAGTGTGTCAATAATGTAAAATGACAAGATTAAACACTCAATTTTGAGTTAAAGGCATTTCGTTGTTGAATTCAGTGATGACATCGTCCAGCTCAGTTCAGTTTAAATAGTATCTGTGCAATCAAGTCGACGATATCGCTGGAAATTAAGTGTAAAAAAACCTTGGGAGAAACCAGGCTCAGTCGGGGGGCCAGTTATCCTCTGGCCAGACGAACCAGCAGTTCATTTCCAACTGCAGCAAAGTCAGATTGTGCAGAGGACTCAGCTGGTTCCTGTGGTCTTGTCCCGATGGCCGTCTAGGTGACAAGGTCTTCACTGGGGATCGAGTCTGCTTACAGACAGGAGGTTGAGCAGCTGGCTGTCTGGTGCAGTCACAACAACCTGGAGCTGAACACGCTCAAAACAGTGGAGCTGATAGTAGACTTCAAGAGGAACCCCCCTGCACTCCCCCCACTCACCATCATGGACAGCACTGTGGCGTCAGTGGAGTCATTCAGATTTCTGGGAACCACCATCTCTCAGGACCTGAAGTGGGACAATCTCATTGACTCTATTGTGAAAAAGGCCCAGCAGAGGCTGTATTTCCTCCGCCAGCTGAGGAAGTTCAACCTGCAACAGGAGCTGCTGAAACAGTTCTACTCTGCCATCATCGAGTCTGTCCTGTGTTCATCTATAACTGTTTGGTTTGGTTCAGCTACCAAAACAGACATCAGAAGACTACAACGGACAGTCAGGACTGCTAAGAGGACTATCGGTGCCCCTCTACCCAACTTCCAAGATCTTTATATCTCCAGAGTGAGGAAAAGGGCTAAGAAAGTCACTCTGGACCCCTCACACCCAGCTCACTCTCTCTTTGAACTGTTGCCCTCTGGCCGATGCTACAGATCACTGAGCACCAAAACAGCCAGACACAAGAACAGTTTTTTTTTTCTCCAGGCCATATCCCACCTTAATAACACACCCCAGTACTGTACATCTGTAAATAACTCATCAAACCTTCATCTGTACATAGGACACATGCACATTCACAGTTCTGTCTATGGACATTTTTCATTTTTCTTTTCTGTATATTTTTATTTTTATTACTATTGTTATTTATAATTTATTGTCTACTCTCTTAATTAATTATTAGTCAAACAAAAGTGCTAGTGAAACACATGCCATGCATTGTAGCCTAAAACATGTTTAATATTTGCGACTGACACCAACGATTGTATGTGGCTATGGAGTGGAGATGCGTTCACTGTCAAACATCATTCAGCATTCATTTTGAAATTTTGTCAAATATTTTTTTCTTGATTACAAGAAGAAAAAAAAAACTATTATTCTTCTTGTGATTTATTTCTTGTTTTTCATTTAATTCATAACTTAACACTGCAAATTAAATGTTTTTTTTTTCTGCAGTCGAAGAATGTAGCCTATAACCTAAATTATGTCAGTGATTTCTCTCATTTTAAAGATTATCAAGACATTTTTTTTTTTTTATCTGCATACAGATCTATTGTCACAGTTATGATCTGTTTTCTATGTCCCCGTCATCCTGCCTAGTTTGTTTCCATGGTAATTAGTTAATTAGCTCCACACCTGTTTCTGTTTCTCCCAGATTGCGTTTTGTATTTAAAGCCTGTGTTCTCCCCTCTGCCTTTGTCTGCTATTACGTTTAGTTTTACATTTGGTTTATGTTTGGTTGTGCCTGTTTCTTCCTGTGGATTATTAAAAGAACTCTTTGAACTGTACTCCTTCGTCGTGCGCTGTTTTACACACCAGACACACGTAACAGAATAGCAGACCCTCAAGTGAGTAATTGAGCGGCGTTTTTTCCTTTCTGTTTATTTTTATTTTTTTATCGTTCCTCTCCCGGAATGGACTTGCCAGCCGTCCAACTCCTGTGCCTGGAGCAACAGGACCGTTCGCTGGAAGACCATACCAGGGACTTTCTCGATCTGGCGTGCCTTACCCACTTCCCGGACCGCTCGCTCTGCGTATTCTACATCACCAGCCTGAGCGAGCGGTGTAAGGCACGCCTGCCAGCGAACGGTCCAAAGGAGGATTTCGCCGCTTTTGTGGAGTGGGTGTTGGAGAGTAATGGACTGTGTTTCTCCGTCTGCCCCGCCGAGGAAGACATCTCCAGCCCCACTCCCGAACCAGAGACCAGTCAGCCATCATCCTGCTGCACGGAGCTAATGCCTGAGCCCACCGCAGACGGAGAGCCTGAGCCTGCCGCGACACGTGAGCCAGCGCGCAAACCCGCGACTGAGCCGATCATCGCCACGGAGCCAGAGCCACAATCATCGTCTGACCAAGTGCGTGAGCCGGCAACATCGCCCGTCCCTGAGGGAGTTTTGGTGGTGTTCGAGGGCTTGGAGGGAAGCCCCGCCCACACTCCCGCAACTGAGGGTGAGCTGCACCTGGTTTCTGGGAGTTATGAGGAACTAATGGACATCTTTGAAATGGACCTAATAGACTGGTTTGGAGAAGTATTACCCTGTGCTCCTGAATCTCCTGTGTCTCCGCTGGTTCCGTCCAGCCCTGAATCTCCTGTGTCTCCGCTGGTTCCGTCCAGCCCTGAATCTCCTGTGTCTCCGCTGGTTCCGCCCAGCTCATGTCCTCCTGTGTTCCCTCCCAGCCTCCCTCTCCCGCCTCCTCTCAAACCAGCCAGTTCCTCAGCTCCATCTCTGCTGGTGCCTGTCAGTCCCTCAGCTCAGCCTCAGTCAGCGCCAGCTGGGCGCGCTGATCCGTCGCTTCGGGACTTCCAGCCTCCAGCTCCGCCCAGGCGTGAGGATCCCCTGTCTCCACCTCCCGCCTCCGAGCCCTGGACTCCACCTCGGTCCTTCGACCCATCAGCTCTGCCTGGGCTCCTAGCTCCCTTGTCTCCACCGTGGCCCGTCATCCCACTGGCTCCTGCTCCGGGCTCCTCCCTGGCTTCTCCCTCCATCTATTCCCCTTTGGACTTATTTTTTGGACTCTTTTTGCCCCTTTCCTATTTCCCTTCACCTGCTCCACGCCCACCTCCTGAACCCCCACCCTCCCTCCTCTGTTGGACTATGTTTTTCGGTGCGAGGATGCACCGTTCCGGGAGGGGGCGAACTGTCACAGTTATGATCTGTTTTCTATGTCCCCGTCATCCTGCCTAGTTTGTTTCCATGGTAATTAGTTAATTAGCTCCACACCTGTTTCTGTTTCTCCCAGATTGCGTTTTGTATTTAAAGCCTGTGTTCTCCCCTCTGCCTTTGTCTGCTATTACGTTTAGTTTTACATTTGGTTTATGTTTGGTTGTGCCTGTTTCTTCCTGTGGCTTATTAAAAGAACTCTTTGAACTGTACTCCTTCGTCGTGCGCTGTTTTACACACCAGACACACGTAACATCTATAGGCTACAGGCTAATTTCATTCTTTCTTAACTTTTAACTTCTTAAAATTTGTTAAAACAAACAGGCTAGGCTAATGTATTTTCATCATAAGGAAAATACGAACATAACAAATACCTTAGCTATTCTGTAAAACTAAATTTTCATTAAAAAACTATAAATCACGAATATGACGAAATAAAATTATATATATATATATCAGGGGCGTTTCCTCCGAGGAGGCAAGGGAAGCAGTGTCTCCTCTCCTCAAAATTGGATGAGAAAATAATCGATATTACAAAATAAAACACCGCAAATATGACTAAATATGAAATTAAAAGTCTAAAAGTCACTCGTTTTTATACAATAACACTGTACAACAGTGACATCCGCAGGTAAAGATACAGCAGAGGCTTGACTCCCTTCGATCCATAGACTTACAACAGAGACACTAAAGCGTGCGGTGGCTTTTCTGGAGGCTCATTGAGATGAATGGGGGAAACTCACGTAAGAGGAGGCAATGCCTCCATCGCGCTATAATTGGATAAGATCGGAAAATATTGGATGTGATTGGTTCTTGCGATAAATCCCGCCTCCTGTTTTCATGCGAGCTCTCGGTATGAATGAAGAAAATGATGGCGTTATTAGGCGCGTTCAACTTGAAGCGGTGCTGCGCAGAATGATCACCGTATGACATCAAAGTACCGTGAGAGCGATAAGAAAGCATAAGGATCCCGCGGTACTTTGATGTCATACGGTGATCATTCTGTGCAGCGCTGCTTCAAGTCGAATGCGCCTATTGACTAATTATGTATGAAACTGCCCCGCTTAGATATCACTGCTTTGTGTCACGTCAAAATGAAACATGAAATGGCTTGAAAACGTGATGACTTTCAGTTTTTAGTGAGCATTCAGCTTGATGAAACAAAAGATGTATCTTCGTGCTTGTGACAATATTTGTGAGAGGTTGGGGTGTGCCCGAAGCCGAATACCTTATTCGGAAAGGCACGGATAATGGCTTCAAAAACAAATAACGGATAACGAATAATTCTGCCGAATATTCGGCTGAGGCTGGCACACTCTGGTGTTTGCTAGGTAACAGGTGAGCCAGGGGATCAGTGCGATATTTTACACAAACCTCTAAAGTTCCGCAATAATTAGTGTGTGAAGTGAATGTAAACTTTATGAATGAAAAGAGCACAAATCAAACACGTCATTGCTGTTGCCTCTCTGTGCTTCTCTCAGAAATCAGAGCTTGGCAAGAGTAATATCAACTAAAATACTACATCATACAAGTTCTACTATTTGTGTACATTTAAAAGGCAACGATTTAAACCTTATAGGCTTCGATATGATACACGAATGAATTAAATAAGCACAGAGTAATCACCAATCAAACAGCAGCGTTACGCATCTCCGTCTCTCAAAAACCAAACCAGCTCGCTATCAAGAGTAGGCTAATAATCAGCTTAGATACAGATACATTTTCCACTAGGCCTACATGTTTACTTCTTTATCTTTTGTTGGTTTGCGTGGCACACGCAAGTAGTCAGTAACCACCAGCAAATGACAAGAATGATTTATGGCTTTGACCTTTGTGACCTCATAATATTATTAATAATAATAATAATAATATCCTTATGTGACCTTTGATCCCATAACGAGTTTCAGATGCGGAAATCGGGTAAGCGTGAAACTCCCATGCCATCCGGGGGTGAGATATGACGTCCGGCCGATGGAAAATCATAAATGATCTGTCAAGTAAGGTTTTAGAAGATTTTTATGGAGAGTTTTTGAATTTTCCTCATAGGAGCATCTGTGGCGCGCGCCCCCTCCCTCCCATCTGCTGTGCGAGTGTCAGGTTGCGTTCCAAGGCGCGCTCTCTCTCCCTCTCTGTCTCTATGGAATCCGTGAGAAAAACAATAATGAACAACCAATATTAAAAAAGTAAAGGAAATTAAGATATCAGTTTTAAGACACACACCCGAGCTCACACATATATTCTGTTGGTTGTATAAAAAGAATTTAAATAAAATATGTAACATGACTATCAATGAGAAGGGGTAAAAAATGTTTAGCTTAACGAATAAATGATTAAAAATTTAAATTGTCTTACATTCTTCAGGGGAATAGAGAATACACGCCTTCGTGCTATTCCAGTTGGTCTCAAATGAAAAGATTACAAAAAATGGTCATGTTTAAACTTTATTTCTGTTTCTCTCTCTCTCTCTCTCTCTCTCTCTCTCTAAGCGCTTTTTCGCACCAAGTTGTGGGTGTGAAAGAATGGAGGGGTGACGCTGGTACCCCCCGCTCCAGACATTTCGGTCCGTTGTGAGAGAGAAAACTGATAAACTTTGCAAACATTTTAAATGAGATCTATAACTTTACTTTAATGTTTAAATAAACAGAATCCCTATACACCCGTCGTCCGGTGATTCTTGTTTTAACTTATTTCACATCAAACGAATTAGATTGTTTGTTTAAAAGTTTCTTATTTTATTCATCATCTTCCAAATTGGATTCCACCACACACGGTGTGATGAAACATGTAAAGGTTTTGCTGTATGTTATTAAAAATAAATCTAGAAACATTTCACCTCTTTTACAGTAGCACAATGGCTCTGTGGTTAATGCTGCCATGGAGAGGTGCAGAAGTTTGTTTTGATCACGTATCGAACCCCGTCCAGACTTCAAAATACTTTTTTAATTATATAGCTAAAATTGCATCTATTTTAAATAATAATCAGCCTTTACTCTTTGAATTTAATGCTGGGTGTGTTTATTTCACAGTGTTCTGCTAGGCAAGGCTCATGACTATCTTTCAGAAAATCGTTCCAGAGACCCCTAGGCATTTTGGTCTTTTTATACAGATGAAACCCGAGTGCCGTGGGTTTTGTCAGTGTAATGTTATGGTTTGTTTTAAGAAATTTGTTTAAATAACAGTTCTAGGTGTTGTACATCTGTTTCAGTTCTAGCCGTGCGATTTGAAATATGTCTCTAGACATGGTCATGAACAATTTAGCGGTCCTAAGCTTACACAGGAACAAGCAGTCACAATTTATCAGTTTTATGTGTTTTTACACGTTGCTATTCTATCCGTGACATAGTCCAGCCTTAGACCTTATAGAATTTCAGAAACTGTTTATGTACGTTGTTTTCACATCCCTCTAATACTTTCTCATGGTCTCTGTTATTTTACAGATACATAAGCTCTCTCTCTCTCTCTCTCTCTCACACACACACAAACACACTGAATAGTGTAATTATCTACAGATAATTATACATTTTACAACCCATCACAGAAAACTTTACATCTTACAAAATAAGTAATTAATGTGTTTTATAAGTAATTTAATAATGGTTTTCAATAAAATGCCCCATGCAAAGTCAAAATGTTCATGCTCCTCTCTGAGAGGACACTTGGCCCCCACAACGTAAGTTAAACATGTACACAAACACACATTCAATCGTCCAAGTCTTATTCTCTTCTTTTAAATGAATATAAATGAATTATATGATCACACACGATATAAAACAATGCAAATATTTACGCTACTTTTAGGTAACAAAAAAAAAAAAAATTGTAATGAGGAGCCAGCGACGTCGAAATAAGTAAAGGTGGGGGGAAAATGTATGTATATATATATATATATATATATATATTAATAGGCCAAATGATAAGGGACTATCGGTGGCCCTGACATGTTCGGTCTTGTTTTATGGAGTCTTTCCACAGGCATATTTCAATTCGATTCACGTTTATTTGTATATTTGTATTTGTATCACATAAAATTAAAGTTTCTACATTATATTTGCAAACTTTACATTCATATTTACATTATATTAATGAATTTTATACTGAATCACCCCCTAAACCTACCCGTCATAGCAAGCTTTCTGCATTTTTATATTTTAATAAACATCATTTAATATAATTAATGATTTAAAAAGCTGTTATAATCGTGGGGACAATTATGTACAGTATTACTACACATATGGTTTGTGGGGACCCTCCATATAGGTGTAACATTTTTATTATTTTTATTTTTTTTACTGTACAAACTGTACACACTGCACACCCACCCATCACACATACATTTCTCCATACATACATTTTTAATAAAATATTGTTTTGTAGGAGATCCTTGAACGGACACACATATACAACGAGCAGACTCATTCCAGAGGAATGAGTGAATCTCTGGTTTCACCTTTGAGAGTCGTAAAAGTAACTAAGGATCCAAGACGATGCCTAAGTGTCTGGACCAAGATCCTGTCTTGTTAATCCTTATCCCTCCAGAGATCAGAACTGCTAGAGAATCAACTTCACCAACACAGAACAAAGGAAACTTCTGGTGGGAAAGATACCAGATCCAGATGGTAAATGAACCCTTGACCAGCCAACGTATAAATTTACAAACTTATCAACAAATGCGCGATGGATTTACAGTCGTAGGCCTGACTTAAACATATGCCAGAACTCGTCTCCCGGACACCTTCTGACCTCAGTACACTCGCGGCCCCTCCTCAGGTGCATTCCTGAAAATTTGCCTTTTCAGAAAGACAAAGAAAACACACTAAAGTGCGCCAAAAATCCAAAAGACAATATTCAGGCCTTTTAAGTAATGAAAATGTATTCCCAAATTGTGTGTGTTACGCCTTAGATATGCTTGATATGTTAGTAAAACATACGCTATTTTAATCTATCCATTATAAGGTTGGTACCATTTTAACCTATGTATTATGAGGGTATGAATATGTGTGTGTGTCATGCTTGGTGTTAAACGAAAGTATACTTTATTTGCAACAACTCTGTGAGGATGAAATGTAGAAATTAAGTAAATCCCGTAACGTTATAACGTTTATCAAGATTATTAACAAAACCCTGCAAGGATTTTGGGGCCACGTGATGACACGGGCAGCTCGTTAATTTATGCAGAGAAACGGAGCCTAGGAAGCTGAGTTCCACCTTGCGACAAGCGGATTGGTACCCCAGCTCCGGGGTGGGCCTAAAGTGGCCTGCTTAAAATCTAACGTTCAACTAAACTTCACGCTTTTTGCCATAGTTTGAAAACTGGTTCAACTTGTGCGCTCATATGCCGCATCAAACCATCACCTCATTCCAAACTTCAAGCTCTTCAAGAAAACTTTCTTCTGAAATCTTCAACTCCTGCAACCGAGAAAGGAAAGAAGAACTTTTAGCGCGTCTCATCCAACCAGGCAACCCACCAATCATGCCCGGGGTTCCCTAAGAGACGTCAGACAGACAACGGTTCGCCAGCCAGTCAGCTAAGCCCGGGGATTCCCTCAACGAGACGAGGACGAGACTCGGCAGCAAACCTTCTAAACAAGTAAAACAAAATCTCTTATTTATTGGCTGAAAACGGTGCAAAGTTGTATTAATGGGAAAGATAGAACTAAGCTCTGCTTTGTTGACTTTCTGATAACCACCAAAGTTGAGACTTCCTTCATAACTCATAATTCTGCATAAGTCCGTTGATTTGTGTGTGTGTGTGTGTGTGTGTGTGTGTTTGTGTGTGTGAGTGTGTGTGTGGTCGTATGTGTGTGTTTAGATAATTTAGTCTCATGTAATCTTAGAGGTAGTTCAATAAAGTTGTCTCATTGTACAGAGCAGTGTCTGTGTTTTGTATTTGATCAGATACTGCCTTGAGCTGTCGACCCTTTGCTACCTTGCTCAAAATTGGTAAATTACTATTTTGTTTGTTTTATTGTTGGCCACAAAGCAAGATAAACAAAATTGTTAACATATACTGACTTCAATGTCTCACTGGATGAGTTGTTAAAAGGTATAAATTATACGTTTTGATTCATATCAATTAATCAAATCAATATCTACTCTTTACGATTTGATTTCATAAAGCTAAGATTCAAAATAAAGCTTAAATCAGAACTAAATCCTTACAGTTTTAAGAGATCCGAATTATGAGGACTCAAGAAATTTCATCATAAACCACATTTACATTAATATATCAGTGTAATACAATGTCATTATACAAATTTGTGTTCTGATAAATCATATAAACAATCACACACAAACATTTCAAGCTAAAGAGAGACTTATTTCTATTTTAAAGAATAAGGAAATATATAATTATATGACAGCATGTTACTATCAAGTTACTAAAGCAAATCATTCGTCATTCATTTTAATCAAGTATTCAACATTTAACTTTATTGAACTTATAAAACACACTGTAGTAACAAACACGTTACTAAAGCAAAGCAAATCATTTATCATACATTTTAATCATATATTTCAACAATTACTTAAGTTCACTGAACTTATAAAACACATAAATTAAATATTGTTTTAAGCAATCTGAATTATGACGACTCAAGCAATTTCATCATAAGCCACATCTACATTGTTATATCAGTGTAATACCATGTCATTATACAAATTTTTGTTCTGATAAATCATATAAACAAGCACGCACATACATAAAAATTTCAAGAACAGTGTGTGCTGAATACAGTATAATCAGACTTTGACCATTAATATGTTTTAAGATACTGAAAAAAGCACAAATGTCAAAACTTCTTCAACCCCAAAACTCCCAAGAACCCAGAGAATTATATATCATAGTAACAAACATGTTACTAAAGCAAACCATTTATCATACATTTTAAACACTTATTCAACATTTAAGTTTATTGACCTTATAAAACACATCATTCTCTTCTTTTAAAGAAGGTGGCAGCATATAAAACTGTTATTATATATAACACACCATATAAAATAAACATTTAATATAGTTTTTGGTCGCAATAAATATGAAAATGATGCTTTACATTTTTCAGAGTGCTTAGAGATGAATCTTTATGCAATTCATTCCACGTATGAAATATTCCCAAAATAAAATAAAACACAACAAAAAAAGTTTAAGTTATAAACAATATTAAATATAAACAAAACTCGCAGCTCCTCTTTGGGGTAATCTCCAATGTGAAATGAATGTTTCAGACCTTCACAGAGAAGAGACGATGAGGGTCGAGTTACAGACCAGATGATCTGAGATGTTATTGTTAACTTTTTTTTTTTTTTTTTTCTCTAAGTGAAAGTTATGGCTGTGTTAATAATGAATTCAAAGCCTAATCTTAAGACTTTAAATAAACATTTGGTAGAACCCTGTGGTTTTTGCTAAAATTTCAACTAAAGTATAATTTATTTTAGATTTATTCCACATCAAACACTTCAGCAACTTTAAAAGGTTCTTATTTTAAGTATCATCTCCAATGATTTAATGCCTTCACACATGCAATAAAACATTTCGCCAAAGTTTTTCTGTATGTTTAAAAAAATAAATAAATAAATAAACTATCAATATTTTAAAAGGGTTCCATATGTGAAGGTGTCTGAGTGTTTGTCACAGCAATGACGTATCTTCCGGCAAACGCTGAGCCGGTGATTCCTTATTGAAGTTTTATCTTTTAGAAAATGTTATATTTAATTTATTTCAAGGTACATTACTGCTTAAAAGGCGAAATAAAATAAAAAAAATAAAAAAGTGACCATACCTTAGAGTATTACTAGGGTGAGCCTGTAGCTATGATCTAGTTCTACACTTATATAGTTGTATATGGTCGTACTTTTCTGAACGCTCTTGATCAGCAGGGTGAAATATACCCTTAGCTGAAAATATACTATTGGTTGTCTACTCAGAAATATATGTAGACAGACCATATGACGATGTAACATCTTGCCTGATGGTCACGTGATCAGTCTTTGAAGAGCGAGTTTATGGCTTTTGCAGGCACCAACCTCTTTCCCCCAATAACGTTACGGTTCATTTAAAATGTGTATTTAAACAACAACTTGTCGAGCATAAGGTTGCTTACAGATACGAGAAAAGACTTTCCAAAAACGTCCATGTCATCATGATGCGCATTCTTCGATTACCTGCTGAGTCGTAAACCGAGCTTGAATGAAACATCAACATGCGAAGGGCATCTTCTGGGGATCAATGGCCTCCTGAGAATATTTAATTGCACTTAAGATTACGCTAAATGAAAAAGCCTACACATCTCCCCACCACAACAGACTTACGATGTCCTGTCCGAATACCTACACAGTTAAAACCTATATACAATGTGTTACATTTTAATCCGGTCCATGTTTTGCGTATATGACGTACTTTTATTTATTTTTACAAAGTTTCAAGTCATTCCTAGTAAATATAAGACCAAATATGATATTACAAAATAAGCATGTTGACAAACGTGGTTGTTGCAGTGTTTTTAAAATTGGATTATTTTAAAAATAATCCAAACAGATCCACACACACACACACACACACACACACACACAATGATGTCATTCAGGAAGGTCAGCAGTTCAGATTGTCACATGCAAGCTAGTTTTCAATCTTTTTTCCCCAAAATCATGTATTGTACATTTGTATAACACCTGATGATTTTAAAGCGTACACTTACATTAAAGCATGAATAAAAAATTACCAAATGTAGTTTCATTCCCGTTGTGTTCTAACAAAGTCATTAATCGGTTCTCTTTGTTTTATAAGATTTACTTTTATTACTTCACGGAGGTTCACGCTACTATTATAAGCTTGATAAATATGTGGTCATTGCACGATGAAACGAGAACAATGTTTGAAGAAAGGGATTTTACTTATTTTATTTTTAAATACATCTAAACCAGATAAAATATTATTCTTTCTTTTTGACAAACCTACATTTCAAACGATTTTTTCCCCGAAATGTTCGTTATCCGAGTGGAACTGATCTTATTTGGAGGTCTAAATAATGTGGGGGTCTAGATAAAGCTTCTTATTCCAACAAAGAAATCACATTACACATTCATTCATCATATTTCACTCAATTTTATATATTTATTTATTTATTTCATTATTATTTTTGCAGGAGTACCATGGTTTCGTGTCTTTCTAATACTTTAGATGCACAGAATGTGGATTTTTTCACCATCCAACATGAAATTATAGAGTTGTATCAGCTGAGCTTGTTTCAACTTACCATTTTCTTAGGTTAGTATTATCATCATCATCATCATCATCTTTATTATTATTATTATTATTATTATTATTATTATTATTATTATTATTATTATATACTCACATAGCTATAGAATAAACCTTATTGTCCATGCTTTCCCCATATACAGACCCAAAGATAATGTCCAAACAAGTTCTATGAGAGCACAGTTGTAAATTCCTAGAGGTCTAGTTTCTCAGAAAGTGTACACATCATTTAAGAAAAGGGTCATAATGCATACAGAATACAGAAAACCTCCTCTCGATCTACTGTGACTGTCATTTTACTTAGGGTTAATGTTATGGATGATGCTGTACACATTTTGTTTGCTGGATTGTATATGTGTCAGGATTGTCTTGTGTGTCTTGTGTTCCCCTTCCTCTTGTATGCCCATATTTGGTTAGTTTCCTGTTCCTGTGTTTATTACTTAATTATTGTCGAGCTGTGTGTGTTTAATTATCTAGTTACGTTGTGTATTTATAGTGTGTTCTGCCCTGTGTTTCCTGTCGAGTATTAATCGTTACCTTTGTCTGTCATGTGGATGTTCCCAGCCTGTATGTATCTTGCCTGTTTTGATTTCTAGTAAAGACTTTATGTTGGATTTATTCTACGTCTCCCCGCTCCTGGTCTCCGTCTCTGTGTAATTCGTGACAATATGTCATTAGGTGAGGCCTTCTCTCTCTAAGAGCGGTCAGCATTCAGCGTTTATAGAAATAAATGAAAATCACACTCTACTTGTGAGCGACTGACTAAGTCGGTATTTCTTTTTAGGAGAATTATCCATTTCCATATCCATAAGATGAACAATCAACACAAAAAATAAGTCTTGCTGTTTTACATATACAACTATTACACCTGAAACATTTCTTTTTTCTTTTTTTTTTATTATTTATTTATTAATTTACAATACAACAAAACCAAACTAGAATGACAGCACATGAATGGTCAGTGTGATAACAATGGATGTTTAGTTATATAGGCACGAGTCAAAGGGTTCATAGGTTTAAAAAAAAAAAAAATGTTCCAGGTCTCTAAGAAGATGTGGGTTTTGTTTTTTAAACTGTATGTTAAATATTCCATATGCAGTGTGTCGTTTATGATATTTTTAAATAGTTCAAATGTTGGAGGGTGTTCCTTTTTCCAGTTTAATAGAATACATTTCTTAGATGCATAAGAAATCAAACCTACCCTTTTAATGAATAAATGGTCTGAAATCTCCTTTAAATCCACCCCAAAAAGACATATTAAAGGAGTCTTGTAATATTTCTTCCCCAAGACAGTGACAGAGAATTCATGTACACTATCCCAAAACTCCTTTAGTTTTTCGCAGTTCCAAAAAATGTGCATAATGGTGCCCTTATGTGTCTTACATCTGTTGCACAAAGGAGATGCACCAGGATATATCTTACTAAGGTGAACTGGGGTCAAGTATATTCTTTGTATAAATTTATAATTTTGTTCTATTATTTTGTTACTAGAGAATGAGAAAAAGATGCACCTGAATACCACCTCCCACTGTTCATCATCAAAGTTACAACCAAGATCTTTTTGCCATACGCTTTTTAATGAAGTTAAAGATGACTCAGCTTGGTCTCTTAAGACTGCATATATCTCAGATATTTTCGCTTTCAATATCGATGTGTTCTCTAGAATGATTTCTAATTTAGATAGTTCCAGTGAGATATGACCCTTTGCAAGAAGATTGTTTATCAAATGTCTGAGTTATAACTACTTGTAGAAATCTTTATTTTCAATATCAAATTCACTTCTTAATTCAGAAAAAGATTTAAGGGTGCCCTCTTTAAGAACTTGCTTAAAAGAGACAATACCTTGATCTTTCCACTTAGTGAATAGTGTCCTTCCCATAGAGGATAGTAAATCAGGATTATAAGACAAAGGTGACAAAATAGAGATTTTTGAATGCATGCTGCACATTTTTTTTAAATTTCCTGCAGTGTTTTCATTGTGTTATAAATCACAAATGTCTTTACCCAGTTATTTACCTGTTTTATGTTATTAATATATGGTAGTGAGGTTAATGATACTGGGTAAATGGCTTGTTTCTCAATATCAGTCCACCGTGCATTTTCTCGAGGGTGTACCCAACTTATAATATTTTTTGTTTGTGCTGCCCAATAGTATAACTGAAAATCTGGGAGTCCTAGGCCCCCGTTTTCTTTTGATTTGCATAAAGTTTTAAAAGCAATCCTTGGTGTACGGTTGTTCCAAATAAAGTTGCTAATTCGCATATTTAAGGTTTTGAAAAATGATTTATTTAAATAGCATGGTAGAGATTGAAAAAGATAATTATAGCGTGGCAATACATTCATTTTAACCACATTGATTCTTCCCAGGAGAGAGATGGGCAATAAAGACCAATATTCTAAATCATCCTTTATTTTTTTATTTAATGGAAGATAGTTATTGCTGAACAGATCCTCAAGGTTAGGAGATATCACCACGCCCAGATATTTAAAACTCGTCTGACTCCAATTAAAGGGTGATATATTATAGAGATTTTCAGTAATTGGAGAGGATATGCAACAGGCATTAGATTTGGTAAAGTTAATTTTATAGCCTGATATATTGCCAAATTCATTAATAACACTAAGTGTTGCAGGGATAGATTGGTCAGGTTTAGTTAAATATAATAAAATATCATCTGCATACAGTGATATCTTATGAACAGTATTTGCAGTACATACCCCTGAAACATTATCCCTACTCCGTATAACTTTGGCGAGGGGTTCAATTGCTAGGTTAAATAGTAAAGGGGAAAGAGGACAGCCCTGTCGACATCCTCTTCTTAATACTATTGCTTCAGACATAAAATTATTAGTACAGATTTTTGCTAAGGGATTACTGTATAAGTTTTTGATCAGCAATATAAATTTATCACTCAAATTGAATTTTTTTAGTGCCGCAAATAAAAATTTCCACTCGATTCTATCAAATGCCTTTTCAGCGTCGAGGGATACTATTAATGTTTGTACATTGTTCAATTTTGAGTGATTGATTATATTTAAGAGCCTACGAATATTATCTGAACCATATCTAGCTTTTACGAAACCCGTCTGATCTTAGTGAATTAAGTAAGGGAGAATTTTTTCCAGCCTGCTTGCAAGAAGTTTAGATATAATTTTAAGATCAACTGGAAGAAAAGAAATTGGGCGATATGACATGCATTCTGTTGTATCTTTATCCTTTTTATGAATTAGAGTTATAACGGCAGTCTTCATTGTTTCAGGGAGATTCCCGTTCTCAAATAAATCATTTACCATTGGTATAAAGAGGGGTTCGATTTGAGGCCAAAATACCTTGTAAAATTCGGAAGGGAATCCGTCTAATCCAGGGGTTTTCCCTGAAGCCAAGGAGCTGATAGTTTCTTCTACTTCTGCTGAAGTGGGTAATGCATCCAAAAATGCCCTTTCCCCCTCCGCCAGTGATGGTAAAGATATGGAATCCAAAAATGTTTGTATATTTGAATCAGAGGGATTCTCAGAGTGATACAGCTTATTATAAAATTCAGCGAAGGCTTGATTTATTAATTTTGTATCATAAGTTAATTGACCATTAGAGTTACGAACTGCTTTAATTGTGTGTTCTGCACGTTCCTTCTTCAGTTGGTGAGCTAATAATCTACTAGGTTTATTCCCAAACTCAAAATACTTTTGCTTCGTAAAAGATAATAATTTCTTAGTTTGTTCAGTCTGGATAATATTTAATTGGTTTCTAATATCATATCATTTTTTTTAAATGGTCTTCTGAAGGGTGCTGTTTATGAAGTTGTTCAAATTTGGAGAGTTCTGACATTAGCCCCATCATGCACGCCTTTGTTGCCCTTTTTTTTTTTTTGCAGAGGTATAGGATATTAGGTTCCCTCTGATAACAGCTTTAGCAGCATCCCACATAATAGCTGGTGTTACATCAGATGCAGCGTTATCAGTAATATAATATTTAAACCATTCTTTAATATTGTTACAAGCATCATTATTATCAAGTAATGAAGAATTAAACCTCCAGTGTTTATGCTGAGGGAAGCCTTGACCTATAGAAAGATTAAGATAGACTGGTGCATGGTCTGATATAAGTATTGATCCGATAGTACATACATTTACAAAAGGAATATACTCTTGAGGCAAAATAAACATATCTATGCGTGAGTATGCATTATGTCTTGTTGAGTAAAATGTATAATCTCTGGTTCCAGGATTTAATTCTCTCCATATATCAACTAGGCCTACGTCACTAGAGGCCAATTTTAGGGCTTTAGATGAGTTATGATTACACATTGAAAATGTAGACCTGTCTAAATTTGCATCAAAGCAACAATTAAAATCCCCTGTTAAAAGTCCCTAAGAAGTACAATATTGATTAAATAAAGTAACAATATTGCTCATAAATTTTGGAGTATCTGTATTGGGAGCATAGATGTTCATTAATGTAATTTCTTGACCATACAGAGTGCCTTTGATTAAAATAAATCTTCCTTCTGTATCACTCTGTTGTTCTCTAAATAAAAAAGGGAAATTTTTATGTATAAGTATAGCTGTTCCTCTTTTTTGAGTTGTATAACTTGCAAACAGCGAGTTCCCATCTCCCCCCCACACCCCTTCCCTTTTGGCACGAGCCCTGTCCCCAAACGACAGGGCAGGCCCATAACTAAACGAACTCTGGACATATAATAACCAGTGAGACCGTGCTCAAATCCCCAGCACACAAATTTACAGAGAAAAAATAACATAAAAAACCTTGCCATTTCAAAAACTAACTGTACTAAGACATTAAAAGAATATATTAAATTAACAAATGTAAGTTATATCCTCATAAATCAAAATTACAAGTTACGTGTCTTTCAAAACAGAAGAAAAAAAGTAAAAATAACAAAAATATCAACTTGTATTTTTCAGTCTTTGTCAGTCTTGGCAAGGTCAATATTTATACCCCAAGTACCTTGTTCATCATATTAATCCGATCCATATACAGTTACTCACATGAACATTTTAGCCAATGCTGCGATAAAACTCCTCGGCTTCTTTAGGAGATGAGAACAGGTAGATCTTTTTGTCATGCAAAATTCGCAGTTTGCAGGGTTGAACAAGAAATCCACGATACATCCCTTTATCAGCGAACAGTTTTCTGACGTTGTTGAACTCCCGGCGTTGTCGCATAGTTTCAGCTGAGAAATCCTCGGAAAAATACAGCCTGTTCCCTTCGTAGGTGATTTCTCTGCGTCTTGTTGAGCGAAACACCAGTTCCTTTTCCTGGAATTTAAGAAAGCGGATGAGAACGGGCCTGTGTTGATTAGGTTTAGCTGGAGCTAGTGTTCTATGAACCTGCTCCAGAGAGAATGGTGTGTCAGGTGTCGTGTCTGTCCACCGAGGCAGCATGTCTTTGATAAAATCCATGAGCTGTTTTGAGCCTTCTGCACCCTCGCGAAGGCCAAACAGTCGGAGATTCTTCCTCCTGCTGCGGTTTTCTAAATCTTCCACCTTTGCCTCCAGAAGATTCAGGCGTTTAGATGCTGAGGAGATGAAAGAGTCAGCCGTGTCCAGTCGGCTTTCCGCCGCCACGATGCGGTCTTCCGCGTCGTCGATTCTTTTTTCATTGGACATTACCGCATTTTTAATTTCAGGCAGGCTGTTCTCTAATGTCTTCACGGACGATGATACTTCACTTAATCCTTTATCAATACCGTCCAATTTAGATCCAAACTCTGTTCTCAGTGTTTTTAATTCAGCTAACACATCCAACGTATCCACCATGACAGCCAGGTCAGCTTCGGCCTGAGATTTCTGTTTTTCCGTGCCTGTTCTACGAGCTCTGGTAAAAATGTCACACTGTTTCGAGGCAAGATGTTTGGACATACTCAGATTGTTAGTTTCGATCGGAATTAGTTAAATTTACAGGGGTATTATAGTTTTTCTGTGTACAGGTTATCGGAGCAAATCAATCAACCAGCCATCTTCGCCAGAGCCATGTGACGCCCCCTACACCTGAAACATTTCTAACCATTGCTCAGAAAGCCACACATTCAGTAAAGTCTGAGGTTGTTAAAAGTTCCGCACTCTTGAAAAGGCTACAGACACAAAATATCAAGGAATTTTTGCTCACCCTATGTAACTTAAGAGACCAAAGCACTAAGAAAATTGACATATGAATACAGACAATTGCGCTCATACTTTTTGTACTTTAGAGCTTTTTCTGGTCTGTCTACAAAGAAGTCGCGAGACACAAGGCCTCAATCTTACTATTTCACTGTTACATCTATTTCATTTACAGCACATAAAGTTACGCATTGCAAATTGAAGGTGGTGCGGAAATACTATTTTCTTTGTCCGCGTCTCTAAACATGACTTTAATAAATCACTGTTGTTTTAAGTGAAAGCAATGATTCAGTTTCATTCAGTCGTTGTGTTTTAGGCGTCCGCCTTTTAGTTTTGTTTCAGGAAACAGGTACGACTGTAACTGTGTGTTGTCATGTCCGTCTGCTCTTCTTTAAGGAAACACGCGGCCAGCCAGAAGTTTTTAACATCTCTTAATTTTTCACAATTGCAAATGTTTAAATATTAGTTTTCAGTCAGTTACAAACGTGTCAGGCATGATGCTTATATGTATTTTAAATAATTACAATAAAGTTACAGGTTTCTCGGATGAACGCTTGACAGAGTGTTACTCAATCAGTCCTCTGCGTTGACTTTTAATAAAATATTCAATTGAATATCACTAAGACAAATTCCGTAACAGCCTTCATAAATGTATATGAATGTACAAATCTTTACGGAGACAATAAGAGCAATACGGTCTAACAACACAAACACAAATGCTTGTTCTAACTCTTTCACACACCAGACTGGTCCCTGCTAACTACACCTAAAATTGTGAGATAGCTTGACTTTATCAGTGTGTTTAACGGCGCTAGGCCTTGCCACACCGTTGTGAGATATAAACCGCATAGTTTTTTTCATAGGCCTACGCTTTGAAACCAGAACAATTCTATGACATTGCACATTCTTTCTGTTTGAATTTGTTTACTGCAGTTTCA
Source organism: Spinibarbus caldwelli (assembly GCA_039654775.1). Classification (NCBI taxonomy): domain Eukaryota; kingdom Metazoa; phylum Chordata; class Actinopteri; order Cypriniformes; family Cyprinidae; genus Spinibarbus; species Spinibarbus caldwelli. Next base: position 1,036,656 of record JBCAMP010000304.1, read on the forward strand.
CCGCTCTTGTTGTATTTTCCCCATTTAATGGTAATTGTTAGGCCTTAAGCTTTGCTTCCTAGTTTTTTGCTGTCATGTTAGCGGGCTCTTTGTCCATATTTCTGCGAATTTGCTTGATTTAATAAAATATCGCTTCAACCCATCGTTTTCATTCGAGACATTTACGTTATATTATTAACATTATCATAGTTTAGATATAAGATACGAGATCATTTCTTGATAATTATTTCCGTCTACGCATGTACATTCTAATCCGTCCATTTTCTTTTTAGAAAATTGATAAATACCGCAATCAGAGGTTTTCATGAACTAGTATTACTATAAATTATCTAATAATTTAAGAGATAATATCATGTTAAAGTGCACACTGTTTAAGGCGTATGATCGTATGATCGTGACTTTCCTATTCCTGAGGACAACCCTTTTGGGTGCTGCAAAACGAATCTATATTTCGATCGGAGCGACGTGCCTCTGTTAAACACCATTTTTTCAACGATAGACGAACTGTTTCAGTCAAGCGAAACCAAATGATCAGTCTGTGTACAACAACTTTCCTGATCTACCATACATTACAGTTACTCAAATGAGTTTGCCGGCGTTTTAAAAATCGTAATAAGCGATCGAGTTACCTCGTAATCGTTAACCAAACTATCTTTCTGTGAGAACTATTTCGCTTTGACCAAAGCACGCCCCGCAGCCCCACCTTCACCGGCCTCCACTTTTGAGTGCAACACCCTTTTCTCAACAACCAACAGCCGAAACGTAGAAACAAGACCTTTGCACCAACAATTTATTTCGCTCGAATGTACAGAAGATCCATCACTGTTTCCTCGCGACTATGGCTACGCTACATCCCCTGTGAGCAAAGAGCTGCTGTTCTGGATAAACTCTGAAATTATCGCATACTTTCCTAGATCTGTGAAGAATACCGACAGCGCGGACGACGGAACTACTGCAACATCTTGTAGATCAAAACATTATCTAAATGGACAGACAGAATCAGCTTCAACAATCCAGTTTGTCTGAGCCTGAACCACTCTGCAGTTTTTCAGTTAATAATGCTTCGGCGGATCTGAACCATAAACCGGAAATTGAAACTGAAATTCCACTAGACCGTCGTGGATTAAAACAGTCGATCCACATTCTAGGAAATGACGACAATGCTCTATATCGATTAGGAGACAAAGTTTATCTCTTGAAAAGAATCAAGTTCTGAAAAGGATGTCTGACGCTGCGCAAAAGCTGACGAAGCGTGACTCTGGAGCCGCTGCTGATGAGCAACTGGAGTGCGACTGCGGCACGGGAAAAACATGTCCTGTAAAAGGTGTTATAGACTCTACGTTTAAACCGCATTACCGAGGACAAATGATCGGTCTGATGACCACGGTCATCGAGCACGCGCGCAATCCGAATCATGATTCTACGGGGGGATACCAAGCGTGTAAAAAATCTCAAGAACGAAATGGGCATTGTAAGAGGTCTGACTGATTCATGGCCTGATTTGATGAGCATGTTTAATATCGGCAGAGACCCAGTGTCTTTAACCACCAGAAAAATTTTGGATGTTATGTCTGAATGTGAGGATGAGATAGACATTAACGAGGTTCTTTGTCTGTGTACATATGTAACAGATTTATGTACGTCGCTGATCTCAAAAAATTATGAATCCATGATATGTGAAATTTTCAAATCATTGGTTGATTTTATATTAGCCCGAAACATGTTGGGTTGCAGAAATTTTCTTTTCTGGCTAGATCGCATGTAATGTCATTACTATTGTTTGTTTGTAACGGCAATTTGATCGTTTTCTTCACTACTTCATTGTATTTTCAACAATATGCTGTTAAAAATAAAACCACTCCTTATACTTTTCTCCAAGTTCAATTTTTTTATTCTGTATACGCTTTTATCCGAAGCATCTTACAAATGATAAATTTTACAAATATATTTTTAAAATCAATTTTCTAAAAAGAAAACAATTAGTTGGAATAGAATGTACGAACGTAGACGGAAATAATTATCAAGAAACGATCTCATATCTTATATCTAAACTAGGATAGTGTTAATAATATAACGTAAATGTCTCGAATGAAGACGACGGGTTGAAGCGATATTTTATTAAATCAAGCAAATTCACAGAAATATGGACAAAGAGCCCGCTAACATGACAGCAAAAAAACTAGGAAGCAAAGCTTAAGGCCTAACAATTACCATTAGATGGGGAAAATACAACAAGAGCGGTGAAACTGCAGTAAACAAATTCAAACAGAAAGAATGTGCAATGTCATAGAATTGTTCTGGTTTCAAAGCGTAGGCCTATGAAAAAACTATGCGGTTTATATCTCACAACGGTGTGGCAAGGCCTAGCGCCGTTAAACACACAGATAAAGTCAACCTATCTCACAATTTTAGGTGTAGTTAGCAGGGACCAGTCTGGTGTGTGAAAGAGTTAGAACAAGCATTTGTGTTTGTGTTGTTAGACCGTATTGTTCTTATTGTCTCCGTAAAGATTTGTACATTCATATACATTTATGAAGGCTGTTACAGAATTTTTCTTAGTGACATTCAATTGAATATTTTATTAAAAGACAACGCAGAGGACTGATTGAGTAACACTCTGTCAAGCGTTCGTCCAAGAAACCTGTAACTTTATTGTAATTATTTAAAATACATATAAGCATCATGCCTGACACTTTTGTAACTGACTGAAAACTAATATTTAAACATTTGCAACTGTGAAAAATTAAGAGATGTTAAAAACTTCTGGCCGTGTGTTTCCTTAAAGAAGAGCAGACAGACATGACAACACACAGTTACAGTCGTACCTGTTTCCTGGAACAAAACTAAAAGGCGGACGCCTAAAACACAACGACTGAATAAAACTGAATCATCGCTTTCGCTTAAAACAACAGTGATTTATTAAAGTGATTTAGAGACGTGGACAAAGAAAATAGTATTTCTGCACCACCTTCAACTTGCAATGCGTAACTTAATGTGCTCTAAATGAAATAGATGTAACAGTGAAATAGTAAGATTGAGGCCTTGTGTCTCACGACTGCTTTATAGACAGACCAGAAAAAGCTCTAAAGTACAAAAAGTACGAGCGCAATTGTCTGTATTCATACGTCAATTTTCTTAGTGCTTTGGTCTCTTGAGTTACATAGGGTGAGCAAAAATTCCTTGATATTTTGTATCTGTAGCCTTTTCAAGAGTGCGGAACTTTTAACAACCTCAGACTTTACTGAATGTGTGGCTTTCAGAGCAATTGTTAGATATGTTTCAGATGTAATAGTTGTATGTGTAAAACAGGGAGACTTATTTTTTTTTGTGTTGACGGTTCATCTTATGGATATGTAAATGGATAATTGTTCTAAAATGAAATACTGACTTAGTCAATCGCTCTCAAGTAGAGAATAATTTTCTTAATTTTCATTTATTTCTATAAACACTGAATGCTGACCGCTCTTAGAGAGAGAAGGCCTCACCTAATGACATATACAGTCCAGCAAACAAAATGTGTACAGCATCATCCATAACACTAACCCTAAGTAAAATGACAGTCACAGTAGACCGAGAGGAGGTTTTCTGTATTCTTTATGCATTATGACCCTTTTCTTAAATGATGTGTACATTTTCTGAGAAACTAGACCTCTAGGAATTTACAACTGTGCCCCCATAGAACTTGTTTGGACATAATCTTTGGGTCTGTATATGGGGAAAGCATGGACAATAAGGTTTATTCTATATCTATGTGAGTACATAATAATGATGATGATGATGATAACCTAATAAAATGATAAGTTGAAACAAGCTCAGCTGATACAACTCTATAATTTCATGTTGGATGGTGAAAAAATCCACATTCTGTGCATCTAAAGTATTAGAAAGACACGAAACCATGGTACTCCTGCAAAAATAATAATAATAATAATGAAATAAATAAATAAATATATAAAATTGAGTGAAATATGATAAATGAATGTGTAATGTGATTTCTTTGTTGGGATAAGAAGCTTTATCTAGACCCCCACATTATTTAGACCTCCAAATAAGATCAGTTCCACTCGGATAATGAACATCTCGGCGGAAAAAAAATCGTTTGAAATGTAGGTTTGTCAAAAAGAAAGAATAATATTTTATCTGGTTTAGATGTATTTTAAAATAAAATAAGTAAAATCCATTTCTTAAAACATTGTTCTCGTTTCATCGTGCAATGACCACATATTTATCAGACTTATAATAGTAGCGTGAACCTCCGTGAAGTAATAAAAGTAAATCTTATAAAACAAAGAGAACCGATTAATGACTTTGTTAGAACACAACGGGAATGAAACTACATTTGGTAATTTTTTTATTCATGCTTTAAAGTAAGTGTACGCTTTAAAATCATCAGGTGTTATACAAATGTACAATACATGATTTTGGGGAAAAAAGATTGAAAACTAGCTTGCATGTGACAATCTGAACTGCTGACCTTCCTGAATGACATCATTGTGTGTGTGTGTGTGTGTGTGTGTGTGTGTGTGTGTGTGTGTGTGTGTGTGTGTGTGTGTGTGTGTGTGGATCTGTTTGGATTATTTTTAAAATAATCCCATTTTAAAAACACTGCAACAACCACGTTTGTCAGCATGCTTCTTTTGTAATATCATTTTTGGCCTTATATTTACTAGGAATGAATTGAAACTTTGCAAAAATAAATAAAAGTACGTTATATACGCAAAACATGGACCAAATTAAAATGTAACATATTGTATATAGGTTTTAACGGTGTAGGTATTCAGACAGGACATCAGAAGTCTGTTGTGGTGGGGGGATGTGTAGGCTTTTTCATTTAGCGTAATCTTTACTTTTTAAGCGCAATTAAATATTCTCAGGAGGCCATTGATCCCCAGAAGATGCCCTTCGCATGTTGATGTTTCATTCAAGCTCGGTTTACGACTCAGCAGGTAATCGAAGAATGCGCATCATGATGACATGGACGTTTTTGGAAAGTCTTTTCTCGTATCTGTAAGCAACCTTATGCTCGACAAGTTGTTGTTTAAATACACATTTTAAATGAACCGTAACGTTATTGGGGGAAAGAGGTTGGTGCCTGCAAAAGCCATAAACTCGTTCTTCAAAGACTGATCACGTGACCATCAGGCAAGATGTTACATCGTCATATGGTCTGTCTACATATATTTCTGAGTAGACAACCAATAGTATATTTTCAGCTAAGGGTATATTTCACCCTGCTGATCAAGAGCGTTCAGAAAAGTACGACCATATACAACTATATAAGTGTAGAACTAGATCATAGCTACAGGCTCACCCTAGTAATACTCTAAGGTATGGTCACTTTTTTTAATTTTTTATTTTATTTCGCCTTTTAAGCAGTAATGTACCTTGAAATAAATTAAATATAACATTTTCTAAAATATAAAACTTCAATAAGGAATCACCGGCTCAGCGTTTGCCGGAAGATACGTCATTGCTGTGACAAACACTCAGACACCTTCACATATGGAACCCTTTTAAAATATTGATAGTTTATTTATTTATTTATTTTTTTAAAACATACAGAAAAACTTTGGCGAAAGGTTTTATTGCATGTGTGAGGGCATTAAATCATTGGAGATGATACTTAAAATAAGAAACTTTTAAAGATGCTGAAAGTGTTTGATGTGGAATAAATCTAATATAAATTATACTTTAGTTGAAATTTTAGCAAAAACCACAGGGTTCTACCAAATGTTTATTTAAAGTCTTAAGATTAAGCTTTGAAATCATTATTAACACAGCCATAACATTCACTTAGAGAAAAAAAAAAAAAAAAAAAAAGTTAACAATAACATCTCAGATCATCTGGTCTGTAACTCGACCCTCATCGTCTCTTCTCTGTGAAGGTCTGAAACATTCATTTCACATTGGAGATTACCCCAAAGAGGAGCTGCGAGTTTTGTTTATATTTAATATTGTTTATAACAAACTTTTTTGTTGTGTTTTATTTTATTTTGGGAATATTTCATACGTGGAATGAATTGCATAAAGATTCATCTCTAAGCACTCTGAAAAATGTAAAGCATCATTTTCATATTTATTGCGACCAAAAACTATATTAAATGTTTATTTTATATGGTGTGTTATATATAATAACAGTTTTATATGCTGCCACCTTCTTTAAAAGAAGAGAATGATGTGTTTTATAAGGTCAATAAACTTAAATGTTGAATAAGTGTTTAAAATGTATGATAAATGGTTTGCTTTAGTAACATGTTTGTTACTATGATATATAATTCTCTGGGTTCTTGGGAGTTTTGGGGTTGAAGAAGTTTTGACATTTGTGTTTTTTTTCAGTATCTTAAAACATATTAATGGCCAAAGTCTGATTATACTGTATTCAGCACACACTGTTCTTCAAATGTTTATGTAAGCGCGTGCTTGTTTATATGATTTATCAGAACACAAATTTGTATAATGACATGGTATTACACTGATATAACAATGTAGATGTGGCTTATGATGGAATTGCTTGAGTCGTCGTAATTCAGATTGCTTAAAACAATATTTAATTTATGTGTTTTATAAGTTCAGTGAACTTAAGTAATTGTTGAAATATATGATTAAAATGTATGATAAATGATTTGCTTTGCTTTAGTAACGTGTTTGTTACTACAGTGTGTTTTATAAGTTCAATAAAGTTAAATGTTGAATACTTGATTAAAATGAATGATGAATGATTTGCTTTAGTAACTTTGCAGTAACATGCTGTCATATAATTATATATTTACATATTCTTTAAAATAGAAATAAGTCTCTCTTTAGCTTGAAATGTTTGTGTGTGATTGTTTATATGATTTATCAGAACACAAATTTGTATAATGACATGGTATTACACTGATATAACAATGCAAATGTGGTTTATGATGCAATTTCTTGAGTCCTCATAATTCGGATTGCTTAAAACAATATTTTATTAAAAATGTATGTATGGAGAAATGTATGTGTGATGGGTAGGTGTGCAGTGTGTACAGTTTGTACAGTAAAAAATAAATAAATAAATAAAAATATTACACTTATATGGAGGGTCCCCACAAACCATATGTGTAGTAATACTGTACATAATTGTCCCCACGACTATAACAGCTTTTTAAATTATAAATTATAGTAAATGATGTTTATGAAAATATAAAAATGCAGAAAGTTTACTATGACGGGTAGGTTTAGGGGGTGATTCAGTATAAAATTCATTAATACAATGTAAATATGAATGTACAAGTTTGCAAATATAATGTAGAAACTTTAATTTTATGTGATACAAATACAAATATACAAATAAATGTGAATCGAATTGAAATATGCCTGTGGAAAGACTCCATAAAACAAGACCGAACATGTCAGGGCCCCCGATAGTCCCTTATCATTTGGCCTATTAGTATATATATATATATATATATATATATATATATATATATATATATATATATATATATATATATATATATATAAATATATTTTTCCCCCACCTTTACTTATTTCGACGTCGCTGGCTCCTCATTACAATTTTTATTTTTTTTATTTTTATTTATTTATTTTTTGTTACCTAAAACTAGCATAAATGTTTGCATTGTTTTAAATCGTGTGTGATCATATAATTAATTTATATTCATTTAAAAGAAGAGAATAAGACTTGGACGATTGAATGTGTGTTTGTGTACATGTTTAACTTACGTTGTGGGGACCAAGTGTCCTCTCAGAGAGGAGCATGAACATTTTGACTTTGCATGGGGCATTTTATTGAAAACCATGAGTAAATTACTTATAAAACACATTAATTACTTATTTTGTAAGATGTAAAGTTTTCTGTGATGGGTTGTAAAATGTATAATTATCTGTAGATAATTACACTGTACAGTGTGTGTGTGTGTGTGTGTGTGTGTGTGTGTGTGTGTGTGTGTGTGTGTGTGTGTGTGTGTGTGAGTGAGAGAGAGAGAGAGAGAGAGAGAGAGAGAGAGAGAGAGAGAGAGAGAGAGAGAGAGAGAGAGAGAGAGAGAGAGAGAGAGAGAGAGAGAGAGAGAGAGAGAGCTTCTGTATCTGTAAAATAACAGAGACCGTGAGAAAGTATTAGAGGGATGTGAAGTTTAGGCCATAAAAACAAGACTCCATATGTGAAAACAACGTACATGAACAGTTTTTGAAATTCTATAAGGTCTAAGGTTGGACTATGTCATGGATAGAATAGCAACATGTGTAAAAACATAAAACTGATAAATTTTGACTGCTTGTTCCTGTGTAAGCTTAGGACCGCTAAATTGTTCGTGATCATGTCTAGAGACATATTTCAAATCGCACGGCTAGAACTGAAACAGATGTACAACACCTAGAACTGTTATTTAAACAAACTTCTTAAAACAAACCGTAACATTACACTGACAAAACCCACGGCACTCGGGTTTCATCTGTATAAACAGACCTAAATGCCTAGGGGTCTCTGGAAAGATTTTCTGAAAGATAGTCATGAGCCTTGCCTAGCAGAAGACTGTGAAATAAACACACCCAGCATTAAGTTCAACGAGTAAAGACTGATTATTATTTAAAATAGATGCAATTTTAGCTATATAATTAAAAAGCATTTTGAAGCCCGGACGGGGTTCGATACGTGATCAAAACGAACTTCTGCACCTCTCCATGGGAGCATTAACCACAGAGCCATTGTGCTACTGTAAAAGAGGTGAAATGTTTCTAGATTTATTTTTAATAACATACAGAAAACCTTTACATGTTTCATCACACCGTGTGTGGTGGAATCCAATTTGGAAGATGATGAATAAAATAAGAAATCTTTAAACAATCTAATACGTTTGATGTGAAATAAGTTAAAACAAGAATCACCGGACGACGGGTGTTAATAACAGAAATAAAGTTTAAACATGACCATTTTTTGTAATCTTTTCATTTGAGACCAACTGGAATAGCACGTAGGCGTGTATTCTCTATTTCCCTGAATAATGTAAGAAAATTTATATTTTTAATAATTTATTCGTTAAGCTAAACATTTTTTATCTCTTCTCATTGATAGTCATGTTACATATTTTATTTAAATTCTTTTTATACAACCAACAGAATATATGTGTGAGCTCGGGTGTGTGTCTTAAAACTGATCTCTTAATTTCCTTTACTTTTTTAATATTGCTTGTTCATTATTATTTTTCTCACGGATCCCATAGATATGCAACAATTTTCCAGACTATTTTCAAATAGAATTGCAAATTGTGTTTTCAATTGCGTTTTCCATATGTGGACGCATAAATTGTGACATAATCCAAATGCAACTGCAAATCTTGCATTACCGTTTGCATTTTCGCTTTCGTGAACACACAGTGACTGCCACATTTCAAATGAAAAAGCAAAGTCCATTTGCAACTGTATTTCCCATGTCTTATGAGTTATGAGCCTGTCATATTTAAATAGCAATATTAATTACCACATTTGCTTTTTCACTTTCTCTGCGCCGCTCAAATAACCTCCCAAAACTCAAATGGAATCGCAATTCCTTTTGCATTTGAATTTCCGATGTCCGCACTGAAAGCTGTCAATCAATGTGAGGGGGTGGGACTAAACTAGGGGGCGTGTTTGTTTTGGGAGGTGACGTCAATCACAGACGACCGTGCCGAATGCTTTGATCAATGGAGGTAATCGGTAAAGCCTCCGCTAAAAGCAGCTGCTAATCAGTTCGTGCCTGTGTTAACAAACAGACAGTGCAACCTTCTTGGCACAATACATAATTCTGTCTTTTTTACCCCAAATACAGCAATTATCCCCTGATAACAGAGCCACAAACGGTACACACAATAGGTCAAAATTCACTATTACCCAAATGCTTTTCACCTGTCTCAACATCTCTCACTCTTTCTCTCACTCTGATTGATGCAAGTGAGAAAACAGACAGTGCAATTCTACACTTATTACAGTACATTTTATTCCTTTCTTTTAATCTGTAATGGTACAGAAGTTCTAAGTGGCTGCATATTATCATTTTTTCTTTCTTGTTTTCTCGTGATCATGTCTTAATTTAGTCTACTGTTGCTATAGTAACAAATGCAACCTTGACAGGGACATTCTAAAATGCTTAACCTGGCTTAATGTGTTAATTGAGAGTGTTTTTAAAAGACCAAACTCAGCGTAAATTATGGACAGATGACCGTGCGCTCTTCTTGTGGATATTTCAGCAAATGTTGCTTCACTTAGAAATAACATCTACAATAAATAAAATAAATATAGGCTAATCAAACACTGCTGATTTTGTCCAGAGTTAGGCTACGCTAAACATTTTATTTGTGTAATTAACATGTTTAACTGGTCTAAAAACAACGCATTCAACACCGCAAGCACAGGCGGAGCGCCTTCAGAAGAATGCAGAGAAGAGCCTATTCTAAAAAATCTTAAGCTGCTTGGATTCAACTTACTTTAATTCAATTTACTCACTTTGTTTAAAATAAAATTATATATAATATATTATAATAATTTGTTTGTGATTTTTATTAGTCATGTAGGATAGGCTGTGATATCACGTTACAAGCTTGGGATGCTGTTATGTGTGTGTGTATGTGTGTGTGTGTGTGTACGTGTGTGTGTGTGTGTGTGTGTGGTTTAATACAAAGAAATGTAGAAAATACAAAAGATAAGGCTACAACACTGCATAACATCACTGAACTAATGTTTAACATTTATAAGTTAATTAAATTTCAGTAAAAAACTGCATAAATTATAGCGATCACGAAGAAGGTCCTCTGTCCCAAACGCGTACAGTAGGCTATAGTTGATACAGTATACAACTCCCCATCAGTAGTTTATGCTGCCACCTGCTGGCGCAGTTGTGTAACTTAGAAAACAACTTTTGTTATGTTGAGATCACGAGAAAAATAAAGTGTTTTTGGTGACGCTTTGGTGCCACAGGACGCGTGCTCCATAACGGATTAACCCCATATCATGTATGTAACCCACACGATTAACCATTATGTTTTAATCACATATTATGTATGTATTTTAATAACTAGGGAATAGTTTGAGTTCATATCCTTGTGTGGTATGTATGAGTTTGAAAAATCATGCTTTAAATGTTTCTTCCAATCAATACTTTGTCAAATGTACCATAGTCTTAGAGAAATCATGTCCAAAATTGTACTCTGTAAGAGCGGGAAAATTTGGACCATATGACTGATAAGATAACATGTTAGATTTATGAATGGGGAGGAGAAACATACAACACCACGAGCCAAGATCATTTCTAATTGGTCAAGACATCCAGATAGGATGGTCTAGAAGCTGAGTTTAAATACTCAGGACAGCTCCTCTTCTCTTGCTCTCTTGGCTCTTCCTCTGATTCTCAGATCTCTTCTCTTTTGCCACCACGTTTCGACGCTGCTCTTTGAGCGTGCTCTGGCCTACATGCCAGCTGCTACCACAATGAGAAGAAAAACCACCTAGTCTCGTTACATTCTTTTATTCTTTTACTTTAATTTCTTGTCTTTCCGTGAGAGTGTTGTTAAGTTAAGTTTGCCGCAAAGTCCAGCTTCGACTGCACCCGCCTCAAACTTCAACCAGACCAACTCCGCATCAAGAGCCAACGCCCAAGACTTTACTACGAAAGACCACTGAACTCAGCCAATCAGCAACCTCGGGAAACCCCTTTCTCCAAAGACGACAAGGACACAAGGGAATCCCTTAAGGCAACACAAGCAAGTACAACCTCCAGACTTTTGCTGAGTCGGTGCAGTTTAATATAAATTTTAGCCTCATTGAGAAACTCAATGCGAGGGTCAATGATTGATGGTTCAGGTCTATAGGCAATTGCACATATTGCTGTAAATTTGGGATTTCACATTTTCATTCTTTAATCTCATCCTTTCTTGACTTTCTGCAACTTGTGAATGTGTGTGTTCATGTGTTAGATTAGATTAGTTTACATGTCTTAAGTTTATATAAATAAAGTCTTATTTATATTGAAAAGAGAAGTATCTTGTGTTTTGTGCTTACAAGTTAATGTCTTAATCTGCCGATCTTGTTACTGTGCTTATTAATAGTGTTTTCACTATATTTTGGATTTTAATATCCAGTGCAGAGTTGATGTTATACGGCTCGTTCAGTGACTCGCTGCCGATTCAGTGATCAGCCGTGAAACAGTGATTCTGTTCAAATTCCCTATAAAATCATAAATGATTCCCTTTGAGCTAAATTGACTTGTTTCCCTTATATATATATTACTTATATATTTACAATTTCTACAGTCTTCAAAGCAAAGCCTCTGCAAGGCTACAGTGGTACTGGCTGACAAGTCCTGATTATCAGAGAGGTTTGCGATTTTAGCTCCATGTAGCTTGGCTTTTCTGTTCTCTATCTTTCTCTATCTTACTTTCACTCTCTGTTGTTAAACTGATAATATATAACTTAATTAACATTGGTCCAAGATCTTATCCAACCTAGTCATTACTTTAATCTGCTGTTTGAATCTGGGTATGATCTTCTTCATATCAACATGATTGAAGTACCCAAGAAAGAATATTGTTGAATCTGGATATGAGATTTCCAACTGTATTATATGGGCAGCCAACTGTTGAGCTGCCTCATTAGCTGCTGCTTGAGGTGGAATATACACAGCAACCAAAATAACGAAAAAGTTAATAAAAATAATGAAAAGGTCTTCACTTGATGGGTAATAGTTCAAGGTTAGTAGAACATACCATTGAAATTACCTTTGTATCCGTGCACCACCGCTGATTCACTTAAAAAAACACACGCCTCCTCCTTTCCTCTTCAATGAACTTGCAGTATGATCCGCTCGGAGTAAGTAGAATTCCGGCTGATGTAATGCAGAGTCCGGGACACCCTCATTCAACCAGGTCTCGGTGAAGCATAACACAGAACAATTAGCCATGTCTCTCCTGTTGCTTAGCAAAAGAGTCAGTTCATCCTGTTTGTTAGCAAGCGAGCGGACGTTTGAGAGTAAAATACTCGGTAGCGGTGTTCAATGTTTACGTTTCCTAAACCGAACCAAAGCGCCGGCTCTTCTGCCTCTTTTCCTCCCACGTGGAGCTCCTTAGCAGGGAGCGCTAGCTTCTGCGCTAACAGTATCCACGGGCCTGATGACAAAGTCCTCTGAGTAGAAATGTAATTTCTACTCAGGCTGACATTCAATCATACTGTCCCTTATATGCAAAAGCTCCACTCTGCTGTATGACATCATGCCCCCAATACAGTCCAGCCAAAAACAACCCACAACTACACATAACAGAGAAGAGAGCAACACCATGTCGCCATGGGACGGCACCATCTTGGATTTACAGTATAAAGTAAATTATGCATACATCATTTTATGTATGTATGTGTGTATTTATTTATTTATTTTTAACACAGTTTTCCTATGCTGTAGAAAAAGAGAAGCAGCTGCTCCAAACCAGCCAAAAAGAAACAAATATAACAACAACTATATTCAAGTGCTCCTGCATTTCCTCCTAAACTAGTAAGAATTACTGAAATCATAAAGAGAAAAAATCTAATTAGCATGCTCACAGTACTTATTAGAATGATTAGAAACGCTCTTCTCTTCATGTGGTTTTCCTTGTTTCTCTCTCTTCTTCTCTCTCCTGGTCCTGACTGCTTCAGAGCTCTGAGAAAACAACTGGATGAAGAATAAGGTGGGGAACTGTCCCAACATTGAAATAAGATTAAAATCAAATCAAGTCATAATATTGATTCCACCAGAGCCAAAAGTTGCCACCCAGGCAATAACTGAACAAACTGCTTTGTATCTGAGAGGTTTGTACTTCAGAAAGGTTACAGGATGAACCACTGCCAGGTAACGCTCAACACAGATCAGACATTGAAACAGAGGATGACCAGTGGTGATGAGTCCATCTAAAAATCTCAAAAGTTCCCCAAGAATTTAAAATTTATAGCTGAGGAAAATCAAGACAGAATCTACACATAAAAGCACCTCACAGGCAGCAAGGTTGAGCATCTCAATGCATAGCCAACGATACGATACATTGAAGATACATATGAAGCAGCTACCGATGCGATGCGATGCGATTCACCCGTTACGATGCAGTGCGATCCGATTTCGATTAGATTCAATTCAACACAATGCGATTCGATGCAATGGAAAAAAATATGATTGCTTTTATTTCTTTGGTTCAGACAGACAGCAAATCATAAATTAACTTTGTGTCTTCTGACTTCTAACGCCTCGAGGCCTGTTTCATAAAACAAGTTTACCAAATAGGCCAGGCTTATTTCAGTTAGTCTGACTCACTGTCAAATGATTTGGTTCCGTAAAACAAATTTAACAAAGATCAACCTCAGTCACTGTTGCAACTTATGCTGGAAAACTAACCTGGTCCAGCCGTCCAGGGCAGGCAAACTGTCAGGCTAAGCTGAGCTCACTGACCAATAGGAATGCAATGATTTTACTACTGACTCTCTCACACACTATCATAGCCATGCATCCTTTCTCTCTGGTTTTATGACAGCTGTACCTTTTATAGTTAGAACAGATAGCATTAGAACATTACAATCTAACATTGCTTTTAAAGCATTGGGGATCACTAAACTAAAAGTTAAAATCACTAAATTAAAACTACATTTTAACTGCTATAAGAAACACACATTATCTCATCTGAGCTTAGTAATTAGGACTGCATCAGCTTATTTTATTTACCCATTACAATAGACCCTTTACAGTTACTACTGCTATGCTATCATACAAATATACCTATATGTAGGTTTAAACTTCTATAAATGGCACATTTAGTGTCCAACAACAAATATTTAGCAAAATGCATATGCTCTGTCTGTTTAGCGCGCATGCGCTGCAGAGCCATATGGGAGGAGTTGGAGCTCTAGCTCCCCCTCGCTGGAGGTAATGGGTAGATATAGATACCAAACCACACCCTAACCCTACCCCTTACCCTATCGCTAAACATAACTCCACCCATTAGTTCACACAGAGGTGGATGGAGCTGGACATCCAGAGAGGGGGAGCTGGAGTCCAATTGGTTCTGCAGTGAGCAGCATATATTCGCTGTTTGCCATGGTGAATCTATTAGATCCATGATCGACAATAAGGGCTGATTAAGAATAAGCGTGCACAAATTAGTGAGATTGTGTGAATTTACATTGTCGTTTATGGAACCTCTTTAGCCCCGATTGATTTATTATGTTATTTCAAGTCAGGTTTTGGACTTTAATCCCCGCTTTTCCTCAGGTCTGAAAACAGCGCTGAAGAATATCAGAAAGCACTTAGCAGCCAAAAAATAGAAGCGCTGGTACAGATCTGGCCACCTGGCCACTGAGATTGCATCTTTTTTCAGGCGGCAGCCTGCAATTCGCCACGCATGAACAAAGACCTCTTGGGAGTTTTTTCTGATTCAATTTTTATTTTTGCTTTTTTAAACATCGTTGTGCTTCACGTAATATCCACCAGGTGGTGCAAGGAACAACTTTCTGTAGTTATACACCAGGGCCAGCTTGGGTGCGTTTCCCAAAATCATCGTTAGTCAACTACGGTCGCAAGTTCCATCCTTACCAACATAGCTCAATGATTCGGTGTTTCCCGAAACCATAGTTTATACTAACATTCGCAAGCAGCATCGCAAACTTACGTGGTTGGAACTACATCTCTCTACCTGTGGTTAGAATAAAAGTTTCTTTCTAGTACGACATGTGGGCTTATATAAATTATGCTCTTGGGCACAATAAGCAAGCACACATGCAGTACAATCTATATCTTCCATTATATGTAAATATGAAAGCATTTTAATCTATGTATTTCTGCATGTCCTCTATACGCGCCATTTTTGAAGAGTGCGCATGTGCATAAATGCCTAAGGGAACCCTGGAGTATGACGTAAGAGGGAACCTGTGATGAATCAAACATCAAATAAGCCCCAGATCAGACTGCTTTTGATTAGAATTATTTTTCTGATAGGGTCTGATAGTGTAATACATAAAACAGCCTATATTAGAATATCCGTTTAAAATATAGGCTAACTTTCAATTCAATTCAAGCTTATTTGTATAGCACTTTTCACAATACAAATCGTTGCAAAGCAGCTTTACAGGAAATTAAGTTTCTACAATATATTTATATATTGTAGAAACTTAATATATTTAACTTATGGTGAAATTGGTAGTACTGTATGTTGTCTGAGGGTAGGCATCATCTGAGGTCCTCTGAGGGGTTGACATCATCTCTTCTCAGGGATGTTAATCCCATGGCAGAAACAGAGAAACAAATAAAGACATAATTAGCGTAGCTGCTGTTCCAACCAAGCAAAAATTATTTGTTCAATCCAAGCTAAAGAGCTAATGTAATGAAATAATGTGTGTTTGATCAGATATAACTGCAGTACAAGATGAGATGGTGTGGTGCTAACAACCTGTCCCTCAATGTGGGTAAGACGAAAGAGGTTGTGATGGACTTCAGGAGAAACTCTGTTGACCACCCCCCGCTGACCATCGACGGCTCAACCGTGGAGAGAGTCGGCAGCACTAAATTCCTGGGAGTGCACATCACAGAGGATCTCACCTGGACCACCAACGTCACGTCACTCAACAAGAAGGGACAACAGCGCCTCCACTTTCTCCGCCGGCTGAAAAGGGCAAGTCTCCCTCCACCCATCCTCACCACTTTTTACAGGGGCACCATTGAGAGTGTGCTGACTACCTGCATCACTGTCTGGTATGGGAACTGCAGTGCTGCTGACCGCAAGACCCTACAACGGACAGTGAACACTGCCGCAAAGATCATCGGTGCCCCTCTCCCCTCCATCCTGGACATTTTCCTTTCACGATGCTCCAACAAGGCCACCAGCATCGTGAAGGACCCCACCCACCCCTCTCACAACCTCTTCCAGCTCCTGCCATCAGGTAGAAGGTACCGGAGCATCAGAGCTCGCTCTGTCAGATTGCTCAACAGCTTTTTTCCCCAGGCTGTGAGAACTCTTAACTCCAATCCCCCTGTCCCCCTCTGAAACCATGAACACCTCAGCCCTCCCACCCCCTCAACTCCTTAAAAACTGTTGACAATTTTACTAAGTGCAATTCTGAATGTGCTACACACAGATGAGTGGGCTATACAAACCACCTGTAGTAACGCACTCATCCCACTATATGCACACTAGACACTTTCTACAAACACTCCCTGCCACAAAGACTCTTAAGAAAACATATGTCTACTTGAACATTGCACTACAAAATAATACATGTTTACTTGAGCATTGCACTACAAAATCTTTTTGCACTATGCAAGGTCTCCCACAAAATCTCTCTTCTGCACAATAATTTAATGTACAAAATATATATTTTTCTGCACAATTTCATGTACATATATCTCTTTCGCACAATTTCATGTACAGTATTTATGTAAAGTTTTTGTACAGTCTCAGTTTGTGTGTGTGGACAACTAGGAATAGCAGTTATAGTATTTTTAGTATATGTATAGTCAGATAGTTAACTGTTGTATAGCTCTATTGTTTTTCCTATACTTGCATTGTTGTATGTTTATCTTAGGTTTAACTAGTATGTAGCACCGTGGTCCTGCGAGACACGACATTTCGTTCCACTATATGTCCACACATGTAGCAGAATGACAATAAAGCTCGACTTGACTTGAGATGCATTATGTGAATGCTTGGCTAAAGAGATGCGCCTTTAATCTAGATTTAAACAGAGAGTGTGTCTGAACCCCAAACGTTATCAGTGTAGCATTTGGACCAATCAGACACACATTTGTTCATCAGATTTAACAAATCAAATTAGTTATTAGATTAACAATTAACCACAGACCCCTCACCCAACACACATTTTGAGTGCCGATATGTCTGTGATGACTCCAGACCCCCCCGGTTCCATAGCAACCAACCTGATAACACTAGTTTTATTGCTTTAACCCCCTAGGGTCCGAGGTGATTTTGGGGCCCTTGAGATGTTTTGACATGCCCTGATATATGTGCTTATTTCAGCTGCTTAAAACATACTATTGACCAACATGTAATTTGTTTGTATTCAGCACAAACGGTGCTACAATAATATGTGACCCTGATGGATGTACATTTCTGCATTTTTTAGAAAAAAAATTATGCGTGGTTAGTAAGTTTTGGGGGGGAAAAAATAAAAAAAAAAAGTAGCTGAAATAAGGCCATAAAACCCACACTAAATAGTTCTGAATAAGACTTTTGAGTAATTAGTCTTGTAGGCTAGAATATTTACTTCAAAATTATGTGAAAATCATTCTGCTTACTCATTCACAGAAAACAATATATTGATTTAAATTTTTAAAGACATGTTTTGTGATTGAAAGCCAATATGCGAAGGAGTGGCAATGGCTCTGAATATTAAGTGATTCTCCCCTGAGAGACAAAGGGCCCTCCCCTAATGGCCCATAAGTGTGACTGTGACTTTGAGGCAGGTGAGACAGAATGTGAGGAGACTGAAAAAAATGGGTTGTTTAAATTATTTGTATTTTTATTTATAAACACAGTATAATCAAAACATACATAATGAAGGTCAAAGACACATTGTGCACACTGACCACAGAGATGTGAACAGACTTTGAGTCATTCCTGCAACAGATTCTGTCCAACAAGTGAAACAAGTAAATCATACCTCATATTTACGTGTTAAGTGTTTCTGCTTCTTTCCATGGATTCAAGAATAAAAAAAAAAAAACAACAAAACAAAAAAAAAAAAAAAAAAAAAAAAAAAAAAAAAAAAAAAAAAAAAAAAAAAAAAAAAAAAAAAAACACAACAATCAGTAGTCAAGGAGCTTGTTTTACCATAGAATATCAGTGTAGTTGAACATCTGATGTTGGTACAGCGCTCTCAGAGGAAAACAGTTTGAAGAAAGTCATCAGGATTCATCTGTGGTTCAGGTATCTGATTCAATAAAATACAAACAACCAAAAAACAACAACAACACATTTTTGAGCATGTTAATATCAGGAGCATCTGTAGGTTTTGTAGCCATAGACTCACGCATGCTTTGTATTATCATTAAAAAAAATAAATTATATCTGAGAAACTAATTATTATTGTTTAGCATGTTATTAAAATCTATTTCTGAACAGAGTAGGCTATTAATAATAAACATGTTCTAAACATACTTAGACTCGTAGCATTGATCATGTTACAGTGTACACTCATATTACTTTTATTGTTTTATATAGAGCATGAAAACATCATCGCGCCGTAATCAATTTAAATACAATGAATTGCCTTTCATATTCAAAAAGTTTCTCGATTTCAAACATTGTAGTCAGGAATTATAGTTTGGGAAAAACCCAACTATGATTTTGTTGTCATATAGCCTAGTATGTATGGTTTTATAGTAGCCTATGATATGATTCTGTAGCCATAGACTCACATGCTTTGTACTATAAAAAAGGATATTTTACATCTGAGAAACTAATTATTATTGTTTAGCATGTTATTAAAATCTATTTATGAACAGAGTATTAATAATAAACATGGTCTAAACATTCTTAGATGCCTAGCATTCATCATGTTGTAGTTTGGGAACAACCTAACTAGTAAATGTGTTCTTGTTTATGTCACAATAACACGTTAACTAATGCAAAAAAGAAATATTACTTACTCATCAGATTGATCTCCTCTACTGGATGAAATCTTGTTCTTCTTTTGAGGGAAATCCAGTCTTTACTCAGCGCGTCTTCTTGCAGAAACGGACAGTAGCCGCGATGAACGAACTCCTCATGCTTGGTTTATGTTGGGCATTTCCATGCGCACGTGTCTCACGTGGATATTTACATATGAACGGCGCGAGCTGCGAGGGGGCGGGATTGCATTAAAGACAATGAGTTAGACGGGAAAAACTGAACATCGTGTTGGTTTCATACGGATTACTTTATCACAGAATATGTGTTTTCGATAAGACTTACTTCATTTAAAAGTAGACACTTCAAGCTTTCTATAGATATAACTCCCATGTCTCTGTGTTGAGATTTCGCCGAGTTACAGTTCATTTTAGTGACGCGTTTCTAAAAGCAGCTCGCGGAGACGGCGAAGACAGAGAGCGCACCCTGTTTGTTTTCTTTATTTTCCAAAAACCACAAAATTGTTTTTATTGTGAGTGTACCTGAAAAAAAAAAAAGATACTTCAAAGTTTCAATTGATTTATAACACTTATCTGTATGACCAAAATCGACGGAGTATTTTTAGTGTCTTTCACACTGATAAGAAAAAAAATGAGTCTGTCTCGCCGGCGAGACGGCCGACCCCAGGGTGTTAAGGAATGCGGGCCGAGCAACACTCACCTCATTTTCCCTAAGGAAAGAGATATTATGGCACAGAAAAATGGACTCTTCTCTAAGAAGAACTGGGACTAGAACTGGGAACTGGCCGAGTATTGTATAGCGTATATCCTAGTGATAGCTACTCTACGGAGCCAGTTCCCAGTTCTAGTTCTTAGTTCATAGTCTTAGTCTTAGTCTTAGTCTTGCCTTGCCTGTTTTCCCGTGTTTTGACTCTAGCCCGTGTTTCCTGGATTAACCCTTGCCTTGCCGTTCGGACTCTGTTTGCCCCTCGTTTGGATTATTGCTGTTTACCTGGATTTACTCTCTCTGCCTTGCCCTTTGGATATTGTTCGCCGATCGTCGACCCACGCTTGCCCTAGGACTACTCTTTGTCTTGCCTGTGTTATACCTGTTTGCCATCGTCTGATCCTGCCTGTATTTATGACCATGTCTTTAAATAAAAGCTTGTATATGGATCCTCTCGTCTCATCATCCCCGTAACAGAATACTCGGCCATGTAACTGAGAAAGTCCATGGCTTAAGTAGTGTGTGTGATTGTGTAATGAGTCTCAGGTGTGAGCGTGTGCTCAGTGCAATCAGCTGTGTGTGTCGTCAGTGCAATGGATGATGGGAAATGTAGTTTGGTGAAGTGCAACCGTAGTGTAATGCAAGAGTCCATGTGATGAGCGAGTGACCTCTGGTGGTGAGTGAACGGAAGTTCAAAGACCGGATTCATAACACAGACTCAGTATCAAACTTGTGTGTTTCTCTCATAAATTTTATTAACGTCCTACACATGCATTTTCTGATAAAATCAGTTAGACTATAGCTTGAATGCACCTTACAATGAGCAGTAGAAGTTTATCAATGCTATAATACATATGTAAATCGTACGATAAGGAACTAACCTGATATTAGTGAAGAAGTCCTAATTTCTGTTGTTAGTAGAGCATAAGACTTCTCTGATGAAAAATTCCAGATTAGCAGCCCGTATAGATGGTACCAGAATGAATTAATCTGATTTTGGGAGAAGAAAACCCCATTTCAGCTTTAAATGTGTAAATCTTCTCTGACAAAGAAATCTCAGATTAGTGGCACAAAGTAATCTGCGTGGCAAAGAAAACCCACTTGCAGTGATATCAAAACTGAGCAACGAAGAAAACTCGCTACAGGATATTTAGTTAATTGGTGATTTGAGCGATGTTCCTCATCTCCCCGAGTTAAGGCCTTCTTGTAACCTTCGCGTATGATTGTAGTCATTGAAGTGATGCAATTGAATAGCGAATTAATGGTGTAATTCTAGCCTAGCTAACTAGTAATTCGCCATGGTCTGTGAAGTGAATG
This sequence comes from Spinibarbus caldwelli, assembly GCA_039654775.1. NCBI lineage: Eukaryota > Metazoa > Chordata > Actinopteri > Cypriniformes > Cyprinidae > Spinibarbus > Spinibarbus caldwelli. The sequence goes on from JBCAMP010000304.1 coordinate 1,058,288, forward strand.
TGCTGTTTTGATTTGTGAATGAAGTTGTATGCGACACGTCATAACTGACTCTTAGGCACCGCATGAGCTCCCATGCATGTTTACAGCAGCGCAAGTTCTGCTCCACTTACGCGTGTTGTAAACTCGCATCGGTCTCTTAGCAACGTCTGACCCCGGAAGTGGAGAGCAGCCTCTTCTGGTTCAATCTGATAACAGCACACGCGTCACAGACCCTTGTGTAAACAAACAACTAGTATAGCCTAGTGTAGCCTAAAGCTAACTCTCTTAGCTGCCGCACAGGCATTTAAGCTAAGCCCTTTACCTCAACTGTTAACTGTTAGCATCCGACTAACACTTAAGATACTTGTGAGTGTAAAGTGTAGCCACTCCTCTCTTTCTCTCTCTCTCTCTCTCTCTCTCTCCCCCTCACTCTTGGTTTCACTTCCTGTTTGTGCTATCACCTTCTGTAGATTCAGCTTGGCCCCTACTCACATACGTTGGTTCTAGTTGTTATTTATATTTTGACTTTATTCTACCTTTCTTTGATTTCATTTCATTCATTTACTCTTAGCTTGAATGTACAGATTCAGCTAAGTTGATTTTACTTAAATCTGAGATTTAATTAGATCAATTTGTTTTTTTTGTTTTTTTTTATTATTTCTTTTAGTTTCCTAAAGCTATTAGGACATTTTCATTTTGCCTTTACCTTATTTTAGTTATTTGACCATCACCATCTTCCCTCTCGGTATAGGATTACAGCAGTTCTAGCAACTGTTGTCCCCTTAATGAACTGTACAGGTTATTAGTAGCCTAATTCCTGTCTCTTCTATTACCCTCCTTACACCAGGCCTCTGAGCAGATAGAAAAACTTCCTATTGTTTCTATTTATTTACCTTGAGGTGTTTGATGTTCCCTGCTAGCATAGCTAACAGTCTCCCTAGGTTTTATGACCCTGCTACATTCCTTTGAACAAGTGATAACTGCTTAGTCATATCTCCTAGCTTAAACTAAATAAGGAAAGCCCTTCCTTCTCCCTCTGTCTCTTCCTGATTTTATTTCAGTTTTGTTTATTTGATACCTTCATAGTGACCAAACCTGTAAACCATCACTGCTTTGAGTAATAGTTTGACCACACGTATAGCCCGGTCATTAGCTGATCACTGCTTACAGCCCCGTCAAAAGAGTTACTCAAACCCTTTCCTGTGTGCTTAGCACCCTACCTCACTAGCTGCCCCTCATCAGCTATTCACACCTTACATGGCCTACAGAGCTGTTCCCCATACAGATAGCCTAACACCTCTGTACGTACTTGCACTTGCCTTCTGCCTCTCTCTCCCTCTCTGGTGTTTCCCCAAGCGTGCCAGTGTGTCTCAGACATTCCACAGACATCCAGCCCGGCCAGCTCACCAGGACCAGCTGAAAACCCGGCAGAGCACGGTGATGGACATCCTTCAGCCCAAAGCAGCCAGCGACCTGCAATGGCAGAGAAAGGAACAGCGAGACTGTGACACAAGTGGACACCTGACACCCAGCCTGAACCACCAGGAGCTGACTAGTATCATCTTCTCCTTGGTCCACCCACTCAAGGACCTCAGACAGGAGGTAAATGAACTGAACCTACAAGTCACAGAGTTCTACAGGGAACTGACACCCACTCAGCGAGAGAAGGCACAGAATGGATGCAAGGAACTTTACAGAATGGCACAACAGAAGGAAATCACCAGTCTTCAAGAGGCTCTAACAGCTGCTGGACACCAAGCACAGCTGGAAAAAGCCATCAGACAGGACTTGGAAAGAGAACTGTTTCACACAAAGTCACTGTTAAAAACAGCGTATGTGGAACTTAATGAGAGCAACACCAGATCTAAGGCCTTAGAAGGCCATCTGCATGCAGCCAGAGCTTAAGTCCACACCCTGACTCAGAAATTCTGCAACAATAAAGAGGAGCTTGACACGGTTCAGAGAGAACTGAAACAGTCTTACAAACTGTGCATGGACTCAAGTAACAGGCACCCTGCTGCACTTCACACGTCCAACAGTGCAAGCCCCCTTACTCCCATACACAGATACAAAGGGGGGAGCCAAAGCTCTCTGTTTGACACTTCACAAGTCAGCTTCCTGAAAACCTCTGCAGCTGTAGAAAGAAAGGCAAGCCTTGAAACGGGACATGTAGCGACACTCAAAGACCTCAACCGAATGGCCAGAAACATCCCTGCATTCACACCAGAACTTGCAGGAAAGAATGATGTTTGCACTTACTTAAGAGAGATTGACTTTCACCTGCAGTCTTGGACCAGTGTGAAACACCAAGATAGACTCTATCTGCCCTGAATCACCGCTAGCCCTGAAGTGCGATGCTTCCTGGCGCGACAGCCAGAACACATCCAATTGGACTACCAGCAGCTTAAACAAGTTATCATAAAGGAATTCTCAGACCCAGAATTTGAACACGGACTGATTGCTGCCCTAGCCATCAAACAGGGCCGTCATGAAACTCCCCGTGATTACTACCACAGACTTCGACGAGCTTACTTCGGATCTCGCAGTGAACCTGGGATGAAGGAAGACCCCGGCTTTAAGAGCCTTTTCCTCCGAAACCTCCACCCCATTGTAAGTCACCATCTAGGCATTATGGCCTGCCATACAATGCCTATTCAACAACTGCGTGACCTGACACAGAAGGCCTTTAACAAGCACAAGGCCTCTACCAAAGGTGTTTGTAAGACCCCACTGATTCTGAACTGCACAACCCAGAATCCAAAGCAGGCCCCAGAAGGCACCCAGCATTTCCACAATGTAAGGCCCTTCTACAGGAAGCCACTAGCCAGCGGAAGACAGAGCCGTCACTGTGGCAACAGACCTAGGCCCCGGCCAACCACTGGCAGAGACCATGGAAAAGGCCATCCTCATCCTGCAAACACCACGGCATGTCCAACGACAGTCCACCACAACATCCTCCTTCACACCCTTCACACAGGTGCCAAATGGATGCTGCACAAGGACAGCTGGACACGCCTACTTCTGAGTTACAGGAGCTGCTGACACTAGCAAAAGAGCTCCTTGAACAAAACTCAACTGAGGAGTACTGGGAAAGACAAACTTCTGACTCCTTGCCTGACACAACACAGCAACGAGACAACTCCAAACACCAATCGGGTAAAGTCAAACAAAGCCAAGGTGAACTCAATGTCACAAATGAACTGAAATATGCTTGCAGACCACAAGGTGAACAGACAGGGAAAACACAACACAGAATTTCCCCTGACAAGCAGGCCCAGGCCCCCTTAGCCAAGAGTCCAAACCTGCGAGGGGGGGGGGGCGAGAGCCCACTGTTCACACTTCACCAGCTAGCAACCACAGGAGGGTGGGGCAGGGACCCTACCAGAGGATCACTGCAGGCGCACACACCGTGTGGCCCCACAGACCCCAACAAGCTGGCCAGAGACAATACAACTGTCAACCTAAATACTGCAGAAGGCCACCACACTTGCCTGCCTGCAAACATGAACTTTTATGCTTGAACTCTGCCCAATGTGACCACACAATACAGACTATCTCAGGATCACCTCCAGCCTTGAAACGCAACATCCTGTACCAGAAGTCTGAACCTGTCAAAGTGGATTACAAAAACTACAAGAAGCCTGCTACAGCCAGCTCTGAATCTATGGCAGATGACAGAACAGGCCACAAGGGAGGTAGGCTTCAACTCCAGAACCTTCTCTCCTCCTGAAATCCGCATCACATTATGAGTGACCACCCAAGCGCCATGGCCTTCCCCCCGCACAATGACCACCTGACATCTGTGGAACTCAGCCCATATGGCCTACAGAGAACACAGCGCTGCCTCCATAGAGACTGTTAAAATCCTGCCTATCTCTGCACAGTACCTAGAACTGATTCTGGAGAGCACACGGGCCAGCAACAGAGATCTTGAGGACATTAAAGGAACTGATCCTGAGAGCGGCCTCACCGGCCAGACGAGCAGGATATATCAGCCTATCAGACTCCTATTAACTACGAGTGGCATTAGAAACCAACAACCTACCAGAATCCCCTCCTACTCAGAGAAACGCCAGCTGGTCATGGCACCCAGACAGCACATCAGCAGACGGCTGACCACCCATGACAGGCCCTCTTTTCACCAACATAGACCTGCTGTATTGTTTTGAGCCCCAAAGGACTTTAAGCATTCATAGAACTGGACTCAAGTGCGGGAACGTTCACCTTTCCAGCCAGCGAAACTCCGGGCTGAAGTGCAAGAACCCCTGCCACTCCAGCCAGACAGGTCACCCCGACAGACTGTCAGGTCGCCGAGGTCACGGGAAAATCTCACAGTCAGCCATGAGGACATGGCCTGAAGCCTCACACGCTTCAAAGCCCTCACCGAGCACACACCAGACCTGCCATCGCAAACAAGTGCACGAGTTTCCCTATGAGACCTTGCAACCCCCTGGGGAAGCCCTGTCAAGTGCAGGAACTTCCTGCAAGATCATACCAGTCGTTTACTCTGGTGAAAATATGAGACTGTAGTACCAGCATACACGAAAGGGGAACAGAAAGCGACAGTGTGACACACAGACAGCGTGGCCAAACCCCCAACCACACACCTTCCAAGGAATGGAGGGAACCTGGCCCCACTCTGAGCCACACCCCCTTTTCTAAGAGACATCCTGCACCTGCCGACAACTGCCAGTGCCAAAGCTGCTCTTCACAAGAGGCAATGATGCAGAGCTAATGTCAACTACGTGGACTCACTCAAGACCACATTACATCATCAAACTCAAATGGCATCTGCATTCTACACCATGCCTGATTTACTCTCATCCCAAGGAGTTTCATCTGACAGCTGGATTCACCAACTACTGCCTTAGTCCTGCTCTACACCAACAACATGGCCAGAACTAAAGGGGGGTTGCCACTTCAGCATAACACTGCTCCCACCGGAGCACTAACTACTCAGATGAGAAAAGAGCCCTGCTCTGCACTTCACGAACCATCCAGCGATTCTCCATTTACAATGGAACACGGAAAGTGATCACAGAGATGTGCCACCAACCTGTAATGGCCCTCAACAGCCAAAGCATCCGTACAGAGGACCAACGCACCCAAAGCCACATGGTCAATGGCCTTTTGAGGATGCAATGTTGAGGCACGGTGTGCCCAGAGCGGGTGTTTTGTGGGTTAACAGCAAACCACTCCCACAACAACACTTCAAGTTGGACTCCCAGTCATCACAGTACAAGTGACAGCCATCCTGATCACCCTTTTAAATCACATCGGCTCACAATAACTGCATCAGAGAACTCCTCATTTACACAGACTCTAATTATGCCAAGCTCAGCTTCACATGCCACGTCCTTGGCTAGGAAAAAGATGAGTTTGCCACAATGAACAAGAAGCCAATCAAGCATCAACACCTGTCCCAGGCGTGCAACAACATCACAAGTGCATTGCATGGTGAGCTATGGTCTCAACCAAGACCCACCCACCCACCCATGACATGGCAGTATGTCCCTGATGACCACACTGCGCAAAAAGTCGTGTTAATGCATGCCCACAATGCACCTTGTGCTGGACACCACAGTACCAGAGACACTTATGAGACACTAAAACAAATGGCATACGGGGCTGTCATACAGCAAGATGTGGTGGAATGTGTCAGAGCATGTCAGGTTCCTGTCAATCCCAAACAGCAAACCTGAACCACAAAGCCACACGACAACACATTCCACTTTGGGTTCGCAATCACTGTAGCTGTCTCACCACATATGGGCCTATAACACCATACAGATCTGTGTCAGTCCTCACTTTTCAGTCTGCCAGTGTGTCACAGACTGCAAACCCCGCTGCCCAAGGAGGAGATGTGAACACCTGGCTAAGAGGCGTTACAGATAGCCTCACCCACAAGACCACCTGAAAAGGAATTACAGCCAAGAAAAGCGGAGCCCTCATCAGCATCACCACCGCTGAGCAGAACGGTGTCCCCTATCCAAAAATTGCTACATGATGGAAGAAGTGAATGGCTGCAAACCAAAGCATCGCCAGCCTTCACCACAGAACTCTTCCCTTCTAACAAAGAAGAAAGCCCATCCATGCAGACCCCGAAACTGCACAGGAGACGACTCTCAAAGACCTTGAAAAACTGGCTAAAACATCACGCAGTTTGACCGAACGCTACAGTATCCAGAAGTGGAAGCTCACGCGACTGACAGAGACAGGTTAGACCTCCTCAGGAACTCATCCAGTCCTGAGAGTCAATGTGATGCAAAGGTCCATGAACAGGTGCACGGCTGCACTTCCTGCATCTTGCTACAGCTTACATCACCACAGCACCACAACCACTCCTGGAGGCAACCAACAGCCCGAGAGCCACCACTGTCTCCCAGCCATGAGTGGCAGGTGCGTGTCTGATTGTTCTGCATCTTTAACATCGCTCGCTGTTGTCTATTAGACGGACAACAACGCTCGAAAAGGGGGAATTATGTAGCATTTGGACCAATCAGACACACATTTGTTCATCAGATTTAACAAATCAAATTAGTTATTAGATTAACAACTAACCACAGACCCCTCACCCAACACACATTCTGAGTGCCAGTATGTCTGTGATGACTCCAGACCCCCCCGGTTCCATAACAACCAACCTGATAACACTAGTTTTATTGCTTTAAGGAATGCGGGCCGAGCAACACTCACCTCATTTTCCCTTAGGAAAGAGACATTAAGTCACAGAAAAATGGACTCTTCTCTAATTAATTCATTGAAAAACCTTTCTTTGAATGAACACACATATCCTCAGGTCATTGTGTATTTTGTTATTGTTTGTGTATTGCGTATTGTTTTGTTACTGTTACTGTTTTTGTACTGTATCCTGTTTATGCATGTTTATGATAGATCACTAGTTAATATTACCTCACTTACAGTATATCATGTTTGATCTCTATCAATTTGTCTTTGGATGATCTAATTGAGAGTATATATTATATGTTGCTACTTATGCAACATATAAGTGTTCTAAGAATCTTTAATAGTTTGTATATCCCCTATTAATCCAACCCCATGCAAATTGCCATGCTCAGAGACAAAGAGTCGTAAAACCTTCCCTCCAAGGAGACTGGAGCCCATTGGCTCTTTGATTCCCCAGAGGTGTGACCTCCATACCAGATAAAGGTCTCATTCACAGGTCCGGCCCTCTCTTCTAAAAAACCGCTCTTCTAAAAACCTCTCTTCTAAAAAACCTCTCTTCTAAGAAAAGCTCTTCTGCTATCTTCTGACGGAGAGCCCGAACCGGTACGGGCGCGCCGGCGGGCCCCCAACATAGAGCCGTGGGTGATTTCCCCAGCCTGGGGATGACTCTTGACCACAAAGACCCAGTCTGCGGTTCTGTTAGGACCCAAGAGGATGAGGAAGATGTGAGGTGGAGCTCTTCTGGACCCTTAAGTTATTGTGCCAGGCTTATGGCCTTGTCTTTCCATTCAATCAAAGCTCCTTGGACCTCAGCAGATCTCTTTCTTAACTCTTTTTCCACTCCCTACCTGGAAGAACATTTCTACCTCAGAACATCTTTGGAAGTCATCACTCTTCAACCTGGAAGAACGTGATCGCGAGTCCAAAAACCTTGAAACCATCAAGACTTTTCATCCAAGACCGCATTCCGTCACGACAAAAGGAAGTGCAAGTGTAGTACATTTAACCAAACGAAACAGAGGTTTAGTATAAGTTATAGACCCCGTTATAAACGGCACTGATGGTTTTACTCAGGTGGTTAAATTACTTTTTCCATAACTGCATTCTCTGGTTTTCCTGATGGTTTCATCCATCAACTCTCATTAGCACTTTCCCTATGTATGAGCGATTGTTTGTTTGTTTGTTTGTTTGTTAGACTAGTTTGCGTTAGTGTTTAGTTAATAAAACTCTTGTGCACAAATTACATGAGTTTCTGATTCTGCCTTGCATATTAATGTCCCTTTACGATTTTGACCCTTGCTACATGCTCTAATGCATTAATATGAAGATATTTTCTGTGGCCACGGAAATATCCTTTCTTAGAGTTGATATGAATTTACACTGAATGTTCGCTGGTCGAACAGATCAGCTGATGGCAATTTAACTCTGCGACAGTTATTACTGTTAGCCGATATAAATAATTGTAATTAATCATAATTAATTGTATTTATTTATATACAATTCCCTTTTTGAGCTAATTTGCTACATCAGGAAGGCTATTCCAGAGTTTGGGAGCCAAATGTGAACAGCCTCTACCTCCTTTAGTTGACTTTGTTATCCTAGGTACTACCAAAATTCCAGAGTTTTGCAACCTTAGGGAGCATGATGGATTGTAGCATGGTAGAAGACTAGTTAGGTACGCAGGAGCTAAACCATTAAGGGCCTTATAGGTAAGTAATAATATTTTGTTACTGATGCGGAACTTAATAAGTAGCCAGCGCAGAGACTGTAAAATTGGGGTAATATGATCATATTTTCTTGACCTGGTAAGGACTCTAGCTGCTGCATTTTGGACTACTTGTAGCTTGTTTATTGAAGATGCAGGACAACCAGCTAGCAGTGCATTACAATAGTCCAGTCTAGAGGTCATGAATGTATGAACTAGCTTTTCTGCATCAGAAACAGGTAACGTGTTTCGTAGCTTGGCAATGTTTCTAAGATGGAAGAATGCTGTTTTTGTAACATGGGAAATATGATTTTCAAAAGACAAGTTGCTGTCTAATATAACACCCAGATTTTTGACTGTAGAGGAAGTAACAGTACATCCGTCTAGTTGCAAATTATAATCCAAGAGATTCTGTGTACTGTTTTTTGGTTCAATAAGTAATATCTCTGTCTTATCTAAATTTAATAGGAGAAAATTATTGGTCATCCAATCTTTTACATTTTTAACACACTCTGTTAGCTTAGATAATTTAGAAGTTTCATCTGGTCTTGTTGAGATATATAGTTGAGTATCATCAGCATAACAATGGAAACTAATCCCGTTTTTTCTAATAATATTACCAAGGGGCAACATGTATATTGAAAATAGCAGAGGACCTAGGACAGATCCTTGTGGTACTCCATACTTTACTGGTGATAACTGAGATGACTCCCTGGTGATAATTGAGATGACTCCCTGTTTAAATAAACAAAGTGGTAGCGATCAGACAGGTAGGATCTAAACCATCTTAAAGCCTGCCCTTGAATACCCGTATAGTTTTGTAATCGATCTATGAGTATGTCATGATCTATAGTGTCAAACGCAGCACTAAGATCAAGTAAAACTAGCAATGAGATGCAGCCTTGGTCTGACGCAAAAAGCAAGTCATTTGTAATTTTAACAAGTGCGGTTTCTGTGCTATGGTGGGGCCTGAAACCTGACTGAAATTCTTCATAGAGATCTTTTTTTTTCCAAAAAGGAGCACAACTGTGCAGATACAACTTTTTCTAAAATTTTAGACATAAACGGAAGATTAGAAATGGGTCTGTAATTTGCTAGTTCATTAGGATCTAGTTGTGGTCTTTTAATAAGAGGCTTAATAACCGTCAGCTTGAATGATTTTGGGACGTGACCTAAAGATATCGATGAGTTAATAATATTGAGAAACGGTTCTTCTGCTACAGGTAACAAATCTTTCAGTAATTTAGTGGGTACAGGATCTAATAGGCATGTTGTTGGTTTAGATGCAGTGATAAGTTTATTTAGCTCTTCCTGTCCTATAGTTTTAAAGCACTGCAGCTCCCTATCTGTCGTTCACTACGAGTTATGTCGTGACAACATAGGGGATTTACTTGGAAGCCCAATCATCTCTGACTTTAAGAGAAAACGCCAATGAATATTGGCTAGTGGATTTTGCATACCTGAGCCACTCCCTGCCCTCACGGGTATAAATAGGCGACAGGTGCATCCACTCATTAGATTTTTGCTTCGGAGTCGAGTGGATGAACGTTTTGATCTCCACAAAGCCTTTCATCATCTGTCTGGAAGCTGTTCTGGTTGGCGTTACAGTGCGAACAGCGGTGTCCCTGTCTGCAGCGATTCCCCTGGGCACTTCAACTAAAAGAGCAGATTTCCTAAAAGAGCAAATCACGGTCGGTTCGCGTCTTTTTAAAGACGCCGTTCCGGCCGTGTCCTCTTGGTTACGGTCGTTTCCTATCCTCCGTCGACAGCCACGATCGTTGTCTTCAGTGTCTGGGCATCCAGCACGCTGAAGCTGCGATCGTGGATGGTTTATGCGCTCGTTTTGAGCGTGTAACCATGACAGCACTGTGATCGCGCCTCTCTCTCCTCACGGGGATGGGAGGGGCTCCCTCTGTCACTACCCGCGCTGGCTTCTCTGCTACGAGCAGAGAACCATCGGCTAGTGCTCTGGGCGATCTGAGGGTTACAGTGAGAGCCTTTCCGCCGGGCCAGTCCCCACGGACCTTTCACTCCTCCCGCAGCAGCTGTTCTGTGCGGCTCCCCGATGATTCTGCTGTGCCGTCTTACGGCGCGCTCAGCGTTTCATTCGGCGCGCCGATAGAGGATCAGATGTCGATAGCAGCATTGGGTGATGGGCAATCGTCCTCTGAGGATGAAGATTCGGTGGGGCTGCCCCCCTCGGGTGTCGCGGCTGCCACCGAATCGGACCCAGAGTTGACGGCCGTGCTTTCCCGGGCCGCCGCGAGCATCGGGCTGGAGGCGTGCACACCTCTCAGTCCCGAGTCCTCGTGGTGAGATGATTGGCTCCTCGGCACGGGCCGTGGCTCGCGACCACGCCCTGCCCTGGTCCCTTTCTTCCCGGAAGTGCACGAGGAGCTGATGAAGTTGTGGACGGCCCCTTTTTATGGCCAGAAGCGGCTTGTTTGTCTCCCCCATCCTCGCTACCCTCGATGGCGGGGCGGCTAGGGGGTACGTTGACATTCCCCAGGTGAAGAGTGAGTACTCGGCAGTACAGAGGCAGACCGAGGCCATCCAACACATCTTGCCCCGGCGTGATGCATCATCTGCCACCACTCCGCCGCAGGGCAAGCCCCGGTCTGCTTGTCGCCGTGGGTGCCCTCCTGTGTCCCCCAGAGCCGCTCCGCCCCGTGCTGAGGTAACACCTAGGCTGGCATGTTAAGCCTCTCGCAGGAGCACAGCACTCCCTGTGTCCCAGCCGGCCCCTAAATCGTCCAGGAAGGCGACAAAGCGGCCCTGACACAGGCAACCCGGAGATGTGGGAAGCTGCTCTTTCTTGGGAGATGGCAAGGACAGCGCCGCTCCTTCCCCCGGAGGAGGGCCGTGTGGGGAATCTTCTCTTCCTGTTCTGCCGCTGGCTCAAGGGCCAGCGGTACCCACATTGTCAAGGAAAGAGCAATTTCCTTTTCCTCCGGGTCCTCAGGCTCGCGGGTCGACAATGAGCGACGCGATGCCTCCTCACTCTCGCCCACGAGCACCCCCTTTTTTTGCCAGTAGCCAAGAAGTTGCAGTTGGGAGACACCACTCGCACGGAGTTTGGGGGCGTGGCTTGCACTGCCCAAGCCGTCCTGCTGGCTCATTCACACAATCCGACTCGGCTATGCGATTTAGTTCGCCAGGCAAACTCCCAAGTTCAGCGGCGTTCTCGAGACTTCGGTGGCAGACCGAGACGCACCTGTCTTGCGTGAGGGGATTGCTGTCCTCCTGGCAAAGGATGCAATCGAGCCGGTCCCTCCAGCCCGAGATGAGGCAGGGGATTTACAGCCCCTACCTCATCGTACCCAAGAAAGGCGGTGGCCTTTGGCCAATACTGGATGCATCTAGCCCCAGGATTGGTTTGCAGTGGTCGACCTGTAGGACACTTACTTTCATGTCTCGATATGCCCTTGACACAGGTCGTTTCTACGGTTTGCGCTCGAGGGTCAGGCAGCGAAGTACAGTGTTCTCCCCTTCTGGCTGTCCCTGTCCCCCCGTGTCTTTACGAAGGTCATGGAGGGTGCCCTTGCCCCGCTATGGGAAGTGGGCATCAGGATCCTCAACTATCTCGAGCATGGCCCGCGTGCGAGAACAGTTGTGTGATGACAGGGACCCAGTGCTCCGGCACTTAGCCAGCTGGGGCTTCAGGTCAACTGGGAAAAGAGCAAGCTCTCCCTCATGCAGAGAATCTCTTTTCTCGGTGTGGAGTTAGACTCGGTGAATATGATGGCGCGTCTCACTAACGAGCGTGCCCAGTCCGTGCTGAACTGCCTGAGTTCCTTCAGAGGCAGGACGGTGGTACCACTGAAACCCTTTTCAGAGGCTCCTGGGGCATATGGCATCCGTAGCCGCAGTCTCGCCGCTCGGATTGCTTCATATGAGACCACTTCAGCTCTGGTTACAATCCCGAGTCCCGAGATGGGCATGGCGCCGCGGTACACTTCGTGTGAACATAACACAGGAGTGTCGACACTCCTTCAGCCCCTGGACGGACCTTGCCTTTCTACGGGCCGGGGTGCCCCTAGAACAAGTGTCCCGGCATGTTGTTGTCACGACAGATGCCTCCAGCACGTGTTGGGGCTCTACATGCAACGGGCAGGCAGCCTCGAGGCTCTGGACAGGGCCTCGACTGCTTTGGCACATCAACTGCCTGGAGCTGTTGGCAGTGCACCTTGCCTTGCGGCAGTTCCGGCCACTGCTTCTAGGCAAGCATGTGTTGGTCCGTACAGACAACACTGCGACTGTCTCATACATCAGCCGGCTGGGAGGTCTACGATCACGTCGCATGTCACAGCTCACCCGCCATCTCCTCCTCTGGAGTCACACGCAGCTCAAATCGTTGCATGCTGTCCACATTCCGGGGGAGCTCAATCGTGCAGCCAATGCGCTCTCACGACAGCTCACGTTCCCCGGAGAATGGCGACTCCATCCCGAGACTATCCGGCTGATCTGGAGTCGATTCGGGGAAGCTCAGGTAGACCTGTTTGCTTCCCGCGAGTCCTCCCACTGCCAGCTGTACTTTTCCCTGACCGAGGGCCCCCTCGGCATGGACGCACTGGCACACAGCTGGCCTCGGGCTCTACGCAAGTATGCGTTTCCCCCAGTGAGCCTACTTGCACAGACACTCTGCAAAGTCAGGGAGGACGAGGAGCAGGTCCTGTTGGTCGCGCCGTACTGGCCCACCCGGACCTGGTTTCCCGAACTCATACTCCTCGCAACAGACTTGAGTGGTCTACCACGGGCTGTGGTAGAGACCATCAGCTCCTTCAACAAGGCAAGCCTATGCACTGAAGTGGAGTCTGTTCGCGAACTGGTGTTCTTCTCGTCGAGAAGACCCCCGAAGGTGCACGATTGGAGTAGTGCTTTCTTTCCTGCAAGAAAGGTTGGAGCGTAGGCTGTCACCCTCCACCTTGAAAGTGTATGTGGCTGCTATTGCGGCCCATCACGATGCAGTGGACGGCCGGTCCCTGGGAAAGCACGAACTCATCGTGAGGTTCCTGAGGGGTGCCAGAAGGTTAAATCCTCCTAGGTCACCCCTGATGCCCTCCTGGGATCTTTCTGTCGTCCTGGCTGGACTTCAGAGGGGTCCCTTTGAGCCGCTGGACTCAGTCGAGCTGAAATTTCTGTCGGCTAAGACAGCTCTCCTGACCACGCTCACTTCCATCAAGAGGGTCGGGGACCTCCAAGCATTTTTGGTGAGCGAAGAGTGCCTTGTGTTCGGGCCGGCCTACTCTCACATTGTCCTGAGACCCCGGCCTGGATACGTGCCTAAGGTTCCCACCACGCCCTTCCGCGATCAGGTGGTGAACCTGCAAGCACTGCCCTCGGAGGAGGCAGATCCAGCCTTGGCGTTGCTGTGTCCTGTAAGAGCACTGCGCATATACGTGGACCGCACCCGGAGCTTTAGAAACTCTGAGCAGCTCTTTGTTTGCCACGAAGGTCAGCAGAAAGGGAACGCTGTCTCCAAGCAGAGGTTGGCCCACTGGATAGTGGATGCCATCGCCTTGGCGTACCAGTCTCAAGGCGAGCCGTGCCTCCTGGGGGTGAGGGCTCACTCCACACGGAGTGTTGCCTCCTCCTATGCGCTGGTGCACAGCGCCTCTCTGTCAGACATCTGTAGAGCTGCGGGCTGGGCGACACCGAACACCTTTGCGAGATTCTACAGTCTCCGCGTTGAGCCAGTTTCTTCCCATGTGTTGGGTAACAGGTAAGTGGCGGGAAGAGCTGGCCGGTGTCACGCTTGCTGCGCCATTCCCCCTCACCTGGGGATACGAGCGCCTTTTTCCTCCACCAGTTCAGTTCCCCAGACGGCGAACCCTGGTGGAGTTCCTCCAGCACCCCCGGCAGTCAGACTGGGCGGAGCAGTCTGACGCCAGGCCCAGTACTGGTGTTAGTTCGCCCGGGTCTCCGGTCAGCCCCTGTACTGGGCTAGGTGTCCGTATGGCTTGATTCCCTTCGAGTAATCCCATATGTGTATTCTTCCATGGTAAGGTTTCCCTCACGGTAAACCCATGTCTTCCCTTGACAGAGCCTGTGTCAGGCCCTGCTGGCAGCTCTCCTCCCTACCCTAGGTAGGATCTGCCCCAGGGTCCAGTCGTATGTAGTACTACCCCAGACCTGGGTCAGTCCATATCAGTGTCTCCACATGTTACCTCCCTTTGGGCAGGATGTGGCCTCCGTAGCGCCCTTCTCCGGAAGGCTCGCTTCCCCGTCGTTACTGCCAAGCTGTAACAACAAATAGGAAAGACTTGAAGCTATCTTTCATTGAAGGTCGAAATCCCTTCTGACTTCTGTGGGAAAAGGAACAGCGGCTTGGCTATCTCCAGCAGCAATGTACTCAGTGGTCCCTGCGGGCACCAAGGTTAGCGAATTTGCGCTGGGGCGATGGGAAGGTTGCGACCTTTGCATGGCATTTGTCTGTCACGCGCTCGCTTGTCAGCATCTGCATGCCACAAGGTTGTGACGGGGTTCAGGTTGTGGCGCTTTCCATAGGACCCCTATGTCGTCACGACATAACTCGTAGTGAATGACAGATAGGGAACGTCTCGGTTACGTACGTAACCCTCGTTCCCTGATGGAGGGAACGGAGACGTTATGTCCCCATGCCACAATCTTGAACCATCGCTGGTTGCCAGGGACTCGTTCTCGGCTCCTCAGCGTAAAAGCTAATGAGTGGATGCACCTGCTGCCTATTTATACCCGTGAGGGCAGGGAGTGGCTCAGGTATGCAAAATCCACTAGCCAATATTCATTGGCGTTTTCTCTTAAAGTCAGAGATGATTTGGCTTCCAAGTAAATCCCCTATGTCGTCATGACATAACGTCTCCGTTCCCTCCATCAAGGAACAAGGGTTACGTACGTAACCGAGATGTTTTTCTTTGGGTGCGATGAATGGAGCTGAAGTACTAGACGCTGGAGAATCTACATTTGTTATTGTATTTCTGATGTTATCTATTTTATCAGTGAAGAAATTCATAAAGTCATTACTATTAAATTGTAAGGGAATATTTAGATCGGGTGGCGTCTGTTTATTTGTTAATCTAGCCACTGTGCTAAATAAAAACCTTGGATTGTTTTGGTTATTTTCTATGAGTTTGCGGTTATGCTCTGCCCTGGCAGCTTTTAAAGCCTGTCTATAGTTAGACATACCGTTTTTCAATGCAATTCTAAAAACTTCCAAGTTAGTTTTTCTCCATTTGCGCTCAAGTTTACAAGTTTCTTTCTTGAGAGAATGGGTATTACTGTTGTACCATGGCGCAGTACGTTTTTCTCTAAGCTTTTTCAATCTGATGGGCGCAACAGCTTCTAATGTTTTAGAGAAGATAGTGCCCATGTTGCTAGTCATTTCATCTAGTTCATGTGTATTTATGGGTACATAGAGCAGTTGAGATAAATCAGGCAGGTTATTTCTGAATCTATCTTTAGTGGTTGGAACAATAGTTCTGCCCGGACGATAACGCGGAGCCATATAGTTAATATCAGTAATACTCAGCATGCATGATACTAGGAAATGGTCAGTAACATCATCACTTTGAGGTACGGTATCTATGTCAGTAAGATCAATTCCATGTGATATAATTAAATCTAGCGTATGATTAAAACGATGAGTGGGCCCGGTGATGTTTTTCTTGACTCCAAAAGAATTTATTAGGTCAGTAAACGCAACTCCTAATGCATCATTTCTATTATCAACGTGAATGTTAAAATCTCCGACAATTAGCGCTTTATGAACAGTAACCAATAGGTCTGAGAGGAAATCTGCAAATTCTTTTAAGAAATCTGTATTCGGCCCTGGCGGTCTATACACAGTAGCCAGAGCAAGAGATAGGAGAGATTTCTTTTGCATATCTGACAGTGTAACATTAACCCTCTGGGGTCTGAGGTGATTTTGGGGCCCTTGAGATGTTCTGACATGCCCTGATATTTGTGCTTATTTCAGCTACTTATACTATAGACCAACATGTATTTTTTTTTTTTTTTTTTTTTTTTTTTTTTTGTATTCAGCACAAACTGTGCTACAATAATATGTGACCCTGATGGATGTACATGTTAGCAGTTTTTAGAAAAAAAAAATATTATGCGTGGTTAGTAAGTTTTGGCAAAAAAAAAAAAAAAAAATGTAGCTGAAATAAGGCCATAAAACCCACACTAAATAGTTCTGAATAAGACTTTTGTGTAATCAGTCTTGTAGGCTAGAATATTTACTTCAAAATTATGTGAAAATCATTCTGCTTACTAATTCACAGAAAACAATATATTGATTTAAATTTTTAAAGACATGTTTTGTGATCGAAAGCCTATATGCGAGGGAGTGGCAATGGCTTTGAATATTAAGTGATTCTCCCATGAGAGACAAAGGGCCCTCCCCTAATGGCCCCTAATGGCCCATCAGTGTGACTGTGACTTTGAGGCAGGTAAGAGAGAATGTGAGGAGATTGAAAATAAAAGGTTTTTTTTTATTATTTGTATTTTATTTATAACACAGTATAATCAAAACATACATAATGAAGGTCAAAGACACATTATTGTGCACACTAATCAAACCACAGAGATGTGAACAGACTTTGAGTCATTCCTGCAACAGATTCTGTCCAACAAGTGAAACAAGTAAATCACACCTGATATTTACGTGTGTTATTTAAGTGTGTCTGCTTCTTTCCATGGATTCAAGAAGAAAAAAAACATAATTAGTAGTCAAGGATCTTGTTTTACCATAGAATATCAGTGTAGTTGAACATCTGATGTTGGTACAGTGCTCTCAGAGGAAAACAGTTTGAAGAAAGTCATCAGGATTCATCTGTGGTGCAGGGATCTGATTCAATAAAATACAAACAAACAGAAAAAAAAAAAAAAAAAAAATTGTGAGCATGTTAATATCAGGAGCATCTGTAGGTTTTGTAGCCATAGACTCACGCATGCTTTGTACTATCATTAAAAAAATCCATTTTATATCTGAGAAACTAATTATTATTGTTTAGCATGTTATTAAAATCTATTTTTGAACAGAGTAGGCTATTAATAATAAACATGTTCTAACATACTTAGACTCGTAGCATTGATCATGTTACAGTGTACACTCATATGTGACCCTGGACCACAAAACCAGTCATAAGTGTCAATTTTTCAAAATTGAGATTTATACATCATTATACATCTGAAAGCTGAATAAATAAGCTTTCCATTAATGTATGGTTTGTTAGAATAGGACAATACTTGACCGAGATGCAACTATTTGAATATTTGGAATCTGAGGGTGAAAAAAACTCAAAATATTGAGAAAATTGGCTTTAAAGTTGTGCATATTACTAATAAAAAAAATAAGTTTTGATATATTTACAGTAGGAAATTTACAAAATATCTTCATGGAACATGATATTTACTTAATGTCCTAATCATTTTTGGCATAAAAGAAATATCAATAATTTTGACCCATACAATGTATTTTTGGCTATTGCTACAAATATACCCCAGCGACTTAAGACTGGTTTTGTGGCCCAGGGTCACATATTACTTTTATTGTTTTATATACAGCATGAAAACATCATCGTGCCGTAAGAAATTTAAATACAATGAATTGCCTTTCATATTCAAAATGTTTTACTCAATTTCAAACATTGTAGTCAGGAATTATAGTTTGGGAAAAACCCAACTATGATTTTGTAGTCATATAGCCTAGTATGTATGATTTCTTCTTAGATTCTTAGATGCGTAGCATTCATCATGTTGTAGTTTGGGAAAAACCCAACTAGTAATTTGTTCAAGTTTATGTCACAATAACACTTTAACTAATGCAAAAAACAAACATTACTTACTCATCAGATTGATCTCCTCTACTGGATGAAATCTTGTTCTTCTTTTGAGGGAAATCCAGCCTTCTTCTTGCAGAAACGAACAGTAGCCACAATGAATGATCTCCTCACGCTTTGTTTATGTTGGGCGTTTCCATGCACGTGTACGTGGATATTTACATATGAACGGCGCGAGCCGCGAGGAGGCGGGATCGCATTAAAGATAATGAGTTAGACGGGAAAGACTGAACATCGTGTTGGTTTCATACGGATTACTTTATCACAGAATATTTCTTTTCGATAAGACTTACTTCATTTAAAAGTAGACACTTCAAGCTTTCTATATATATAACTCCCATGTCTCTGTGTTGAGATTTCACCGAGTTACAGTTCATTTTAGTGACGCGTTTCTAAAAGCAGCTCGCGGACACGGAGAAGACAGAGAGCGCAACCTGTTTGTTTTCTTTATTTTCCAAAACCACAACATATTGTTTTTATTGTGAGTGTACCCGAAAAAAAAAAAGACACGTCAAAGTTTCAATTGATGTATAACACTTATCTGTATGACCAAAATCGACGGAGTATTTTTAGTGTCTTTTGCGCTGATAAGAAAAAAAATGAGCTTGTCTCGCCGGCGAGACAGCCGACCCCAGGGGCTTAAGCAGAAGTAATTCAAATGAGTTAAACCTCTATACTGTTTTCTGGGTAACACTGAGAATATCACTATATATTTTTGCAACACTGCCGCCACGGCCAGTCTGACGGGGCTCATGCTTATAACAGTAGCTTGGTGGAGTAGACTCATTTAGACCAATATAATCATTTGGTTTGAGCCAGGTTTCAGTCAAGCAGAGCACATCAAAACTATTATCTGTGATCATTTCATTTACAATAACTGCTTTGGGTGTGAATGATCTGTTTAGGAGCCCAAGCTTTAAAAATTGCTTTTGTTTATTTGTTTTGCATTTTTCTGGTTTAATCACGATAAGATTATTTCTAGATTCTGCATTAAATTTATATTTTGGCTTCACTGTTCGGGGAACAGACACAGTCTTTAGATTGGACAGCACAAGTATTTCTATCATTTAAGTGGGTAGAACAAAAGTCATCATAGTAGTTATTTGAGAATGGGCTTACTAGTCAGATGGAGCGTAGAGTCCTGGAGATGTTGTCCGACAGGTGTTCTGCTCCGACTCTGCTGGGATGCAGGCCATCAGCGCGGAAAAGCCTAGGACGCTCCCAGAAAAGATTCCAATTGTTAACAAAGAGCAGTTTCTGTTCTTTACACTATGACAATAACCATTCGTTTAAAGCAAAAAGTCTACTGAACCTTTCGTGTCCTCGTCGATACGTGGGAAGCGGTCCAGACATGATGATCATCGTCGCGGGTGATGCGCTGCACACCGTCTCGATCAGGCTCCTGAAGTCCCTCTTCAGTGTCTCCGTCTGCCGCAGCCTGGTGTCGTTCACCCCCGCGTGCAGCACAATCGCGCCGATGCTCTCGTCGTCCTTCAGGATCGCGGGTATCTGCGCAGAAACATTGAGAACACGACCACCAGGGAAACAGTGAGTGTGCGCTTTACCTTCAGCTAACGTAGCACGGACGTGCCGGACGATGGAGTCTCCGACGATCACAGCGTTGTGTTCCGTCTCGCGGAGGGGAGCGAAGCATTTCCGGGTGGAGATCTCGAAGACCGGAGGCGGCGGAGGGGGAGAGGTCCTCGCGCGGGGCCTGGCTCGCGTCTTCCGCTGCTGCTGCACCCAGGGTCCGTGAGTGCGGTAAAGTTGGTTTTATGTTGGACATTCGTTAGACATTCGCCGAGCAAATTAAGGGACAATCTCAAAAGTGCATACAACTAATAAAAAGGATATGCATTACAAGATTGGAAAACATGCAAAGCATCAAGCAAATAAAATGTAAAGATGTGAATTAAGTTAAAAAAAACATTAATACATAATTTTAACGTGAATAAGTTATTCACTATGAATTGTTACATTGTTATTACATTGTACTCCAACATTTTCTTTTCACTGGTAGAAACAGGTGTTGTTATGGCACCTGTAATATATTCAGTGACATTTTTAACACATCCTAAACGACATGGATTTTGGAAATGTCATTTTGTCTATTTTTAGTGATTTTTTTTAAATATTACAATCTTTACAACTTCCTGGTCATCTGACCCGATGATGTCACACCAGCTGTAAGATCTTCGCACACACCTGACACACATCTTACACCATTTGGATTATGCTAATATGATTGTGTGTATTTTTGGAGAATTTTTGAAATTTGATAATCTATATAACTTCCTGGTCATGTGACCTGATGATGTCACACCAGTTGTAATATCTTCACACAATCCTGACACACATCATACAAGACTTGAATTTTGGAAATATGATTATTTTGTATTTTTGGTGAATTTTTGAAATATTACAATCTATATAACTTCCTGGTCATGTGATCTGATGATGTCACACCTGTTGTAATATCTTCACACAATCCTGACACACATCATACATGACTTGGATTTTGGAAATATGATTTTGTCTCTTTTTGGTGAATTTTTTAAATATGCAAATCTATATAACTTCCTGGTCATGTGACCTGATGATGTCACAGCAGCTGTAATATCTTCACACAATCCTGACACACATCATACACTACTTGGATTTTGTAAATATGATTTTGTCTATTTTTGGTGATATTTTGCATTATTCAAATATTCAAATCTATATAACTTCCTGGTCATGTGACTTGATGATGTCACACCAGTTGTAATATCTTCACACAATCCTGACACACATCATACACTACTTGGATTTTGGAAATATGATTTTGCCTATTTTTGGTGAATTTTTCAAATATGCAAATCTATATAACTTCCTGGTCATGTGACTCCATGATGTCACACCAATTGTAATATCTTCACACAGTCCTGACACACATCATACATGACTTGGATTTTGGAAATATGATTTTGTCTATTTTTAATGTATTTTTCAAATATTCAAATCTAAATATCTTCCTGGTCATGTGACCTGATAATGTCACACCAGATGTAATGTCTTCACACTGTCCTGACACACATCATACACTACTTGGATTTTGTAAATATGATTTTGTCTATTTTTGGTGATATTTTGCATTATTCAAATATTCAAATCTATATAACTTCCTGGTCATGTGACTTGATGATGTCACACCAGTTGTAATATCTTCACACAATCCTGACACACATCATACACAACTTGGATATAAGATTTTGTCTATTTTTGGTGATATTTTGCATTTTTCAAATATTCAAATCTATATAACTTCCTGGTCATGTGATCTGATGATGTCACACCAGCTGTAATATCTTCATACAATCCCCTCCCCAGGCCACCCTGAAAGACCTACCAGTGAGATAGGATTCAAACCAGCGAAGTGGAATCCCAGTGATGCCCAGTGATGAGAGGGTGGACAGGAGGATCTGATGATTGACATTGTCAAAAGTGGCAGATAGATCCAGCAGAATGAGGACTGATGATTTGGAATCGGCTTTTGCAATTCGCAGGGCTTCAGTGACTGAGAGTAGCGCAGTCTCAGTTGAATGGCCACTCCTGAAACCTGACTGTCTAGCGTCCATGTTTGTTGTTCTGTGAAAGAAACGATGTTGCGCAGTGGCGTTCCTCAACACCAACTTCAGATCCAGATCTCTGCTGCACTGCTTCAGCTGCTGCGGGGCCAGACTGCTGCTGATGGGAGCAGGTAAGTGATCTCTGACACAACTACACTGAGATAGATAGATGAACACCGCTTCAGTCTGTAAACAACAACACAACTACACTGAGATGCGCTTAACACCGCTTCAGTCTGTAAACAACACAACTACACTGAGATGCGCTTAACACCGCTTCAGTCTGTAAACAACACAACTACACTGAAATAGATGCACTGAACACCGCTTCAGTCTGTAAATAACAACACAACTACACTGAGATAGATGCATTTCACACCGCTTCAGTTTGTAAACAACAACACAACTACACTGAGATAGATGCGCTGAACACTGCTTCAGTCTGTAAACAACAACACAACTACACTGAGATAGATGCGCTGAACACTGCTTCAGTCTGTAAACAACACAACTACACTGAGATGCGCTTAACACCGCTTCAGTCTGTAAACAACACAACTACACTGAAATAGATGCACTGAACACCGCTTCAGTCTGTAAATAACAACACAACTACACTGAGATAGATGCGATTAACGCCGCTTCAGTCTGTAAACAACACAACTACACTTAGATGCGCTGAACACCGCTTCAGTCTGTAAACAACACAACTACACTGAGATGCGCTTAACGCCGCTTCAGTCTGTAAATAACAACACAACTACACTGAGATAAATGCGTTTCACACCGCCTCAGTCTGTAAACAACAACACAACTACACTGAGATAGATGCGCTTAACACCACTTCAGTCTGTAAATAACAACACAACTACACTGAGATGCGCTTAACGCCGCTTCAGTCTGTAAATAACAACACAACTACACTGAGATAAATGCGTTTCACACCGCCTCAGTCTGTAAACAACAACACAACTACACTGAGATAGATGCGCTGAACACTGCTTCAGTCTGTAAATAACAACACAGCTACACTGAGATAAATGCATTTCACACCGCTTCAGTTTGTAAACAACAACACAACTACACTGAGATAGATGCGCTTAACGCCGCTTCAGTCTGTAAACAACAACACAACTACACTGATAGATGCGCTGAACACTGCTTCAGTCTGTAAACAACACAACTACACTGAGATGCGCTTAACACCGCTTCAGTCTGTAAACAACAACACAACTACACTGAGATAGATGCGCTGAACACCGCTTCAGTCTGTAAACAACAACACAACTACACTGAGATAGATGCGCTGAACACTGCTTCAGTCTGTAAACAACAACACAACTACACTGAGATAGATGCGTTTCACACCGCTTCAGTCTGTAAACAACAACACAACTACACTGAGATAGATGCGCTGAACACTGCTTCAGTCAGTAAACAACAACACAACTACACTGAGATAGATGCGCTGAACACCGCTTCAGTCTGTAAACAACACAAATACACTGAGATGTGCTTAACACCGCTTCAGTCTTTAAACAACAACACAACTACACTGAGATAGATGCGCTTAAAGCCGCTGCAGTCTGTAAACAACAACACAACTACACTGAGATAGATGCGCTGAACACCGCTTCAGTATGTTAACAACAACACAACTGCTTCCGTTAACACAGCCAGATCAGTATTGACCTTTGACCCTAATTCACTGAGGCATTACACTGCTTACCTGTCTACAAGTACCAGGCTGTTTGAGTAAGCCAGTCAAAGTAAGTTGTAATAGATAAATCGGTAACACTTTATTTTAAGGTGTCCTTGTTATACCTTACATGTACTTACTATTATGATAACAATTAATTATGTATAATTACATGCAAGTAGCCCTAAAGCCAATCCTAATCTTAACTCTAACCATATAGTAAGTACATATACTCAGTACTTAAATGTATAATTATACTGTAACAAGGACACCTTGAAATAAAGAGTAACTGATAAATCAGTAAGGTTTAGCTCGAGGCATTTATACTGTACATGATGCATTGCAAATATATCTTTCATAAGTCTTCAATAAGCTTCTTCAGAGGAGCGTTGTATTTAGGTTTTGACAGGAATGAAAACGAGAGAGTGAGGAATAAAAGTACAGTGTGTTCAGTGAATTGTTCTGTTGTTAAACAACATACTGACTGTTGGCTAAAGAAACATCTTACTAGAAAAACTTGTAGTAGACAAAATCTTCATAAAAAGCTGTAAAGTAAGTCAAATTCAATATAGCGTAACCTGGTGAAGGTCTGTTGTATCCACAGTAGTAAGTTGAAAAGCAAGTTTGGTTATATCAGTTGTAATGCTTTCTAACTCATGAAATAACATGCAATTTAGTGTTCATTATATTGTAATATACTATTTAACTCTTTTCCCGCCAGCATTTTAAATAAAAAGTTGCCAGCCACCGCCAGTATTTTGATCATTTTCACAAAAGTTTAATAGCCCCCAGAATATTTTGTTGTATGGATATCTGAATATGTATTATGTCAAAAAGAAAGTAGAGAACCTCTGCTTTAAATTAAAAATAAATAAATAAATAAATAAAAATAAATAATAATAATAATAATAATAATAATAATAATAATAATAATAATTAAAAAAAAAAAAAAAAAAAAATAAAAAAAAAAAAAAAACGTTCATGCATTGCTTTTATCCACACATGAATATGGGTAGGTTCCATGAAAAAAGCAACATTTTAAACAAAAACTGAGGAAATGGTGTTTTTGTCAACTACATCTGGATCAGATTCAGATCAATGATCAAAACATAGATGGAGTCGATCGCTTCCTTCAGCACATCCACCTTTAAAGTTGTTCAAATGAAGTTCTTAGCAATGCATATTACTAATCAAAAATGAAGTTTTGATATATTTATGGTAGGAAATTTACAAAATATCTTCATGGAACATGATCTTTACTTAATATCCTAATGATTTTTGGCATAAAAGAATAATAAATAATTTTGACCCATACAATGTATTTTTGGCTATTGCTACAAATATACCTGTGCTACTTATGACTACTTTTGTGCTGCAGGGTCACATACGCTGATTTACAATCAATGTTGGAAACAGTTGTGCTGCTTAATACTTTTTTGGGGCCTGTGATACTTTTGATAAATAAAAAGTTAAAAAGAACAGTGTTTAATCAAAATAGAGATTTTGTGTTACAATATACACTATTCAAAACTTTGGGTTCAGTACATTTCTTTTTCTTTCTTTTTTAAAGAGACTTTAAAAAAAGTTTAAAGAAAATTAAAGAGATTTTATTCAGCAAGGATGTGTTAAATGGATAAAATTGATAGTAAAGATTTACATTGTTAGAAAATATATCTATTTTGAATAAATGCTGTTCTTTTAACTTTTTATTAATCAAAGAAAAAAATAACAGGTTTCAAAAATATTAAAGGGTTACTCCACCCCAAAATTAAAATTTTGACATTAATCACATGTTGTCCAAACCCGTAAAAGCTTCGTTCATCTTCGGAACACAATTTAAGATATTTTAGATGAAAACCGGGAGGCTTGTGACTGTCCCATTGACTGCCAAGTAATTATCACTGTCAAGGTCCAGAAAAGTATGAAAAGCATTGTCACGATAGTCCATCTGCCATCAGTGGTTCAATCTGAATTTTATGAAGTGACTAGAATACTTTTTGTAAGCAAAGAAAATCAAAATAACGACTTTATTCAACAATTCGCCTGCTCTCTGTTTCTCTGTGTCAGCGTAGCGCCAGTTTGGATATTATCCACTGAACTGCGTATGCTCTTCTGTATCAGCCGTAACACAAGGATACATATTCTACGTGTATTTACGCTTTGATTTGAACAAAAATAGCGCATCCTTGTGTCGCGGCTGATACAGAAGAGCGTACGCTGCTTGCGTTCAATGGATAATATCTAAAATGGCGCTATGCTGACACGTGTTTGGAACGACATTAGGGTAAGTGATTAATGACAAACTTTTAATTTTGGGGTGGAGTAACCCTTTAAGCATGTGACTTTAAGCAGCCTTGATTAGCAAGAGACTCCATTAAAAAACAAGGTCAATTATTTATTAGGTTTATAATATAAGCCTAAAATAATATGATATAATATAAAATCAAACTAAAGCATTTAAACTGATAGAATAGAATAGAATAGAATAGAATAGAATAGAATAGAAAACAAACTGAAGCATTTAAACTGAGATCTGTAAGTTAAATATAAAAAAAAAAAAAACACAGTTTGCACAATACACCTGTGTGTGAGACTGTAAATGTCTCAGAGTTTTGTTACCATTCTGTGCCCATCATCCGCTATTCCCAGCACTTAACCCCCTGGGGTCGGCCATCTCGCCGGCGAGACAGGCTCATTTTTTTTCTTATCAGTGTGAAAGACACTAAAAATACTCAGTCGATTTTGGTCATACAGATAAGTGTTATACATCAATTGAAACTTTGAAGTATCTATTTTTTTTCGGGTACACTCACAATAAAAACAAAATGTTGTGGTTTTTGGAAAATAAAGAAAACAAACAGGGTGCGCTCCCTGTCTTCGCCGTCTCCGCGAGCTGCTTTTAGAAACGCGTCACTAAAATGAACTGTAACTCGGCGAAATCTCAACACGGAGACATGGGAGTTATATCTATAGAAAGCTTGAAGTGTCTACTTTTAAATGAAGTAAGTCTTATGGAAAACAAATATTCTGTGATAAAGTAATCCGTATGAAACCAACACGATGTTCAGTCTTTCCCGTCTAACTCATTATCTTTAATGCAATCCCGCCCCCTTGCGGCTCGCGCCGTTCATATGTAAATATCCACGTGAGACACGTGCGCATGGAAACGCCCAACATAAAGAAAGCGCGAGGAGTTCGTTCATCGCGGCTACTGTCCGTTTCTGCAAGAAGACGCGCTGAGTAAAGGCTCGATTTCCCTCAAAAGAAGAACAAGATTTCATCGAGTAGAGGAGATCAATCTGATGAGTAAGTAATGTTTCTTTTTTGCATTAGTTAACGTGTTATTGTGACATAAACAAGAACACATTTACTAGTTAGGTTGTTCCCAAACTACAACATGAAGAATGCTAGGCATCTAAGAATGATTAGACCATGTTTATTATTAATACTCTGTTCACAAATAGATTTTAATAACATACTAAACAATAATAATTAGTTTCTCAGATGTAAAATATCCTTTTTTATAGTACAAATCATGTGTGAGTCTATGGCTACAGAATCATATCATAGGCTACTATAAAATCATACATACTAGGCTATATGACAACAAAATCATAGTTGGGTTTTTCCCAAACTATAATTCCTGACTACAATGTTTGAAATCGAGTAAAACATTTTGAATATGAAAGGCAATTCATTGTATTTAAATTGATTATGGCGCGATGATGTTTTCATGCTCTATATAAAACAATAACAGTAATATGAGTGTACACTGTAACATGATCAATGCTACGTGTCTAAGTATGTTTAGAACATATTTATTATTAATAGCCTACTCTGTTCAGAAATAGATTTTAATAACATGCTAAACAATAATAATTAGTTTCTCAGATATAAAATGTCTTTTTTTTAATGATAATATAAAGCATGCGTGAGTCTATGGCTACAAAACCTACAGATGCTCCTGATATTAACATGCTCACAAATGTTTTTTTTTTTTTTGTTTTGTTTTTTGGTTGTTTGTATTTTAGTGAATCAGGTAACTGAACGACAGATGAATGCTGATGACTTTCTTCAAACTGTTTTCCTCTGAGAGCGCAGTACCAACATCAGATGTTCAACTACACTGATATTCTATGGTAAAACAAGCTCCTTGACTACTGATTATGTTTTTTCTTCTTGAATCCATGGAAAGAAGCAGACACTTAAATAAAACACGTAAATATCAGGTATGATTTACTTGTTTCACTCGTTGGACAGAATCTGTTGCAGGAATGACTCAAAGTCTGTTCACATCTCTGTGGTCAGTGTGCACAATGTGTCTTTGACCTTCAGTTATGTATGTTTTGATTATACTGTGCTGTAAATAAAATACAAATAATTTAAACAACCCATTTTTTCAGTCTCCTCACATTCTGTCTTACCTGCCTCAAAGTCACAGTCACACTGATGGGCCATTAGGGCCATTAGGGGAGGACCCTTTGTCTCTCAGGGGAGAATCACTTAATATTCAGGGCCATTGCCACTCCCTCGCATATTGGCTTTCAATCACAAAACATGTCTTTAAAAATTTAAATCAATATATTGTTTTCTGTGAATGAGTAAGCAGAATGATTTTCACATAATTTTGAAGTAAATATTCTAGCCTACAAGACTAATTACTCAAAAGTCTTATTCAGAACTATTTAGTGTGGGTTTTATGGCCTTATTTCAGTTACATTTTTTCCCCCAAAACTTACTAACCACGCATAATATTTTTTTTCTAAAAAATGCAAACATGTACATCCATCAGGGTCACATATTATTGTAGCACAGTTTGTGCTGAATACAAACAAATTACATGTTGGTCAATAGTAGCTGAAATAAGCACAAATATCAGGGCATGTCAAAACATCTCAAGGGCCCCAAAATCACCTCAGACCCCAGGGGGTCAATCAAGCCACTCTTCTTTAATACACGAGGACGTTTTATTTCACGTCACTGCGTTTGCGTTGGCTCTCGTGTTGAGCTACTTCGTCCGCAACCATTAAAATATTTTCTCTAAAAAAACGGCCCCAATGCGTGCTCCAGCTCGGCGCATGACGTAGTCGAGGACAACGAGGAAAAGGAGAGGGGACAGGATGCATCCTTGCCTGACCCCAGTTGCAATCTCAAAGAAGTCTGTGTGGCCATTCCAGGTCTTGATGCAGCAGCTCGAGCATAGGTACAGGCCCTTGAAGACGGTGACAAAGGCCTCTGGTACCCCATACAAGCGCAAGATCCGCCAAAGGGACTCGTGGTGGATGCTATCGAAGGCTTTCTTGAAGTCTACGAAGTTGATGGCTAACGGATGTCGGTATTCGACGCACTGCTCGATGATATTACGGAGGACGAAGATTTGTTAGCTGCATGACCTTCTGCCGCGGAAACTAGCTTGTTCTTCCCGCAAGTGCTGATCAAGAGCACTCCGCAGGTGTCGGAGGAGGACCACACAGAACGCCTTTCCAGGCACAGAGAGGAGGGTAATGCCTCGCCAGTTGATACACCCCTGCGCCAGTCCTCTGGGACTTCGCCATTCTGCCAGCATTTTTTTAAAGAGTGACGTTAGCTTCTCCGCTATGGGCATCCCTCTGTACTTCAAGATCTCAGCCGTTATTTCATCCAAGGCAGCTGCCTTCTTGTTCTTTAGGCTTTTGATCGCGATCTTCACTTCCTCTATGGTGATGTCACCAGAGTTTGCCTGAAGCTCTTCTTGGGCATCCTCCACATCGAAGTCGTACGTGTTGGTCGGGTCTGGTTGATTAAATGTTTCCCGGAAATGTTCCATCCACCGCTTGTTCTGCTCATCTTGGGAGATCAAAAGCTTCCCATTTTTATCCTTGATCGGAATGCTGGAGTTACTCTTTGTTCCAGTTAATTCATGGACTATGCAGTACAAGGTCTTGGAGTCCTTTCGGTCAGCAGCTTCCTGCGCTTCGGCACCTTTACGCACTAGCCATTCCTTTTTTATCTTTCCGACAGCTTTTCTTCACCTATCTGTCCAGCCTGGCGTATCTTCGGCCTCCTGCTTCCTTCTCGTCCATTGTTTTAGCCTGATCCCTTTTAAGCTTCGTAGCTTTTCTCTCATCTATCAACTTCCATGATCTATCTTGGATCCACTGTTCCTTCCGTCTTCCTCGACGCCTCCCAATGATGTTTTGGGCGCACTCCGGGATGGTATCTCTGAGGTTTCGCCAGAGGTCTTCTACATTCGCCGTCTCTTCAAGAGAGGCGAAGCGGTTGCGCAGTTCCAGGGTGAAAGCATCTGCGTTGGAGGAATCTTTGAACTTCTCGATCGCGAACGGTCTCTTTGGTATGGGCTGCCTTTGGTTACAGAGCTTGAGCTTGATATCTGCCCTGACTAGGTAATGATCAAATCCAATGTCTGCTCCTCTGTAGACCGTCGTGTCACGTAGTGATGACCTCCACTTTTGGCTGATGCATATGAAGTCGATTTCATTGAAATTACGCCCGTTCAGGTCTTCTTGTGGCTTTGCCGGTGTTGGAAGTACGTGTTCCCGATGCACAACCCGTTATGTTCGCAGAATGATGTCAGCCGCTCCCCATTGTTGCTAATGAGGGCAGATGACGCGTGGGCACAGATTATGGTTTCGAGTCCTAGACGGTCGCCGCCCAATTGGCTGTTGAAATCTCCAATCAGGATCTTCAGGTCGTGATTTGGGATGTCATCAAAGACGTCTTGGAACTTTTCGTAGAAGTCGTCCTTTGCCGCGTCATCTGCACTGTCCGTAGGTGCGTAAACCTGCATTACGGTCGCTTTGGTGTGTCCATGGACGAAACGGGCTGTGATGATCCGATCGTTGATGGGCTTCCAGCCGAGGAGTACTTTAGTCGCTCGTTTGCTCAGGATAAGGCCTACTCCACGTTCGTGCCGTTCTTCATGGCCCATGGTCTTGGCGTCACTGCTAATTCGGCCATTTGTGGTCCATCTGACCTCGCTGATGCCAAGTATGTCCAGCCGGTAGTCGTGGATTGCCCGTAGTAACTGAGCGAGTCGACCGCTTTGATATAAAGTTCTTACATTCCACGTTCCAATTCTTGTAATATTTCTGGCGGAGAAAATAATTTTCAATATTTGGCATCGGACGCCACTGCCGGTTTGTTCCGATGTCATCATATTACTCAGAGCCGAAATCCCACTTGTTAGACCAAAATTTCCATTTATTCTTGCTGTTTCTGTAGCAATGGTTTGTTTTACGGGGACGGGTTGCTAGCCCGACGCCCAACCCTCCTCCTTTTGCATCTGGGCTTGGGACCGGCATAGGTGGAGTTGCAATGCATATTACTAATCAAAAATGAAGTTTTGATGTATTTACAGTAGGAAATTTACAAAATATCTTCATGGAACATGATCTTTACTTAATATCCTCATGATTTTTGGCATGAAAGAAAAATCTATAATTTTGACCCATACAATGTATTGTTGGCTATTGCTACAAATATACCTGTGCTACTTATGACTGCTTTTGTGCTCCATGGTCACATTTATGATATTGTATCATGTAATTTGTAACAGTGAAAGTAACTGTTGTTGCAGATCTTCTGGAGGCTGTAGAGGACATTCTTCCGAGTCTCCAGGAAGACGGGATCGGGGTTTGGAGTCTGATGCGAGAGAACTCTCGACCTGGAGTCCACAGTCTGCTGGATATGATTGAGCAGGCCTGTCTGGAGCCAGTCCCAGCCGAGCACTGCTCTGTCCGCTGCCTCAGAACCCCCACGCTCTACATCTTCACCTTCAGGAACCACTGGTGCTTCCGGAGCTTCTCTCATTTCAGTCAAGACATCGATGAACAGGCTCAGAGTTTGATCAGCGTGGGAGGGTTGAGGGTCGAGCGCTGTAACTTCCCAGTAATCCTGAGGAGCTTGATTAGCTGGTTGGGCTGTGTTTAATTAGGCTTAGAGCTAAGCTCTAGTCTAGACCCTCCATCAGTCTCAGACTCAGAGATGTTTGCATCATGGGAGAGATTCTAGATTTAGCAATGTTACACAACCAGTTCACAAAACTACAACTAATTTTACCACACCAGTGCAGTCGCTGTGGTGTGTGAATTGCAGTATACATGAATTTATTGTGTAAATTTGTGCATTTTAATGTGTTTGAGAGACAAGAGCCTCCAAAAGGCATACAAAACATGGTTAAATGACTTACTGAGGGAATTCAAATAATTGTTAAAATGCTTTCATCAGGAGCCGATTAGATGTGCAGTGTTGAGAAAACAGCTAATGCTTTTATAGAATTTATACTGCACTTTTTTCCATTTATATCTTTAAAAGTGCAATGATTTGTGTAAATCCAGCGGTCAAATGCTGTGTGGCCGCTCCGTTTTCTGTGTAATTACAGTCTCCTGACCAGTGGCTGGTTTGCAGTTCCACAAAACAGGAAGACGTTTTGAATAATTTACTGCAATTGTGTGAATAACATGTAATCGTGTAATCCATAAAAAAGCTTTTTATGTGTATGTGTGTGTGTATCCTGTTCTAATGATTTGACAATATATGAAGAAGCAAAGTTTTGTTTAAACAGTGTGAGCTGTTAGGGTTAGAGTTAGGTTAAAAACAATAAAGCTAAAGCATGATAAATAGGTTAGGTGTCCTCAGCGAGCACTTCTGACCAAGAGCTGGTCATGTGGTGGCTTCTGCCGCTGTGAAAAATCACTCTTAAAGTCTTGGGGTTTTGATGCCAGAAGATAGACTTTATTACAAGAACAAAGCCGAGAAGTTTTCTGCAGAAAAAAAATCTCCAGAATGCTTTTGTGCTGTCTCTTTTATACAGTTTTTCCTTTAAGGCGTGTTCCATACTTTCACAGAGTTTCCCTTATACATACAATCTGATTCCTCCCTAGTGAGAAGGGGCTTCAACACGTGATATGGTATAGAAAGAAAGACCCCTTATATTCTTCCAGATGTTTCCTGTCTGCATGTTCTAGCCACGTATGCACATTCCTTGTCCGCTCACCCTAGCCAAGTAGCCACATTTTACACAGGGGCCTTAGAACATAATGGAAGATTAAATAGATATATTAATGGCAAGATTCACCTTGATTCTACTTGATTAATTCAGATCTTCAACTATAAAAATCTTCTTCATTCCTCCCTTTGAGACTTTATTAAGTCTCACCATTGCTTATGTCTACTCAGAGTGCTACTTCATCATTTAGTATATCAAGCTAACACTATCTAGTGACTAAATAAGTCACACAGTCTTATCACCAATGACCAGATGATGCAGCAGCACTCTGGAGGAGCATCAGAACCAAAAAGTCTTCCTCTAATTTGAGAAAGTAAAAAGATCCTGTCTCCTTAACCCCTTATTTAAGATAAAACCATGTTATAAGCATGAGCGTGCATTTGGTTCAGCGCTTGCCTGTGGTTGTCACAGTTATGTATAAAAGACATAAAAACACATTCAAAACATAATACATTGAATATCAAAAGAAAAATAGTTCAGATCTGTTGATCTTCAGCCCAGATACTTTGCACATCATAGAGGGCCAGCCTTGGGCAGAGGTTAGGCTAACATTTACACCCAGTGTATTGGCCATTTTTACACCTCTTTTTCATACTCATCAGAGTCACTGGAACTCTCATCCAAAGTTTGCTTATTTAAGATCAGTTTGTTTAGCAATCCTTCATAATATTCATCCAATTTCCTTTCTGTGATAATTTGTTGATTATTTGGGACTTTTATCATTTCAATTTGCTTAACAGCAGCATTTACGACTAATGTTCTTAATACGGGTAATACACAGCAAAATAATAACCTTCCTATCAATATAGCAGCTCCTAAAAACATTCTTAGTTTAGCAAACCATGCTTCCCATGCTCCAAATTTCAGATCGAACCAATCCCAAATTCGTTTGTCTCTTCCTGTATTTGCTGTAACTTTAGCTCTAAATTTTTTAATTTTAATCATCTTTTCACTAAAAGCTCCTCCCGGGGCAGTATTATTTGGTATAACAGTGCAACATTGATCTCCAAACATAATACAGACTCCTCCCTTATCAGCTAAAAGCCAATTCAGTGCCTGTCTGTTTTGTCATGTCATTCTACTTGTCGTGTGGACTTGTTCTCCTAATGAGGTTAAAGTATCGTCAGTCTAATTAATGAATCTTTGTTGATTATAATAAATGTAATTAATCCACTTTACATTTTTGTTAGGTGTGATCCAAACAAATATTGATTCAAAACCTGCTTTCACTTCATCTCATGCCTTGAATTCATTAGGAATCCCTCTCGGTTGTCCTATTTAGTCTAAATATACCTTGGGGTCTGGCTCATAACCTCTTTTAATTCTGTTGTCTCCCTTGTTTACCCTCTGTTCAGTTCCCCATTGTGCTATGTTAAGTTCTTGAAGTAATCTTAGTCTTACACACATACCTTTCCATTCGACTGGTAAAGAAGGCAACAATGTCTCACCTCCACAGATCCAAAAGAAGTCTGCTATTATTAATGACTGGTCTTCATAAATTTCTGTAGAACGTAAAGCAATAGTTTGATTTTTACATTCTTCAGTTGTTATTTTATTTCTTTTCATTGTTCCTAGTGCTAAAAGTTCTGGAGCTCTAGAAGGAAGTCCAGATTTCCAAGCATCTTTCTTATCTATATACCAAATAATAGCACATTTGCCCTTGAACTTGCCCACCTATTGTGTTCCTTTTGGTTTAGGAAAACACTCATATTCTTGTTTATAATTTACGCCATACCATTTCGGAATCTCTACTTTCTGTTTTTCTATTTGTATATTTCAGCTGACGTCCGAATACTGACACCAAGATCCCCAGAGTGGTCTAAAAAATTATTTGTTAATTTAGGATTTTCCAAAAATCCTAGACATTCAGCAATATAAAATGGTCTAGTAAAATCTGTTAAATGACAAAAGTTTCTTCCAAATTCGGCACACTTTTCGTAGTCATGTGGATTTGGTAAGGTTATTACTTTGTTTAACGGAGATTTGGAGCATAGCAAGCAATTTTCTTTCCTTGTTTCTCTCGCAGCAAAAGCTGCCCATCTATACCATTCATTATTTTGAGCTGTTTCCCATAATTCATCATTTTGACTAACTTCTGCGTCCCTTTGATTAAAATTGAGAGTTGCGCAGCCAGTGGTCTGAGTGTCCCCCTTTTCTCTGCCCTGTTCCAATTTTCCTGTATCACATAACTCCTCTTCACCATTCACTTCCTCACTACTGTCCAACAACTTACTTCTCCGTCTCGTCAATTTATTTACCTCTTGGATCTTTTTCCTGATTCTCTGATTTTCTTTTCCATCTCTTCTTCCATAGCCTCTAGTTGTGCTTTAATTTCTCTATCTTTCCTCTTTATTTTTTCTAACACTTCCTCATATTCTGTTTTGCCTTCTTAGTTTGTTTTCATCATTTCTAAATCTATGCGTGCTTGTTTCTAACCATCCATAGGTAAACATCTTTCACTTTCCCTTTTCTGTTCCCTGCTCTGTTTTTACAGCTGGTTCCTTTTTTCTTCTAACCCTACTTGTCTTTCCATGTCCATTTCTCCCGTTACCTCTACCTTTCCCTTGAGAATTGGGAACTCTCCCTCCGAAGGCAGATAGGGGGTAGTTTGAAACAACATCTCCTTTTTGTTAGTCTTTCTGTCTGCCTCTTTCATTTTCTTCCTGGCTAGTTTTATACCTCTTCCCTCTAGTTTGTTATAAATTGGAGACACTGTCTCCAATATGGGCAAAATGCTATTTTTTGGGTACAATTTCTAAAGACAGTTACTCTTTGCCTCTTTCTATTAAGCATTTGCCTCCCTTTCACTACATCTAATCTGATTTCACTAGATTAGTAGATTTTAGAAGGGTTTTCAAGGGGTGGGTCACAGAATGGAACAAGGTGGGGCACTCAAAGTCACTTGGCTGTTGCTAAATTTGCATTTCAATGACACGCACACACATACTCACACACAGTTCAGTCTAGGGCTGCACGATATACCAACATTAATTATGAATTGCGACATTGCTTAGTGCAATTTTTGAATCGCAAAGGCCGTGATTTAACACGTGCTGCGTATTTTGGAGTGCGGGCATGCACTAGTTGTAATATTAGTGAGAGTCTCTGAGTGATGGTTCAATATTAAGAGGCCCAGTTTGCATTTCGTCTTCACCAGGGTGACTCTTTGCGAGTCGTTGCCATGGTCTTTCCCTCGTTGGCAAGGGAGGGTCGTTACTAGCACGCCCTTTATCCCTCACTTCATGCTGTGTAGGGATGCTGAAACTGGTTGGCGTATTTAAAAAGAGAGAGGTGGACCCAGATGTCACTTTGCAACTATTTTGCTGATCAATGCGAGATTCTTCTTTGAGATCATCACTGCACACTCACTGGTCCTTAATGGTGGAGCAAACCATTCCCTGGCCTTGACCAAACCGCT
Source organism: Spinibarbus caldwelli (assembly GCA_039654775.1). Taxonomy (NCBI): domain Eukaryota; kingdom Metazoa; phylum Chordata; class Actinopteri; order Cypriniformes; family Cyprinidae; genus Spinibarbus; species Spinibarbus caldwelli. The sequence goes on from JBCAMP010000304.1 coordinate 1,094,212, forward strand.
GCACCTGTAGGTGGAATCTTTCAGAGTTTTTGTTAGTGATATCAAGCATGCTCATTTGCTCATCTGTCCAGTTATCCTTCTTGGTGTGACCTGTGGAAATTTCATGTGGGTTGAGGGCTGTCCTGGCCCCTTTTTTGAGCTCTCACAAATTCATTGCTATCAATACAATGAGCATAGGTCGAATACCCATTTTCTCTAATGTAATAAAGAATTTGGTTTTAGTTATCTTTAATCTTACTATTTTTCAATTCATTACAAATTTATTCTCAACAACTTGCTAATTCAGTTATCTCTTTGTTTTATAAACTGAGCTTCACTTTTTCATTAGATAATTTCTTCTAGGTCTATCTTGCTCAGTAGCATAGGTAGTTTGACCTGGAAAACCTTCAACCCACGTTCTTTATGTTAACAATCAGAAAGACAATATTTTAGCCTTTTGGCACAGAATCAGCTCCATCCTGATATGCTGCAAAGAAAGTTAGATGTGGGGCGGACAGAGCAAGCTTGCTTGCTTTGCCTTCCCATGTAATGCGCTGCGCAAGTGTGGCACTGTTTTTCTTTCTGCCACAACAATAACCTAGGTACTGACCGGGAAACTTAACCAAATTCATCCACGGTCATTATTCTTCTGGGCATTATTTGCCCTGTGGGCCCACATATTAAATTTTGCATACAGCTGTTTTGGCAAAATAATTGATTTGCCTCAGTGTCTCGTCAGACACCTTCTTTCACTCCACAACACCATCATTCATACTCTTTCACACTCTTTCACACCCCCCTTTTGGCCAAAAACATATTTTGTTTTGATTTCAGCTGATTGTGAACTGAATGGTTTTAGCTGTGGAATGCCTTAGATTCTGAATAGGACTTTACTGAGCGTAGACTTGGTAGCATTCCACATAGTGTCTAATTGTCATATTCAACTGGACAACATCAGTCATCATAAAGTTTAATTTAACACTGCAGGTATCAACCTCTTTTTCTTCAAACATAATCTAATAGGTTAATTGGTTTAGCATATTTTTTTTTTTAGGCATTGTGCAGTTGAGAGAACTGTGTGAAATTTCTCAAAAGTCACTTGTCTAATTTAAATTTTAGTCATATGATTTTTGTTATTGCTCATGAGCTTCTTTGAGAAGGAGATTGGAGATCTCTGCATAATCTAGGATCCATGGCCATCAACATTTCTATCCCGTTATCCCCAGTGATGACAGCATTTATGATTTCATGATTTGGGACCATTGGAGTTAAATTTATTTATTTTTATTACTTCATTCAATCCAGTCCTTTTAAATTACCTTTAAACAAAATGGAGTGACCAATATTTTTATTTTGTCAGCTCTATTTCTTCTTTTAAACATCTTGTCTACCCTTTTTTCCTTTTTTTTTTTTCAAAGAGTTCAACATTGTTGTCAATATTCCGTTGTGCATTTTTCCTTAGTTGGTTAATGAAATAGCCCTCGCTATTCCAAATCCAGCTCCATTTTTATCTGATTTGTGTGTCAAGCACCACTTCTGTCTGTCAAAATTCCTTGGTTTTTAGACACAAGGCTGGACTAGTACCTATTGAAAAGCAGATTGAGAATGTTAGTTAAAGTACAGAATTCAAAGAACTGCTGTGAGACCAGTAAGTAATCAAAATTAATAAAAAATTAATAAAATAATTAACAAAATTTGAAGCAGTCTCTATAGTGATCATTAAATATGCAGCACCTGTGCGTGCAAAGGGAAGGGATGGAAGTGCTTCTGGTTAGATCTTCAGTCTGTAGAAGGTGTTAGGTAGTTGCACTGGGTCATCAGTCTGAGATGGCACTCAAAGGCTTGATGTTGTGTTGTATGGTCTCGTTGTTTCTCTGCCTCTCCTCAGTCTGGCTTTTGATTGATCCTGCCAGAGTTTTGCATTTCAGGATGTTCTCTTCACCCCTAGGAAAAGTCTCAAGTGAAAAATTCACCTTTTCCTGCTTTAAGTCAGCCCTTCTCCATGCAGAAGTGTGTACTCCTCTTTCAGGAGGGGAGTTGCAAGTCCATCAGCTCCTCCCTCTTCTTTTCTGCAGCTTCTTTGTCTTTGCTTCTTCGCCTTTTTGCTTAACAGACTCCAGTTCATTGCTTCCCTTTGTCAAGACTCTATTCCAACAGGCATCTGAAATTTTAACTCTCAGAGACTGCATTAATCAAATTGAACATTTGTAAACTCTGATCAAATTGTGTCTGAGCAATCAGCTCTTTATCTAATTTTCATTTTTCAACCATCTTTTTCAATGGTTCCTTAATAAAAAGATTAAATAAAAATAAATAACTAAAAATAAATAAAAAAATCATCTGGTTAAATACAGCAGTTCCCTTATTCTATTTTAGTAAAGCAAGTTCTTCATTGCAGAAAAACAGCAAGCAGTTTCTTCTTTGCAAAATGCAGAAAGTAGCAGTAATCTTCCTTTATTATATACTTCAATAAAACAAAAGAATCCTTTCTTTTACTACAGCATGACATGCATATGGTAAACTAAAGACCTCTATCATAATTTGTCTTCTATATTGCATACATGGTTCAGAATAATCAGTAATTGTGAATGAATTTTCTCAACCAACATCAAATAATTCATTTTCTTTAATTTAATTATTTAATCAACAAGTTCCTTTATTATTGTAAAATGTCTATGCTTTTGATTTCAAATTTCAATGAACTTGGTCACCCAATCTTGCTCTCATTTAACATTTCACTACTCAAGTTATCTTTAGTTGACTTAAATCCAAATCTCTGAAACTGTGTAATGGATTAATTTTCTTGCTGTTCCCCAGGGATAACAAGATACAAATTTTAAGACGTCTTCGATATAAGATATAAAGTTTTAAGCACGTGCAATATTTTTATTCATCTACTTAGATAATTCATTAAATCACAAATATATATCTTATTTTAATTAATCTATTACTATTTCAATATTCTTCAAAGTCCATATCTTGGAACACTTTTTTCTTCAAATAACATTCATATAGGTCCCTTTATTCATACAGGGCTTATCCTTTCATTCTACATCCCTTTTTTTTATAGGTTCTTAAGCTTTCATACTTCGTCTCTTTTTTATTGGGCCCATTCTTTCATTCATCCCTCTCGGGTGTAACTAGAACTGCGTCCGTCTCTCCCAGGGAGGGGCACGCACCGCTTATTCACCCACTACGGAATTTATTTTCTCATACTACCATAGTCTTTCACATAGTCATGTACTTGGACATAAACACAGTTTCAGACATACTACAAAACAAAACACTTCACCTCTCTGTGAGTGACCTGCCGCTGAATGCTCACTTTTCTACTTTTTTATCCACTTTCTGTTACTCTCACTAAAAACTAGCGCTTCAGCCAGGAATTTTTACTTGCCCGTGCAGACCCCTGTATCTCTAAACCAGGCGCTCTCTGCAGGCCTCTTCTCGCGCGTTTCCTTCACTATATCTGCTTCACGTTTATTCCTGTCCCTTCAGGCTCAGTCTAAATAAACACAGACCATTGCTAGCAATGTATGTCTGCCTACACCATCTAGTTTCAATTTAGGCTACCTATCAGGCCTTCCCAACAGTAAACCAGATAAATGCATGCAGTTATTTCTTCTGGAATCAAAACCCATTTTTCTTTTTGTTCTTTAAATTTGGAAGAGCAATCTTGAGTGTTCTTATCACCTCGTGCTAACTGGCAAACATCACAGATTTATTTAAGCAAAAATTGCCTACCTTTAGTGGCCACAGAATCTGCCGTTTGCCAAGCCAGCCCGAAGCGGTCTTTCACCCTCTGCTCCTTTCCGATCCTGTTCGTGACGCCAAATGTGGTGGCTTCTGCCGCTGTGAAAAATCACTCTTAAAGTCTTGGGGTTTTGATGCCAGAAGATAGACTTTATTACAAGAACAAAGCCGAGAAGTTTTCTGCAGAAAAAAAATCTCCAGAATGCTTTTGTGCTGTCTCTTTTATACAGTTTTTCCTTTAAGGCGTGTTCCATACTTTCACAGAGTTTCCCTTATACATACAATCTGATTCCTCCCTAGTGAGAAGGGGCTTCAACACGTGATATGGTATAGAAAGAAAGACCCCTTATATTCTTCCAGATGTTTCCTGTCTGCATGTTCTAGCCACGTATGCACATTCCTTGTCCGCTCACCCTAGCCAAGTAGCCACATTTTACACAGGGGCCTTAGAACATAATGGAAGATTAAATAGATATATTAATGGCAAGATTCACCTTGATTCTACTTGATTAATTCAGATCTTCAACTATAAAAATCTTCTTCAGTCACTGGGTTTGGGAAGGAATGCAAGGTTCATGCCATCAAACCTTCAGATTCAAGATAGGCGAGGGATTTGTTTAAAGGGATGTTTAATGCTATTTCAGGCATTCTGACTTAGTTATATACGGTATTGCCTGTGGGAAGTTGAGTCTTCTGTGTTTTTCTGGTGTGTCGTTGTTGCTGGGCTCACACATTTGCAGGCCCTGAAGGCAGCAGGTGGGTTTTGGGCTTACGGCGCCACAGGAAGTGATGTCATCTACACACCGCTTCCTCTGTATCATAGTGCTGCCTCGCTCGTGGGAATCGGAGGGACCATTGAACTGGGTAATTCTCTTAATTGAACCTTTTAATGAGCAGCATATAGGTGATAGCAGATGCATTATTACTATACTGTAAACGTAACTGATGTAGCAATATTGTGATTGAGTGTAATATTCTTTTTCTTGCAGTAATTTATTGAGAACGCATTTCATCTAATCCAAATGTATATATATATATATATATATATATATATATATATATATATATATATATATATACACAGTGGGGCAAAAAAGTATTTAGTCAGCCACCAATTGTGCAAGTTCTCCCACTTAAAAAGATGAGAGAGGCCTGTAATTTTCATCATAGGTATACCTCAACTATGAGAGACAAAATGAGAAGAAAAAAAAATCCAGAAAATCACATTGTAGGATTTTTAAAGAATTTATTTGCAAATTATGGTGGAAAATAAGTATTTGGTCAATAACAAAATTTCATCTCAATACTTTGTTATATACCCTTTGTTGGCAATGACAGAGGTCAAACATTTTCTGTAAGTCTTCACAAGGTTTTCACACACTGTTGCTGGTATTTTGGCCCATTCCTCCATGCAGATCTCCTCTACAGCAGTAATGTTTTGGGGCTGTCACTGGGCAACACGGACTTTCAACTCCCTCCAAAGATTTTCGATGGGGTTGAGATCTGGAGACTGGCTAGGCCACTCCAGGACCTTGAAATGCTTCTTACGAAGCCTCCTTCGTTGCCCGGGCGGTGTGTTTTGGGATCATTGTCATGCTGAAAGACCCAGCCACGTTTCATCTTCAATGCCCTTGCTGATGGAAGGAGGTTTTCACTCAAAATCTCACGATACATGGCCCCATTCATTCTTTCGTTTACACGGATCAGTCGTCCTGGTCCCTTTGCAGAAAAACAGCCCCAAAGCATGATGTTTCCACCCCCATGCTTCACAGTAGGTATGGTGTGCTTTGGATGCAACTCAGCATTCTTTCTCCTCCAAACACGACAAGTTGAGTTTTTACCAAAAAGTTCTATTTTGGTTTCATCTGACCATATGACATTCTCCCAATCCTCTTCTGGATCATCCAAATGCTCTCTAACAAACTTCAGTCGGGCCCAGACATGTACTGGCTTAAGCAGGGGGACACGTCTGGCACTGCAGGATTTGAGTCCCTGGCGGCGCAGTGTGTTACTGATGGTAGCCTTTGTTACTTTGGTCCCAGCTCTCTGCAGGTCATTCTCTAGGTCCCCCCGTGTGGTTCTGGGATTTTTGCTCACAGTTCTTGTGATCATTTTGACCCCACGGGGTGAGATCTTGCGTGGAGCCCCAGATCGAGGGAGATTATCAGTGGTCTTGTATGTCTTCCATTTTCTAATAATTGCTCCCACAGTTGATTTCTTCACACCAAGCTGCTTACCTATTGCAGATTCAGTCTTCCCAGCCTGGTGCAGGTCTACAATTTTGTTTCTGGTGTCCTTTGACAGGTCTTTGGTCTTGGCCATGGTGGAGTTTGGAGTTGGACTGTTTGAAAGTGAAAGTGAAAGTCGTGACGTATTGTCAAGTATGGTGACCCATACTCGAAATTGGTGCTCTGCATTTAACCCATCCAAGTGCACACACACAGCAGTGAATAGTGAACAAACGCACACACACACACACACCGTGAACACACACCCGGAGCAATGGGCAGCCATTGCTCCAGCGCCCGGGGAGCAATTAGGGGTTCGATGCCTTGCTCAAGGGCACCTCAGTCATGGTATCGAAGGCAGAGAGAGTGCTGTTCATTCACAATCCCCACCTTCAATTCCCAACCTTCAGGTTACAAGCCCAACTCCCTAACCATTAGGCCACGACTTCCCCTTTGAGGTTGTGGACAGGTGTCTTTTATACTGATAACGAGTTCAAACAGATGCCATTAATACAGGTAACGAGTGGAGGACAGAGGAGCCTCTTAAAGAAGAAGTTACAGGTCTGTGAGAGCCAGAAATCTTGCTAGTTTGTAGGTGACCAAATACTTATTTTACCGAGGAATTTACCAATAAATTCTTTAAAAATCCTACAATGTGATTTTCTGGATTTTTTTTTTTTTTCTCATTTTGTCTCTCATAGTTGAGGTATACCTATGATGAAAATTACAGCCCTCTCTCATCTTTTTAAGTGGGAGAACTTGCACAATTGGTGGCTGACTAAATACTTTTTTGCCCCACTGTATATATATATACTCAAGAACCAATCTGTCTCATGGCATCAAGAAGGCAAAACATCAGTATGCTAAAAAAATCAACAATCACTTCACAGACAGCAGAGACACTCGGACCCTATGGCAAGCCATTCAGACCATCATTGACTACAAGCCCCTGCCACAGGCCAGTGACGATGACACATCTTTACCAGAGGCACTCAACCACTTCTACTCACGATTTGAGATACAGAACGACACACCTGCACAGAAACTACTCACATCTCCAAACGACCAGGTACTCTGTCTCTCTCCAGTCGACATAAGGAAGACCCTATCCAGGATTAACCCACGAAAGGCTGCGGGCCCTGACAACATACCTGGACGTGTACTGAAAGACTGTGCTGCACAGCTGACGGATGTCCTAACAGACATCTTCAACATCTCGCTGAGCCAGGCAGTCGTCCCCACGTGTCTCAAATCCACCTCCATAATTCCAGTACCAAAGAAGTCACCTGTGTCCTGTCTGAATGACTATCGTCCCATAGCACTGACCCCAATCATGCTGAAGTGCTTTGAGAGGTTAGTCATGCAGAACATCAAGTCCCGTCTCCCAAACACGCTGGACCCACTCCAGTTTGCATACCGTCCAAACCGTTCCACGGACGATGCAATATCCACCACTCTCCACCTAGCTCTTACCCATCTGGAACAGAAAGACTCTTATGTAAGAATGCTGTTCATTGACTTCAGTTCAGCATTCAACACAATAATCCCACAACAGCTCATCCACAAACTAAACCTGCTGGGCCTTAACACCTCCCTCTGTAATTGGATCCTGGACTTTTTAACTGCAAGACCTCAGTCAGTCCGTGTCGGCCGCAACACCTCCAGCACCACCACACTGAGCACAGGTGCCCCACAAGGCTGTGTGCTCAGCCCGCTGCTCTTTACGCTGCTGACCCACGACTGCACTGCCAAGTCCAGCTCCAACCACATCATCAAGTTTGCTGATGACACAACTGTGGTAGGCCTCATCAGCAACAACGATGAAACGCACTACAGAGAGGAAGTGGCACAGCTGGCTGAATGGTGTGGTGCTAACAACCTGTCCCTCAATGTGGGTAAGACGAAAGAGGTTGTGATGGACTTCAGGAGAAACTCTGTTGACCACCCCCCGCTGACCATCGACGGCTCAACCGTGGAGAGAGTCGGCAGCACTAAATTCCTGGGAGTGCACATCACAGAGGATCTCACCTGGACCACCAACGTCACGTCACTCAACAAGAAGAGACAACAGCGCCTCCACTTTCTCCGCCGGCTGAAAAGGGCAAGTCTCCCTCCACCCATCCTCACCACTTTTTACAGGGGCACCATTGAGAGTGTGCTGACTACCTGCATCACTGTCTGGTATGGGAACTGCAGTGTTGCTGACCGCAAGACCCTACAACGGACAGTGAACACTGCCGCAAAGATCATCGGTGCCCCTCTCCCCTCCATCCTGGACATTTTCCTTTCACGATGCTCCAGCAAGGCCACCAGCATCGTGAAGGACCCCACCCACCCCTCTCACAACCTCTTCCAGCTCCTGCCATCAGGTAGAAGGTACCGGAGCATCAGAGCTCGCTCTGTCAGATTGCTCAACAGCTTTTTTCCCCAGGCTGTGAGAGCTCTTAACTCCAATCCCCCTGTCCCCCTCTGAAACCATGAACACCTCAGCCCTCCCACCCCCCAACTCATTAAAAACTGTTGACAATTTTACTAAGTGCAATTCTGAATGTGCTACACACAGGTGAGTGGGCTATACAAACCACCTGTAGTAACGCACTCATCCCACTATATGCACACTAGACACTTTCTACAAACACTCCCTGCCACAAAGACTCTTAAGAAAATATATGTCTACTTGAACATTGCACTACAAAATAATACATGTTTACTTGAGCATTGCACTACAAAATCTTTTTGCACTATGCACTGTCTCCCACAAAATCTCTCTTCTGCACAATAATGTACAAAATATATATTTTTTCTGCACAATTTCATGTACATATATCTCTTTCGCACAATTTCATGTACAGTATTTATGTAAAGTTTTTGTACAGTCTCAGTTTGTGTATGTGTGGACAACTAGGTATAGCAGTTATAGTATTTTTAGTATATGTATAGTCAGATAGTTAACTGTTGTATAGCTCTATTGTTTTTCCTATACTTGCATTGTTGTATGTTTATCTCATGTTTAACTAGTATGTAGCACCGTGGTCCTGTGAGACACGACATTTCGTTCCACTATATGTCCACACATGTAGCAGAATGACAATAAAGCTCGACTTGACTTGACTTGACTTGATTGGGTGAAAGAATATTAATGAATTGCTCTTCGAATGTCGACCAAAACTGAACATTCTGTCATCATTTACTCTCTCTCATGTTGTTCCAAACATGTATGAATTTCACAAAAGAATATTTTTTGTCCATAAAATTAAGTCAGTGGAGCCCAGTGTTGTTTGGACACCAGCGTTCATTGAACATTCCTGTCTCTTCTTTAGTGCTCAACAGAAAAAAGAAAGTCATGCAGGTTTGGAACCACATGAGTAAATGATGACAGAAAGTTCATTTTGGATTTAAGTGTCCTTTTCTTTACTCCATTTTGCATTTCTTTACATTTTAACCTATATTATTTCTCACCAAAATATTTGCAATTATAGTATGCAAAACAATTAGTACGTAATTACAATAATTACTTCCATTAACCTGAAACACTGAGCACAGCAGTCCAGTTCCGTAAGAAAAATGCCACTCATTTTCATAACAGGGAAATTGATTTTCATTGATGATAACTTATAAATCTCTAAAGACAGAGGTGTTGCTCAATGATAACTTATAAATCTCTAAAGACAGAAATGTTGTGAGTTAATGTTGTGAGTTAATTGATGGTATATAGCAGGGGTGTCCAGTCCTGCTCCTGCAGCTCAAACACACTTGCCTGGAAGTTTCTAGTGAGTCTGAAGAGCTTGATGAGATACTTCAGGTGTGTTTGATTAGGGCTGGAGCTGAACTCTGCAGGACACTGACCCTCCAGCATCAAGTTTGGAAACCCCTTCTACATGGCTTTGTTGAAGTCATCAGTTAGCATTATTTCAGTGTTTTAAATAATCACGTTTAACAACAGAATACCTGGTGAAAAACTACCTTACCCATGATGCTGTATAGAAAGCTCCATCCAGTCCCATGAACCACCACGCATGACGAAACTGATTCATGTTGTGATTCTCCTTGTAGATGGTTGGCTTGGTTTATCGCATATAGTGCTTTAACAAAGATTTTGTTTAAATCCTTATGAGAAAAATGAATGTGAAAAATACTTCTGGCACTGTTACAATCTTAAAGGGTTCATCGAATGCAAAATTCATTTCACAATTTGTTTGAACATAAATGTGTGTTGGAAGTGTGTGTACACATCCATCCTATAGTGATAAAAAAATCCACCCAGTGTTTTTTTTTTTTTTTTTTTTTTAAATCCCTGTTTTAAAATCCCCTTTCTCAAATCAGGCTGTTCTGAGATTCCTGTCAAAATGACATAGTTCTGTACAGACTGCTCCCACGATAGTTGATTGACAAGAACGTCTTACCTTAGACCCGCCCCCCTGGGTGAGCTGAGAGCTGTCCGCCATTGTGTTGACTCCGGTGCAGGGGAAGACAAGATGTCTCAGATTAAGCGACTGAGGTGTTTTGTTGTTGGATGTAATAATGAATATAGCAGTCATCATTTACTCCCGACATCCGAGCCGCTGAAGACGCAGAGGATTAACGTTACTTTCGTTTTTAAGAGAATGCTACAATCCCTGATCTGCCTAAATGCGTCTATGTTCGCGTGAATCATTCGTGATCCAGCTTTATCAACTGAAGCAGAGAGTATAAGGGTTTTTATGAATCTTTGCAAATCACCTTTCCTAATAATGTGCCAGTTAGCCAGTTTTGCGGCTAAAGTAAACAGTACTGCTCGTCGCTCCATGGAAGAGAGGGGCGGGGTCAGCATAGCTTATTAGCATTTAAAGCAACATGGACTAAAAAATGGCTTGCTGAAAATGGAGGTGATTTTGACAGGGTAAAGAAGGTGTTTTTTTACACTACCATTGAGAAATTGTAACCAAAGTATGTTATAGACTTACATTTACATTTAGTCATTTAGCAGACGCTTTTATCCAAAGCGACTTACAAATGAGGACAATGGAAGCAATCAATGACTTTTCATTAAGACCCTAAAGAATCATATCAACTTGTGTAAAATGGGCATCCGATGACCCCTTTAAAACAGCTGTTTTTGAGCCTTAAAGAGTGTGTATCTGTTACAAAGTAAAGGTAGCAAATTTAAATTTATTTCTGGATTTAAAGATCTGTGCCTTATAGACCACTTTCCTTACATTGTTTCCCCCCTATGGCCACATTTGAGCAGGTGCCAAGTGTTTACAAAGGCAACCAGCCAAACACAGACCCTATTGATCAGTCTGGTTCAAATGTACATGCATTATTGCTTAATACAGAGATTTTAAATTCAGTGTACTCTGTTTAGTTACATTTTACCTTAGACGATCATGGAAATGTCTTCATTTAAAAAAAAAAAAAAAAAAAAAACTTTGGATACATGACAAAGTTTTTGTGACTTTGTTTGGCCATTCCTTAATGGGTGAAATTAATTCACTGATTAATTAATTCAGCCTTTCAATACAGATGATGCTTTTAGTACAAGAGCTGCCTAATGCTGCTGAACCCTTTCCAGCCAACAAACCTGATTTTATTTGATGCACTCTTAGACCTTACCAGCTATTTTTACAGTAATATATTGGCTACACTGTTGCCAGCTAGTTACTGTTAATTGTGCAGTTCTTTACTGTAGTCTAGTTTACAGTATTTTTAATAATATTTCTTAAAGCAAAAATAACTGAAACACAACCAATAGAATATCACAATTACATTTCTTACAGATAACAGCTAGTTAACAGTGTTGCCAGTGTATTACTGTTTTTCTATAGTCTGTTTGCCATTAATTAATTTACAGTTTATAACTGTTAAAATAAATGTTGTTGGTATGTCTTTTTATCTTACACGTTTAACCCTTTCAACCCCACAGGAAAAATCCTGTAGTGTCCAGACTACAAAGAGAAAAGTAACACTGACGCAGGGTTACAGTTAGATAATTATGTGAATATGTAAGTGATTGTTGAGTATTAGTGATAAACACCTGCTGTTAACAAGCAGAATCACTCAAGTAAAGAGGAACAAGAACAGAAGACTGAAAAGAAACGAGCAGAAACAGAAGAACTACAACCCGAATTCTGGAAATGTTGGGACGTTTTTTAAACTTGAATAAAATGAAAGCTAAAAGACTTTCAAATCACATGAGCCAATATTTTATTCATAATAGAACATAGATAACATAACAAATGTTTAAACGGAGAAATTTTACACATTTATCCACGAAATGAGCTCATTTCAAATTTGATGCCTGCTTCAGGTCTCAAAAAAGTTGGCACGGGGGCAGCAAATGGCTGAAAAAGCAAGTAATTTTGAAAAGATTCAGCTGGGAGAATGTAAGGGACAAGGCCTTTGTTGGATGACCGTGGTCTTTGGGCCTCAGACGACACTGCATCACTCATCAGCATGATTCTGTCATTGACATTACTAAATGGGCCCAGGAATACTTCCAGAAACCACTGTCGGTAAACACAATCCGCCGTGCCATCTGCAGATACCAACTAAAGCTCTATCACGCAAAAAGGAAGCCATATGTGAACATGGTCCAGAAGCGCCGTCATGTCCTGTGGGCCAAGGCTCATTTAAAATGGACTGTTTCAAAGTGGAAAAGTGTTCTATGGTCAGACGAGTCCAAATTTGACATTCTTGTTGGAAATCATGGACGCCGTCTCCTCCGGGTTAAAGAGGAGGGAGACGTTCCAGCGTGTTATCAGCGTTCAGTTCAAAAGACATCATCTCTGATGGTATGGGGGTGCATAAGTGCATACTGTATGGGCAGCTTGCATGTTTTGGAAGGCACTATGAATGCTGAAAGGTATATAAAGGTTTTAGAGCAACATATGCTCCCCTCCAGATGATGTCTATTTCAGCAGGACAATGCAAAATCACATACTGCAGCTATTACAACAGCATGGCTTCATAGTAGAAGAGTCCGGCTGCTGAACTGGCCTGCCTGTAGTCCAGATCTTTCACCTATAGACAACATTTGGCGCATCATTAAACGTAAAATACGTCAAAGATGACCACAAACTCTTCAGCAGCTGGAAACCTATATCAGGCAAGAATGGGACCAAATTCCAACACCAAAACTCCAGAAAATCATAACCTCGATCCCCAGACGTCTTCAAACTGTTTTGAAAAGAAGAGGAGATGCTACACCATGGTAAACATGCCTCCGTCCCAACTATTTTGAGACCTGTAGCAGCCATCAAATTTGAAATGAGCTCATTTTGTGCATAAAATTGTAAAATTTCTGTTTAAACATTTGTTATGTTGTCTATGTTCTGTTGTGAATAAAATATTGGCTCATGTGATTTGAAATTCTTTTAGTTTTCATTTTATTCAAATTTAAAAAACGTCCCAAGATTTCCGGAATTTGGGTTGTACAACTGACTTCCAGCCATTACACATTACTACAATTATTACTAACCAGTTTGACTTTATTTCTGTCATACATCTACAGAAGCTCTTATTGAGATTTAACAGAGGTTCAGATGCTTGTGTTGTATTGAAAATGTTTGGTTTGAATAACCATTTTGGTGGTCAGTGTTTGCTCCAGTTGGGCTCCTGATCCTAGTCTTTTTAATATCAGTTATTTCTCTGAACATATATTACAGCAGAAACAGAGTAAATAAAATGATCAGTGAATGCTGGTTATATATTGATGATAAAGTAGTCATCATGTAGTTCCTTGATTCACTAATTTCATCTAGTGTTTAACCTCTTATCACATGTACTACATTATTAGCACAGTTAAATTTCATATTACCACCACTGTGAAACAACAACGAGTTGCAGCAGCAATTATCAGTTATAATGAAGGATTTTTGAACACACTGTACAAAAAAAAAAAAAAAAATCTGCGTTACTTAGAAACACACAGACATCAAAAATCGGCATATGAATCTCAACAATGGTATCAATAAAAAAAATAATAATAAAAAAAGATTTAAAAAATGTTACAACAAAAACACCAGCAAAATAATACATGCAAATAAAGAAAATAGTAAGACCATTCAGCTGCGTAATTTATTCACACTGCAGTGCATGCTGGGAGTTTCATATTATGCTGGCAACCAACATGCATTGTGGCATGAAACTTCTGTCACCATTGTTGAGATTCCTGTGCTGATTGTTGATGTCTGTGAGTGTCTAAGTGATGCAGCAGTTCAAAATGCTTTTAAAATTCTCAAAAAATGACTGATTAGTGAAATATTGTTCAATCTCATGATGTAGAATCACAGAACTACTGCAATCAATAAATGTAAAACAAATAAAACACCCATGCAATTAAAGATTAAACACTGGATGAGATCAGAGATTCGGATGAGTCCACTATAATTATGGCATTATCACAACATAACCAAAATCACATGATCCATTTCTTCTTGCTGTAACAAATGTGCTTTTTGAACACACAGTTACAGCAGACAGAAAATGTCTCGTGGTAAGAGTCAAGGTTCAAGGGCACAACTAAAGCAAACACTGACCTCCATAACGGTAACTACAAATTGTATTATTTTCAATAAAACTGTTGCAATTTTCAGTAAAACTAAACTGGTTGCACACTCAGTGTGAAAGGGTCTTAAAGCTGAAGCTGGAAGTCAGCTGTTGTTCTTGTGTTTCTCTTTTTTTCTGTTCTTGTTTCTCTGTCCTTCAGTGATTCTGCTTGTTATCATCAGGTGTTCATCAGTGTCTGAATTCACTCGCTTCCTTTCATTCACACGGTCAAGTAAATTCATGTCAATAGTGAATGAGAGTATAGGGTGTGATTTTGAACACAGCCTCTGAGTGTTGACTTTGAACTCTGTTAATCACGGTATATTCCTGTAGGCTGGTTTCTTGAAAATGGCAAACATTACCCAGAATGCATTGTTTCTACATAATATTACTGTTTGTATAGAAAATGGTATGTCACTGTCAGAATTTGGCTATTTTTGTACAGCAAGGGTTTACAGTGTGTCCTTTCACCAAAACCAAACAGAATTGATTTGTCATCTTAATGAACTGTAATAGCAATGGAACATGCCTGTATAATGTTTATTACCAAAAATTGCTTGAATAGCTCTTATCAGACTGAATGTTTGAACTTCTCTGCGTAGTATGGTTAGTTTCATGTCTGTCTCTGTGCTATTGTCATGTAGGTGCCACCTGTGTCTTAAAGAAGAAGTTTTCAGCCTCTCAGTTTTGGCATGACTGCAGGAAACACAACGTCACCATATTCCAGTATATAGGAGAGCTGTGTCGATATCTGTGCAATCAGCCCATGGTACAGTACTGCCTGCTCTCCTCAATTCCATGCTATTGTAATGTGAGTCTGTCTGGGAATATATGTGGGTCATTCTCAGGAAACGGTGCCATTTTTGACAGATAATTACAGCAAAAGTAGTGCACTTTTCAATTCTTAATTATTAAAATGCAATTCTAAATACAGATCAGTACTCATTTAATTGTACTAACAAAATTATTTCAGTCCTGCTGAAACTGCAATTGAAATTCTGCTTTTGTGTTTCACTGAAGACAGAAAGCCATGCAAGTTTGTTATAACATGCAGATGAGTAAATCATGTTTTTGGGTGGACTGTCCCATTAAGATTCACATGTTTTCTGAGCATGACTCGTATGAATGTACCCTATGATTTTTATGATGTCTGGGTCCAGGTCCTTCAGTTTGAAGTCATAAATGCTTTGACTAGCCACGGTCCTGTTAACTCCACAATAATGTCTTCATTATGCATCATGCCTCATTACTTTACCAAACGACTCCAGGGGGATGCGTGCACTGAAGCTCGCTGCAGAGTGTGTCTCTGGTCACACAGACAAAGAATCCATGTCCTCTATCAATCTATGAAAATTAACTTTTTGATTTGTGTTTTCATGGCTAACTGACAGACAGCTCTTTTGTTACTGTTTCTCATTCACGGTTCATGTGCGTCAGGACAGTAGCGTGTCTCAGAGTTTATCAAAGATGTCTTTGTGCCCGTCCTCTGACGCGGCCTGGACGGTCACACCGTATTCATCAATGTGCTCACGACACACACGCCAGTGTACAAGCTGAGCAACACACAAACCCTTACAGTGACGAGCACACGAACACATCCTGCAGCAGGAGCACACACTCATGAATCTCTGCACGTACACTGTTTCAGAATGTTTTGAGAGAGTGCAGGAAACGTTGTTTTTGTCAGTGCAGTGATGAGCTTTAACTGACAGCGCACACAAACTGTTGTGAATGGAGCGGTTCTGCTGGTCTGACTGGCTCGCATTGTTCACTCACACACACTGTCTTACTGAGAAATGCAGCAAAAACCCCATCAGACTTACCATGTAACCACCACCAGATCACCCTAGCTAGCATTGTGACAGGACAAACCCTCCTCACATCTTACTAAAGCTGCCCCCTAATAGTCGACTAATTGTTAGTCGACCAGAAGAGGCTTGGTCGACCAAAATTTCATTAGTCGCTTAGCCGCAGAAAAAATAAATCTACATTGGCGAAGTCACATAGTTCGTGACGGACAGATAGTTGACGGCTGGTCTACGGTAATACAGTACATTGGGCAGGACATCCAAACGCAGGACATCCAAATCATTCATCGACCTCAAATATGACTTATCATCTGAAATATGTTAGCAGCAGCAACCTTACATGGCTACTTAATCTAATGTTAACCTAGAGAAATGTTCACTGTTCAAGTGTCTGTGTGGAGTGTGGAGCTGAAGTGTGTTTTGGTCACATTGTTTTAACTGCTTGATGTACTACTAATGTCCTTTCAGCATTGACAGCAAAAACTGACTGCAGTTTTTTTCTCCACTAATGCAGCATCTAGTCAACAAATGAATTACTTTATAATGATATGAAAACATGTACCATAGTGTACCGTATAAGAAGTTTCCCTCTCTATGCAGTGCACAGTCTCACGTGTCAAACAAACAGCATGAGGTGTCAGTGATTCTGACTAAAATGGTCATTTGTAGCTTGTAGTTGATGTTGGAGTCCCGCCAGTAAATCATTCTAATAAGCAAGTAAATCATTCTAATAAGCAATGGTCGCTTGAAGTTGAGAAGCTTCGACTGGATTCAGGCCAGGCAAAGCATTCTGTAATGCATTAGAGTCAGACGGCCAAGCAGAAGCAGAATCACAGTTTACAGTGTTATTGTCTTAACTTGTGTCTTAGACACAGTGTCATAAACAAAGCAACCTTCACTAAAGAATTTAAATGGTAAAAATGGTTTGTAAAAGTAATATAATAACAACACATTTATGTGATAGATATTGAGGCCAGCAGGGGTGCCCTGCTCTGTGTGGGTGCTAACGCCCCGGGATAGTGACAGGGACACTGTACTGTAAAACAGCACTGGTGGATGCTGCACACTGCTGCTGCTGCAGTAGAGACCCCTGATACGAGTGTGAAGCACTTTGGCTGTACAGCAATACACAATAATGCGCTATATAACTGCCTCATTCATTCATGAGTATACTGCTAGATATCTCTCTCCTGCACTCTTCAAGATGATGTGCTCAGGGAACACGCTTACTGATTAAAAAAATAATAATAATGTATATCCTGAATGCACTGTAAGTCGCTTTGGATAAAAGCGTCTGATAAATGCATGTAAATGTGCTGCTTTGCTAGCTGATTAATGGTTTCCTCTTTTGTGTAATTTAGAGTCTTTTAATTGTTTGAGTCACTTTTTAAAAGTTGCAAAAATTTGCCAAAAGTCTATCAACAAAATTGATCGGTTGGCAACACAGGAAACAGGAACTAAAGTGGTTAGTGTTCAGGCGACAGCGCCCTCTGGCTGCTGGAATCATGGTCCACGGTCTGGGATGTTATGTTGAACAGTTGCTGTATTAAAAGAAAAAAATAAATAAATAAATAAAAAAAAAAAAAAAAAAATATATATATATATATATATATAATATATATATATATATATATATATATATATATATATATATATATATTTATATATTTATTTATAGATAGATAGATATAGATATATATATATAGATAGATAGATATAGATATAGATAATAGAACAGAATCAAGCTATCTTAAAAAAGAATAAATCTGTTTTTACAATTTTTTTTTTTTTTATCAAGTTAAGATATCTCTTTGAAATGTATTAATTTTCAAATTACTATAGAAAATATGTCAAATAAATAAGATTTTTTAAATTATTTATTAGGTATTTACTATCTTTGAAATTGAATTGTGTTATCATAAGTATTGGCATCAGTCACAACAAAAGCTTGTATCTGCTGACCACTAATTATAACCATTGAATAAATGAATTGTCATTTCTGAGGGTATGAGATCTGCACTAGTTTACTCATGCATTTGACATGAATTAGACGTTTATAGTTCATATACAGGTCATGCTGAAGGATGTGTTTGTTCATGTCAGTCTCATCTGTTTGAATGATGAAATCATCCCGCTGATATTTCTCCATAGGATCTGCTGAATCCTGCTGTCTGAAACACTGAGTGATTTGTTTGTTTTTGCAGCTGATTTTTAAGTATGATCTGGTGAAGTATGACCTGGTCAGAGATGAGCCTGTGAGAGACCGCAGTGGATTCTGCCAGCATGTTCAGAGAGGTGAGAACATCTGAAACGCTCTAACATTATTATTTATGCTTTTCACGCCCTCGGTTCTGATGGCAGTCCACCTTAGCTGACTCTTAGCTCCTGCAGGAGTTCATGTGAGGGTCCAGGTAAATAAAGGTACCCTTGTTGTGTAGCGGGGTCCAGGGATGCAGAGCTTAAACAGAAGTCACTTTCAAACCAAGGTCTGTTGGTCAGTGAGGCAGATTTACATGCAAATGGATTTCTCCCAAGAAAATTAGCAGAACGATGATGATTGTAACCACACCTTAACTCAGGGGTGTCCCATCTGGTTTCTCGAGAGCCACCTTCCCATAGAGGTTGGCCTCAACACAGCTGGTGCTAAACTCTGCAGGAAAGAAGTAGACATTCCTGCAGTAATGCAAGTACTCGGACCCTTAACCAAGCACTTAGTTGAAGCAGCTTTGGCAGTGAAACAGCCTTCCAGATGACAGTAATTTGGATCTGCCCTTACCAAAAAGTAGTATACTTCAAGTTTATTTGATTAAGTATATTTTAAGTGTACTTTATGTAGTAAGTATCAGTGTACTAGTAGTATACTCGTAAGTGTACTATTTCAATACTCCTTGGATGCCCACAAATTGGCCAACTTTCTAGTATATAAAATATACTTTTAAGTACTTTAAGTATACCAGTAGTAAACTTTTGAGTACACAACTAGTTTACATCAAAGTTTTTAGCTTGTACTGCAACTGTACTAAAAGTGAACTTATTGGTATACTGACAGTTTACTTATTAAATACTTGTAGTAGCATTTTTAGAACACTCTGAAGTATAGTCTCAGTAAACTACTAGTTTAGTAGTTTTATACTGCAAGTATACTCGTAAGTTATTTTTTTTTTTTTTAGAGTGAACTTTACGTCATACTTTAGGTATACTACTATGTCCCTGTTTAGGTATTATTTTGTATATATTTTGTTGTATGAATATCTGAACATACAAAACATCAAAAGAAAGAACAGAGTATCTGCTTGTAAACAAAAACATTTTATTCTAGCTTCATGCATTCTTTTTTAAACACTTGAATGTGGGTAAGTTTCATAAAATAAAAAAAATAAAGAAATAAACAACATTTTGAACAAAAAGCTAAAAAAAGACTATGAATTGGATTCAGAATGATAAATAAAACGTAGATGGAGTCGATCAACACCCCAAAGCTTGACAGTAATTATTACCACTTCATTGGTTGACATTTTATTCCATAACATTACACAGTTTTGATGCTGTTTATGTCTAATGATCGTGTTAGATTACACGTGGAAGCATCTGTTGTTTTGGTTTCTTCTTCACTTGTGTTTTTTGTAAATTCTGTACAGAAGACGTGTACTAGCGCCCCCTACCGTATAACAATGAAAACACGGATTCTCGGAGCACAAGTATAGCTCAAATATATTTAGACTTTTTCTAAGTATAAGTCAAGTATACTTAAATGTCATTTGAAGTATATTTCTGAGAAGTACATAAAGCCCATTTCTGAGAAGTACATAAAAAGTAGACTAAAAGTATACTTTCCTATTTTTTAGTTTAAAAGAAGTATACTAATAGCACACTTGAATACACTTCTTTTTCATAAGGGTGATGTGAAATTGACAGGTTGGGATTCTGATTCTTCCCTGCTGTCAGGTTGGTTGGGGACTTTCAGTGAACGGTCATTTTCAGGTTTTTCTAGAGATGTTCATTGGGTTTGAGTCCAGGTTTCTGATGGAAGTGCTCTGGACCAGGTTGTAAGGATACCCTGACCAGTCCCCCGGTCTGCCATAAAGCACAGACATTTTCCACTACAAAAAAACATTAGTGCAATGAAAAGCTTCCAATATACAGTATATGTTTGTAATACATTTCTGGAACTGTTGTTTCTATTGAGTTTTCACATCTGATCAGCCTGTCAGGAGTTATTAACGATGGACCGACTGACCGTCATTGAAATGGGTTCTGTAAACAAATAGCTGATTTGACAGCAGATGGTCATGTGGTGTTTGTGTGTTGATGATCAGGTGAGACGGGGCTTCTGTTGTCTAAGATCTGCAGTCAGAGTCCGTTCTTCGGTTACGCCGGCAGCAAACAGCTGACGGAGAAGAAGATCCTGAGAGACGTGTTTGTCAAAGGAGACGCTTACTTCAACACCGGAGACCTGATGGCTGAGGATGAGGACGACTTCATCTGCTTCAGAGACCGTGTGGGAGACACTTTCAGGTAGAGATGGGACTATCATCAAGATGAGCAGAGATCAAGCCTGTGTGAATATGAGAATAGTCTCATTATTAAAGAAGATTCTGCACACTGCTGTTGTTTCAGATGGAAGTGTGAAAATGTGGCAACCACTGAGGTGACGGAGATCCTGGGACTGGTGGATTTTATTCAGGAAGCCAGTGTGTATGGAGTCCAGGTGCCAGGT
Source organism: Spinibarbus caldwelli (assembly GCA_039654775.1). NCBI lineage: Eukaryota > Metazoa > Chordata > Actinopteri > Cypriniformes > Cyprinidae > Spinibarbus > Spinibarbus caldwelli. The sequence goes on from JBCAMP010000304.1 coordinate 1,115,223, forward strand.
ATTGCTTAAACATCAAACGAGCACTGAAACACTGACACATGCCTGATTTTATCTGTGAATTTGACATAATTTACAAATGTGAGTGGATTATTAATAATAAGTAATTTATGTAAGCCACACGTTAAAGTAAAGATCATTGTTTTAAGTTCACTGAACTCTGTTCAGTATTTGAGTGTGACATATGACATCTGTTTGCGATTGGCTGATGAAGCTTTCCAAATCTTGTCCGATCAGTTAAATTCCAATCAAATATGATGGGATTTAGAGAGATGGGAAGCATCTGAACTACATGTCAGATGTTTACAGCAAAGAATACTTATGCCAGTATAATATTTAATTAAATTTGCAAAGTTATCAAAGGGCCACCAACTGCCTCATAGGGCAGTTTTTGATGTTTTTGTTGAGTTTTTGTATTTCAAAGAAATGTTAATGATAACTGAAATGAATTTGTTTGTGATTGGCTGATGAGAGAGTAAACAGGAAGTTAAATGCATGTTTGTTTCCTGTATTTCACAGGAAATGAGGGTCGAGCCGGAATGGCTACAGTGATTGTGAGGCCCGAGTGCACATTTGATGGGAAGAAACTGTTGAATCGTCCTCAAGGAACTGCCATCATACGCTCGACCCCTCTTCATTAGATTGGAGGTACAAAACAAATACTGACCACAGAGTGACCAAGAGTTACTAAATGTGAATCCAAAAGGTAACAGAAACCAAGAGAACCCTACACTGTAACCGATTTTTGTAATTTGAACAGTATTTTACTGTAATATGTACAGTAAGATACTGTAAAATGTATATACAGTATTTTACTGTAAACTGCAAAGGATTATGGGAAAATATATGGTCACTACAGTAAACTACTGTAAATTTACAGTAGTGTACTTGCCAGCGAAACACTGACCAATGGCAAGGGAGATTTATTTTGTTTACTTTTTGGAGGAAGCAGCGGTAAAAGGATAAAAGAGACATGTTCCACTGTTAACTGGACAAAAAGGTTAGTATATTATTTATGTTTCTGTTTCATGCAAAACTGAGATATTTTAAGATGTTTTAACTTGTTAACAGCAAACTTACATTATTCATCGTGTTGTTTTTCATGTCGGGAGTTGGGGCCTTTTTTCTGACTGACGGCCGGATTAACGCCGCCATAACGGTGATAACATCGACTGGTGAGTAAATTAAAGTCACCTATATTAGTCAAAATAAACCTTAGTTAAACCGAGAAACACGTTTGTAGGTTCTGCTGCCCTTTAATGTAAGTTAGTTAATCTGGTGAGTCATTACTTAACCTTAACAACGAACTAACGTGAAATAATGTTACTGAGGTAACGTTAAAGTGCGTAGGCAACACCACTGTTTCAGTGGAGATTTTAAACAGTTTTTCAAGTACTTTTTTTTCTTTGTTCTTTTCAAGTTTCTAGTCTGGATGTCGTCTGCAACGTCGGAGGTGTATTTTGGTGCCTCTTCTTATGAATGCCATCGATGATAACATCAACTGGTAAGTTAATAATGTCAGTTAGCCGAAATTTACGAACACAGAGAAGCGTAATATCTTTTGTACACTGCCTCTATCTCAAGTGTAATTCTCTTCAAATGCTATTTAAGTTAGAAACGTGTGTACCAATGTTGTATGTAACGTTAGAGACAGTCCCTATTCAGTGAGACGAAAACCGCGAGCTAACATGAAATACTGAGGAAAACTGAGTTAAGAAATACCACTGTAAAGTACATCTTTTGTATTTTATTTTCAAGTTTGTGGTCTTGTGGTCATGTCGTCTGCATCGGAGGAGTATTGAGTCTTTTCCTGTGATTGTCATCGTAACAACAGGTGAGCTTTCATCAACTTAACTAATGTTACTAAAGTAGCCAAATTAGCCACGGGCTGCTGATCTCCACTAACTCACAGAACGAGTTTACTCTTTAAAGAGAGGAACGGGCTAGCAATATATTAATATAGTAAGTTTTGCTAATAAATATTAAAAATGTCGTAACACTTTACAATAAGGTTCATTAGTTAACATTAATGTTAGTTAAAAAAATTAGTAAACATGAACTAAGAATGAACAATACTTCTACAGGATTTATTAATCTTAGTTAATGTTAATTTCAGCATTTACTCATGCATTATTAAAATCACAAGTTGTGTTTGTTAACATTAGTTGATGCACTGTGAACTAACATGAATAAACAACAACTGTATTTTCATTAACATTAACAAAGATTAATAAATAGTGTAATAAATACATTGTTCATTGTTTGTTCATATTAGTTAATACATTAACTAATGTTAACAAATGACACCTTATTGTAAAGTGTTACCAAAAATGTAAAAATGTTATTTATTAAAAATGTTTGTATTACTGTACGGTAGTTTTTTTTTTTTTTGATCATAACAACTATAGGGTGTTGTGACTCTGTCTGTTACAGGAGATTTCTCCAAGTAAAAACAGGATCCTGACTATGAGGCCCGAGTCATCATACAGCCAGCTGTCCATTTTACAGAAATGCAGAAATAGGTAACCCAAAATACATTTTGTTTTACATTGCATTTACATTTATGCATTTGCCAGATGCTTTTATCCAAAGCAAGTTATATTGTATTTAAAGTAGGGGAGCACGGGGCACAACCTAACAGACTTTCTTAGTTTGTGTAAATCCACGTGGGGTTCTAGTATAATTTTTTTCATACACTTTAATTTCACACTTTTCTAGTACAAATATGTTGCGTTGTTTCATAATTACAGTGTATATGTTTTTCATTATTTTTCATGACAGCATGCCCCATAGGTGGGGTACATTGTAACATTTGAGGGGCACGTTGTAACAACCATATGACTTAAAATGTTATTGGATCTAATGAAAAAAATATACAAGACAAACTAAAATATTTTGTCAGTAAAATAAAATCATGAACTTTTTAAAATAAAATAATGGCATTTTTTAAGAATTAAAACTAATCTAATTTTGGAGTTTGACAATGAACACATTGCAACCATGCTTGAGACGGCCCTGATCGCAACACACAGCTACGTATACAGTGTAGTTCAAAACAGAGTTCGCAAATGAAGAAACACATTCAGAAATTCATAAATGATACACTCCCCTCCCTCCACACACATCTATCATAGGACACAGGACACGAGACACATAAACGAGCCAAAATGCTTTACATTTCTTGAAATAATAATTTCTGAACATTAAACATTGATTCTCAGTCTTTATTCACCTGCTTCTTATGGCTTTTCATTAAAAATCATAAAAGAAAATGGTGTAAATTGCATCGCTAATGTCATGGAATAGCATAGTTTAATAATAGCGGGGCACATTGTAACACAGCGTTACAACGTTCCCCATCTGTGCAACTGGAATTTAAAACTGGTTAGTGTCTTCTGCTAGTTAGCGAAGCATTATAAAACTATCTAAACTGATAAATAACAGATTGGAGATTAAAATAATAGCAGATGTCTAATTTTAAATGAATACTAAAAACTGAGATGACCAAATTTACTTCAGCCAGAAATTTACTTCTACCTTGGTAGATTAAATATTCAGCGACATCTTCAAAAGAGTTTTGAATTTTGGTGCTCTTTATTCTCTATATAGTGTTGATATGGCAGCTAGTAAATACTGTAAAATTGGTCATGTTGGCATGTGTGGAAATATTTAAACCGTGTGTTACAACTAACCCGGTGTGAGTTTGTGCCCTGCGCTCCCCTACACATTTTATTAAATTATTCATTCCCTGGGAATCAAACAGGGGCGGCGCTAGGGGTGGGCTAAGGGGGCAGAAGCCCCGAATGTTTTTATTACCATGTCTTGTGCGCATCAAGATTGAGCTTTAATGTGCATTAAAATTATTTCTATTAAACCAGCACTTAAACAGCAAAATGCAGCTGCTTCTTTAACTTACTGTAGCTGGGATTAAAGTTCTCCGTCGCTACGACTGATTTCCGTTAAAGGGGTCCTATTATGCTTTTTCACTTTTTGAATTTTAGTCAGTGTGTAGTGTGTATGTTTGGGCATAAAAAAGATCTACAAAGTCCACTCCAAAGGGAGATATTTTGTTTTTAAAAAATCCCTTTTCAAGAACTACAACGAACGGCTCGTTTGGACTACAAAGTTATTTTCCTGTATTTGTGACATCATAAATTGGCTAATTAGAATATCATTAAAATAAATCTCGCCTCCGGAAATTCGAATGCACGTTTCAAAATCTAAACCCAGTGCGGCTGTTTTTATATCACTGTATTTCTAAAGGAAAACGACTGTCTTCAGAAAATTTTGGATGTCATTTTCATTTCATCTTGCATGTAATGTCTGATAAAGCAGTGTTTGTGAGTGGAGCTCTGCTTTGTGTTCAGCATTACCGGGGAAACCTCGCTCTCTCCCGCTCCAACAGCGCCTCTCGCTGACAGAGAATGAATTTGCTTTTAGCCATTCTGTCTAGCTGTTCGCCAATCACAACGCACTGGGACAGCTAACCAATCACAACTCATTTAGTTTTTCAGAAGGTGGGCCTTAATCAAACCCGGAACTAATCGAGCCATCTGTGCCAGACTGGGGAGAATGGTATTGTAATAATGCAAATTATGTGGAAAATAATGCGTTTTTCGAACCACGAAACATGAGAGCATGTTCTAGTACACCCCTAAAACGAAATCAAGACTTTGTAAAAGAGCATAATAGGACCCCTTTAATTGGAAAATTAGGGGAAAAGAAACATGTAGCGCATTGTTGTTGTTCTGCCGGTGCCCTGACATTTTTTCCTACCCGTCAGATTTTCCTACCAGGGCTTAGTGCGCATGCGGACATCAATATTGCATCCTTTTTCTCTCGCGGAACAAGAGTATTTAATGTATCTGCATTACTGTAAGGGTAGGTTTAGGGTTGGGGTAGGTGTAGACATTAATAAAACACAATCTAATAGGTAGATAAAAATTATGTATTGTTGGTTTCCGGTAGCTGTATCCCTTCTAGCCACAACCGCGAATATAACACATAAATATTGTATTTGCATTACTGTAGGTTTAGGGTTGTGGTAGGTGTAGACATTAATAAATCATAATTTGACAGGTAGCATTTTTTGTTGTCGAAGTGTACTACTTAATGTTTTAATGGGAGGTAGCAAAATCTGACAGGGTAGCACAAATCGACAGCAGAACTTAAATTTCGGCGCGGGATTTCGGCTGTTAATAATAATTCTGCTCATTCCCGCAGATGACGGAATGTATCATTTGCACGTGCTTTTGAGTCTTGAGAACTCACTCGCGCACTCTCAGTTTCTGTGTGCCCACAGATCATATTAAGGAGAGTGATAGCTTTTAATAATTGTTAAGGGAGTTTGCAAATGTGATATTGATTTAATACAACAGATCAATAAACAAGTACCGCATGATTTTGCTCTATATCGTCAACAAAATAGTTCCAAATAAAGTAACAGCTGAGCCGCTGTGCATCTCTGAAAGCAAACACAGTGGTGTTTCATTCATGAATGAAAGTGCGTTTTTGAATGAATCTAGTGAGTCAGTGATTCATGATTACCCATTCATAAAGACAGCCACTTGTTTCATTCCTGAATGAATCAGCCGTTCGAACGAATCAATTGAATGAATGATTCAGTGATAAAATCAGTGACTTGCCGCCACCTGCTGGCGTTTTCAGTTTCATTTTTTGCATATAATTTCAGTTAGGCCTATTTAAATAATTTCATATTTCTGTATTCAAAATTTTATATTTAAAACATTCATCTTCACATGAATCTATGAATTTAATTGCACTCATGCCACCTCTGAGCCTCATTAAACGTCTGAAAATTTACCTACAAGCCACATTTGTGTTCTTCTGTGCCACCTCTGTAGTACAAAGTAATTTTTTATTAATACTAATTTCATATGATTGGTAACTTATTTGTCTTATTCTACTTCTTATTATATTGTTTTAAATAGAAATTTAAAAAATCTTATAAACAAATTTTGTTGAATTTGACATAGATGAAAATGATGCCATTGCAAAGGTAAGAAGAAATTACCCCTATAAGTCACTTTAAGGAGTCAAATGTCACCTCGTATTAGGAAGTCTAAGTTTTGATCAGAATTTTTGATTATTGATCAGAAGGTCCTCCTAAATTTTTTTAAATTAGGAGGACAAGTGCTCCTAAAAAGAAAAGTAAGCATAGAGCCATGTGTAACATTGAGATTAGATCCGTGCATGAGGTCTTAAAGAGACAGCGGCCTGAATAAACCTGCTGCTGACTTTCATTATACAGTGAAGACTATCCAGTGTTATTTTACAGTTGAATAGATTATAGTTAGACCTAACTGAAAAAAAAAAATTAAGTACTGATAATTTAATTTGTATCTTGTTATTGTTTTTGTTTTTTGCTATCGATTTCCATTAATTTATTTGTTCTTATTTTATTATTTACAATTTACTTGGGGGCGTGGTTCATGGGAAATAGTCCTGCCACCACAGCTGGAAAAAATCATAGAGGAAACACTGCATACATTTAATAAAATTAGAAAAATGCACTTACAAAGGTAAAAAGAACATGCCCCTGTAAATCACTTTGAGTCAAATGTCACCTCATATTAAGAAGGCTAATTTTTGATCAGATTTTTTTATTATTGATAAGAAGGTGCTCTTAATTTGTTTTTGTTTTTTTTGTTTTTTTTTAAATTAGGAGGACAAGCGCTCCTAATTAGAGCTGCAACAAACGATTATTTTGATAATCGATTAATCTAACGATTATTAGAACGATTAATCGACTAATCGTCGATTATTTTTCCGGTTAATCAGTCGACTTTGATTGATTATTCAGCTTTTGCATTTAATTAAAATATTGAGTTATACATATTCTAACAAATAAAGAAAGGTCACTTCAGCTTTTGAAAATCATATTATGTAATTACAATTATTAAACTATTAATTTATACAAATAGATACACTACCAGTCAAGTTTTTGAACAGTAAGATTTTTAATGATTTTAAAGAAGTCTATTCTGTTCACCAAGCCTGCATTTATTTGATCCAAAATACAGCAAAAGTAGTAATATTTTGAAATATTTTTACTATTTAAAATAACTGTTTTCTATTTGAATATATTTTAAAATGTAATTTATTCCTGTGATTTTAAAGCTGAATTTTTAGCATCATTACTCCAGTCACGTGATTCTTCAGAAATAATTTTAATATTGTGATTTGCTGCTCAATAGAGACTTCAGAAGAACAGCATTTATCTGAAATAGAAATCTTTTGTAACATTATAAATCTCTTTATCATCAATTTTGATCAATTGAAAGCATCCTTGCTAAATAAAAGTATTAATTTCTGTAAATGTACTCAACTGTTTTAAATATTTATGATGATGATGATGATGATGGTGATAATAAATGTTTCTTGAGCAGCAAATCAACATATTAGAATGATTTCTGAAGGATCATGAGACACTGAAGCCTGGAGTAATGATGCTGAAAATGTAGCTTTGATCACAGAAATAAATTACATTTTAAAATATATTCAAATATAAGCAGTTATTTTAAATTGTACAAATGTGTCACAATATTACTGCTTTTGGTGCATTTTGGATCAAATAAATGCAGGCTTGGTGAACAGAAGAGACTTCTTTAAAAACATTAAAAATCTTACTGTTCAAAAACTTGACTGGTAGTGTATATTTGGCACACAAAATTAGATGACAGACAGAGAAACTCTCTTATTCAACATTTAATTAGCTATATGAAAAAGTAACTGAATGACATAATTTGGCCTAACATCTCCTTTAGTAAGTCATATGGATAAGAAACAAAATAAAGGTAAGTGATATGATGCTTATTTTTGGAAACTATTTTATTTGCAGCATAATCTCTCATAAAATACCTTATATGGTTATGATAATCAAAACAATCCTGAGCTAGATCAAGCTTTGATCTCTGCAAACCAAACTATCACTTTAATGAAATATTTTTTTCCCACTAATAAAAATATTTTATCATTAGCTAGCTCCACACTGGAGAGCTGCTGTATAACAGAAAATCAAGTTGTAATTGTAACTGAAAGCGACACTCACTGACTCTGCTTTATCATGTTTAATACTGTAAAGCTGCTTGATTTAAGTCTATCTATTGCATAAAGTATACTATATAAATAAAAGTGACATGACTGCTTTAATGGAGAACCGAACTGCAGATATCGTGCAAACATCCACATCGCTAAAATCAGATCTTAACTGCTACTTTCACACCGCTGTCAGTTTTTGTTGTGTTTACTTCGTTATTCAGAGGAAAGCAAGCAGCATCGACTGTATTTACATCCAAACGCTGCTCAGAAGCGCTGTGTGTTCTTCTCTTGAATTGCATCCAGGAGGGCTGAACAGCGCTACAGCACCACACTGGTCAAACCGCAGTATTGCAGGCTCTTACATTAGCTCAAGTCAAGTCAAGTCAAGTCGAGCTTTATTGTCATTCTGCTACATGTGTGGACATATAGTGGAACGAAATGTCGTGTCTCGCTGGACCACGGTGCTACATACTAGTTAAACCTAAGATAAACATACAACAATGCAAGTATAGGAAAAACACTAGAGCTATACAACAGTTAACTATCTGACTATACATATACTAAAAATACTGTAACTGCTATACCTAGTTGACCACACATACACAAACTGAGACTATACAAAAACTTTACATAAATACTGTACATGAAATTGTGCGAAAGAGATATATGTACATGAAACTGTGCAGAAAAATATATATTTTGTACATTAAATTATTGTGCAGAAGAGAGATTTTGTGGGAGACAGTGCATAGTGCAAAAAGATTTTGTAGTGCAATGCTCAAGTAAACGTATTATTTTGTAGTGCAATGTTCAAGTAGACATATATTTTCTTAAGAGTCTTTGTGGCAGGGAGTGTTTGTAGAAAGTGTCTAGTGTGCCTATAGTGGGATGAGTGCGTTACTACAGGTGGTTTGTATAGCCCACTCACCTGTGTGTAGCACATTCAGAATTGCACTTAGTAAAATTGTCAACAGTTTTTAATGAGTTGGGGGGTGGGAGGCCTGAGGTGTTCATGGTTTCAGAGGGGGACAGGGGGATTGGAGTTAAGAGCTCTCACAGCCTGGGGAAAAAAGCTGTTGAGAAATCTGACAGAGCGAGCTCTGATGCTCCGGTACCTTCTACCTGATGGCAGGAGCTGGAAGAGGTTGTGGGAGGGGTGGGTGGGGTCCTTCACGATGCTGGTGGCCTTGTTGGAGCATCGTGAAAGGAAAATGTCCAGGATGGAGGGGAGAGGGGCACCGATGATCTTTGCGGCAGTGTTCACTGTCCGTTGTAGGGTCTTGCGGTCAGCAGCACTGCAGTTCCCATACCAGACAGTGATGCAGGTGGTCAGCACACTCTTAATGGTGCCCCTGTAAAAAGTGGTGAAGATGGGTGGAGGGAGACTTGCCCTTTTCAGCCGGCGGAGAAAGTGGAGGCGCTGTTGTCCCTTCTTGTTGAGTGACGTGACGTTGGTGGTCCAGGTGAGATGCTCTGTGATGTGCACTCCCAGGAATTTAGTGCTGCCGACTCTCTCCACGGTTGAGCCGTCAATGGTCAGCGGGGGGTGGTCAACAGAGTTTCTCCTGAAGTCCATCACAACCTCTTTCGTCTTACCCACATTGAGGGACAGGTTGTTAGCACCACACCATTCAGTCAGCTGTGCCACTTCCTCTCTGTAGTGCCTTTCATCGTTGTTACTGATGAGGCCTACCACAGTTGTGTCATCAGCAAACTTGATGATGTGGTTGGAGCTGGACTTGGCAGTGCAGTCGTGGGTCAGCAGCGTGAAGAGCAGCGGGCTGAGCACACAGCCTTGTGGGGTACCTGTGCTCAGTGTGGTAGTGCTGGAGGTGTTGCGGCCGACACGGACTGACTGAGGTCTTGCAGTTAAAAAGTCCAGGATCCAATTACAGAGGGAGGTGTTAAGGCCCAGCAGGTTTAGTTTGTGGATGAGCTGTTGTGGGATTATTGTGTTGAATGCTGAGCTGAAGTCAATGAACAGCATTCTAACATAAGAGTCTTTCTGTTCCAGATGGGTAAGAGCTAGGTGGAGAGTGGTGGATATTGCATCGTCCGTGGAACGGTTTGGACGGTATGCAAACTGGAGTGGGTCCAGCGTGTTTGGGAGACTGGACTTGATGTGCTGCATGACTAACTTCTCAAAGCACTTCATCATGATTGGAGTCAGTGCTATGGGACGATAGTCATTCAGACAGGACACAGGTGACTTCTTTGGTACTGGAATTATGGAGGTGGATTTGAGACACGTGGGGACGACTGCCTGGCTCAGCGAAATGTTGAAGATGTCTGTTAGGACATCCGTCAGCTGTGCAGCACAGTCTTTCAGTACATGTCCAGGTATGTTGTCAGGGCCCGCAGCCTTTCGTGGGTTAATCCTGGATAGGGTCTTCCTTACGTCGACTGGAGAGAGACAGAGTACCTGGTCGTTTGGAGATGTGAGTAGTTTCTGTGCAGGTGTGTCGTTCTGTATCTCAAATCATGAGTAGAAGTGGTTGAGTGCCTCTGGTAGGGATGTGTCATCGTCACTGGCCTGTGGCAGGGGCTTGTAGTCAGTGATGGTCTGAATGGCTTGCCACAGGGTCCAAGTGTCTCTGCTGTCTGTGAAGTGATTGTTGATTTTTTTAGCATACTGATGTTTTGCCTTCTTGATGCCATGAGACAGATTGGTTCTTGCTGTTTTGAGGGCTGCTTTATCTCCTGATCTGAATGCTTCATCTCTGGTCTTTAGCAGCCCACGAACCTCTGCTGTCATCCATGGCTTCTGGTTGGCACGTGTGGTGATGGTTTTGGTGACTGTCACATCATCTATGCATTTTTGATGTAAGCAGTCACAGTTTCGGTGTACTCCTGCAGGTCTGTGTGGTTGTTGTAGGTGGCCGCCTCTTTAAACATGTTCCAGTCTGTGTCCTGGAAGCAGTCCTGCAGTGCTGAGGTGGCATTGTCTGGCCATACTGTGATCTGCTTTTGAACCGGTTTGGTGAGTTTGAGAAGTGGTCTGTATGCTGGGATTAGCATAACAGAGATGTGGTCCGAGTACCCGAGGTGGGGGCGGGGTTCGGCTTTGTATGCATCCTTTACTGTTGTGTAAACAAAGTCCAGTGTGTTGTTTCCCCTTGTTGCAAAGTTCACATGTTGGTAGAACTTTGGCAAAACTGTCTTTAGGTTTGTGTGGTTGAAGTCACCGGCTATGATGAAAAAGCCGTCGGGGTTATTTGTTTGTTGTTCGCTGATGGCGCTGTACAGTTCACGAAGCGTGTCCTTAGCGTTTGCACACGGGGGAATGTAAACCGCAACAATAACAATGGCCGTGAACTCCCGCGGCAGATAGAACGGTCGACACTTCACAAACATAAACTCCACCAGTGATGAACAGTGTTTTGTCACTACCGCAGCATTGTTACACCATTCTTTGTTGATATACACACACAAGTCACCCCCGCGAGTCTTACCAGACAGTGATGAATCTCTGTCCGCTCGGTAGCAAGTTAGTCCATGCAACTGAATGGCGGAGTCCGGGATGTTGTCATTTAGCCATGTTTCAGTGAAAACAAACACACAACAATCCCTTGCCTCATGCTGTGTAGACCAACTGAGTTGAATTAAGTCCAGTTTGTTTTCCAGAGAGCAAACGTTTGAGAGCATGAGTGTTGGAAGAGCCGGTCTTGTGGGGTTAGTTCTCAGCCTAGCTCGTATACCTCCGCGCTTACCGCGCTTCCGTCCTCTCTCACACCGCTTGCGATGCCGCCTTGTGCGGGTAGCGTCAGTCGGCGAGGCCGCGGTCTCGAGGTCCGGCTCCAGCAGTAAACAAAGGCCTCGTAGCTTCTCAGTAGCCGCCGGCGAGAGTTTGTGTTTGTATGTCTTGTCGATATCCAAAAGGCTTTGGCGATCGTATATGTATCTCGGAATGATCTCCCGATGAATTAACGGTAAATCGACAATATTTGGAGACGAACAGACGACATTAAAAGACATAAAAGCACCGTCTTTGGGACCTGGAGTGGCCGCTGCGTCTGACCGCGCCGCCATCTTGATTTTATTCCTCATATGAGATAGAACGACTACTCGACAACAAAAATATTTGTCAACAATTTTTTATTGTCGACCTTGTCGATAATGTCGACTAATCATTTCAGCCCTACTCCTAATTACAAGAAGAAAAACACGGCTCTTAAACTGGGTGTGTGACAGGTATGGCTGTGGAATGAAGTTTGGCCAAGGAAATATTTTCAGTCAAAAGATTTTTTTTTTTTTTTTTTGCTTTAACCTCTGCTGTAGCCTATAAATTCATAATACCCATATCGATAAATTTAGATTACTGTAACTGTATAGCAACAAATATAGATTTTTAATCATGGTATTATAAGCACAGATTTTCTTGGACACACACACATTTAGAATGACTAGATAATATGAACAGATTGGTTAGCATTTAGCATGGTCTGTGGCAGACTTCACTAAGTGTCAGGGCAACAAAATTCAATATACAAGAAGTTAATAGTAAGTGATTTAAATCGTGCAGAAAATATTGTCTTTTTACTCTATTTCACAAAAACGGTTCTAAACAAACCCATGTTGTGTGTCTCTGCACACAACAGTGTCATTACTGAAATAATTTACCTTTTTTGAATGCCTTGAATCAGTGTTTCACTGATCCATTAAAAAAATGAATGAATGAATCAGCAGTTCCCTTTCAAGGGAACTTCGAACTGCGTCCTCTAGGGGTCGCTATGGGGAACGCCATCAGCGTGACCGGTGTCTGAAGCATATATCTAAACGCACAATTTCACACGGCTCGCGGGTTGTGTGTGTGTGTGGTGAAGAGCAAGCGCGTTCAGTCCTGAGGGAGTTGAATGTGCTCGTTGCATCCATTGCTTGTTTCTTGTGAGGGATAAGCATGCTCTGATACCTGCAGTTTCACGCGGCTCGCGTGTTGTGTGTGTGGTGAAGAGCAAGTGCGTTCGGCTCTCGAGGGAGTTGAATGTACTCTTTGCATTCGTTGCTTATTTCTCGTGAGAAATAGGCATGAATTCAACATACTCCACATACGAGGAGACTGCTTGTGCTCATCGTGATGCATTTGCGGGACTACTGAAAGGGGAGGTGAGTGCTTCACTTTTACTCGAGTTGTATACCCGTGTCTGCATGAGTGTGTTCGCCTCTCGCGGGAATAGCGACGCATTTGCGGTGGCGGCTCCGTTCTCGCTTAATTTCCGAGGTTATCTAGCGTGTGGGCGGAGCACGTTTAGCTCCCGTGGGAGTTGAATACATGCTGCGCGTTGCGGGTGCGGTGAGAATTATCTGCCCATTCCCTCGTTTCGCGGTTCATGGGCAGAACGCGGAAAGGACCTGACGGGAAATCTTCCCTATCAGTAATTTCCTAAGGTATTTTATAACATGTTCTAACCACATTATACTGCACTCCAGAAGCCCTTCTTTCTGCAGGGGTTGTATGACTCTCCGTGCTCAAGTGTTGGCTTGCGAGCCTCCTCGATGCTTGCTGAAGCCACCACCCTCCTGCACTTGCGTTACAGTCTCATGTTGGACCTGCACGGGAGCTGTGGTTGGTGAGTACGATCCATTTAATTTCTCCGCAGCGCTATGTGGGCCTGTTTTTTTGTACGCTTTGACTCTAGTCAGAACCTCTCGATCTGTCGACTGATTGTGGTGATGGTCTCACCCGTTGGTATTGTATCCAGCCTGGATGATAGCCTTACTTCTTCAGCTTCATGCTTGCTGGATCATGCAGCCAAGTCGCTAGGCTTCTGCGGGAGCCGCTTTGGCCTTCAGGTCCCCAGTATAGCGCTGCAACCCCAGGACTCGCAGTCCTCCATTCAGGCTGAGCCTTTTTCGCAGTGTAATGCTTCGTGATGTGCTCCCTGACATCCTGGCTGAGTGTTTGCTTCGAGAAGCTGCCCCAGCCAGCACGTACTACTCATGTCTCGCCTCGAGAGGCTTCCTGAGATTTGAGTCATCCACTTAACCATTACTTACGGCGAATCAGTGAATCGCCCCTCTGTGGAGTGGGCTTGAGTACACTGCTTTCCCGGAGGTACGAGTGAGAGGTGTTTCTGCGGAAACCCTTCCTGAGTGCTTTGGCTCTGAGGAGCGATAGCTCTCCAGATATGTTTGGTTATAGGGTCCCTGTTGGTCAGGCCTGGCAATGCTCCCCTCACCTTAGAGGGTTACCTTTGAGCTTGCCGGTCCCGGTCGAGCATCTGAGGACTCCTATCACCGGGTCCTGCACTCCCTGGAGCTCTGTTGAGCAGCAGCCTCAGGTTGTTAGGCCCCTCTCTGCCTCCCTGTTAGGTTGCTCTCCTTGTTGGTTGAGCTCAGCAGTGCTCCCCTCACCCTAGAGGGTCACCTATGAGCATACTGCTCCCAAACTGAGCGTCTGAGTCCCTCTTCTATTTGAGAGTTAGGCCTCCGCTCTCTAGAGCTCCAGTTAGCAGTCATGCCAGGTTGTTGGGCCACCTTCTGCCTCCCTGGTAGGCTGTTTTTTGGTCGAGCTAGCATTGGTCCCCTCACCAAAGAGGGTCACCTATGAGCATGCTGCTCCCTTCTGAGCGTCTGAGTTTCCTCTCATTCTGAGAGTTGAGTTCTCCACTCTCCATGTCACTGAGCAGCCTCAGGTTGTTAGGCCTCTTTTGCCTCACTGTTAGGTTGCTCTCCTTGTTGGTAGAGCTAGCATTGCTCCCCTCTCTATAGAGGGTCACCTATGAGCATACCGCTCCCTTCTGATCATCTGAGTTCCCTCTCATTCTGAGAGATGACTTCTCCGCTCTCCAGAGCTGTCATTTAGCAGCCTCATGTTGTTTGGCTTCTCTATGCCTCCCTGTTAGGTTGCTCTCCTTGTTGGTAGAGCTAGCATTGCTCCCCTCTCCATACAGGGTCACCTATGAGCATGCCGCTCCCTTCTGAGCGTCTGAGTTCCCTCTCATGCTGAGAGTTAGGTTCTCCGCTCTCCAGAGCTATGTTTGTTGGTCGAGCTAGCATTGCTCCCCTCACCATAGAGGGTCACCTATGAGCATGTCGCTCCCTTCTGAGCGTCTGATTTCCCTCTCATGCTGAGAGTTAGGTTCTCCGCTCTCCAGTGCTCTGTGACCATATGCTCTCCTTGTTGGTCGAGCTGGCGTTGCTCCCCTCACTATTGAGGGTCACCTATGAGCATGCCGCTCCCTTCTGAGCGTCTGAGTTCCCTCTCATGCTAAGAGTTAGGTTCTCCGCTCTCCTGAGCTATTTTTTTGGTCGAGCTAGCATTGCTCCCCTCACTATAGAGGGTCACCTATGAGCATGCCGCTCCCTTCTGAGCGTCTGAGTTCCCTCTCATGCTGAGAGTTAGGTTCTCCGCTCTCCAGAGCTATGTTTGTTGGTCGAGCTAGCATTGCTCCCCTCACTATAGAGGGTCACCTATGAGCATGCCGCTCCCTTCTGAGCGTCTGAGTTCCCTCTCATGCTGAGAGTTAGGTTCTCCGCTCTCCAGTGCTCTGTGACCATATGCTCTCCTTGTTGGTCGAGCTGGCGTTGCTCCCCTCACAATTGAGGGTCACCTATGAGCATGCTGCTCCCTTTTGAGCGTCTGAGTTCCCTCTCATGCTGAGAGTTAGGTTCACCGCTCTCCAGAGCTATGTTTATTGTCGAGCTAGCATTGCTCCCCTCACCATAGAGGGTCACCTATGAGCATGCCGCTCCTTTCTGAGCGTCTGAGTTCCCTCTCATGCTGAGAGTTGGGTTCTCCGCTCCCCCAGAGCTCTGTCATCAGCAGCCTCAGGTTGTTAGGCCTCTCTATGCCTCCCTGTGGGGTTGCTCTCCTTGTTGGTAGAGCTAGCATTGCTCCCCTCATCATAGAGGGTTACCTATGAGCATGCCGCTCCCTTCTGAGCGTCTGAGTTCCCTCTCATGCTGAGAGTTGGGTTCTTTGTTCCCCCAGAGCTCTGTGACCCTATGTTCTCCACAACACTAGAATGGTGTTTACAATCCATGTTATGGTAAGTACGCACGCTAGTCTCTGTGTACTTTCTGAAAGCCACGTTGTGGTAAGATCGCACACCAAGTGTTTTGTGGTCTTTCTAAAATCCTGTACGGTATGGGTTACGCGCTGAGGCTTTGTGCCCTTTCTTTGAGTCGGTCAGGCCCTGGTTTCACCTTGGGCCCCACTCTATCTATGTATCCCTAGAGATACTGACTTGAACAGGGTGTTGCTACCAAGGATCTGTTGAGACAGTTCCTTCAGCGAGCTCATGCAGAGTAAGCAGTAGCCCCTGGGTGACAGGCCAAGACCTAGTTACTATCCTAGGCGCTTGGTCGTATCCCCTTAAAGGAATCTCTGCTTCTGATTCCAAGCCTTTGAGCTCTACCCTGGGTCCAGGAGGCCCGGCCCCTAACAGGTAAGTTTTGGGGTATGCAGCTCAGGTTTTTGGCCGAAGGGGATAATGTCACTGACAGCCGTCCACCCGTCCCAGGGGCAACTCCCTTAGCCGGGTAGAGTTGGTATTTAGTGCTCGCCTTTTGTGCCTGGCTTTGCACTCCCCTCAGCATGGTAGCGTGGGTATTCCGTTCCCCATAGCGACCCCTAGAGGACGCAGTTAGAAGTTCCCTCGAAAGGGAACGTCTCAGGTTACATATGTAACCATGGTTCCCTGAGTAGGGAACGAGACACTGCGTCCTCTAGGCTCGGTGCCATGCTTCGGACGCAAGCTTCAGACGAAGAAGTGAATGACGTATTTTCCCAGCGCCCCTTTATACTGTGGCGGCGCCAGGTAATGACGTCATAGGCTGTCGCCGGCCAATGTTATTGTCGTGTTTAAATATATGCTTCAGACACCGGTCATGCTGATGCCGTTCCCCATAGTGACCCCTAGAGGACGCAGTGTCTTGTTCCCTACTCAGGGAACCATGGTTACATATGTAACCTGAGTCGTTTTTAATGAATTGATTGAATAAATGACTCAGTCATTAAGACAGTGGCTTGCTGCCATCTACTGGTAATTTTAGTCTAATTTTTAAAAGTATCATTCTATTTTTTTTCTATCATTACATATTTTTGTGTTCAATTATTTTGTGTATATATTTAAAGCAATTTCATAATGTTATTTATGCAATTTGTACAAATTATAAATAATTATATTTGTCGCTTTAAAAAAAAATTAAGCCACTTAGCCAATGTAACTTTTCAGCATAGCCTGTTTTATTTGACTTGTATCCCATGTATTCTGATACATGAATTAATGTCTCCGGGCTAAGCCCTGGGTATCCACTCACCTTAGAACCGCCCCTGGAATCAAACCCATTAATTCAGCATTCTACCACTTTGCTCTACAGATTGAGAATGCATTGTAAAAAATAGAGCTTTAATAATTTGAATGTGATGGATTATCAACTAATTATGTACCTTCCCTTGTAGGTGCGTTCAAATGTAGTTTATAACATTTTTATTAACAACAAAGTGCATACAACACCAAATTTGACAGTTGAGGTAAATTCTGTAAACACTGCTTTGAAAAATAATGTTGTTTTTTTTTGTTTTTTTTCTTGTGCTTGCAGGTTCATTCAGACAGTCAATCTTTGTGGCACCAAATGCATTGAAAGTCACAGATCAGCTGGAATTCTGGAAAGAGGGTGCAAAGAAAAAGGATCTGCCTGAATCCCAACCTGCTGTTTCTCATCGGAGAGCTTGTCAACTTTGACTGTCCAAAATTACTGAAATTTAACACAACACAAACTCATTTTTACTGTATTATTTCATTTTATTAACACAAGTCAAAATACTTATTTTATTACCAGTCAAAAGTTTTTGAACAGGAAGATTTTTAATGTTTTTAAAGAAGACTCTTCTGCTCACCAAGCCTGCTTTTATTTGATCCAAAGTACAGCAAAACATTTTAGATTTTTTTTTTACTATTTAAAATAAATGTTTTCTATTTGAATATATTTTAAAATGTAATTTATTCCTGTGATCAAAGCTGAATTTTTAACATCATTACTCCAGTCTTCAGTGTCACATGATCCTTTAGAAATCATTATAATATTCTAATTTGCTGCTCAAAAAACTACTATTATTATTATTATTATTATTATTATGTTGAAAACAGCTGAGTAATTTTTTTCAGGTTTCCTTGATGAATAGAAAGTTCAGAAGAACAGCATTTATCTGAAATAGAAATCTTTTGTAACATTATAAATGTCTTTATCTTCACTTTTGATCAATTTAAACCATCCTTGCTAAATAAAAGTTATATAATAAAAGTTACTATACACTATACCCCTCTTGAATGGTATAGTGTATAATGTTACAAAATCTTTTTATTTCAGATAAATGTTGATCTTTGGATCTTTCTATTCATCCTGAGAAAATGCACTCAACTGTTTTAAATATTTATGATGATAATTATAACAATAATAGTAATAAATGTTTATCAGCATATTAGAATGATTTCTGAAGGATCACGTGACACTGAAGACTGGAGTAATTTTGCTGAAAATTCAGCTTTGATCACAGGAATAAATTACATTTTAAAATATATTCAAATAGAAAGCTGTTATTTTAAATAGTAAAAATGTTTCACAGTGTTACTGCTTTTGTTTTTTTTGCAGTGAAACGGTGTTAACGATTATATCTTGACTACGAGGCTATTATAGGCAAGCAGACTGAGGTAGTATGTAGTTAAGAGGTTTTACCAACATAAATGCTGTTTTGTGAAGCTAGAGTAGACAATAAAACTAAGCTGCGTCTATCAGTCAGTGCTGATAATAAAAGACCCTCTTTTCTTTATTTCAGTAAATGATGTAAACATGCATGAAGTATGCAGCTTCCTGTTTTAAAATGTCAATCATTATTATGGGCTTTCTGTAGCGAGGCATGGTAATAATGCCCCTGCCGGGAGTCTTTTTTTTTTTTTTTTTTCTTTTTTGGTTAATGCATTTTTTCCACAAAGAGCCACCACAGAAAATAATATATTATTAAATGCAAGTTTTTTTCAATAAAACATCTCAATTATAGTAATTTTATTAGGTCCATAGACAACTAAAAACTAATATGCAACAAACAGTAAATAAGTTACCATATGGAATCAGTTGTGCAGGGCTTTCTCTGTGAGGCTGAGTTTCCACCTGCGCAGAAATCCTCTTCAGAGTCCTGTGTGTGTGTGTGTGTGTGTGTGTGGGTGAATGACTGAAGAACAACGCACTGTGAATACTGGCCAAGGTGAGCATTTTGACATATTTCAATGTGTTTTTGAATGTGCACAATCGAAGACAAAGGCTACTCTGTTTGTCCGTGTTGCGTTCGTAGAGCACATCCTGTCAGTAGCGGATTCAGTTCTCTTTCGTGGTTTATTGTGATATTAATATTTCCTTTTAATACCAGTCACATCCAGTTCTTAATTTTCTCATTCATCTATGTTTCTTAATTAATAATTTTGAAACAGTCCAACCGACTGAAAGCTGTGCAAATTATTATACAGACAAAAATACAACACATTTATAGGACGTAAAAGGTCTGTACGGCAAAAGCGAAGTACGTGGTGAAATGCATTGAAATGTCTCTTGGCACAGCAGAGCAGCCGTTTCAATAAAATATGTTTCACTCCAGACACTTTTTGATATACTTTTAATTTTTCGCTGCTAAAATCTTTTTTTCATCATTACAAGCTCCACAGCTGCTTGAATCTGAGCACAGGAGGTTGCTGTAAGCGTTAATGGTTTGCCGTTGCTTGCTGTCATGACTCACTGAACGCACCCAACCGCTGTGGTAAGGCAAAAACACACAGTTTGGAAGATGGATTTATAATGCATTCTCACTGTTTCAATTTTGTTCATTTTGACCAAAACCGTTACATAGCTGCCCCATATTGTCTGACAGCGTGTCCCGTTACAGTGGAGTTAACACGTTAAGATTTGTGTCTAAAATAAACTCTACTGTGAATGTCAACATGCTGACTGGAGTACTGCAGTTCAACCATCCACCTTCTTTCTGATTCGACTGTACGCAGCGTAACATGGCTTCAGTCACACTTGTGCATGGAAACCGTGTTCTAGACGTCTGGACAGGGGCCTGTGGAACAGGACTGCTCTCTTTTGTGCCCAGATCAGTCTCATGCGTGAGGACTGAGGCTTGTCTTGTGCTCTGTGTCTGCAGGAGTCTCTGGACATGACCAGCACCTTCAAGCAGCAGAAGTTTGCTCTGGTGGAGAGCGGTTTCGATCCCTGCAGCATCAGCGATCCGCTCTTCTTTCTGGACTGCACCGAGAAGAGCTACCTTCCCCTGACCAGCTCCGTCTATGACAGCATAGTGAGCGGTCAGAGGAAAGTCTAGCCTTTAAAACGCCACCGGACCTTAGAGAAGGGATTTAGCAGCAGACGATGAGCGACACGCTGGCTCTTTTGTAGCGCTGTATATCTGATCAGAGTCCACCGTGAATTATTGATCACGAGCTGCAGACCGTGTCATTTAGTGAATGTAGAATTAGTGCATATAAAAGAGGGCAATGCTGTGAGTGGAGATCTGCTGTCATGTGTGCTGAGATCAACACAGCCGTCTGGGAAATACAGTATAGTGATTTTAATACTGAAATCAATGTTTGTGCCCTATGAAGGAAACACTCTTAGATTGGAAAGATTGTGCTCAACACAGGCACCCGCTGTTCTGTTTTAAGATGTACTTTCTCATTTGGCTTTAGTGTGCGCCGTACACGCACATCAATGCTTTAACGCAACTCGATCCCTCTGAAATTTCAATTGTCAAAGCAAATTCCAGTAATCATGTAATGTCTTCCTGCTGATTCATGAAGCCATCACTGTTCTGACGTCACACCTGTCTGCTTGAATGTATTTGAAACATTTTAATTGATGCGTCATAAATTCGTCCATCTTTTGTTTATGTTGAAGTGTAATATTATAATTGTGTAATGCATATACACTGCATTATTTGCTTTAGTTCTGAACAACATAGAAAGCAAAGACTTGCTTGCTTTACACTTTTTTTAATCAGAGCACTTGAAACATTTGAGATTCACTGTGAACTGATTGTATTTGAAACTTCACTTACTGAAGTGAAAAATGTATGCAATGTTGTTAATCATGTTTTTTATTTTTTACCTAATTATGTAATAATAAATGACAATTTTGTTTATATGGATTCAAGTTTTCACAATCAGTGGTCTGTCTGGTGTTAAAGCATGTTAGAAATGTGAGAAAGACTCATCTAAGCACAGAGCAAACTTACGGTTTTGCACACATTTATGTAACGAGAAGAGTAAGACTGAATGAGAACACATGCTACCTCCTCAACAGATGCTGTGACGGGAACAATATTTCCTCTTCTGTATCTCTGTGCGCTTATTTCAGCAGCGGTGTATATCGTCATCTATAGTCCTGTTATATCTCTGAGCGGTTTTATAATGATGCCATGATACTGAGGGTCAAAGCCGGATCAGGACTAAACTGTCTGTAACTGTAACACTCACTGTATGTTTGCTAGCACTTCATAATAAAATTGATATTGAATTATACATACATTTTATCGTTTTCAGTTCCATTCCATTTTCATTAAAAGCCACACACTGTAAAAAAAAAATTCTGTAAAATTTACGGTAAAAAAAAAAAAGGCAGCTGTGGTTGCCGGAATTCCACCGTAAAAACGGTAGCAACATTTTAGGTTTTATGGTTTTAACTTAAATTTCCAGGTAAATACCGTAATTTCATTAACTGATATAACATTAATATACCACCCTATTGAAGTACTGAAATCTGCTTTGTACCTTTGAAAAACACTGATTACATTTTTTCCCTGTAAATTTTACATTATTTTTCACTTCCAAAAACATACCGTAAATGTCTATTACAGTTTTTCACAGTATATATTAGGGGAACTTACCGTTAACCATTTAACAGGTTTTTACTATAGCATTTTCACAGTTTTTTATCATTAAAATCATGGTCATTTTTTACAGTGCACAATCATTTAGAGAGAGGCCAGAGGCTACTGCCAGATATTCATGTTCATAAGGTATCTCAGTGAAACGAATGGCTTCATTTCAAAGTTGTCTTAAAAATAAAGGTCCAAGCCTAACTTACGTTAATAAAACCAGAATACATGTGAATGCAAAGAAGAATAGCTGAAATATCACAAACGCAACAGTTGCTCTGAATCCTGAACATCAGCACAGCTGTGACATTGCAGTCTATTAAACAAGAATTAAAAATTGACCAATTAGTGTAGTTTGTATATTTCCTCTCCAACAATAACAACAACAAAATTTACAAACAAAACCAAAGGATTCGTTTTTTTCCCACTCCAGGTTTTACCCACTCTGTGCAATCACCTTTCGACTTTCAAAAGTCCGAGTCATTTTAGCGAATCGGTTCATTTGAACGAATCGCTTAATTGAATCAT
Source organism: Spinibarbus caldwelli (assembly GCA_039654775.1). Taxonomy (NCBI): domain Eukaryota; kingdom Metazoa; phylum Chordata; class Actinopteri; order Cypriniformes; family Cyprinidae; genus Spinibarbus; species Spinibarbus caldwelli. The sequence goes on from JBCAMP010000304.1 coordinate 1,137,673, forward strand.
TATAAAGATTCGATTGGTTTAGATGCACTTGGTACTGGCGCGTGGTAATGCTACTGCTACTACAATACATGTTTGCGCAAACATTGTTACTACAGAGTTCATGGGTTCACTTCACAGGAACTGATTGAACTGAGAAAAATACAGACGAATGGTGCAAACACAAGCAGATATTGTATATATCATTGTATATCAGATATGTTTTTATACTTACAGGTGCCCCAGATAGCAAGGTGACATTGATTCAATATTGAAATTCCATCAGAATCATCATTTTGGTTGAGGTTGAAAATTCAATGCTAAATAATATTGGATCAATGTTGATAATTCAATGCTTTTCAGTGTTGAAAAGACAAATATTGAATCAATGTTGATTTTTGGTCAGGATTTCACTGGTGAAACTTTAGACTCTCAATCCCTCATTCAACACTTAAATATGGTACATTTTCCTGAAATGTAGTGAGTACATGCTCATCAAACAATAAATTCTGTCAATTTTGTAAACTCGTCACCACTAGCAGCTCCGTTAAATAAATAAAACTGTCTGCTGAGTGTGTGGATTAACAAAGAACTGTGACCATTAGATAGAACTCAGATAAACCAGCTGGATATTATTATTATTATTATTATTATTATTAGCAGCAGCAGTAGTAGTAGTAATGTTTTTACATTAGTAATTAATGTGTTCATTACCTGTTTTTGGCTAGCTAGAGGAGTACATTCAGCCAGAGACTGATAATGACTAAATGCTCCAATGAATTATTTTTAAATCAAAATATTTTTAAATTATAATTGCAATTTTATTGTTTATAATTTATATATTCATTATAATTATTAGATTTAAATCATGTGGAATTTACATACATTTAATGAATTACCTAAGAATACATGTTAATAGAGAGAATAGAGAGAATTCAGAGGGTTTTTCATGAGTCACAATCCAGTCCATTAGGGGACAGTAATGCAGCTTAAAGCTGCTGCCAACCGCCAATCAAATCAAAGCGCGGGAAAACAGATTTCAAATGCGAAACGGACGGAGACAGGCCTAAAGGGCAACGGCAGTGTTTTTTGGTTTTTTTTGTTTTTTTTATAAGAGGTAAGTAATAAAAGTTTACTAAAAAAAAAAAAAAAAATTGACCTAAAACGTAACGCTTAGAAATAATTATATATATATATATATATACATATATATATATATATATATATATATATATATATATATATATATATAAAAATCCTTGTAACTTTCTTTACAGTGAGTTCCCTTTATATGAGGACAGTTGACAGATGCTGATCCTTTACTTAGCTACGAACACAATGGATTCACCTCAGAGAAAAGAAGTAGTAGTGATTTCATTTCATGTGTATTTCACTATTCATCTTCCGTTACAACTGATGTGTTTTTCTGGATAAGTCCGAGTGAACTGCGACGAGTCTCATGAACGCGCGTCCAGACCAACGAGCGGCCGAGGTAAGAGTTTATTAAATATATTTCACTTTGTTTTTCCACCAAACCCTACCAGACACAGTAGTGAGAGTGTAATGTTTGTGTTTGAACACAGTGTGTGACAGCACACGCAGGCTGAGCGCGATTTTTACTTTTCTTCCTGAGAAAAAAAAAAAAGTAAAACATATTTCTACAAACTTATTCGTGCCATCGACCTTATTTGAATTTCGTGGGAGGGAAAACCTTGCATTGTTTGATTTTATGCAATTTTTATGTTATGTGAATAATTTTATATATTAATTTTGTTTTACTGTACACCTGTGACACACCAGAAGACACAAAACCAATTACAACCGATATTTGGTTAACCTAATAGCTATGTTTTTCATTCTTCATTTTTCTCTTTTTGTAGGCCCATCAGAGGGACATTTCCTTGGTTTGCTCACATCAGGTAAGAATGAATTTCTGCTGATTGTTACCTGTGACAGGTGTTGCATACTCTTAATTTTTACTTTTACCTTTTTAAATCTAGGTCAGAGGATGGACTCTCCTGGATCAAGGTTAATAATAAAAGGCAAGTCATTATTAAATGTATAAAATACATGTCTTAAAGCAGCTTAAAGTTAATACAATCTTTTATTTTGTAAAGGGATGTAAGATGCTTTTTAAGATATTTATTTAAGCTGCAGCAGTAAATGGTAAAAGAGGCATAGACTCATCTCCAGTCCTCCCAGAATGTTTTATATGTCTCATTAATTAAACACCTGGTTCAGCTCTAACATTCTGGGAGGGGGCCTGAGAAACTCTACACTAAGGGTTATGAAAAATTAAGGCTGTGTATCATAGAAGTTGTTGATATACTGTGTTTTTTTTTTTTTTCTCTCAAACTGCTTTCCCATTGCTTCTTCTGAAGTGACTGGAATACTGGCTGAACTAGTGTCTGGAGGTCTGGGGCTTCATGAGACGCAGCTACCAGAGCAGATTCTTCAAAGTGAAGATGACAGATGTGTGATGGTAATTTACATTAAGATTTATTACTTTTGTTTTATTTATTTATTTATTTATTGACAAAAGCATGTTTTTCATTCAACACTGAAACTACATTCCCATGACATTTATTTGTAACCTATCCATGTTTTGTGCAAATATGTTCCTGACACACTTATAGGTTGGCTGTTTTGCTGTTGGAGGAGCATCAGTTGAGGCATATATTAGGATGCTGGGCTGTACTCTAACCAGTGAGCCGGCTTCTCAGATGAACTGGGCCGTAGGAGACCGAAAGATCAGCATGAACAACAACAACAACAACAACAAAAAAAAACTCATTTAGAGACACCAGGCTCCAAGATGTGCATGGTAAGTCTCCACATGGGTCCTTTGGTCTTAAATTCAGTTTGATCAAATTTAAATCCATTAAAAGTCTTAAGTATCTTAAATGGAATGAGAAAAGCCTTAGTTATGTTTTCAAGAGGTCTTAAATTTGGAGACAGAAAAAAACAGGAATTGCAAAATGGCCTAATATGATTATTAAGGGTTAAGGCCGTTCAGACCAAGAGCGATAACTTTAAAGATAACTATGTTCATCTGTTTATTCTAAGCACACTCATCTGCTTTTTAGAACTCTATCTTTATCATTATCTTTAGTGTTATCGTCCTTGGTGTGAACAGGCCTTCAGTTCACTCAAAACTGTTGTTCCAAACCTGTATCAGTTTTTGTTTTGTTTTTGTTTTTTTTGTTTTTTTACAAAAGATGATATGTTGAAGAATGCTGGTAACCCAACAGCTGACGGAAACCATTGACTTCCATTGTACAGGGAAAAAATCCTATGGAAGTTAATGGCTACCGTCAACTGGTTACCAACATTCTTCAGAATCTCTTATTTTATGTTCAACAGAAGAAAGAAACTCATACAGATTTGGAACATTTACATATTGACTATATACTCTTTGAGTTGTTATTATATATATATATATATATATATATATATATATATATATATATATATATATATATATATATAATTTATAAACAATATAGAATGAGGCAATGCCATTTATATCAATATACAGTAGGTTGATATTATAGGCACATCTTAAAAATAGAGGGCACAGAGTGAGCTGCTGTGAGGAAAGTGCATAATCCAATTTGTTCCAAACATGAAAAATGCTTTATATTAAGGGTTTCAAAATAATACGTATGTCTATAGGTGCTTAATTTCTATATTAAAATTAAATGGTCTTAAATTTGAATTCACCATGTTTTAGCTTGAATGTAAACCTTTTATCAAATTTCAATTTGCACTTAATTTTGTAGTACATTGTCACATTTCCAAATACTTAGGACCCACCTTCTTTCAGTTATACACTACTACTACTAATCAAATGCTTTACAACATTGTGCAGGTTTAACATCCTGTTTGTTTTTATACTTTAGATTCCTAACAACAACAAGGGAAAGATGAGAAAAAGGAGGCCTGCTGTGACGGTGCAAAAATGGCTCCGTTGTGGTCCTGAAGGGCTTGTGGTCATTGCCTTGTGGTGGAAAGCCCTGAGTTCATCAGACTATCCGTTTAATGAGGAGTAAAGACATATTTTTTGAATCAGAAAAGTTGCTTCAATCCGTGAAAAGCTTCAAGTCCTAAACAGCAAACTGGTAATGTTTCAGTCTGTAGTACTTTAGTGTTTCTGTCTTTGATGGTGAGTTTTCATTTGCATTTACTTCCATTTTGCAGATGCAGTTTGCATTTGTTAGGCCTATATGTTGTCAGTTTTACAGGCTCTTCTCCTGGCATTTGCTTTATAAATTCAGAATTAACTGTTCCATGTAATTAAGTCACTTTGTCATTCATTTGACCATAATTTGTATGTAAATTGTATTTTAAGCTCTGTCTCGCAGTTTCACAAGGCTAGTCCCAGACTAAAATACATGTTTGAGCTGTCTTAACTGAAAATAACTTGCTCTGACAGATCTTCATGTCATTGCCATTGTTTTGTCTCAAGATGCACACCAGTAATGTTTATTTATTGCATTTTTATAAAAGCTGTTTAAGTATCCCGATTTAAGGCCTAGTTCTGGCTTAAGCTAAGCCCTGTCTGTGAATCTGTGCCTATGTGTTTTGAAGTCACCACCAAGTTTTTTTTTTTAAATTTATTTTTTATTTAAAGAATCATTTGTTTTACTTGAATATAATGTTATTTTCCTGTTCAAATAGTGTGGGGGCAAAAATAAATATCTTTGCATGTAAACTGACTGATGTTGTTTACTTTGAGTGACCTTTTTATTTTAAAACCATATTAATTGCAGTCCTGCATGTTCTCTGATTGAAAGGAGTAAAAAGCAGGATTGATTTGATAATGTTTCTATGCTGATTCAATGTTAAATAAGTGATTTAATTTACGTTGAAGAAATGTTGATTTTATGACCATCTTGATCTATTTTTGATTGATTTTTCATTGTTGAAATAACATTATTTCAGGGTGCAAACCTGACGAAAAATCGATGTTAAACTTCAACATTGATTCAATGTTGATTCAGTGTTGGTCTGCTATCTGGGGCATCTCAATAAATTAGAATGTTGTGGAAAAGATCATTTATTTCAGTAATTTGACTCAAATTGTGAAACTCGTGTATTAAATAAATTCAGTGCACACAGACTGAAGTAGTTTAAGTCTTTGGTTCTTTTAATTGTGATGATTTTGGCTCACATTTAACAAAAACCCACCAATTCACTGTCTCAACAAATTAGAATACTTTACAAGACCAATAAAAAAAACAAAAACAAAACAAAAACCATTGAAAAACCACAGAGACCATTTTGAAGGATCAGGAAACCTTTGCAGGTGTTTTGAGTTAATTAGCTGATCGGCATGTCACCATATTCTAATTTGTTGAGATAGTGAATTGATGGGTTTTGATGAGCCAAAATCATCTCAATTAAAAGAACCAAAGACTTACACTATTTCAGTCTGTGTGCATTGAATTTATTTAATACACGAGTTTCACAATTTGAGTTGAATTACTGGAATAAACGAACTTTTCCACGACATTCTAATTTATTGAGATGCACCTGATTATATACACACACGGAAACATTTAAAACCTGTAGGATCAGTCCACAGCCAGCACGACTCAAATCACTCCGAGACGTTCACGAACCGATTCTTAAGAACGATTCACTGAGTCGGGCATCGGTATGATTCACAGGAGAGTCGCGGAGCATCATGGCGGACTCGCACAGCAACAGCAGCCACGTCCCTGTCTTATTCTCCTTCTCTGTGTTCTCGAGGCCCTCGTCTGTGGCCCTGGGCTCTGGATATGAAGTGCTCATCCAGAAGTTTCTGTCCGTGTTCGGGCATCAGATCGATGTTCACCGTAAGCTGGTGCTTCAGTGTTTCTCGGAGGAATGGGGTCAGTACATTGATTTACCGAAGGGCTTCACGGTGTCAGAGAAATGTCGGCTGAGATTAGTGCCTCTGCAGATGGATGTAAGCTCATATTTCACACAGCACCATTATTAATCTTATCCTGTCGTTGTGTGCAGTGTTTTCTGTGGAAGGAAGAGAATGAATCAGCGAGTCAAACTTTGAACAAAACACTTCGGCTTCTCTTGTGACAGTGTTTGAGTGTTGCACCGTGTGTTTGTTCGTGTTTGTGATCATCATGTCGTCTGAACAGCTCGTCTCAAGTGCTGCTTGTGCAGTAAAACCAAAGTGTTTCAGGGATTTAATGTGAATATACGCTTTCTCTTACAGAGGGACATTTGACGTTTGTTTATATGCGAGTTGTTTCACTAATAAACACTGATAGCATGTTTACATTCTCAAAACACAGATCCTGCTGAAGATGATTTATTTTCATTCACAGCTTGTTGTACATTATATTTGTACGGTTTGTTCCTGATGCTTTATTTCTTATTGTCAGTGGTGATTTGATTAAACTATGCACAAATGTACTGCTTTGTTGTTGTTTGCATTACAGTACAGTAATGAGAAATGTGCATTTTCTGAAGAATCGACATCTAAAATTATATACAGTAGATCTAATCTTAATTTTGTGATGTTATATTACATTAGGTGCGTGTATTCACCCAGCATAGTCCTGCATAGAGATACAGGAATGATCCCAGCGTCTCATGTGTGATGATCCTTAGATGTGTTATTCTGAAGCGTTTCAGATCATGAGACAGAGTCAGAGTTTATTGTGTGTGTGTGTGTGTGTGTGTGTGTGTGTGTGTGTCTCAGATCACGACGCTGGGAAACCTCTCTCCGGCCACCACAGTCTTCTTCTGCTGTGACATGCAGGAGAGATTCAGACCTGCCATCAAATACTTCGGGGACATCATCAGTGTGGGCCAGAGGCTGGTAATAATGCTGATCTTTCAGATCAAGTCCGTTTGGATAGTACTACTGATGTGCTGCAGGTGTTAGAGTTGAGTGCTGTGTGTGTGTGTCTGTGTGTGTGTCTCTCTCTCTCTCTGTGTGTGTGTATGTGTGTGTCTCTCTCTGTGTGTGTCTCTCTCTCTCTCTCTCTGTGTGTGTGTCTCTCTCTCTCTCTCTCTGTGTGTGTGTATGTGTGTGTCTCTCTCTCTCTCTGTGTGTGTGTATGTGTGTGTCTCTCTCTCTCTCTGTGTGTGTGTATGTGTGTGTCTCTCTCTCTCTCTCTCTCTCTGTGTGTCTCTCTCTCTCTCTCTCTCTCTCTCTCTCTCTCTCTCTCTGTGTGTGTATGTGTGTGTCTCTCTCTCTCTCTCTCTGTGTGTGTGTCTCTCTCTCTCTCTCTCTCTCTCTCTCTGTGTGTGTGTTTATGTGGGCTCAGCTGCAGGGGGCTCGTATTCTAGGGATTCCTGTGGTTGTGTCGGAGCAGTATCCTAAAGGTCTGGGCAGCACAGTGCAGGAACTGGATCTGACCGGGGCCAAATTAGTTTTCCCCAAAAACAAGTTCTCCATGGTGCTTCCGGAGGTGGAGGCCGCTCTGGCTGAGATCCCAGGAGTCCGCAGCGTCGTGCTCTTCGGCGTCGAGGTCAGTACCTGCCATCACCGTGATCGTGGTCATGCTCACACTTCTTAAAAGTAGGGATGCACCGATACCATTTTTTAAAGACTGAGTACGAGTACTCAGAGATATTTTTTTTTCCTGGTACTCACCGATACCGATACCTGTTTTTTGGGATGTGGCAGTTTTCCAAGCAATGACACAGTGAGATTAATAATTTTAGGACAGCTTCTCTGTAATTATGAACAACTGTAACTCAAAAAAAAAAAAAAAAAAAACAAATTCTGCTTGTCACAAGATTGTGAAAGTACAAACAATTTTCACAGTATCTAATAATTTCCATAACCAAACCAAGGGCATAATAAAAATATATATATATATATATATATATATATATATATATATATATATATATATATATATATATATATATATATATATATATATTATTAATAATATATAAAAACATTTCTTTGTCAACCTGTCACAAAATTGTCAAAAAGCTACAAACTAATTTCACTGAACAAATGTTTATAACATAACACTGTGTAGCAATGTTCACTGTTGTGTAACAATCAAAAGTGTACAGTGAAATATAACAGTGAACTGTCTAATCATTGTGAGCAACACATTAATTGTAAGTGTAAGTGTTCATAAGCCATTTGTTAAGGATGTTCCTCAGAGCATTTGTACAGCATGTTTTTACTTTTGTAATAATTTTTGCAAGATGAAAAGTACAAAAGGCCATCAATCAGTTCACATTATTTTTCAAAAGTAAGTGGCAGGTTTTTTTTAAGGAACAGAAGCATCTCTGCATGTTCAGCTACAAGCCTGCTTCTGTTGTCAGTCAGAACGTGTGACACTGAGCTGAAGAGTCCTTCACTTTCCACACTGCTGCATGGGGCTGAAAGATATGTGTGTGCCATTTGAGCCGGAGCAGGAAATCGCAGATTATTAACTGCCCAGTACATGAAGGGTTTCTCTGAACGCAGGGTTTCTCTCAGATGCAGATGCACATTCGTCTGCAATTTCTTCAAAAACAATGTCCAGACTGCTACCTGGCTTGTCGCTGAGAGACCTTTTGTCAGCTGGCGTGGCATGTGTCTCAGGTGTGGCTGTCTCTCTCACAGATGATTTTTGCAACTGCAGTATCAACATTTCTTTGGCCTGCCTGTCAGTGTCTGTGTCGGAGAAGAATCGATCTTTATACCTTGAACAAAAAACAATGATGACATTAGCATTTGTTCAGTGCAGTTAAAAAATATAAGAAGAAATTTAAATTACTCTTGCATTTTTTTTTTTAATTGAATCTATCACCTTTGTCTTTTACATTTTATTATTGAGCAAATTAAAGCTTATCCATTATAATTTATAATCATAATTTTAGTTAAATGAATTAATTTAAAATTGAGCACAAAAATATTAATTACCTAGGATCAAGTAAACTTGCAATGCAGTAAAATGGGTTTTGCTCCATGTTGGAAAAGCGCCTCTGCAAAGCATCAAGCAAAGTGCTCTTCATTGTTTTGATTCCGTGGTCCTCATCCATTTGTTTCAGCAACAGTCTCTGTAGCACAGTGACAGTAGGAATTACATCTGAGGCTAAAGCATCTGAAGAACTCACTTGATGAGTCATTTCTTCAAAGGGCGCCAATACATTTACCATCTTCTCCAGAAGATTCCACTGGTTTAAAGTTAGAGTGGCAGGGAGCTCGTTTTCAGACACACATACTCCAATCGACCGTTTTTGCTCAATCAGAGACTGCACCATGTAGAATGTGCTATTCCAATGAGTCTGCACGTCTTGCTGAAGTCTTTTTATTGGTTGACTGAGCTGTGTCTGAATATCCTGTAACCGAGAGTATGCCAGGTTGGAGTGTTTAAAGTGGCCGACTATTTTGCGCCCCACTCCCACAGCCTCGTAACGCTGCGCTGTGACAGCAGACCCTCTGTGACGGCCAGCTGCAGAGTATGTGCCACACACTCCGGCCTCCTCCATGCCCTTCACCATGTTTTTGGCATTGTCACGGACAACAACATGGACAGAACTTTTGGGAATTGCCCAAGCCGCAAGCATTTCCTCAAATACACTCGCTATCGCTCGACCCGTATGTGAGCCTCGAAACTTCTTTGGATGAAGCATGATTTGCTGTAGAGTGAAATCGCCATCTATCCATTGCGCCGTTAAGCTGATGAGAGACAATGGATTTACACTACAACTCCAAATGTCAGTAGTAAAGCTAATTGCTTTTATGTCATGCAACATGCTCACGACATGCTTTTTCACTGCGTCATGTATTTGTGGCAATACAATATCTGTGACATGGCGGCGACTGGGAATCTCGTACTTCGGCTCCAAAACATTAACAAGGTGACGAAATCCCACGTTATCAACGACTGAAAGCGGTTGATCGTCAAGAACAATGAATTGGTTAAGCACCTCTGTTATTTGTTTGGCTCTCGGGTTATCTCTTGTCATTTTCTCTCGTCTTGCAAAGGTTTGCTGCAGGGTTGGTTGCTGAGTGCTAACGTTACTCCTAGCGGCAAATTCTCCGTGCTCACTTTTGTGTTTCAGTTTCAGATGTTTTATCATTTTACTCGTATTATAAGTACTGTTTTTGTACCTCCTCTTGATATTTTTGCTGTGCAAAGTTTGCAGTCTGCCATGCGTGGGTTGTCATCATTAATGTTGAAATATTTCCACACCGCCGAGCCTGACATTCTGTCTCTGTGCACTGAAAGTTCTGTCGATGACGTCACGAGGTATCGGTCTTTGGTATCGGAGTGTTTTACGAGTACGAGTATCGGACCCGATACCGATAGGTGCATCCCTACTTAAAAGTGCATTTGGAATTATTAAGCCGTTAACAACAAGCAGAAGGAGGTTTCTTTGGTAGTGGGCGGAGCTAATGCTCAAATCTCATTGGCTGGCTCTCACCTATTACTGCCCTTGTTTTGATTTCAGCGAATCAGTTCGAGCGAAGGCAGACAATGTGATTAGACATGAGCACATTTTATATTGTTAGTGGCAGTAGAATTAGTAGTATTACCTTATCAGTATTATTGTTCATTTTTTTTACAGAAACACTGAATGGCCAACAATGTCTAAAGCACCACCAGCAGCCCAGCGTTCTGTTAAAATGACAAACTTGCATTCATACACTGTTACCACATTTTAGTTCTAATTACTGAAGTTCTGTCAGACAAAAAAATGTTTGATTGGGTTATGATTCATTTCATTCAAAATACGTCACATTCCCTGAATTTCACATTTTACAGTTAATTCCACTTTTGAATGCATTCCCAATGACTCCGCTATTTCTAGTCCTTTTAAACATCTTTTTTTTTTTTTTTTTTTTTTTTTTTTTTTTTTACTTTTAAGAGTGTTTTTCACAATACTGTTGACCTGAAAATGATAACAAATTGTACCCAATAAGATTTCTGTTGGTCTTACAGAAAAAGTTATGTTGACATTAAATCTTATGCTTGATATATTATTCTCATCAAGCATTCATGAATACCACTTATTCTGGAACATAGTTTCGTCAGGTGCTTGATAGGAAATTCCTTGAATCTTTTGTTCACGAGAGTGGGAACCCTGATTAATGGACTCTTTTGGAGTTCTTCAGATTAGGTGACGTTCCTTCAGGAAAGCTTGAGCGAGTGTTTGTCTCCTGCAGACGCATGTGTGCATTCAGCAGACCGCTCTGGATCTGATCGGAAGAGGGTTTGAGGTGCACATTGTTGCTGATGCCACGTCCTCCAGAAGCATGATGGACAGGATGTTTGCTCTTGAGGTGAGATGGATATTCACCTGAGGAGGAGTGAAGTCTGTTAACTGATATTGCACTGAAGTGAACCCCCCACGTGAAACTGAAATAATAACCGTGATATAAGATTTTGGCCATATTGCCCATCTAAGTCATTCATCCCACACTATCAACAGGCACGTCATGGCCTCAAAGCTTACCCCTCGACTACTCTGGCTCGATTGCTATTCCTGAGGCAAAACACGCCCTCCTCATTACCCTACAGACAAAGAAATGTAGAAATAAATAAATGTGGAAATATATAAATGTGGAAATAAATAAATATGTAAAGAAATACATAAATGTGGAAATAAATGTATAAATAAAAAAATGAAAAAATAAATAAATGTGGAAAAAATACATAAATAAGGAGATAAGATTATAAATAATTATTTATTTTTGCTTTTTTACATTTCTTTTCACATTTACTTCTAATTATGGCAGGATTGGCGTTCCATAGCTGCCACCTACTGGCCATTTACTTTCATATTTAAATGTAGCCTATCATTGCATTTTCCCCCAACATTTCATATTTGTATATTTAAATAAATAAATAAATAATTTTAATCATCGGCATCATTAAACTGTCTGTGTAAATTCATCTAAATGGCACTTCAGCTGCAGTGTAATGATCGGTTTTGTTAATACTGATTTCATTTGATTAGTAACAGTCCAATAGTGTCTTATTATATTAACTGAAATTATTAATAACACGTAAGAATTTGATATGAAAGACGATACATACATTTAATAAGATTCGGGGAAAAATCTGCTGGTTATATAGGCAAAAAACGGCATGGGAATAAATTTAATTTAATTTTAGTATGCAGTAGTCAACTCAAATCATATAAAACAATTTCCCAATCCTGAGTAGCTAGTTATTTTGGAAAACCACATGCCACAGTGGCTGGTGAGCAAAAAAGTTAATGTCAAGCCCTGTATACAACCTACAGATGTATATACAGCTGTACAATACAGAGAGCAGAAAAGAAAACTAACAGATGATTGAAACATTCGTCTCGTCACTGTATCCTCCACAAATGATATTTGGCCTCTCAAACACTAGCTAATGTTTGTGTCTGTCTCTCAGCGGCTGGCGCGCACAGGAATCATCGTCACCACCAGCGAGTCTGTTCTGCTGCAGCTCGTGGCTGATAAAGAGCATCCCAAGTTCAAAGAGATCCAGAACATCATTAAAGCCAGCGCTCCAGAGTCAGGCCTGCTGTCCAAAGTCTGATCAGCCCAGCATTTCCCTTGACTGACACACACAGACACACACATTGAAAACCCACCAACAAACAAACTGAAACCCCCACCAGCACACACACACACACACACACACACACACACTGAAAACCCACCAACACACACACTGAAACCCCCACCAGCACACACACACACACACACACACCCTGAAACCCCCACCAGCACACACACACGCGGTTGTAGTGAAAAAGGTACACTTAGTTATATTTGATGTGCATAATTTATGATCATATAATCCAAAATGTATATGTCAGTGTCTGTTGTCTCAGAGAATTTGATCTGAAGAACTGGATCCATCATTACTGAATCGTGTCTCTATCCAGACGAGATAAAGAGTTCCCACTCAAATGCAGCACAGTCTGCAGACAGGTGTTGATGTTACTGAAACACTCTGAATGTAGAGTCATGCTCACTCATGTCATTAGAGGCCATTGACAGCGTTTCTTCTGGAGCTTTAGGCCCTTGACTCTGTAACGCTGTATAATCAGTGGAAAGCATTAGTTTAGAAAGCTTGTTTCTCTTCCCTTCCTGTTTATTGATAAATGTTTATTTTTCTTCTGTACTCAGTTACTGTATTTTAAAGCTGTATTTTTCTCAAGTGTGGTACACTATATTGCCAAAAGTATTGGGTCACCCCCTTCTAATGAACAGGTTTGACTACTTTAGTAATTTCCATGAGTACAAATCTTAACGTTTAAGCATATAATGATATTCTAGGGAATTGTGTGCTTCTAATTTTAAAGCAACAGTTTGGACAGGACCCTTTTCTATTCTAACATGACAATGCCTCGGTGTATAAGGCAAGGTTCAAAAAGAAATGATTGATTTAGTCAGTGTGGAAGAACTTGACTGGTCTGCAGAAAGACAAGTCCTAATCCAAGCTGAACACCTCTGGTGTGACTTTAAATGCAGACCTTGAGCCAAAAACTCATCACCAAACACCAGTGACTTGTACATACACTATATGGACAAACGTATTGGGACACCCCCTTCTTTAGAACAGAAAAAGGCACTTCCAAAACTGTGGCAACAAAGATGGAAACATAATGCATGTATTTAAAAATTGTATTTCCATCTCTGTTGCAACAGTTTTGGAAGTGTCTAAAATGACTGTACCCATATGTACAAGTCACCGGTGTTTGGTGAAGAGTTTTTGGCTCAAGGTCTGCATTTAAAGTCACACCAGAGGTGTTCAGCTTGGATTAGGACTTGTCTTTCTGCAGACCAGTCAAGTTCTTCCACACTGACTAAATCAATCATTTCTTTTTGAACCTTCCCTTATACACAGAGGCATTGTCATGTTAGAATAGAAAAGGGTCCTGTCCAAACTGTTGCTTTAAAATTAGAAGCACACAATTCCCTAGAATATCATTATATGCTTAAACATTAAGATTTGTACTCATGGAAATTACTGAAGTAGTCAAACCTGTTCATTAGAAGGGGGTGACCCAATTCTTTTGGCAATATAGTGTATGAACATCAAACTACCTCTCGTCTAAATGTGCTGATTCATGCTTACAGTTCAGCCACGTTACTGACATCAATTGAGATTCTCTTTAAACGGTCAAATATTCATATATGTCACAAGATCAACACCTTTACCAAAAAGTTGAAGCTGCTTCAGTGGAAGCAGAATATCATTTTTTTTAAGACCTGCTGTTACAGTCATTTTCAAGAGTGAGAGCATCAGATTTGGTTCTACATATTTCCTGAAAGTGAATTTTTTTTTTTTTGTGCACATTTGTTTTCCCTGGTGTTTGATTTGGTTTAATTTATTGACTCAACAGACTGCGCTAGCTATAAAAAGCGGAAACTTTCCTGAATTGTCATTTACAGTTTGATTTATTATTTCTTTTGTGTGTATTTGTGTTGAAACCAGACTCCATTTTGTTTTGTACGTGTATATTGGGGGGGTGGTATTTAGTGCCTATTGATGAACAGTCACTGCTGATTGTACTGATGTACACAGACACAAACATTTTTTTTCTTTTTGTGGTGGCAAAATTGGATCTGTAATGCACTGTTGAGCTTTACAGTTCCAAACATGTTTATGTATCTGCTCTGTATTTTTCTGATATGAATAAATGTTTAAGATGTAATTATTGTAACTACATGCTTGTTTTGTTTACTGTGTGGAGATGTGCTGAAATCGCGTTTGGTCTTGTACTGTATCACGTCCCTTGTCAGTATCGGGCGCTTGTTTGGCCATTTGTTGTGATTAACAGGAAAGTGTGTTCAGCTGAATTGGATTAGTATTTTGTTAGACAAGTATATAAAAAAGCTTAGTTTACTGAGGCAGCCATTGTGTGAAGGCCTCCTTGTGTGAAGACCGAAGAGTGTAAAGACCATCGACTCTCCCGTGCGACTCCACCGCGCAGGGACACCGGCAATGTATATAAGTATCGCTTTTTATTTTTCCTCTTTCCTACAACTTGTTTCATTTCTGTTTCAGTTTTTATAACCATTTCTTACTGTGTGCAAGTTATTGCGTTTTTTTTTTTTTTTTTTTTTTTTTTTTACTATGTGTGTTTGGCTCAGTGTTATTTTTTAGGATTACTGATAAACAGTGTTGGGAGGGTTATTTTGGAAATGTAATAGGTTACAGATTACAAGTTACCCTACTTAAAATGTAATAAGTAGTGTAATTTTTCAATTACTTTATTAATGTAACTGATTACTTTTTTGATTACTTTTCTAAATTTCTAATGTTTTCAACTGTTAATCATTTTCAAACATGTAAAGCATACAGGGTTAACCTTACAGTAGCACTCAACACTGATTACTGTCAGACTTTCAGAATCCTTCATCACTTGAATTCAGATTATAATATTTTAATTTTAAAGGAGACATTGGATGCCAAATATCTTCATTTGCATATAAATATGTCTTGGCAGTGTGTGGACTCAACCACCCTACAATGATACAAGGCCTTTTTTTAAATCCCCTAAAAACCTAAACAGTCTCAATTATCAAGCCATTTTGATTTTGGAGTGAATAATCAGCGCTCTCTTCCTCCTTCAATACCACGACTGAGGTGAGACTCTTGAGCAAGGCACCGAACCCCCAACTGCTCCCCGGGTGTCGCAGCAATATGGCTGCCCACTGCTCCGGGTGTGTGTTCACAGTCTCTGTGTGTGTGCGTGCGTGCGTGCGTGCACACTTGGATGGGTTAAATGCAGAGCACAAATTCCGCGTATGGGTCACCATACTTGGCCACACGTCACTTCACTTTCACTAAATTTGTTTATGTCTGGCTGCGCGAATCATTTTGCTCTAGACTGTTTTCTGAATGAGGGACAATTCAAGGCAGGTTTTGTTAAAAAGATAAAACTCAAGGATGGATCAGTACTAGTGCTGTCAATCGATTAAAAAATTTAATCGTGTTAATCACAGTCATGGATTATTATTAATCATGATTAATCACACATTTAAAATACTAGGATTTACCTGTAAATGTGTTGAAATAAACTAGTTTGTCATGCATTTCTTTAAGGAAACAGAACCTTTCACACCTCTGCCAGGTATGAGACATAATCCTTATTATTCTTTTATCATTATTCTTTTGTTTTTATTCAGCCATTATCAGCCTTTATTCTGGCAATAAAACGTTTACTAAGCCACATCGCTTCAATCCCAGTATATATTTACCCAACTATTACCAAAAGTATTTCTAAATAAATATAACAAAACATTTTCTTGCGACCTTACATGAAGTATTATGACAAAATGCATTATGAAGAAGAATTGGACCTGTTCTGCAGGTGCATTAGAGCTAACATTAGCATCGTGCTTCATAAGACAATTTATGAAATTAATAGTACACTTTTACTCAGAACTCATTTCAAACCACCATCGAGTGTTTGTAATAACTTCCTTTTGCGATCACATGTGGAATTTGGTCATTTACTGTTGTTAAAATATGCTATTTATAGCCTTTTATATCGCTGCACAAATTAGCATTTCAGATGTACACATTAATCTCAAGAAAATCACATACAAACCATATCCTATCATAATCGTGTGTTTATTAATCTATAGTGGCTGTTGTCATGTTTATTTCTGCTGTGTAAAAGCCTTCACATGTGCTCTTGCTGAAACTCACGTTGTTTGTGATGTTTACAACCGCCTCTCCGCTCTTAAGTTGCCAGGTATACATTCCAACTATAATACACATTAGTAAAAGGATCTATTTTAGCCCAAAAAACCGCAACCCACACCCCTGTAATTTTTCCCGCGACTGTATTTTCAAAATAGCCCACTTGTGCCACGACCCTGGCAACACTGGTTCGCTGTACCCTCATCACACACTGATAGATAACCTTCCGCGCTGCGATGACGGCAAGAAGTTGGGGTCAAACCTTATCAAATGATTAATTTGCGTTAAAAAACAAATTAACGCGTTAAACTTTTTAGATTAATCGCATGCGTTAACGCGTTAACGTTGACACCCCTAACTAGTACCCATTGTTCATGATCCAGCTGCACCTCCAGAAGAAGTAAGTCTCACACTTTATATTTTTTATGATTATTTGCGAATCGCCTTTGCTCTTCCACAGAAGAGAGGGGCGGGGTGAGCAGAGCTCATTAGCATGTAAAGAGATATGCAGCAAAAGGAGGTGCTGTGAACAGAGCTGTTTTTGACAAGGTAAAAAGGGTGTTGTTTTTCACGACCACTGAGACCATTTCAAGAAGACCCTAAAGAATCATACCAACTTGTGGAAAATGGGCATCCGATGTCCCCTTTGAAGCACAGCCACCACAGAATCAGACTTACTTTAAACTCATTCTGAGGTTAAATACAGATTTAAAATCACAGCAAGATGTAGTTTAATAGCTATGATACTGTTTTTGAAATCAAATATTTGCATAGCTATGACAGGAAACACTGGACTCTAAAAATGCCTTAGAAAAAGACAGTTAATCTTAAAAAAAATAAATAAATAAATAAAAAAAACATATACATAAACCCATATAGGAAATATAAAAGTTATCGGATAAGCATGTTATAAACTTCTGAAACATTGGTGTGTCATATTTTGGAGCAGTCACTGCAATTTGTGAAAGAAATCAATTAAATCTGTATGTGGGAGTGTGTGAAAAAAAAAAAAAAAATCAGATGTAACCCCCTTTGTAATCCTTAACATTTTCATAAGTAACTGTTAATTTAATTGCACATTTAGTAACTGTAACTAATTACAATTACTTTTATTTGACATGTAACTAGTTACTCCCCAACATTGCTGATAAACTAATGCAGTTTGATTTGAATTGATCTATTTTAGATTTAGTTACAGTTGTAGTAATGTTGTCATTTTATTAGTTTTTTATTATTATTGTTATTATTTTTATTATGTCTGCATAGGTTTTTTATTAAGTTTTAGTTTTATTTAATTTGAGTTATTTTAGTACTTCAACATACTAAATGGAAATGAAATAATATATATTGAACTTATATATATTCATCTTTTTCAATATATATATATATATATATATATATATATATATATATATATATATATATATATTCATCTTTTTAAATATATATATTTATATATATATATATATATATATATATATATATATATATATATATATATATATATATATATGAGACACAACTACAGATTGTCACATTTTATTATTAGACGTTTCAACACGTTTTACCAAATAAAAAGAACAGCACTTTTAGAGTTCATCCCACTCATTGATGTGAGCATAAGTATTGGGACAGTTGAACATAAGGCAGATATAAAAGATTAAAAGCTATTATTTAGTTGCAGATCCCTTGCGCACAATCACAGCAGTGAGTCTGAGACCCATAGACATCACCAGACTCTTGGTCTCATCCTTTGAATACTTTTCCCAGTCTTTAACGCAGCCAATTCCAATTGTTGCTTGTTTTGGGGAGTTTCTGCCTTTACTCTCCTCTTCAGCTGGTGAAATTCATGTTCAATCGGATTTAAATCTGGAGATTGACTTGGGCAATCTAAGACTTTCCATTTCTTTTCCCTTATAAATTCCTTGACTGAACTGGCAGGGTGTTTTGGGTCATTGTCCTGATGCAATATGAAGCACTTCCCAATGAATTTGGTGGCATTTTCTTGAATATTGGTAGGCAAGATGGTTTTGTACCCTTCCAAATTCATTCTGCTACTGTCATCATACATTAAGTCATCAGTAAAGTTGAGAGGGCCTGTTCCAGAGACAGCCATGCATGCCAATGCCATGACACCACCTCCACCATGCTTTACAGATGAGGCTGTATGCTTGGGATCATTTGCAGTTCCCTTTTTTTCTCCACATTTTTGTTTCCCCATCACTTAGATAAAGGTTTATCTTTGTCTCATCGGTCCATAAACACAGTTCCAAAACTCTTCTGGCTCACCTTTGTGCTTTTCTGCAAACTCTAATCTTGCCTTTCTATTTTTGGTGCTGGTCAGAGGTTTGCATCTTGCTGTGTAGCATCTGTAATTCTGTGTCAAAGTCTCCTGAGGACAGTAGATTGTAGGAGCATCACCCATCATCATCATCATCAAACCACATCATTCTGGAAGTTGTTGGTGATTTTACAGACATGTCTTTTAGGGTTCATTTTCACAGCTTTTATGATTTGTCTGTCATCAACTACTGGTGTTTTCTCAGCCGATCAGGTCGTTGTTGGTTGCTGGTGGTTTCCAAACTCTTGATTTCTCCATGGCCTTTGTTTTTGCTATAGCTCTAACTGACTTCCTATTTTCTTTTAGCATCCAAATTGCTTGCTTTTCTATCAAACTCAGCTCCCTCGTCTTCATCCTGGTTTGTGTGTATCATCATCAATGCAAGATTCAGAATGCAGAAGTAATGGATATAACTGATATAATACATTCCCTGCTTTTAATATCTGAAGAATTAATGCAACAGGACATACAGGTGCATCTCAATGAATTAGAATTTCGTGGAAAAGTTCATCTATTTCAGTAATTCAATTCAAATTGTGAAACTCGTGTATTAAATAAATTCAATGCACATAGACTGAAGTAGTTTATGTTCTTTTAATTTCTGATGATTTTGGCTCACATTTAACAAAAACCCACCAATTCACTGTCTCAACAAATTAGAATACTTCATAAGACCAATTAAAAAAAAAAAAAAAAAAAAAATTTAGTGAATTGTTGGCCTTTTGGAAAGTATGTTCATCTACTGTATATGTACTCAATACTTGGTAGGGGCTCCTTTTGCTTTAATTACTGCCTCAATTCGGCGTGACATGGAGGTGATCAGTTTGTGGCACTGCTGAGGTGGTATGGAAGCCCAGGTTTCTTTGACAGTGGCCTTCAGCTCATCTGCATTTTTTGGTCTCTTTTTCTCATTTTCCTCTTGACAATACCCCATAGATTCTCTGTGGGGTTCAGGTCTGGTGAGTTTGCTGGCCAGTCAAGCACACTAACACCATGGTCATTTAACCAACTTTTGGTGCTTTTCGCAGTGTGGGCAGGTGCCAAATCCTGCTGAAAAATGAAATCAGCATCTTTAAAAAGCTGTTCAGCAGAAGGAAGCATGAAGTGTTCCAAAATTTCTTGGTAAACGGGTGCAGTGACTTTGGTTTTCAAAAAACACAATGGACCAACACCAGCAGATGACATTGCACCCCAAATCATCACAGACTGTGGAAACTTAACACTGGACTTCAAGCAACTTGGGCTATGAGCTTCTCCACCCTTCCTCCAGACTCCAGGACCTTGGTTTCCAAATGAAATACAAAACTTGCTCAAATCTGAAAAGAGGACTTTGGACCACTGGGCAACAGTCCAGTTCTTCTTCTTCTTAGCTCAGGTAAGACGCACAAGAGGAATACGACAACTGTAGCCAAATTCCTTGACACGTCTGTGTGTGGTGGCTCTTGATGCCTTGACCCCAGCCTCAGTCCATTCCTTGTGAAGTTCACCCAAATTCTTGAATCGATTTTGCTTGACAATCCTCATAAGACTGCAGTTCTCTCGGTTGGTTGTGCATCTTTTTCTTCCACACTTTTTCCTTCCACTCAACTTTCTGTTAACATGCTTGGATACAGCACTCTGTGAACAGCCAGCTTCTTTGGCAATGAATGTTTGTGGCTTACCCTCCTTGTGAAGGGTGTCAATGATTGTCTTCTGGACAACTGTCAGATCAGCAGTCTTCCCCATGATTGTGTAGCCTAGTGAACCAAACTGAGAGACCATTTTGAATGCTCAGGAAACCTTTGCAGGTGTTTTGAGTTGATTAGCTGATTGGCATGTCACCATATTCTAATTTGTTGAGATGGTGAATTGATGGGTTTTTGTTAAATGTGAGCCAAAATCATCACAATTAAAAGAACCAAAGACTTAAACTACTTCAGTCTGTGTGCACTGAATTTATTTAATACACGAGTTTCACAATTTGAGTTGAATTACTGAAATAAATTAACTTTTCCACGGCATTCTAATTTATTGAGATGCACCTGTATATGTGTGTGACTGTACATATACATATGTAGTTGTTGTGTTTTTTTTTTTTTTTTGTGTTTGGCTTAGTGTTATGTTAGAATCATTATTATACTCATACCTTTTGTTGTTTTAGTATTTGAATTGTTTTCTTTATTTTTTTGTTTTCATTTACATGTGTAGTTTTGAAATGTTGTATGCATTTGTCATTTTTATTTATTTTTTTATTTTCTTACGTGTGTGTGTGTGTGTGTGTGTGTGTGTATATAGTATTTATAGAGTTTTAACTTTTAGTTTTAGTTACTTTTTCTTATTTGTAAGTCGCTTTGGATAAAAGCGTCTACTAAATGACTAAAAGTAAAGTAAAAGTATTGCCCCCTGTATGTGAAACGTAAGAAATACTGTCTGTTTCCTAATTTTCATGAAGATTGCATTCAGAGAATATTAATAATATTCAGTGCCCAATAAATGCACTGAATCATATTTACACACACATATATACATTGAACAAAATTATAAACGCAACACTTTTGTTTTTGCCCCCATTTTTCATGAGCTGAACTGAAAGATCTAAGACTTTTTCCATGTACACAAAAGGGCTATTTCTCTCAAATATTGTTTACAAATCTGTCTAAATCTGTGTTAGTGAGCACTTCTCTTTTGCCGAGATACTCCATCCACCTCACAGGTGTGGCTTATCAAGATGCTGATTAGACAGCATGATTATTGCACAGGTGTGCCTTAGGCTGGCCACAATAAAAGGCCACTCTAAAATGTGCAGTTTTACTTTATTGGGGGGGTCCGAAAACCAGTCAGTATCTGGTGTGACCACCATTTGCCTCACGCAGTGCAACACATCTCCTTCGCATAGAGTTGATCAGGTTGTTGATTGTTGCCTGTGGAATATTGGTCCACTCCTCTTCAATGGCTGTGTGAAGTTGCTGGATATTGGCTGGAACTGGAACGCTGTCGTATACGCCAATCCAGAGCATCCCAAACATGCTCAGTAGGTGACATGTCCGGTGAGTATGCTGGCCATGCAAGAACTGGGATGTTTTCAGCTTCCAGGAATTGTGTACAGATCCTTGCAACATGGGGCCGTGCATTATCATGCTGCAACATGGGGTTGATGGTCGTGGATGAATGGCACAACAGTGGGCCTCAGGATCTCGTCACGGTATCTCTGTGCATTCAAAATGCCATCAATAAAATGTTCGTTGTCCATAACATAAGCCTGCCCATACCATAACCCCACCGCCACCATGGGCCACTCGATCCACAACGTTGACATCAGCAAACCGCTCACCCACACGACATCACACATGCTGTCTGCCATCTGCCCTGTACAGTGAAAACCAGGATTCATCCGTGAAGAGAACACCTCTCCAAAGTGCCAGACACCATCGAATGTGAGCATTTCCCCACTCAAGTCAGTTACAACGACGAACTGCAGTCAGGTCGAGACCCTGATGAGGATGACGAGCATGCAGATGAGCTTCCCTGAGACGGTTTCTGACAGTTTGTGCAGAAATTATTTGGTTATGCAAACCGATTGTTGCAGCAGCTGTCCGGGTGGCTGGTCTCAGACGATCTTGGAGGTGAAGATGCTGGATGTGGAGGTCCTGGGCTGGTGTGGTTACACGTGGTCTGCGGTTGTGAGGCCAGTTGGATGTACTGCCAAATTCTCTGAAACGCCTTTAGAGACGGCTTATGGTAGAGAAATAAACATTCAATTCACGGGCAACAGCTCTGGTAGACATTCCTGCGGTCAGCATGCCAATTGCACGTTCCCTCAAAACTTGCGACATCTGTGGCATTGTGCTGTGTGATAAAACTGCACATTTTAGAGTGGCCTTTTATTGTGGCCAGCCTAAGGCACACCTGTGCAATAATCATGCTGTCTAATCAGCATCTTGATATGCCACACCTGTGAGGTGGATGGATTATCTCGGCAAATGAGAAGTGCTCACTAACACAGATTTAGACAGATTTGTGAACAATATTTGAGAGAAATAGCCCTTTTGTGTACATAGAAAAAGTCTTAGATCTTTTAGTTCAGCTCATGAAAAATGGGGGCAAAAACAAAAGTAAAGCGTTTATAATTTTGTTCAGTGTGTATATATGTGACCCTGGACCACAAAACCAGACTTAAGTCGCTGGGGTATATTTGTAGCAATAGCCAAAAATACATTGTATGGGTCAAAATTGATTTTTCTTTTATGCCAAAAATTATTAGGACATTAAGTAAAGGTCATGTTCCATGAAGATATTTTGTAAATTTCCTACTGTAAATATATCACAACTTAATTTTTTAGTAATATGCATTGCCAAGAACTTCATTTGGACAACTTTAAAGGCTATTTTCTCAATATTTAGATTTTTTTTGCACCCTCCGATTCCAGATTTTCAAATAGTTGTATCTCGACCAAATATTGTTCTATCCTAACAAACCATACATCAATGGAAAGCTTATTTATTCAGCTTTCAGATGATGTATAAATCTCAATTTTGAGAAATTGACCCTTATGACTGGTTTTGTGGTCCAGGGTCACATATAGAGTTCAGAAGTTCAGATGCAAAAGCCTTTAAGTACCGTCTGAAATTTTCATCTAAAATGAGTATATTTATCAGGCTCCTATGTTTAGGTTCTGTACTCTCACTCTAATGACAATGTATAGGTCCTTTTCTATGCAATTAAAGTGAAATAACTGAACATAATTGCAGGAGCCTGATAAAAATGCTCATTTTAGAAGAACTTCAGATGACACTTACAGTATATTTATATATATTTTTTTTATTATATATATTTCTCAATTTTTGTTTAACAAATTGTTGATATACACAAAAAAAGTCATGCCAATCAGACAAACAGACTAGCACAAGTTTTAAACATACTAGCACAAGCACAATTTTTATTTTATTTTATTTTTATTTTTTTGTAGTGGTGATGTTTTTTTTGTTTTTTTAAAGAAACAGTACTGCATGACCATTTTATTCACAGACCGATTCAGGGGATTTCTTTTATTGTAGCTTGAATGTTTCTGGAGTCAGTAGTGAAAAACTAATTTAGCTTATAATGCTGCCTTGTGGCTGATTTTCACTTATTTATTTATTTATATATATATATATATATATATATATATATATATATATATAATATATATATATAAAAACTAATTAATTAATTTTAAAGCAACTATGTCACCACCACCACTATACTGTATCGCCACCTAGTGTGAGATAAATGTGTGCAGCTGAGGTGGTGGAGGAATTTGGGACCATTCTACCAAATTTGGGGTTTCTGCAAAGTTTAGGTTTTCCAACGTAAAGAGTTCAAGGACAGCAGAGGCGTGGGTTTTACAGCTGAGTAAACACAGGACACACACCATCTCAGTGATTTCTACTGACATCTCTAATCCCAGAGATCTCCAGCCTTCCTGCAGACTTCAGCTCCAGCCCATCTATAGATCCGACACACGTCTGTACACACACTGATGATGGGTTCAGGTGTTTTCGATGGGGTTGGAGCTCTGCAGGGCGGTCAATAGCTCAGGATTAGAGAGGCCTGGCAGTGCGGATGGATGATAAACATTACAGATGTCCACAGTAGGAATTGCTTTATGTTGTGAAACTAATCCTGTCCACACAGGGCTTAAGTCTTCCTCCCGCTAGTCTTGCGTAGCCAGACCTTCAGACTGACGGCTGAAGGTCTGGAATAGATGGCAGCTTTCATTGGCCAAGGCCCGCCCATGATGCCATTTGAACGACGTGTCAAACAACCAATCACAGTTCGTTTCGTTCAGCATCACGTTTCAGGGCGTGGAAATGTGGCCACAATAACAGACTCTCGGTTGTGAAACTCTCGGATGTATTTTAAAGATTCTTTGCAGCGAACTTTAAATATTTCTCATACTTTTGAAAATCCAGCGTTTATTTGATCCCAATAAGCATTTATCGTCACACTTGTAAGCACGACAGCTTTCTTCTTTCGTGAGGGGGTTTGGCGCCACGGCATTTTTGTTTCCAGGCGGAATGTTAAAGAACGCGACACACACGTCTCCCGGAAATCCTGTATAATTCAACCAATCCGACTACGACTTCGACACTCCTGAAGTGTTTCCAGATAAGTGTCCCATATGCATCAGACGTTTAGCCAATGGTCCGTGGGCGTGATGTCTGAGGCTGAGACTATCCTCACACAGACTGTCAATCTCAATCACAAAATAGATTTGTGAACTGTAGGCTAGTGATAGGGTTCTGTTCAATGATCATTTCATTATTTGCAAAGAAGCATGTCATGAAATGCAATTTTAAATCAAATAATTTATTTATATATTAATATACTTTTATCTTGTCATTGAAGTGTAGTTTTTGTTTGGGAGTTAGTTTGTAGCCCTGTTGAAAGAAAAAAAATATATATATATATATCTATAAATTTATTTTGTTGTTATCAAGGTTTATATCACACTTTATATCATTTTATTTAAAATAGTTATTATATACTGTGTATGATTTATTCATACTCTGATAGGGTGTTTCACATGTCAGTTTGGAGAGGAGAGTAATGTGATTGGTCGAAGGGGGCGGAAGGGGATGCAGGAAAAAAAAGGAGAAGGGAAGAAGATGATGGTAGACCGAGAGTATAATGATGACATGGAGTGTGTCACCATGCAATTAATGTGTTAATCCATTAAAACTAAGTGTAGTGAAGTTTATTTAACTTCATACAGAGGTTTAAGCGATAAACTCCTGCATTAGTTGGTTGTGTAATTGCATTTGATACATACTCAGGAGTGTGACGCACTTGCTATTCGTGAGGGGAAATGTTATGGATTAACCGGAGACTGAGATCCTCCGGCAACGTTGGAGACGCTAACCAGGTAGCGCTTCAGGCATCCAGGATCGCCTGTTAAGCTCCCCTGGCATCGTGGGAATTCTTGATCGGGATAGTGCGACCAGCACGAGGTTCAGGCCAGGGACAGCACTTTCTTCTTCTTAATCGTCTCTGTTGGCTCCCTCCTTTACTGAATGTGATATGAAGGACTTCTGGTGATGTTAGTCAAGTCAAGTCACCTTTATTTATATAGCGCTTTTAACAATACAGATTGTGTCAAAGCAACTTTCCAGTATCAAAATAGGAAAATAGTGTGTCAATAATGTAAAATGACAAGATTAAACACTCAATTTTCAGTTAAAGGCATTTCATTATTGAATTCAATGATGTCATCGTCCAGCTCGGTTCAGTTTAAATAGTATCTGTGCAATCAAGTCAACGATATTGCTGGAAATGAAGTGTCCCCAACTAAGCAAGCCAGAGGCGACAGCGGCAAGGAACCAAAACTCGATCGGTGACAGAATGGAGAAAAAAAAACCTTGGGAGAAACCAGGCTCAGTCGGGGGTCCGGTTCTCCTCTGACCAGACGAACCAGCAGTTCAATTCCAACTGCAGCAAAGTCAGATTGTGTAAAAGACTCATCTGGTTCCCGAGGTCTTGTCCCGATGGCCGTCTAGGTGACAAGGTCTTCACTGGGGATCTGTCTCTGGGGCTCATCTAGTTGTCCTGGTCTCTGCTGACGTTCAGGGCTGTAGAGGTCATCTCTAGGTGCTGATCCACCATTTTACCGGGTGGCTACGGTGATTTCGGAATAAGAAAGAAACAGACTAATATTAGCGTAGATGCCATTCTTCATATGATGTAACAAGTACATTGGGTGTTAAGGGAAGTGTTCCCGGTTCTGGTTGATCTAATTAATGCAGCCGAACAATCCTTTAACTGATTTGAATATTAGAAGCGTATTAGTGTGTTATGTGTACGCCAGGTTAAAGATGGGTCTTTAATCTAGATTTAAACTGACAGAGTGTGTCTGCCTCCCGAACAGTGTTAGGCAGATTGTTCCAGAGTTTGGGTGCTAAATAGGAAAAGGATCTGCCACCTGAAGTTAATTTTGATATTCTAGGTATTATCAAATGGCCAGAGTTTTGAGAACGCAGTGGATGTGGAGGACTATAATGCGATAAGAGCTCGCTCAAGTACTGAGGAGCTAAACCTTTCAGGGCTTTATAAGTAATTAACAAGATTTTAAAATCTATACGATGTTTAACAAGGAGCCAGTGCAGTGTTGACAGAACCGGGCTAATGTGGTCATAATTACTGGTTCTAGTAAGAACTCTAGCTGCTGCATTTTGGACCAACTGGAGTTTGTTTATTAAGCATGCAGAACAACCACCCAATAAAGCATTACAATAATCTAACCTTGAGGTCATAAATGCATGAATTAACATTTCTGCATTTGACTTTGAGAGCATAGGTCTCAATTTAGATATATTTTTAAGATGAAAAAATGCATTTTTGCAAATGCTAGAAACGTGGCTGTCAAAGGAAAGATTGCTATCATATAGCACACCTAGGTTCCTAACTGATGACGAAGAATTTACAGAGCAGCCATCAAGTGTTAGACAGTGTTCTAAGTTATTACATGTGGGGGTTTTTGGTCCGATAATTAACACCTCTGTTTTTTCAGAATTTAGCAGTAAGAAATTACTCGTCATCCAGTTTTTTTTTATATCGACTATGCATTCAGTATCGACTATGCATTCACTCTCAATTTGATGTGTTTCGCGGGGCCGCGAAGAAATATAGAGCTGAGTATCATCAGCATAACACTGAAAGCTAACACTGTGTTTCCTGATGATATTTCCTAAGGGTAACATGTAAAGCGTGAAAAGTGATGGCCCTAGTACTGAGCCTTGAGGTACTCCATACTGCACTTGTGATCGATATGATACCTCTTCATTCACTGCTACAAATTGATGGTGGTCAGATAAGTACGATTTGAACCATGCTAATGCACTTCCACTAATGCCAACAAAGTTTTCTAGTCTATTCAAAAGAATGTTGTGGTCGATAGTGCCGAACGCAGTACTAAGATCCAGTAGTACTAATAGAGAGATACAACCATGATCAGATGATAGAAGCAGGTCATTTGTAACTCTAATGAGAGCAGTCTCAGTACTATGATACGGTCTAAATCCTGATTGGAAATCCTCACGTATACCATTTTTCTCTAAGAAGGAATATAATTGTGAGGATATTACCTTTTCTAGTATCTTTGACAGAAAAGGGAGATTTGAGATCGTTCTGTAATTAACTAGATCTTTGGGGTCAAGTTGTGGTTTGTTAATGAGAGGCTTAATTTGAAGGTTTTGGGGACATATCCTAATGACAATGACGAATTAATAATAGCCAAAAGAGGATCTATGACTTCTGGAAGCAGCTCTTTTAGTAGTTTAGATGGAATAGGGTCTAACATACATGTTGCTGGTTTAGATGATTTAACAAGTTTATACAATTCTTCCTCTCCTATAGTAGAGAATGAGTGGAATTGTTCCTCGGGATTTATAGTGCACTATCTGATGTGATACTGTAGCTGACGGCTGCATGGTTATAATTTTATCTCTAATAGTATCGATCTTGGAAGTAAAATAGTTCATAAAGTCATTACTGCTGTGCTGTTGGGAAATGTCAACACCTGCTGATGCTTTATTTTTTGTTAATTTAGCCACAGTATTGAATAAATACCTGGGGTTATGTTTGTTTTCTTCTAAAAGAGACAAAAAGTAATCAGATCTAGCAGTTTTTAATGTTTTTCTATAGGATAGGGTACTTTCCTGCCAAGCAATACGAAATACCTCTAGTTTTGTTTTCTTCCAGCTGCGCTCCATTTTCCGGGCTGCTCTCTTTAGGGCGCGAGTGTGCTCATTATACCACGGTGTTGAACTCTTTTCCTTAATCTTCCTTAAGCGTAAAAGAGCAACCGTATCTAAGTGCTAGAAGAGAGAGAGTCCATAGTTTCTGTTACATCATCAAGTTTTTCTGTGCTGTTGGATATGTTGAAGAATTGAGATAAATCAGGAAGATTATTTACAAAGCAGTCTTTTTGTGGTAGAAGTGATGGTTCTACCATACTTGTAGCTAGGAGTAGAATTTACAGTTTTAGTTATTTGGAGTTTACACAAGACTAGATAATGAATAGCCAATAGAGTTCAGAATGTCTATGAATCCTGATCCTAATGCATCTTTTTCATTATCAACGTGGATATTAAAATCACCAATGATTAAGACTTTATCTGCAGCCAGCACTAACTCTGATAGAAAATCAGCAAATTCTTTAATAAAGTCTGTATAGTACCCTGGTGGCCTGTATACAGTAGCCAGTACAACATCACAGGGGATTTATCATTAACACTTGTTTCTCTGGATAATGTTATAAACATACAAAAAATCTTAAGATACTAGAATTCATATTTTTAGGTTTTACAGATGCATGATGATATAGTTGAACTATATTGTGAAAAATGCATATAAAGTTATTTACTAAGATTTCTCAGATCACTTGTGTTTCCTGCATCTCTGTCAGCAGCTCCCATTACAAATTTTCTTGTAACTTCCCCTGTTTTAGGTATTTTTTTCATGATAGGCCAACATGGCCTAAAACACATCAAAGTTATGCATTTACATAAATAGTACATAAAAGTCAAATAAAATGTCATCATGTATTGTTTAGTAGGCCTACATCAAACTGTAAATTGAATGAGAATATGAAAGCAGTTAATGCAAAACATTGAAGTCAGTTTTATATAAATAAAACAACAGGATATACTATTCTATAATATAAGATATAATATCATATAATATCATATGAGGTATGAATATAATTTCACATGTAAACACATAATTAAACACAATATGAGCTTTATGTTATGCATTTTAAAAATATATTTTCAAAATGTATTTCAATATATTTAACAGTGTTTCACATGTGAATCTATTACCTTTCTGTATGGGAAAACATTGGGATTTTAGTCAAAAATATTTGAAATGGATTTTAAATGTGGGTCAAGATCTGCAATACTTATGTGACCCACATTTCTACATTTCACATCTGGCCCATGTCCTGTGTGCTGTCTTAAACCTGGTACCACCTCTGCCAAACCCGGGCCATGTTTGGCCCACATGCTGTATGCCAGTTCCGGATGAATGGCAGATGAGTATATACCTGTATATATATTTATATATATATAATAACAGGATATACTATTCTATAATATACTATATAATATCATATAACATCATATGAGGTATGAATATAATTTCACATGTAAACACAATTAAACACACAACATGAGCTTTATGTTATGCATTTTAAAATTATATTTAAAAAATATATTTAAGTGTTTCACATATATGTGAATATATTACCTTTGGGAAAACATTGGCATTTTACTCAAAAATATTTGGCGGTCAGTTTTGATATTGTGGCGGGCCACAAATAAATCAATGTATGGGAAACACTGGTGTGCAAAACACTGAATATTCAGTATGGATATTACCAAGGATGTAACATTGTTGGCGCTTATTGAGTGGTGTGAGGATTTAGGAGTTAATCCCTCCCATGCTTTTGTGTTAAGTGGGGTGCCCACTGATTCAGAAGTATCAGACATTGAAGAATTGGCACAAACAGTGAAAGTTTTTGGGAGAGTCCGTGTATGGGGTGAAAAATACCACTCTCAAATGCAATGTAAATTTGTGCTGTGTGAGTGCAGGCAGGCGGTGACCCCGGATCATACCCCGCCTGAGATCCGACCTGTTCAAGGAGAACATCCCTGGAAGATCATACTACTAACCAGCAAGGACACAGAGACAACACAGTTTTCTGACAAATTTCGGAAGTTATTGCAAGAGGAAGGTAAGACTATTGATGATGTCCGGGCTCTTTTCTCTAAGGAACCCCTCCCCGGAAGTACACCTGATATAGTATAATCAGAGCAGTTGGAGATCTGCTAGAGAAAACTATGAAGCCTAGCAGTGATAGTACTGTTTTTAGGCGCTTGAGAACATTCTCAGGAACTATTCCCACTCTTCCAGGTGAAGAGAGCCTAGAACATTGGCTTGCTCAGGCATATTTAATGGTTGAAGAGTGTAGCGGTTCTAACCGAGAGAAGCGAACAAGGATAGTCGAAAGCTTGAAAGGTCCTGCTTTAGATATTATTCAAGCAGTGAGGCTAAATGAGCCCGATGCAACCCCTTCCGACTATCTAACAGCTTTGGAAAATGCCTTTGGTTCTCCTGAGTCGGGGGATGACTTGTATTTTGCTTTTAGATCAATGCACCAGAAGCCTGGGGAAAAATTGTCTGATTTCTTACAAAGGTTGGAGCGCTCTCTCAGAAGAGTTTTGCACAAATGAGGAATATCTCCTCAACGCATGGATCAAGTTAGGCTAGAGCAGCTTATCAGAGGTTCCGCACAATCTGACAAGATATTGGTGCATCTATGATTAAGAGAGAGAAAAGAGAGGCCTCCTGCCTTTTTGCAGTTGTTGAATGAAATTCGAGAAGAGGAAGAATATGAAGCCTCGCATCGTAAGCTGAATCCTACAGTGAGACAGGTTCAAGTTGCTAAAGAGTTGAAGTCACATTCTTCTGAGATTCAAGAGCTGAAAGCAGAGATCAAAGTGTTGAGTTCAAAGTTGAGTGGGCTAACCAAGAAAAAGGAACCTGAGCCCAAAACCAAAACCGAAAATCCTCAAAAGCCAGATGAGATTGAAAAAGAAAGTGAAACAAGTGAAACAACTTCAGGAGAAGCTTAGTGTAATGACTGTGACACCTGTTACATCAGTGATTAGAGAGTCTCCAAAAAGAGAGGGGAGAAACAAACCTAACGGTAACAGAAAGTCTCAATTACCTTCTGACACTTCAGATTTTTTTCTGTTACAGATGTGGTGATGATGGCCACATTGCCACTCATTGCAATTCCTCTGAAAACCCAGCAAAGGTCATTCAGAAGCTGATCCGTGCTCTTCAGAAGAGAAGAGGTGGAAAGGAGCCAGCCTCTGCAGTAGTGGAGAACTTTTCAGTTAGGCAGGGGAAGGTAGAGTTGATTCAGCCAAGTCGCTTACCTGAGGGGTTAGTGGGCCTGTCTCCACTAGCTAGTGTCATGCTTGAAGGTCAACCCTGCAAAGCCTTACTGGACAGTGGTTCTCGTGTCTCTATTGTGTTTGAAAGTTGGTACCAGCAGCACCTTTCACATGTTCCTCTTATGCCGCTTTCAGACCTTGCTATATGGGGTCTCAGTGATTCAACTTACCCTTACCTATTACAGGGTTATATATCTGTAGAATTGGCTTTCCCTGATTACAAACCTCTCTCTGGAGAAAAGATTCCAATCTTGGCCCTGGTATGTCCCGACCCCAAGAGTCCAGATCTGGTATCAGCCATTCTTGGTACAAACACCTCCAAGCTTAACACTCTGTTGGCTCACTGCAAACAGCTGATTAATAGCAGCACTGTAAAATCATTGAGAATAATTCCTTATGAGTTGAAGGTGTCCAGACTCCCATTAACATCAAATAACAAAGTACCTTCTGATGTGGTAGGACAGGTGAAGTGGGTGGTGCATTGACTATCGCACGTTAAACTCCCGTACAGTACCTGATCAATATACCATGCCTCGTATTGATGAGGTTTTGGATTGTTTGACAGGCAGCAGATGGTTTTTCGTTCTGGATCTGCGAAGCGGATATTACCAGATTGCAATGGTGGAAGATGATAAGGTGAAAATGGCATTCATTAGTCCACTGGGTTTCTACCAGTTTGAGAGGATGCCACAGGGGATCACAGGAGCTCCTGCTACATTCCAGTGCTTAATGGAGGCTGTAGTAGGAGACATGAATCTGTTACAGGTACTCGTCTATTAAGATGATCTGATAGTGTTTGGGAGAATGCCTGAGGAGCATGAGGCACGCCTAATGAAGGTACTGGATAGACTAGAGGAGTATGGCCTTAAAATTTCATTTGGTAAGTGTCAGTTTTGCCAGCCCCAGGTGAGGTACCTGGGCCACATCGTTTCTGTAGAGGGTATCTCTGCCGACCCTGGGAGACTGCAAGCCATTTTAAACTGGAGGAAACCTGTGGACTTGAAGTTGTTACGATCGTTCCTTGGGTTCTGTGGATATTATCAACGCTTTATTGCCAATTACTCAGCCATTGTCAGACCCTTGACCGAACTAACTAAGGGTTACCTGCCGACTCAGAAGAAGAAGAAATCTTGCAGTACTGAGAAGCAGTACTTCAAGGTGTCAGAACCTTTCGCTGATAGATTGGACAAAGCATGTGATGATTCCTTTGAAAAACTCATCAATTGCCTCACCCATGCCCCAGTGTTAGCTTTCGTTGACCCAAGCAAACCATACATCCTACATGTGGATGCAAGTCTGGATGGTTTGGGTGCAGTGCTTAATCAGGAGTACCCTGAAGGTCTCTGCCCCATTGCTTTTGCCAGTTGAAAGCTGAGTCAGTTGGAGCGTAATTACCCTATACATCAGCTGGAATTCCTCACTATGAAATGGGCCATCGTGGATAAATTCCATGATTATCTTTATGGTGCCAAATTCACAGTGAGGACAGATAACAATCCTCTAACATACGTGTTAACCCTCTGGGGTCTGAGGGTGTTTCGGGGGCCTGGAGAAGTTTTGACATGTCCTGACATTTGTGCTTTTTTTCAGTTGCTTATAAACATATAAATGGCTAAAGTCTAATAACACTGTAATCAGCACAAACTGGGCTACAATAATGTGTTAGCGGCATTTATGTACATGATTGTATTTCTGAGAAAGCAACGTTTATGTGTGGTTAGTGAAAAACTAAAATTTTGAAGTCACTTGAAATAAGGCCATAAAATTCATTCAGAACATTTGTTCACAAGACTTTTGAGAACTTGATCTTGTAGTCTAGAGTTTTTGCTTCAAAATGAAATGATATATTGATTTAAATTTTCAAAGTCACTTTTTGAGTAGAAAGGGTCTATGCGAGAGGGCGTGAACTATCCTGGATAATGCTGTGACTCACACCTGAGAAGACGAAGGCCCGTATAATGACCTGCATAATGAGCCTTTCGGTCAGGTATGTGACTGAGAGGGAATTGCTACAAGATTGAATTTGAGGAAAAAATAAATTTATATATTTTTTGTTTGTAGTTTATTAAGAATATATTTAGCTATCACAACTCATAACTTGAGATTCACTTGCGAGTGCAGTTAAACAGTTTATTAGGAACAATCAAAGCTGACTTTTTAGCATCATTACTCCAGTCACATGATACACAGAAATCATTCTAATATTCTGATTTCGTGCTCAAAAAACATTATTATTATTATTATTATTATTATTATTATTATGTTCAAAAGAGCGGTTTTTTTTTAGGGTTTTTTTTGATGAATAGAAAGTTCAGAAGAAAAGCATCGTTTGTAACATGATAAATGTCTTTATCATCACTTGTGTGCTAAATAAAAGTTTTAATTTCTATATATACTGACTCCAAGCTTTTGAATAGTAAAAATATTTCACAATATTTCTGCTTTAGCAAATACAACTTTATGTATTTTTGATCAAATAAATGCAGGCTTGGTGAGCAGAAGAGAATTCTTTACAAAAACATTAAAAATCTTACTGTTCAAAAACTTTTGACTGGTAGTGCGTCATGTTGAAATATATAAATGAACATCACATACCTGGTATTTCCATTGTGTATATTGTTTATGTGCTATGAAGGATATAAAAAAAAAAATAATAAAAACATTCTGGGAATATTTCTCTGAAATATTTCTCTCAGCAGATCTTCTTCCAGAAACAGAAAGTAGCTGGGATGAACTTGTTTTTTACGTGGAGGTGATGTGGGCATTTACATTCGCGAGCGCCTCACGTGGATGTTTGAATCTGAAAAGCGTGATTGGTGCGTGGGCGTGACCGTATTAGATATAATGAGTTGAGACGGGAAAACCAGACATCGCGTTGGTTTCATACGGATTATTTTAACAGAGAATATTTGTTTTGGATGTGACTTACTTCATTTAAAAGTAGACATTTCAAGCTTTGTAAATAACTATTTCTCATGTATTTGACGCGGGTATTCGTGGAGATTCATGTTGTTTTATTTACGTGTCTATGAAGAGAGGTGACAGAGACAGAGCCGGCAGAGAACACACCCTGTTTATTTTCTTTA
The DNA here is from genome assembly GCA_039654775.1 of Spinibarbus caldwelli. Lineage (NCBI taxonomy): Eukaryota > Metazoa > Chordata > Actinopteri > Cypriniformes > Cyprinidae > Spinibarbus > Spinibarbus caldwelli. The sequence goes on from JBCAMP010000304.1 coordinate 1,172,682, forward strand.
TTTTTTAAAAGCACATTGTTTTGTTGTTATGACTATACACAAATAAAAGTAGACTCTTTGCAGTTTCAAACGATACCTTATTCTTATCTGTACGATCAAAACTCATGGAGTATTTTTAGTTCTTTTCACGGTCATAAAGAAAATACGAGACCCCCCCCCGGTCATACAGTAGATAGTTGGCTGCGTTGACAACATATGATTTTGATGTGGCGTACAAACCTGGAAGAAGCAATGTGGATGCCGACCTCTTGTCGGCAGAGAGGTAAACATTGAGCAGACCTGAGATCAGGGCAGGCGGCGGACAGACAGAAACTAAGACTGGCGTGGGTCAGGGCAGGCGGCAATCCAATAACAATAGTCCGGGAAACAAAGCACAAGTCAATAGGGCAGGCAGCAATCCGATGAGAAAACGATGGGCAGGCAAGGTATAAACACAAGGCAGTCCGAAGAAAACAGGAGAAATGCTCAGTAATGTTCACCGGGGCAAAACAAGATTTCGCAAAGGGCCTAGGTGACACAGTTCTATAAATAGTCCAGATAATGGGGAACAGGTGGGGAATGATGATCAGTGCCAGGTATGGGGCCGATGGGAAAAGTAGTAAAAAGGGGAAATTAGTACTCAGGTGATGGTGCCCTCTGATGGCCTGAAGAGGGAGTTACAGAAACACTCTCCATAACAACGCCATCCATAATGTTTTTGCTTTTCCAACTCGCATTGGATGGGCTCCAATTGAACAGTTAAGTAGAGAGGATTTAAAGGCACTTAAAGGTGTGATCCGGCCATTGGAGTGGTGATAAAACAAATGGAGGCTCGGAAGTCCATAGCTGATCTGAAAACTCAAGATCCTGTCCTTATATTTCAGCGGGAGATCCAGATGAAGAAAGGACTCCTATAGCGAATCACTCAAAGGTCTGGGAAAGAGGTGTGTCAGCTTATACTGCCAGAGCACTACAGGGCTGTAGTCCTAAGAGCCCTACATGATGACATAGGACATTTTGGAGCTGAGCGAACCATGGATCTCATAAAGCACAGATTCTGTTGGCCCAGGATGGCTTTTGAGATTACGCAGTACATCAAGAATTGTGGTAGATGTGTCGCTCGTAAGACAGTGCCACAGAGAGCGGCACCCTTACAGAAGATCACAAGCACAGGCCCGCTTGATTTAGTGTGTATAGACTTTTTGTCTATCGAGCCAGATTCTGAAGGAATTTCTAATGTACTGATTGTGACAGATCACTTCACCAGATATACCCAAGCCTTCACAACCAAAGATCAAAAGGCTTTAACAGTGGCTAAGGTTCTGTTTGAAAAGTTCAGGCCAGGAACAGCACTTTTTTCTTCTTAATCGTCTCTGGTGGCTCCCTCCTTTACTGACTGTGATATGAAGGACGTCCGGTGATGTAGTATTTTCCATAGTATTTTCCATTATTGATTGCTCTGTTAAGAGTGAAGTGGCAATATAGTATTTTCCCACCCCAACGCACCCCTGCGTCATTCAGGCCTGCACTGTTTTATTTGTTTTTTTGTTGTTTTTTTGGGTACTAATTTTGACATTTTGATAAAGAGTCTGGACCCAGTGAAGTTTGAGTACTTATTTAAGCAACGTTATATGTAACCTGATGTAAAAGGTGGTGACGATACACATAAGATCTGGTTAGCAATAACATAGTTATTTACTTTCATTTCTCCTAAGTTGGGTGGCTCATTTTTAGTTTTCAAGTAAAAGAGACAAGACAGAGTGATTTAAGACAAGTACATTCACATTTTTGAAAAAATGTAATTTTACTTTCATTTCTTTCATATTGATGTAAGAGAAAGACACATCAACAAAGTAACATTTTTTTGATCCAGAGATTGCTACAAGTTTATATGGTGCTGCCATCACAGGGTGCTCTGGGTTCTGGGCAGGTTTAGCAGAATCCTATGGGACCAGACTGACATCAAAGTCCATTGAAAGGCAAGACAGTTCACTCAGGAGCCACCTTTTCCAGCCGTGTAAATACAGCTTCATCCACATTCTACATTTACATTTTATTCAAAGTGTTTCTATTTTTCCCACATCTTGTGCAGTGACCTGAGTAAGGTTACACCAACCACTAACTATTAGCTAGTTTGTAACTAACTCTGCACTTATATTGGTTGCACATTAGTGCTTGAGGCAGAGTGCCCAAGCCTTCACAACCAAAGATCAAAAGACTTTAACAGTGGCTAAGGTTCTGTTTGAAAAGTTCTTTGTGCATTATGGATTTCTTAACCCTCTGGGGTCGACAAACGCAAATACGCGTTTTGTGGCAGATTTTCCTGATAAGGCCGAAATGAGCTTGAATTACTCTGCCATTTTTGATCGTACAGATAAGAGCAATATACCATTCGAATCTGTAAGGGGTCTACTTTTATTTGTATACACTCATTATAACAACAAAACTTTGTGCTTTTGAAGAATAAAGAAAACAAACAGGGTGCGCTCTCTGTCTTCTCCATCTCCGCTAGCTGCTTTTAGAAACGCGTCACTAAAATGAACTGTAACTCAGCAAATACTCAACACACAGACATGGGAGTTATATCTATAGAAATCTTGAAGTGTCTACTTTTAAATGAAGTAAGTCAATATTGAAAACAAACATTCTGTGATAAAGTAATCCGTATGAAACCAACACAATGTTCAGTCTTTCCCGTCTAACTCATTATCTTTAATGCAATCCCGCCCCCTTGCGGCTCGCGCCGTTCATATGTAAATATCCACTTGAGACACGTGCGCATGGAAACGCCCAACATAAACAAAGCGTGAGGAGATCATTCATCGCGGCTATTGTTCGTTTCTGCAAGAAGACGCTCTGAGTAAAGGCTGGATTTCCCTCAAAAGAATAACAATATTTCATCCAGAAGAGAAGATCAATCTGATGAGTAAGTAATGTTTCTTTTTTGCATTAGTTAACGTGTTATTGTGACATAAAGGAACACATTACTAGTTGGGTTTTCCCCAAACTACAACATGATGAACGCTACGCATCTAAGAATGTTTAGACCACGTTTATTATTAATACTGTGTCACAAATATATTTTAATAAGGTGCTAAACGATAACAATTACTTCTCAGATATAAAATATCCTTTTTTTATAGTACAAAGTACTTCCTTTTAGAGTACAAAGCATGCGTGAGTCTATCGCTGCAGAATCATATCTTAGGCTACTATAAAATCATACATGATGTTCAGGATGGCTATATGACTACAAAATCATAGTTAGGTTTTTCCCAAACTATAATTCCTGACTACAATGTTTGAAATGGAGTAAAACATTTTGAATATGATAGGCAATTCATTGTATTTAAATTTCTTACGGCACGATGATGTTTTCATGCTCTATATAAAACAAAAGAAATATGAGAGTACACTGTAACATGATGAATTTTACGAGTCTAAGTATGTTTAGAACATGTTTATTATTAATAGCCTACTCTGTTCAAAAATAGATTTTAATAACGTGCTAAACAATAATAATTAGTTTCTCAGACATAAAATGTTTTTGTTTTTACGATAGTACAAAGCATGCGTGAGTCTATGGCTACAAAACCTATATATACAGTATATACAGATGCTCCTGATATTAACATGCTCACATTTTTTTTTTTTTCTCTGGTTGTTTGTATTTTATTGACTCAGATACCTGCAACACAGATGAATCCTGCTGACTTTCAGTCTGTTCAAACTGTTTTCCTCTGAGAGCGTCATCAGATTTTCAACTACACTGATATTCTATGGTAAAACAAGCTCCTTGACTACTGATTATGTTTTTTTTCTTCTTGAATCCATGGAAAAAAGCAGAAACACTTAAAACAAGTAAATATCAGGTATGATTTACTTGTTTCACTTGTTGAACGGAATCTGTTGCAGAAATGACTCAAAGTCTGTTCACATCTCTGTGGTTAGATCAGTGTGCACAATAATGTGTCTTTGACCTTCATTATGTATGTTTTGATTATACTGTGTTTATACTGTGTTGTAAATAAAATACAAATAATTAAAAAAAAACAAACAAACATTTTTTTCAATCTCCTCACATTCTCTCTTACCTGCCTCAAAGTCACAGTCACACTGATGGGCCATTAGGGGCAGTTAGGGGAGGGCCCTTTGTCTCTCAGGTGAAAATCACTTAATATTCAAGAACATTGCCACTCCCTCGCATATAGGCTTTCAATCACAAAACATGTCTTTAAAAATTAGAATCAATATATTGTTTTCTGTGAGCGAGTAAACAAGATGATTTTCACATAATTTTGAAGCAAAAATTCTAGGCTATAAGATCCAGTTCTCAAAAGTCTTGTGAACAAATGTTCTGTATGTGTTTTATGGCCTTATTTCAGTGACTTCAAAATTGTAGTTTTTCACTAACCACGCATAAACGTTGCTTTCTCAAAAACACAATCATGTACATAAATGCTGCTAACATATTATTGTAGCCCAGTTTGTGCTGTTTACAGTGTTATTAGACTTTAGCCATTTATATTTTATAAGCAACTGAAAAAAGCACAAATGTCAGGGCATGTCAAAACTTCTCCAGGCCCCCAAAACACCCTCAGACCCCAGAGGGTTAATCAAATCCATTCTGACCAAGGATGCGATTTTGAGATTCAGGTCATTAAAGAATTGTTGGGGATGCTGGGTATCCGTAAGTCCAGAACCTCGCTGTACCATCCCCAAGGTGATGTCCAGCCGGAGAGATTTAACCGCACGTTACTGTCCATGCTTGGAACTCTCGACCCAGACAAAAAGGCAAGGTGGTGCCAGTATGTATGCAAGCTGGTCCATGCATACAATTGCACCAAAAATTATGCCACTGGTTTTTCACAATGTTACTTAATGTTTGGACGAGAGGCCAGATTGCCCATTGACTTGTGTTTTGGAATCTCTCCGGATGGTGAGGACGACGTCAAATATCATCAGTACGTGGATCAACTGAAGTGTGAGTTCAAAAGTGCTTGCCATGAGCGAAGCGTCCAAGAGTCATCAACTAAACAAAAAAACGATATGATTCTCGAGTCCGAGATCAGGCTCTTGAGAAAGGAGATGCGTAACCTAGGGCTCACTGGGAAACAAACTTCAAGATAAGTGGAATCCATTGCCTTACCTGGTGATAGAAAGCTTCTTAACCTACCTGTTTACAGGGTGAAGCCTGAAAGAGGATTAGGTGTTGTGAAAACATTACACTGTGATCATTTACTGCCAGTTGGTTATCTGGTGAGGATGCCGGTGTATGCCCCCAAAGCACCAACAAGGCGGAGGATGATGACTCGAGCACGCAGGACTGAAACAGTAAAAGAAAGAAATGAACAAAATTCAAGATCACATGGTAACTGTGAAGAACAAGATGAATGGGACTCTGAGTCAGAAGATCTTAATTGTTTACCAAAACATAACTTCCAAAGAGCCAGATTATGGGATAGAACCGTTGTGTCTAGTAATATCTTACCTGACCCAAGTGGTGCTCTGGTTGTTCCTTTCGAAGAACCTCCAGTTCCTGATGTATCTGAGAAAGAAGATGAACAAGAAGGGTTAGTGCAATGTGGGAAAACAGAAGATCCTCTATCACCTGTTCCGGAGCCTGTGGTGGACACAGAGCTAGAAGGGGGAGACGTCCCTACTTCTAGTGTCTTGGGTACGGAGGTTGAGCCTATCTGTGAATTAAAAGAACGTAGAAAAGTGAAGCCTGTCATCCACCTTAGTTACGATGAACCTGTAAAACCAACCGACAGACCGATTACCATCATACACAGAGGTATGATGATTCAAATCTCTTATTAGTATAGCAACTGTATACTTACCGTATAGCTTGAGACCTTGCCTTTGCTTACATGCTAGAGGTAGATAATTGAGAACCCTGTTAAGTCTCATGGAGCCATGAAGAGGATGTAGCCTTGTTGAAAGAAAAAAAAAAATTATATATCTATAAATTTCTTTTGTTGTTTATCAAGGTTTATATCACTCTTTATATAATTTTATTTAAAATAGTTATTATATACTGTGTATGTTTTATTCATACTCTGATAGGGTGTTTCACATGTCAGTTTGGAAAGGAGAGTGATGTGATTGGTTGAAGGAGGCGGGAGGGGATGGAATGAAGGTAAGAAGATGACGGTAGACCAAGAGTATAATGATGACATGGAATGTGTCGCCGTGCAATTAATGTGTTAATCCACTAAAACTAAGTGTAGTGAAGTTTATTTAACTTCGTACAGAGGTTTAAGTGATAAACTCCTGCATTAGTTGGTTGTGTAAATGCATTTCATACATACTCAGGACTGTGACACACTTGCTATTTGCGAGTGGAAACATTATGGATTAACCAGAGAATGAGCTCCTCCGGCAACGTTGGAGACGCTAACCAGGTAGCGCTTCAGGCATCCAGGATTGCCTGTTAAGTTCCCCTGGCATCGTGGGATTTCCTGATCGGGATAGCGCGACCAGCACGAGGTTCAGGCCAGGAACAGCACTTTCTTCTTCTTAATCATCTCTGGTGGCTCCTTCCTTTACTGACTGTGATATGAAGGACTTCAAGTGATGTTAGTGAGTAGTATTTTCCATTATTGATTGCTCTGTTCAGAGTGAAGCGGCGATATAGTATTTTCCCGCCCCAACGCACCCCAGCGTCGTTCAGGCCTGCACCGTTTTATTTGTGTGTTTTTTTTGGGGGGGGGACTAACTTTGACATTTTGATAAAGAGTCTGGGCCCAGTGAAGTTTGAGTACTTATTTAAGCAACGTTATATGTAACCTGATGTAATAGGTGGTGACGATACACATAAGATCTGGTTAGCAATAACATAGTTATTTACTTTCATTTCTCCTAAATTGGGTGGCTCATAGTTTTCAAGTAAAAGAGACAAGACAGAGTGATTTAAGACAAGTACATTCACGTTTTTGAAAAATGTAATTTTACTTTCATTTCTTTCATATTGATGTAAGAGAAAGACACATCAACAAATTAACAAAAAAAAGTGATTTTTTTTGATGAAGAGAGTGCTACAAGTTTATATGGTGCTGCCATTACAGGGTGTTCTGGGGTCTGGGCATGGGACAGTTTTGTGATTCTGGGCAGCTTTAGCAGAATCCTCTGGGACCAGACTGACATCAAAGTACATTGAAAGGCAAGACAGTTCACTCAGGAGCCACCTTATCCAGCCATGTAAATACAGCTTCATCCACATTCCACGTTTACATTTTATTCACAGTGTTTATATTTTTCCCTCATCTTGTGTAGTGACCTGAGTAAGGTTACACCAACCATTTGTAAATTCTCACTTAATTTGGAGGATAAAGTCTTGAGGTTCAGTGAACTAGAGGCTCAGTAACTCTTAGCTAGTTTGTAACTAACTCTGTACCTATATTGGTTGCACATTAGTGCTTAAGGCAGAGCTTAGCTAGTAGGATGCAAGTTCTCCATAAAGTAATGCATAGTCGTATATGATGTTTACTTTCAATGATCCAACAGTGACCTTGAAATTCAAGAGCAGCTGTGTTGAAATATTCTACATTTAAATTTATGCTGTTAAGATTGATTCTAACTTTTTTTGCATCACATAACCAACGGTAAAAAATAAGTGTCTACTGGAATATACTTAAACATGAAATAACGTAAACATATTTATTTGTAAATAAAATTCAGAAACTGTATTTGAAATGAATCAGCAAGTTCAAGTTCATTTATTTATAAAGCACATTTAAAAACAGCCACAAGACAGACCAAAGTGCTGTACATTAAAATCAAACCATAAACACATAAAACAAAAATAATAGAACATATGAATTTAAAAGTCTGGTCTGAGGGACTAAAAGGAGGTTCTGATCACTGGATCTTATACTTCTAGTGGGAGTATAAAAATGCAACAGCTCTGAGAGATAACTAGGGGCCTGGTTATGTAAAGATTTATACACTAGTAAAAGAACTTTAGAATTGATTATAAATTGAATAGGCAGCCAATGGAGGGCCCTCAGTATAGGGGTGATGTGTTCACATTTGTGACTATTTTGAAGAAATCTAGCAGTAGCGTTTTGGACCAATTGTAGGCAAGTAATTTGTGACTTTGAAATACAGCAATATAATGAGTTGCAGTAATCTAAGCTTGAAGTAATAAAAGCGTGGACAGCCATCTGTAACGTCGTAACATTTAAAAAGTGTTTGATTTTAGACAGCAAGCAGAGTTGGTAAAAACTGGAACCAATTACAGAAGAGATGTGCTTATCCAATTTTAATGACTCATCAAAAAGGATGCCCAGATTTCGCACACAAGAAGATCTGAAGGCCCATAAGCTGCCCAGATCTAGGCTGGTAGCCTGAGAATGATCAGTAGGACTGAAAACAAACAGCTCTGTTTTATCTCTATTTAACGTTAAAAAGTTTTGAGCTAGCCAGGTTTTGACCTCGTCTAAGCACCTAAGTAAAGTATTAAGTGCTGAAGGATCATTTCTCTTAATAGGTAAATAAAGATTTATTATATTTATTATATTTATTATAAGCAATAAATACTGATAAAAAGTAATTTAATTATTATATAGCAATGTCTAAAGAATTGTACGGTAAAACGAGATCCTTTACATTAAAACTAGGTGTAAGTGTAACCAGCCCCTGAGACAGAAATCAGGTTTTTTCTCTGAATGAATTTATACTTAGGAAGAAGTTAGCAAATCAAATATGTTCTATGTCGCTAAAGACAAACATCATATTAAGGTAAAAACTGTGTAAGGTACAAACTTGCCTTCTGTGCAGTGTATGAGAATGGACTATATTACACTTACAGAAGCTAAGTGTGAAATGATATATGGATATATGATAAAAGGATAATAAATCTTAAATCATCTACATCTCTTTTCCAGAGGAGGTCACTGAAGAATTTAACAATGTGTGAATTTAACATTTAACTCTTGATCTTCTACAGCAACATTATAAAGGCAAATAGGACAGCAAGAAACATGGAGGTAGCTTTACTACCAACCGTCTCTATGCAGGTTCATGCTTTATAACGGGTCAGCAGACTCAGTCCTGCAGGGCTGGTGTCCTGCAGAGTTTAGCTCCAACCCTAATCAAACACACCTGATCCAGCTAATCAAACTCTTGCTAGGTATACATGAAACTTCCAGGCAGGTGTGTGGAGATAAACTCTGCAGGACCGAGGTTGGTGACCCCTGCTTTATAACATCAGACAATACTATCTGAATTAACAGCACATCTCCTCATCTGAGCTCTTGTCATTTCAAGACTCAACTTGTACATTTTTTGTTGGCCAGCCTCTTTGTCTACACAAAGCACAAATGCATATCACATAAAATTTGAGTGTTACACATTGTATTGGTGCAGAGATACATTTTGAAAACTGCTTTTTATTACCTAATCTTTTACATAGATACTGAATAGAAGTTTACTTTAGAGTGCAAAGTATTGATAATTGAAGGATCTTTTTTAAGGATTCTTTGTAGCAGCCTGTGTGTGTTGCTTCAACCATAAAACCTGTTGGGTTTTATTTTGTTTATATTCATTCATTTACAGTATTTATCATTTAATAATTGTATTATTCCATTCAATCATATGATCATTTTTTAATCAGTTAAACCATTTAATTGATGCATTCATTGATCAGTCATTTTATATTATTTTGTTGTTTAGTCTTATGATTGTGTGGTTTCAAGGAATATTTGTCTTGACGAATAAGATATAAGAGAATGTCTCCAGCTTCTGCTCTTCTTTGGCTTTACTCAGGCAACTTCTTGGCTGATAAAAGATTGTTAACAGGTTTTGTGCATCAGACAAAATGGATATCAGGATCCGGGATCTGGGGTTGATTCTAACATTCCTGGCATGGAGATCCGATCAAAAATCAACAAAATCATTTACATTTATATTTATGCATTTAGCAGACGCTTTTATCCAAAGCGACTTACATTGCATTCAAGTTACAGTTTTTTACATTTTTTTTATCAGCTCTTGCTTTCCCTGGGAATCAAACCCATGATCTTGGCGTTGCTAGCACCATGCTCTACTATTTGAGATACAGGAAAGCTGTAAATAAAGCTCTGTAAAAACTTTACTTGCATCTTTACAACACTGTGTTGTAAGTGTGTCCCATCAAGTAATGCAAAACTTCTTTAGGCCCACATGAACACTTGGGACAGATGAAGGGAGCTCAGGTGTGGGCACTCTCTCTGTCATGAGAGAGGACAAGTTCTAACCCGGCAAACATGTCCTTGCGGGGCCCATGCTGGCTTTTTGCGGGCACAGTAGGCTAGGGCCAGCCCACACCAAACCTAAACAGGCCCAGTGCGGGCTTGCCCAGATGAGGCCCACAGCTTTGGGCTCACCGCAGACTCTCTGTGAGCAGCCCACATTAGCGGACTGCCCACATTAATCCAATGATGGCCCAGTGTGGGCCAGCCCGTTCGGGCCCAGAGCAACTTTTGTATCCTTTGGGCCTATGCAGGTTTTGTGTAGGCAGCCCTGTAATGCAACTAGGAGAATACAAACAACATTGACTGGCCATTCTTTAGTTGAACTGAAGTTGAACTGGAATGGCTCAAACTGAAAGAGACCTTTTCAGAACCTATTGTTTCATATAGGCCAGGGATCCTCAAATCTGGCTCACGAGATCCACTTTCCTGCTGAGTTTAGTTCTAACCTTAATCAAACACACCTGAGCATGTCTTCAGGATCATTAGAAAATCACAGGGGGGGAGATGACGAGACCATTCGGCGGCAATGCATGCATAGTCCTTCGCTCTGCTCACTTTGTCAGAAATTGTATATATCCTGTCAGTGAATCTTGAGCCACTCTTTGTTTAGCTCACTATGAGTGCCCCAGCAGTCAAGAACAGCCGGAAAAGAGAGAGTGGACAATCGCCATAAAAATAAATAAAGAAAAAATTAAAAGATTCCACCATCTCCAGAGGGGATCTCGATGCTGCTATAGCTAACGGTATCAAGCTAGTGCTTAAAGAGCAACAAAGTACTCTCGATTCGGTAGTGGCTTCGACTGTAAGAGAAGCTATAGACTCTGTACTGACCTCAGCACTCCGTGATCTACATTTGTATATACAAACGACCAATGATTCTGTAAAGGAGCTGAAAGCGGAGGTTGAAAAGCTAGCCATCACGGCGAAACAGACACATGACCGGGTCAATTCAGTTCAAGCAGCTGCACGTGAGGATAGCAGGATAGTCACAAACTTAAGAAATCAGCTGGAGCAACTCACTGAAAAAAATTACGAGCGTTGAGGATAGGAGCAGGAGAAATAATGTGCGACTGGTGGGGTTGCTGGAGGGGGCGGAGGGCTCCGATGCTGCTGGCTTCCTCAGAGCTAATCTTTCCAAGTGGATCCCTTCCCTGAAAGGCTGTGACATTGAGATTGACCGGGCCCATCACGTGCATGACGGAAGGAAAAACTCAGATCGGCCACGCACTCTCATCTTCCATGTACTAAGATGGCATGACAGATTAGCAGTCCTGAGGGGTGCTCGGCAGGCTTAGCCGGTGAGGTATGCGCAGGACGGTGTCACGCTGCTGTTTTTTCCCGACTTTAGTCCAGCCACGGCTACCAGGAGAAAGAGCTTTTATCCAGTCTTGAAGAAGATGACAGCACTTGGTCTCCAGCCCTTCCTCACCTATACGGCGGTAATTGAACTACAGCACAAAGGTGAGCAGATGATGTTCGACTCTCCTCAAAAGGCGGAGGATTTTGTTACTTCACTGTCACTGAAGACGTATTCTGCAGCGCTACAAACCAGCAGGAAGGCATCAGCTACCGGCTCCATCCTCTCAGTTCAACAAGGGAAAATTTATGATGAGGTCTGTAGTGATCCTAACTGCCCTGAAGAGGACAATAACAGGGTGGCCATGGACACTTGTTAATTTCTTTTTGGAATCTTGCTCCTGCCCTGTACGTTCATCCACTGATTGGTAAATAATAACGACTTATTTTCTTTATTATTATTATTATTCTTCGGGCTGATGGAGAGCAAGTTCAATCACTATGCTTTTGGCTCAGTGGGCCTTTGGGGACATGTCTTGCGTTGAAGTAGTCACGCATCAACATTTGTTTCTGTTGTGTATGCAGACCTACACTCTCAGTAATGTGCGGTCTGCTTTGGTTTTTATACACAGTTGTTTATCGTTCCTTGTTTTTGCTTTTTTTTTTTTACTATGCCCTTCAACAGACATCAATACTATTATTTATTCTGCTTTTCTTTTAAAATAACTATGCATCTAGGTGGATTGGTATCTAGGATACATACTAATGTTTAAATGTCACTGGCACTATGGCATTGATTTTTTTTCTCTTCACAGAATTTTGGCATTGCGAGCACACAATACATGTTCTGAATATCTTATCATTGAATGTGAATGGCCTAAATTCTCCTGTTAAGTGTACCTGGATGTTGGAATATTTGCACCGTAAGTAGATTTTCTGTGCCCTGATACAAGAGTCTCATTTAAAACAATGTGATGTGGCACGTTTTTCAAAACGGGTATTACAAACTGGCAGCCTTCTCTTGTGCCCCTGGTGAAGCTAAGGGGGTGCTTATCTTAGTCGATAGGAGGTTGCATTTAACTATTGAACATAGATAGAAGGTAGATTTGTTTTTTTATACACTGTAAAATACATGACAGGTTAGCACTGGTCTCCATTTACTGCCCAAATGAGGCAGACAGTGCATTTTTCATGAATATTTCCAATATATTGCTTGAGCAGATTGATTGTCCTTTGGTGGTGGGTGGTGATTTTGATGCAGTTTAAATCCTGCACTGGATGGATCTCACCCTGGTGCTACAGCTAACCCATCCTCTGAGATATTGAGTGGATTTATCACTGAGCTTAATGTAATCGATCTTTGGAGAATCCAGAATACTACATCTAGGGACTTTTTTTTTTTCCTCTAAAAAGGGTGGAACGTCTGATGGGAGGACCTTTCAAATTTTGTGTCAACGCACGCTTATGGCACAACTTTGGTTTTTTATGTTGAAATTGGTCATTTGTCCAGCCCTCTTGGTCTACATTGAGCAGAAACGCATGCGGTGACTTATATCATGACGAGGGCCTCTGCTCACTTCAAGAACTAAGAACTAAGTTTTGTTTGCCAGCATCATCTTATTTTGTCTTTTTTCAATTGCGTTCTGCTCTCGAGGCCCATGGAGTTCCCTGGGCATCCCCTATTTCAGCTCATCCTATATGGGATTGGGATCACACCACCCTCTGGTCGGCCATCTGTTTCTTTAATATATGGGAAACTTATGATCACACTGCAAAGTCTCTTTCTACTAAATCTATCTGGAATCGTGAATTAACAAATTTTGATTTATCGGTCGACTGGGAGAGGGTGTGGTCTAATCTAATCTTAACTTCTAAAAACTTGGTTCATCGTCTTGTCCATTTCAGAGTCATCCATTGAGCATGCATGGCTCCTTGCAGGAGGTTTGGAATGGAGCTGCAATCGACCTGTAGCTGTCATATCTGTAAATGTATCAGCAGGTACTTTTCTCCACATGTTTTGGGAATGTTCAATTGTTGTCGGACTGTGGACTCCTATGAATTCTGTTTTGTCCTTTTTGCTGCAAATTGAAATTGTTATGGTGTGTCTGTTGGTTCCCCCCTCTCTGTTGTTTGTTTGTGTGGATTTTGTTTTGTTGATTTGAAAAAATAAATAAAAATTTGATCACAAAAAAATAAAAACAAAAACAAACAAACAAACAAAAAATCACAGGGGGGTGAGTTTGATCAAAGTTTGAGCTAAACTCTGCAGGAAAGCGGATCTCACGAGCTGTATTTGAGGTGTAACAGACATGAGCCTGTTAATAAGAATTTTGTGGGCAGTTTTCTTCCTTACCACTAGGGATGCTAAGGTGTTTTAGGTTTCCTTAAGTAAAGCCATGTGGTAGAAGGAATTGGCAAAAGCAAGCAGCAGTAGCCAGCATGGCTCACCTGCTGAACACATTGTGCTGTGTCCTGGTTGGGAAATGTTATTTTATTCCCAGTCTAAAGTTTTTTTTTTTTTTTTTTTTTTTTTTTTTCTATTTAAAAGTGTACATTGCTGATGTATTTTGCAGAGATGGTACATGTATGTATGGCCTATGTTTGGACTGATGCTAAGAGTTTAAGACCGTGTATTTGTATGCATTTTAGAATGACTCTTTATTGGTGAGGTTACCACATCATGGTCCAGTTTGAATATGGATTTAAAGTTCTTTCCGACGTGAGACCATAGTCTGGACTATTTTTGATTGTTCCTGGTTAGGAAGAGTCTGGTGTTTGAGAGCTGTGGTGTGTTTTCATTACAAGAGGTTGGATTTTTCATTTGCTATCAGTCAACATCGGCTACGGACATTGTTTGGAAATTAATGTACTACAGATAAGACTTTCACACACATCAACCTTCACATGTCGAAATCCTACAATCTTACATTGCTTTGTTTGCTTTCTTTTGTACTTTTGTGTATTTACATTTGTGGCTATATGTAGCTGTATTAACCTGAATTTAATGTTTTCTATTTTGTATTTAATAAATCCATTGATTTGAAATCCCTTTGATATTTTTGACTATATAGACCAGGGGTGCCCAACCCTGTTCCTGTAGATTTACCTGTTTACCTGTTCCTGCAGAGTTCAGGTCCAACCCTGATCAAACACAACTGAACCAACTAAATAGGATCTGAAAGAGCACTTGATAATTAAAGACAGGTGTGTTTGATCAGGGTTGGAACTGAACTCTGTAGGAAGGTAGATCTCCAGGAACAGGGTTAGGCACCCCTGATGTCGACATTAGTTAGCCATCTGTGGTGACTGCATCCATTTCAGATGTATAATAACTGTTTTTAACAAAGACTTAAGTTATAGTAGCTGAAAAGTATTTAAAGTGAAACTATTAATATATTGTAGATTAATCGTGCGGGCCCTGTGTGGGCCTAGTGAGGGCTTCCTGGGGGCTCAGTGAGGGCTGCCAATGCAGGGCCAGTGCTAAGGGGCCAACGTTTTGCCAATGAGCAAATTCTCAGGGGCCCTGCGCTGGCAGCCCGCTGGCTTGTTTGCAGGGAAAGAGTTCGTTTGGCACCATTTGCTTGTCAGTGTTCACTGATTAGCGGAGATTTCTTTGCAGAGTCATGGGTAATGTCATTTCTTCACCAATAATTCTGCTGTAAAAAATAAATAAATAAATAAATAAATTTAGTAGGTCACAGAAGGTCTATCTTTAAAACTTTATAATTTATCGTTACAAATCAGTTCCTCAATGGTGAAAACTGATTTTAACTAGAAAAATGACTCTTTGCTATTGTCCTCTTCCATCACTGACAAACTGTTTTCCTGTTTGACACCGTGAAGCTGCTTTTTATAAAATCTGTATTGTATAAATTGCTATATAAATAAAGATGACTTGACATGAAGTTGTGACATAGTGAATATTGTTCCCTTTCAATCAGTCACTTGGACATTGTGTCAAAGTCTGAAACTAGGGGTCGCTCTTGGGAGCCCAGACACCTCTGACGTCATTGAGAAAAGGCCAGTGAAATTGGCGAGCAAAATTTGCATAGCTGGCCACACCCTGGATATTTGGGTATAATAGAGCTGAAGTAACCCTCGTGGATGGTTTATGTCCCGCTTGTGAGGACATCGCCATAAGCACATTGTGCTGGCGGCTCGCAGCTTTTTAGTCACCCCAGCTGCTTCCCATTCCAGTCCTTCTATTTCTGGGTATGAGGCTGCAGGGATGAGCGTCGGGGAAGAGCTTGGTGAGGTGAGAGTAGTTCTGCCGGGTCAATCCTGGCGGACCTCTTGTTCCTCCCACACTTCGTGTCCTACACTTGATCTTCCAGATGAGTTTGGGGCCGTCTGAGACTTCAGTCCAGGGCCTGTAAGTTTTCTTCATCCCTTCTAGAGAAAGCTTATGTGGCCTCTGGACACGCCATGGCCATCCTGCAGGTTTCTCAGACCAAGGCATTGAAAGAACTACACGAGGGTGGTCCCAGGCCAGAGGTTTTGCAGGAACTGTGCTCAGCGACCGACTGTGCCCTCCGGGGTACGAAGGTCATGTCACAGGCTCTGGGGAGGGTGATGTCCACGTTAGGGGTCCAGGAGCGCCACCTGTGGCTCAACCTGGCTGAGATGCGCGATGCTGAGAAATTTTACACTTATTCCCCGGCTGGGATCGTGTAGAGCCCTTTGAAGCTGCATTGAAACTGCAGTTTGGACCTTCAACCCGTTGATTCCCATTGAACATCTCGGATCACATTGGGGTGAGTAAATTATCAGGAAATGTTTATTCTGGAAGTGAACTTATCCTTTAAGTTGAGTTAAAAAAAAAAAAAAATACAGGAAACATTTGTACTGTAAGTTCATCTCACTTTTATAAAGTAATTCCAACTGAACTTTACAAGTTTAAATAACATTAAATTTGTCAAGTTGAACATTCTTAATATTCTGTGTGAATACAACTTAATTGTCTCAGTGCAAAAAAGATAACTCAAAAAGTTGAGTGAATTTTTTAACAGTGCAGAATGTGTTACGTTTACGCATTTTGATTAAATATACAACTCTCACGAATAGAGTTAAGCACACAAATTACTTGATGTAATTATCCAGAAATCAACAATTCTATATGTAATGGAGTGTAAATATGTTAATTATGGCATAAATGGGGACAGCTTCATCTATGTGGTGAACATTTAGTGAGTGGAATAGGGACCGGCCACAGCAGAGTTAATGAGACATTGTTGTGAGTAAGTTACATGTTCGGAGCAGTCTAGGAATTATTAGTTAAAAGTGTTCAAAACATAAATAACTGCTTTATTGTAAACTTACTTTGCAGTGAACATGTTAGGGATCTGTTGATACATGTCCCTGTCCCAATACTGGCGATAGTGATAGAAGACCTGGGATTACAAGAAGGGTGTGTTCTGCAAGAGAGTATGATGCAGCAGAGGCAGCACGTCAACAGCTAATACTGAACACAGTGTGCCTGATAGGTTGGGTTGGGACAATTTAAATGCTAAATTAATTTATTCCATTTGAGGTTTGGCAGGTTATATGCACGACACAGAGAGAGTGAAAAAGCAGACGTGGTAATTAATATTGCTATTTAAATATGACAGGCTCATAACTCGTAAGACATGGGAAATACAGTTGCAAATGGACTTTGCTTTTACATTTGAAATGTGGCAGTCACTGTGCGTTCACGAAAGCGAAAACACAAGTGGTAATGTAAGATTTGCAATTGCATTTGGATTATGTCACAATTTATTCGTACACATATGTGACCCTGGACCACAAAACGAGTCTTAAGTCGCTGGGGTATATTTGTAGCAATAGCCAAAAATACATTGTATGGGTCAAAATTATCAATTTTTCTTTTATGCCAAAAATCATTAGGATATTAAGTAAAGATCATGTTCCATGGAGATATTTTGTAAATTTCTTACCGTAAATGTATAAAAACTTCATTTGGACAACTTTAAAGGCAATTTTCTCAGTATTTTGATTTTTTTGGACCCTCAGATTCCAGATTTTCAAATAGTTATATCTCGGCCAAATATTGTCTGATCCTAACAAACCATACATCAATGGAAAACTTATGTATTCAGGTTTCAGATGATGTATAAGTCTCAATTTTGAAAAAAAAAATGACACTTAAGACTGGTTTTGTGGTCCAGGGTCACATGGAAAATGCAACTGAAAATACAATTTGCAATTTCTTTTGAAAATAGTCCGGAATATCATTCCATATATTATGCTATTAAGAAAAATTTCCCTCAGGGACAATAAAGTGCACCTTAACCGTAACCTTAAGATTGCAGTGGGTAGTCCAGTCTGCTGAGCAAATTACTGGTACAACCCCGCTCCAAGAACTGTACTCATCCAGAGTGAGTAAAAGGGCTGGCAAAATCACTCTGGACCCCTCACACCCAGCCCACTTCATCTTTGAACTGTTGCCATCTACTCATGAATAGTTAATTCACGAGTTCACACTTACATATAATAAATAGAATAAAGCTTATGCGTATTTGGCGTGCTGTCCGAGGGGAGGGCTCCGAGCTCGGAATTTTGGCCCAAACCTAGAGTACCCCCCTACAGGTTAGAGCAGGATTAGTTGTAAGTGCAGAGAAGGGGTGGCGGAGGGATGCTGGAAAACTGCCAATGAACAGAGGTAAGTCTGCTGTGTATATATACACGCCTCTTATCTTTTTAACTGGGTTGATTACTGATTATTCTCCTCTCGTGTTAATTAGGTTAATTATCTGAATGTGCTCCTTCCGAACTTTAATAAAACATCATATGTTTTCCCCACTGTGCAATAAAACATGTGCAATACCCAACAATCTATACTTATATTTATTATATGTTTGTTATTGAGTTAATATATCTTACAACTACTCACATTCTCTTGCATAATTTGTATATAGCACATCTGTACATGCAATATACTGTCTACTGTCTTTTTGTCTATTGTGTATTGTTTTTACATATTTATTTCTACTCAGTTATTTTCATTTTGTTATCTGTGTCTTGTCACTTGTCAACCTGTCTGTTTACTGGAAACATCTGTCACCAATAAAGCTCTTTCTGATTCTGATTCTGAAATACATTCATATTAACCCCCTGTAACATCTGCATCTACTATCCATTCCTCCAGCCACCAGAGGAAGCCATCTCCTGAATACTGCTGGTTCTTCGTGCTTCACTTCCTTTTCAAACCAGTTATAAGCCAAGTTGTTTGTACATATTGTTGTGAAGTATTGCCATTTTTTTTTTGTAACTTATTTCAAAAAGTGAAACTTTCATACATTCTAGATTCATTACATGTAAAGTAATACTTTTTTTGTTTGTTTGTTTTAATTTTGATGATTAGAGCTTACAGCTCATGAAAGTCAAAAATCCAGTATCTCAAAATTTTAGAATATTTACATTTGAGTTACATTCAAGCCAGAGGCGACAGCAGCAAGGAACCAAAACTCCATCGGTGACAGAATGGAGAAAAAAAAAAACCTTGGGAGAAATCAGGTTCAGTCGGGGGGCCAGTTCTCTTCTGGCCAGACGAACCAGCAGGTTGATCCATGCTGCAGCAAAGTCAGATTGTGTAGAGGACTCATCTGGTTCCTGTGGTCTTGTCCCGATGGCCATCTAGGAGACAAGATCTTCACTGGGGATCTGTCTCTGGGGCTCATCTAGTTGTCCTGGTCTCCGCTGTAATTCAGGGCTGTAGAGGTCGTCTCTAGGTGCTGATCCACCATCTGATCTGGATACGGACTGGGTCTGGTGGCTACGGTGACCTCGGAATAATAAAGAAACAGACTAATATTAGCGTAGATGCCATTCTTCTTGCAAAGTATATTTTAGTCATCCCATTAAAAATAACATTTAAATTGGATCATTTTTAGAGCTTTACAGTGCTGGAAATAGTGAAAATCACTGAAAATCACTGAAAAGTGCTTGAATTTCTCTCTCATAAGGTTGTACAAACCCTGAAATGAATAATGTAATAACATTTGACTGCTTCTACCACAACACTATGGTTATAGTTAACGTTACTACTTCTGGTTTTCTGCATCAACGCTGTTTGATCTGTTTATAACAGAATTATGTGCAGAATTTGAATGCTTCACACTGAATCTCGCAGCGCTCTGCAGTAAAAATGTCACGAGATCAACACTGGTTCCCTATCTGCCTGTCACTACGAGTTATGTCGTAACAACATTAGGGCTCATACTTGGGAGCCCGAATACTCTCTGTTAAGAGAAAACGCCAATGAAATTTGGCTAGTGGATTTTGCATTCTGAGCCACTCCCCATGCATACAGGAATAAATAGGCGACAGGTGCATCCACTCATGAGATTTTTACTTCGGAGCTGAGTGGATGAAGAAATCTCAACATTCACCAGGCGATATCTCTCGTAAGCTGGAAGAAGAGGCTGTGTTGCGTTATGACACGTTCAGCGACATCCCTGTTAACTCAGCGATTCCCCTGGGTGTTTCTTCTAAAAGAGCAGTTTCTGATCACAGTCAGTTCGCGTCTTTTTAAAGATGCTGCTCCAGCCGTGTCCTCTTGGGTGTGTTCGTTACCTGGTTTCTACTGATGGCCACGATCGTTGTCTTCAGTGTCTGGGCATCCAGCACACTGAGGATGTGTTCGTGGATGGTTCATGCATTCACTGTTAGTGTATGTCTATGACAGCGCTGCGCTCGCGCCTCTCTCTGAGAGGGCCGGCTCAGAGTCGGCTTGCAGTGTCCTTACGCCCAATTCTCCAGAGAGTTCCTTAACCAGGCAAACCCTGTCAAGTCCTCCAGCACTCTGATGTCCGGACATGGTGTAGTGTTCGGCACCAGGCCTTTCAGCCAATGAATTCTTGAAATCTGGTGCGAGGCTAGTGCCCATATGAGAGACCCTGCCAGGATCCCATATGTGTATTCCACGGTATGCTTATTAGAGCCGTTTTTCCCCTGGCAGACCATGTTCTGGCATCTCTAATGATGCAGCCTAAGCCATCTCAGAGACTTCCATGTGCAATAGGGCCCTACGGGGTTACTTCACATGTCTGAATGTCACTTTACCCCCTCTGGGAGGAGGTGACTCCGCAGTGTGCCTCTTCCAAGTGGAAGGGCACGCTTCCCAGTGTTATCCTAGTCCTACTGTTTGGGTTGCTCAAGGAACAACAGTAGTTGACCTTCTCTGTGTAGAGCCCGGTCCTATCGTCTGCCTTATAGGAAGGATCAGGAGGCCAACACAGGGCACTGGAAGGGGCAGCTCCTGTGGCGCTTTGGTAGGGATCCCAATTTCGTCGGTCATCCGACGTGACTCGGAGTGACCGACTGAAAGGGGAACATCTCGGTTAAGTATGTAACCCTCATTCCCTGAAGGAGGGAACGGAGACGTCACGTACCGTCACCACAGTCGCTGTACCACTGCTGAGCTGCCGGGTCACTGGCTTGGCTCCTCAGTGAAATCATGAATTAATGCGGTGCACCAGCTGCCTCTTATGCTCACGCTGTGATCAGCGGCAGCTGGATGCAATAATCGCATGCCAATGTCCATTGGCTCGTTTAGTTACACTCGAAGTGGATTGGTCTCTCTGGCGAGATCCCAAATTCGTCGATCATCCGACGTGACGTCTCTGTTCCCTCCTTCAGGGAACGAGGGTTACATACGTAACTGAGCCGTTTCCTGCATTAGGCTACATTTATCCATTACATAAGATTGTGATGTGGTGTTCGTTTAATATTTAATTTAAGTGCAAAGTATGATTTTTTTTTTTTGGTAATGCTGAGCGCGTGCTGTTTTGAAGTTTTTCACCTTTGCATATAAAAGGTTTTTGTCATTGTCTTATGTTTACTTGTTGGTGTCTATTTTGTTGAATATGCCTATTCTCTGGCCAAATAAAATTTAAAACTATACTTCTTTTAAGTGTGGTGTGTATCATAGCTGCTTTTATTAAAAAAAAAAAAAAAAAAAAAAAAATTAAAAATTAAAAATGAAGTATGTCATTAGTCTTAACAACTGCAGTTTCTAATATTAGAATATACTAATATTACACATTCATTTCATGGTAATACAAATTTGACAGTAAAGCACTGAGCTGGAGTTGGGAAGCACAAAAACTGTACTTTTTTTTAACAACAGTAACATGCAAAATGACAATGACAATTAAAGGACAATTTATATATTCTACTCTTATTAAGTGTATCATTATTCTTCTATAGTGTTATACGGTACTGACTGACAACTTTAGTGATTATAAAGTGATTATAAAAGTAGCTCTCTTGCTTTATGTGTGAATCAGACAAACTGACAATGTTTTTCAAGGCACTTTATGACTTCTCACTTCATACACAAAAAAGGGCAAAACGTTGACATAATTTGATTTCTTGATGATTTGATATTTTACAATAGTGATTATATAATTTCAAAATATAAAGCAAAAAGTAGAAATGAATGACTAATAAGCCTATAAGTGCTCCTCTGCTGCCATCTACTGGTTATAGTGGTGATTTGATTTTTGATTTTTTTACATAAGTGTTTGTTTACCAGTGCCACTACCCGTTTGAGGTGAGAACACAGGAGGAAACCAGTTTGACACGTAGGCTATAAAACCTAGCGAACTTGTTGGGAGTCGCCCAACCCACAGCTATACAGATTACAGATGTCTGCTAGCGAGGCACCACGAGCCAGCGCCCAGGACGATGCGACACCCCTAGTGGAGTGAGCACGCAACCTGAGCGGGCAGGGCACACCTTGTGCTTCATAGGCCAAGGTGATGGGATCCACTATCCAGTGGGCCATCCTCTGCTTGGAGACAGCTTTCCCCTTCTGCTGTCCTCCGTAACAGTCAAAGAGCTGTTCTGAGGTTCTGAAGCTCTTAGTTCTATCCACGTACTGTCGCAGTGCACGTACAGGACAGCGCAAAGCTAGGGCTGGGTCTGCCTCCTCCAGGGGCAGCGCTTGGAGGCTCACTACCTGGTCCCTGAAGGGAGTGGTAGGAACCTTGGGCACATAGTCGGGCCAAGGCCTCAGTATTGCACTGGAGTCAGCCGGCCCAAACTCAAGGCACGCTTCGTCGACCGAAAATGCCTGCAGGTCCCCCACCCTCTTGATCGAGGCCAACGCAGTCAGGAGTTGGGTTTTCACAGAGAGAAACTTCAACTCGACTGACCGCAAAGGTTCAAAAGGGGGCAGTTTGTAGGACTCTTAGCACCAATGCCAAATCCCAAGAGGGTAGGGAGGGAGGCCTAGGAGGATTTAACCTACAGGCCCCCCTAAGAATCCTGACGACCAGATCGTGTTTCCCCACAACCTCCCCTCTATGGGGTCGTGGTGGGCAGAAATAGTAGCAACGTACACCTTAAGGGTGGAGGAGGACAGCCTACGCTCCAACCCTTGTTGCAAAAAGGAAAGCACGGCTCTGATCGAACATCTCCGGGGGTTCTCATGGTAAGAGGAATTCGACGAACAGGTTCCACTTCAGCGCATAGGCCCGTCTTGTGGACGATGCTCGTGCTGAAGCGATAGTGAGAGCTACCTCCTGGGGCAGGTCACCTAGAACTTCCGCGTCCCATCCAAGGACCACACATGGAGTTCCCACAAGTCTGGACGCGGGTGCCAGAGGGTGCCCCGCCTCTGAGAAAGCAGATCCTTCCTCAGAGGAATCGGCCAGGGAGGGGCTGTCATGAGGAGCATGAGTTCCGGGAACCAGGACCTGTTGGGCCAATATGGAGCCACTAGCAGGACCTGCTCCTCGTTCTCCCTGATCTTGCACAGTGTCTGTGCTAGCAGGCTCACTGGGGGAAAAGCATATTTGCGCAGGCCCTGGGGCCAGCTGTGTGCCAGTGCATCCGTGCCGAGCATTGCCTCGGATAGGGAGTAGAACCACTGACAGTGGGCGGTTTCCAGAGATGCAAACCTGAGCAACTCCGAACTGACTCCAAATCAGCTGAACCACCTGGGGATGGAGTTTCCACTCCCCAGGAAGTGCTGCTCGAGACAGCTCGTCAGCCGCCTGATTGAACACTCCTGGGATGTGGATGGCACGAAGGGACCTCAGATGCTTCTGAGGTCGGGTGAGTTGCGACATGCGACGGGAGCGTAAACCGCCTTGCCGGTTGATATATGCAACGGTCGCAGTGTTGTCCGTACGGACCAGAACGTCCCTGCCCCGAAGGCGCCCTCTGAGGCGGCTCAGGGCAAGGTGTACTGCCAGCAACTCGAGGCAACTGATATGCCAACGCAGTTGCGGACCCGTCCAAACCCCTGACACTGCGTGCCCGTTGTACGTGGCGCCCCAGCCGGTGGCCGAGGCATCCGTGAATACCACAGCATGCCTGGATACCTGCTCCAGGGGCACGAAGGAACGAAGGATCTGACCACGGGCTGAAGGTTTTGCGGCAGGCCGGTGTAATCTGAATCCGGTGAGTACTGTGTTTCCACGCCCACCTCGGGATTCAGCCATGGAGCCAGTGCTGAAGCGGTCTCATATGGAGCAGACCGAGCGGAACTATGGCCGCAACTGCAGCCATATGCCCCAGCAGCTACTGAAAGAGTTTCAGTGGGACCGCTGTCCTGCCTGATAAAGTCTTGAGGCAGTTCAGCACCGACTGAGCACGTTCCTGGGTGAGGCGTGCTGTCTGGTTGACCGAATCCAACTCCATGCCAAGAAAAGAGATCCTCTGCGTTGGCACGAGTTTGCTCTTTTCTCAATTGACCCAAAGGCCCAACTGGCTGAGGTGCCTGAGCACCAGGTCCCTGTGTGCGCACAACTGCTCTCGAGACTGTGCGAGTATGAGCCAGTCGTCGAGGTAGTTGAGGATGTGCACGCCCCATTCTCTCAGGGGAACAAGGGTTGCCTCTGTGACTTTGGAGAAGACGCGAGGCGAAAGGGACAGCCCAAAGGGCAGGACCTTGTACTGATATGCTCTACCCTCGAACGCGAATCGCAGGAAAGGCCTGTGTTGCGGGAGAATCGAGACATGAAAGTACAGGTCAATCGCTGCAAACCAGTCTAGGGGACGGCCAAGATCAGTCGTAACCCACCACTTTTCTTGGGCACAATGAAGTAAGGGCTGTAAAACCCCGACCTCATATCGGCTGGAGGGACCGGCTCTATCGCATCCTTCGCCAGCAGGACTGCAATTTCCGCACGCAAGACAGGGGCATCGACGGCCTTGACTGAAGTGAACCGGATGCCCCTGAACTTGGGGGGACGCCGGGCGAACTGAATCGTGTAGCCGAGTCTGATGGTCCACAGGAGCCACCAAGACGGACTGGGGAATGCTAGCCAGACTCCGAGAGACTGTACCAGTGGGACCAACGGGGCCACCGACATACCCGCGGTGGGCCAGCGAGGTGGAACACAGGGACCGGCCCCGGGTCCTGTGACGGCCTGGCCTGTGATGGCGGGGGGCGGGGTCTGGGTGTGTAGTGTAACACTCACCTGATTCCTCCTCGTGTGGGAGGAGATACAGGAACCCGGCTTGAGGCTTGTGACTGCCCGGCGTGTGACGACTTGAAGCGGGGACTGGAGTGCTACCGCTCTTACCTGGTTCCACGAATGGGCAGGAGGGGTGCTCTTGGGCAACCACCCGCTGCCTGCTGGCGAGAGAGGAGGAGGGAAGCGATCCTGTGATGCATGGATCACCACTCTCTTCCTTTTGAGACCCAGAGATTGAGGAGACCACTCTTTATTGATGTTTTGGGTACCGCTGGCTGCTGGGCCAGTGGCGGAACAAAATGAAACAAAAGATTCTCCACCCGGCCCTCCTCCAGAGGAGGGAGTGGTGCAGTCACCATCTCCCGACGAGCAGTCTCCTCCATCTCTGGGTTGCCCATCCCAGGGCCTCTTGCACTTGCGCTTGCCGCCAGGTTTGGCTGGGGCCTGGACGGGCTCCACGACGCTGCCTGATGGAAGGCTGCTGCAGCGCATGATGTTTCCTCCAGCGCATAATGTGTTTGATCGCCTCAGTCTGCTTCTGGGCTGCCGAGAACTGCTGGGCAAAGCTCTCAACAGCGTCGCCGAAAAGGCCGGTCTGCGACACGGGAGCATTCAGGAACTGTACCTTCTCCTGCTCCATGTCAGCGAGACACAGCCAGAGATGGCGCTCCTGGACCACTAGCATGGACATCGCACGACCCAGAGACTGTGTGGTCACCTTCGTCGCTCGAAGCGCAAGGTCCGTCGCAGCATGCAGCTCATGTAGAACCGCCAGGTCATGACCACCCTCGTGCAGGTCTTTCAGGACTTTTGCCTGGTGGACCTGCAGTAACGCCATGGCGTGGAGGGCAGAAGCCGCCTCCCCACAGGCTCTATAAGCACTGCCAGTTAGACCTGACGAATACTTATGGGCCCGTGAGGGGACAGTGGTAGCGGCTGTTGGACACAGTTGCATGGCCACAGACCGCTCCACCAAGGGGATGCCTGTATACCCCAAAGTGGCCACACCATCGAGGGTGGTGAGAGCGGAGGAGCCACAAGATTTGTTTCGGGTAGTGAAAAGGTGCCTTCCACGATCTTGAAAGCTCCTCATGCACTTCCGGAAAGAATGGCACTGGAGGGGGGCGCTGAGAACCAGCGCGTCCCCCACCGAGAAACCGCTCGTCCAGCCTCGAAGGATCTGGACGCAGTGGAGGATTCCACACGAGCCCGACATTCTCGGCGGCCCGGGAAAGCATAGCCGTCATCTCTGGGTCTGGCTCGGACAACGCTACCACACCCGAAGGGGGCAACGCAGCCGGGTCGTCATCCCCAGAGAGAGAGGTCACGCCCTCCGATGCAGTGACCGACATCTGGTCGTCAGAGGGGGCACCGAAGGAAACGCGTGGTGCACCCCGTTCAGCAGAGAGTCCAGTGCACTCCTTCGGCCGCTCCTCCGGCTGCGGAGTGCTTGAGAGGTGAGGAGCTCCACTTGGGGAAGCCCTCAACGTAATCCTCAAATCACCTCTGACTCCACCGGATCCACGCCGGATCCGCACGCCGGATCGCGGCAGAGGCAGAGGGACTCCGCCATGTTTGACATAGCGGAGTCTATTACGCAACTCCGAGATGGTCATGTCCCCACAAGAAGAACATGAACCATCCATGAAAGCCTCCTCAGCGTGCTGAATGCCCAGACACGTGAGGCAGCGATCGTGACCATCCTGAGGTGCCAGGAAATGACCACACCCAGAAACGCACAGGTGATAAGACATCTTTAAAAAGACGCGATCACCCGTGTTACTCTTTTAGAGAAACTGCTCTTTTAGTGCTGAAGCACGCAGGGGAGCTGGCCACTGCACACTCCTAGTGTGGCTGTCAGCAGGAAGACGATCTTTCTCTCCCGAACACCGTGACCACCGCTGCTGCGCCGTATCGCCCGCACTCATCTAGCAGAACACTCTCTAGGAAAGGGAGAGCAGTAGCTTCAACCACTACCACTCGGTTCCAAAGCGAAAGGATGAATTAATGCAGTGCACCAGCTGCCTCTTATGCTCACGCTGTGATCAGCGGCAGCTGGATGCAATAATCGCTTGCCAATGTCCATTGGCTCGTTTAGTTACACTCGAAGTGGATTGGTCTCTCTGGCGAGATCCCAATTTCGTTGGTCATCCGACGTGACTCGGAGTGACCGACTGAAAGGGGAACTACATTAGAGAAGAGTTACAAATTAAATGTACTTGTTTTTCAAATAGCCTACAGTAGGTTTATTGAACATATATACATTTATTTAACATCTTTTGTTGTTTGATTAACATTAATAACACAGACAGGCATTTAATCAGGCTGCTATTCCTTTTTTAAATCCCCCGAATGAATTAATATAGTGACACATATCCAGTTTTCACCCACCTGTTTACGTTCACTTAAGCCATAACTTACTGTATTTACGTGAGGTACTCCACATGATGGACATTTTGACATTTGTGTGTGTATTTGACAATCCAGGTGCAAGGAGGATCGCACGCGTGCGGCCAAGAGAGCACTTCAGTTATGTGTCATTCAGCGTGATTCTGCTTATCCCGAGTTAATCGATAACCCCCCCCCAACCCGCTACCAAACCTGCTCCTGGTGCCACCGTCTGTAGAATGTACAAATTACTCAACAAACAGAACAAGATGAGGTTTTGACATTACTCCTAGGATGAGCCAAAGATGGTGGACATTTGAGGTCTGGGAGAAGGATAGATTGATGTTTTTCAAGACTGTACTGTTGTTACGTTATGGTGTTTGTTTCTTTTTATAATAAATTTGTATTTTGTTGGATGTTTTCTTTTTGAGTTTCAGGTCGCCGCTGATTTGCTGAGTGTTGCCGCCTATCGTGTTTATTTTTCTTTTCTTTGTGGTAGGTTATTTATATTGTTTTATTTTATTAGATTGGTTTTGTTTATTATTTTGGCCTTGGGTCTCTCTGACGAAACATACCATTTGATCCATTCTTGTTTTCGTTCTTTATTTATTTCTTAAATGTTATTTTTGGTTGGACCGTGGGTCCCTTAAGGAGGGCTACTAATTATTGGTGGTTTTTCCCCTTTTTGTAATTTACAATAAACTTATTTTATAATTTATTGATTCGTTTGGGGGTTTTTTTGGTCTGACGGCCTGCCGGAAGTCTTTTGGTCTTTGTTGTTTCGTATTTATTGCGTCTTACCCCTAGCGGACGTAATATAATGGGGGCTCGTCCGTTTCATCTAATTCATTCGTAAGTATGATTTACCTTGTTGGTGAGAATTTTTGTCGTTTCTGATTGGCGGTTTTTACTTTTGAAAGGGGGAGTGTAGTTAGTGTAACTATGGAGTTTAGTATCGAGGATTTTAAACGGTCTCCTACTGTAGAGGCGTTATTTACATGCCGTAAATCTGATTTAATCCTTGTCGCAGATTATTATAATATAGCCATATCTAAAGTGGCTACCAAAAAGGCAATAAGGGATGTGGTGCAGGAGAATTTAGTGGCGGCGGGGGTTTTGATAATTGAACCGAAGTCAAGGGATGTCGACGCTGTTTCTGTGACAGATGGAGATGGAGCAGAGGCTTCAGCTCAACTTCCGACGGTAGATCCGAATCCATTGGTAGGTCTAAATACAGCAGATCTGAAACTGGCGATACGACTTAAAGAGCTTGATTTGCGAGTTAAGCAGCAAGAACATGATACAAAGCTGCTGCGTGTCAGGCAGTGTGAACTTGAGGCTTGTCGCGTTTCACCTAGACTGGTGACTGAATTACAAGCCCCAATAGCGTCTGTACCTAGTGTTCCTCCCATGGTTTCTCCTGTTCTACATTCCGCAGGTACGGGTGAGGTTGATATCAGTAGGCAGATTCGTTTGGTTCCTATTTTTAGGGAAACTGAGGTTGATTGATACTTCAGTGCGTTTGAGCGGATAGCTGTCGCTTTGCATTGGCCAAGTCAAGTCAAGTCACCTTTATTTATATAGCACTTTTAACAATACAGATTGTGTCAAAGCACTTAACAGTAATCAAATTGGAGGATAGAGTGTCAGTAATGTATAATAATAAGATTAAACACTCAATTTTCAGTTAAAGGCATTTCATTATTGAATTCAGAGATGTCATAGCTCAGTTTGGTTTAAATAGTATCTATGAAATCAAATTGACGATAATCGTTAGAAATTAAGTGTCCCCAACTGAGCAAGCCAGAGGTGACAGCGGCAAGGAACCAAAACTCCCTCTGTGACAGAATGGAGAAAAAAACCTTGGGAGAAACCAGGCTCAGTCGGGGAGCCAGTTCTCCTCTGGCCAGGATATTATTATTTATTTTTTTACTTATTGTTTTAATTAAATTTTAAATGTATAAATGTATTATATTTCTATTTTTATATTGTTGCAATTTCTAACAATAATAGTATTATGTAGTTAGGTATTTTATTATATTATAGTTATTTTGTTTAATTTTAAGTTTTATTGTATTTAAGTCGAGGTCTTCACTGGGGATATGTCCCCGGGGCTCATCCAGGTGTCCGGCCTCCGCCGACGATCAGGGTCGCAGACATCATCTCCCGGCACCGAGCCACCATCTGATCCGGACACGGACTGAGAAACAGAATAAGAAAGAAACAGACAAATATTAGCGTAGATGCCATTCTTCTTATGATGTAACAAGTACATCGTGTGTTATGAGGAGTGTTCCCGGTTCCGGTTGATCTAATTAATGCAGTCTAACAATCCTTTAACGGATTTGAATAAAAGAAGTGTATTAGTGTGTTATGTGTAGGCCAGGTTAAAGAAATGTGTCTTTAATCTAGATTTAAACTGACAGAGTATGTCTGCCTCCTGAACAGTGTTAGGTAGATTGTTCCAGAGTTTGGGCGCTAAATAGGAAAAGGATCTGCCGCCCGCAGTCGATTTTGATATTCTAGGTATTATCAAACGGCCAGAGTTTTGGGATCGCAGCAGACGTGGAGGACTATAATGTGATAAGACCTCGCTCAAGTACTGAGGAGCTAAGCCATTCAGGGCTTTATAAGTAATTAACAAGATTTTAAAATCTATACGATGTTTGATAGGGAGCCAGTGCAGTGTTGACAGAACCGGGCTAATATGGTCATTCTTCCTGGTTCTAGTAAGGACTCTAGCTGCTGCATTTTGGACCAACTGTAGTTTATTGATCAAGCCTGCAGAACAACCACCCAGTAAAGCATTACAATAGTCTAACCTTGAGGTCATAAACACATGAATTAGCATTTCTGCATTTGACGTTGAGAGCATAGGTCGCAATTTATATATGTTTTTGAGATGGAAAAATGCAGTTTTACAGATACTAGAAACATGGCTTTCAAATGAAAGATTGCTATCAAACAGCACACCTAGGTTCCTAACGGATGAAGAAGAATTGACAGAGCAGCCGTCAAGTGTTAGATAGTGTTCTGGGTTATTACATGTGGGGTTTTTAGGTCCGATAATTAACACCTCTGTTTTTTCAGAATTTAGCAGTAAGAAGTTACTTGTCATCCAGTATTTTATATCGACTATACATTCCGTTAATTTCTCAATTTGGTGTGTTTCACCGGGCCGTAAAGAAATATAGAGCTGAGTATCATCAGCATAACAGTGAAAGCTAATACCATGTCTCCTGATAATATCTCCCAAGGGTAACATGTAAAGCGTGAAAAGTAACGGCCCTAGTACTGAGCCTTGAGGTACTCCATACTGCACTTGTGATCGATATGATACCTCTTCATTTACTGCTACGAACTGATGGCGGTCAGATAAGTATGATTTGAACCATGCTAAGGCACTTCCACTAATGTCAACAAAGTTTTCTAGTCTATTCAAAAGAATGTTGTGGTCGATAGTGTCGAACGCAGCGCTAAGATCCAGTAGAACTAATAAAGAGATACAACCACGATCAGATGATAGAAGCAGGTCATTTGTAACTCTAATGAGAGCAGTCTCAGTACTATGATACGGTCTAAATCCTGACTGGAATTCCTCACAGATACCATTTTTCTCTAAGAAGGAATATAATTGTGAGGATACTACCTTTTCTAGTATCTTTGACAGAAAAGGGAGATTTGAGATCGGTCTGTAATTAACTAGATCTTTGGGGTCAAGTTGTGGTTTTTTAATGAGAGGCTTAATAACAGCCAATTTGAAGGTTTTGGGGACATATCCTAATGACGATGAATTAATAATAGCCAAAAGAGGATCTATGACTTCTGGAAGCAGCTCTTTTAATAGTTTAGATGGAATAGGGTCTAACATACATGTTGGTTTAGATGATTTAACAAGTTTATACAATTCTTCCTCTCCTATAATAGAGAATGAGTGGAATTGTTCCTCAGGGGATCTATAGTGCACTATTTGATGCGATACTGTAGCTGACGGCTGCATGGTTATAATTTTATCTCTGATAGTATCGATCTTGGAAGTAAAGTAGTTCATAAAGTCATTACAGCTGTGCTCTTGGGAAATTGCAACACCTGTTGATGCTTTATTTTTCGTTAATTTAGTGACTGTATTGAATAAATACTGGGGGTTATGTTTGTTTTCTTCTAGAAGAGACGAAAAGTAATCAGATCTAGCCGTTTTTAATGCTTTTCTGTAGGATAGGGTACTTTCCCGCCAAGCTATACGAAATACCTCTAGTTTTGTTTTCCTCCAGCTGCGCTCCATTTTCCGGGCTGCTCTCTTTAGGGTGCGAGTGTGCTCATTATACCACAGAGTCAAACTGTTTTCTATGATCTTCCTTAAGCGTAAAGGAGCAACTCTATCTAAAGTGCTAGAAAAGAGAGAGTCCATAATTTCTGTTACATCATCAAGTTTTTCTGCGCTATTGGATATGCTGAGGAATTGAGATAAATCAGGAAGATTACTTACAAAGCAGTCTTTTGTGGTAGAAGTGATGATTCTACCATGCTTGTAACAAGGAGTAGAATTTACAGTTTTAGCTATATGGAGTTTACACAAGACTAGATAATGATCTGAGATATCATCGCTTTGCTGCAGAATTTCAACACCACTAACATCAATTCCATGTGACAGTATTAAATCTAGAGTATGATTTTGACAATGAGTAGGTCCTGAAACTTGTTGTCTAACCCCAATAGAGTTCAGAATGTCTATGAATGCTGATCCTAATGCATCTTTTTCATTATCGACGTGGATATTAAAATCACCAACAATTAAGACTTTATCTGCAGCCAGTACTAACTCAGATAGAAAATCAGAAAATTCTTTAATAAAGTCTGTGTGGTGCCCTGGTGGCCTGACCTAAACGAGTCGCATCAGTCTTTTTCGACTAATTACTTTTAAATGTTAATGTTTTTTTACTTCTAATATGCTTGTTAAACAAGTTTAAATGTAAGAAATATTGTATACGTGTTTAATCGGTGAAATATGTTGTATTAAGAACTGTATTTAATGAAAATATATGTGCAACTTCACTTGCCTAGATGAAATCCCATTCGAAATCCATGAGATATTTTAGTAGAGCGGCAACCTTTGGATTGACTGTAACAGATTTCTTATTCCCCACCTTCCCCGTCTTCTTGGAGACTACCTTGCCTCTGCAGGTCTTTGAGCCTTTTTCTGGGTTTATTCCAATGAAGCGTCTAAGGACAGTTGCATTAAAAATTACCAAAGTATACAATAACCATTTCTCAAAATTCTGATTAATTAATTTGGTTTAGAATTTAGATTAATTTGGTAACACTTTATAATAAGTATACAGTAACAAAGCACTTATAAATCATTTGCAAACTATCTATATAGATGCTGTCTCCTTGTTTGGATTTATTGTGGATCTACATGCTATTTTCTCCCAGTGTCTGGTATGTGAATAACACCATAGTGTTTCAGACGATGAACCCAAATGCGGTTTTATTCACATACCAGACACTGGAAGAACACAAGGAGAACACAGGAGAAAGGCTATGAGTTAACTAGTTTGCAAATTATTTACTACTTTTTTACTGTATACGTATTATAAAGTATTATCATAGATTCTAAGAGAGTGAAACAAAAAACATAAGCAAAAAGGAAAACACTTACCTTTGAAGGCATTCTAACGTGCAACAAGCCTCCTCTTGATACTGCAGGTTGAAGATGTAGTATACAGCAAACACTGTTGCAACTGCAGTAAAAATGTTGACTGGACACTCACAAATAACACAGCCCTCTAGGCTTATCATCCACCGTACAGCATTTGCCGGCTCTGCCATACCTAAAATAAAAACAAAAAAAGATATATATATATATATATATATATATTGTCACGAATCTGGTCTATGGACTTCCGTTCACTCACCACCAGAGGTCACTCAGTCACTACATGGACTCTTGCACTACACTACTGTTGCACATCATCTCCAGACTACATTTCCCAGCAGCCATTTCACTAATCACACGCTCACACCTGAGACTGATCCCACAGCTGATACCCATTACACCCCTTATATAAACCATGGACTTCCGTTCACAGATCGTCGAGTATTGTACGCAAATATCCTAGTGATAGCTACCCTACGAAGCCCTCTTAGTTGTCTTAGTCTTGCCTTGCCTGTTTTCCTGTGTTTCGATTCTAGCCCGTGTTTCCTGGATTAACCCTTGCCTTGCCGTTTCGGACTCTGTTTGCTCCTCGTTTGGATTATTGCTCGTGTACCTGGATTATTGCTCTGCCTTGCCCTGTTGGATATTGTTCGCCAATCGTCGACCCACGCTTGCCCTAGGATTACTCTTTGTCTTGTCCCTGCCATACCTGTTTGCCATTGTTTTGACCCTGCCTGTATTTATGACCATGTCTTTAAATAAAAGCTTGCATATGGATCCGCACGTCTCACGTCTCATCAGCCCCGTAACAGAATACTCGGCCGCACAAGGATCCAGCGGCTTTCATGAACAATACTGGCCAGGTATGTACACTGCAAGACTATTATTAGCCCTCAAGCAGGGTATGCGATCACTCGAAGACTTTATTCAAGAATATCTAGACATTGCTAATTATTCCGATTTTCCGGACGATGTCTTGATCGATGTTTTTTGTGACAGCATTATTCAGCCACTAAAGTCTAAACTTATTTGTGAGGGTCCACGTTCCTCACTCAGTCAGTTTTTGGACTATGCTCTGCTGTGTGTTGGCTCTTCATTCACTGTTGGTGTCGCGGAGGAGGAACACGACACCGTGTCTGAGCCTGAAATGGCAGCTACGCTAGAGCACACTCACAAAATGGCGGCGACAACTGAGCGCGCTCACATAATGGCGGCCACAGCAACACCCCGTCATGTCATTGCTGCCAATCACGAGCTGAGTCAAGTCACAGTTGATTGTCATGAATCAAGCCAATTCACCGTTGATCGTCATGAGTCAAGCCACATCACGGCTGATCGTCCAGAGTCCCAGCACATCACTGCTGATCGTCCAGAGTCCCAGCACGTCTCTGCTGATCGTCCAGAGTCCCAGCACGTCTCTGCTGATCGTCCAGAGTCCCAGCACGTCTCTGCTGATCGTCCAGAGTCCCAGCACGTCTCAGCTGATCGTCCAGAGTCCCAGCACGTCTCAGCTGATCGTCCAGAGTCCCAGCACGTCTCAGCTGATCGTCCAGAGTCCCAGCACGTCTCAGCTGATCGTCCAGAGTCACAGCACGTCTCAGCTGATCTACCAAAGCCTCGTCACGTCTCAGCTGATCTACCAGAGTCTCGTCATATCACACCTGTTCATCTAGAGTCCTGTAATTCCCTGTCTGTTGCACCCAGATAATCAAGGTCAGTTTTCCGGTATCCCAGTCTGATGTCTAGTGTGAGGGATGTACCACTAGTGTCTGCACGAGCAGCTGGTATCCCCAAATCCACTCACTCCAACCCTTCTGTCCCTGAACTAGATCCCCTGTCCGAAGCGCTTCCCCTGATAGGGATTGCTTTATGTTGCATTTGGGCTGCGTACACCTCTTCAGAACTGCCCCAGGCGATGGCACCCGCTGCAGCTTCTCCAGAGGTGGCGGCACATGCTGCAGAACCTTCCGAAGCAGCGGTGCTCGCTTCAGCTCCTTTTATGGTGGTGGCGCCCAGCAATGTACTCTCAGCCTGTCGTGTCATGGGCAAGAGGACTGTTACCACTGTAGAACCTCCGGAGGTGGCGGCAACCGCTGCAGAACCTTCGGAGGTGTCAGTGGTATCCACTAGCGAACTCTCGTCCTGTCCTGTCAGGGCTATGGAGGTTGTCTATGAACTGCCGCCTTGCTCTGAGCCGGCCATGGAGGCCAATAATGAACTTTTGGTCACTACTGTCATAGACAATGTGTCTGATGTTGAACCACCCGTCTGTCCAGTTTCTGTCACTGAAATGTTTACCAGTCCAGTTCCAGTCTATGATTCAAATTTTGAACTGCCTGTTTGTCCAGTCACTGTCTATGAGTCAGATTATGAACTGTTATCACGTCCAGTTTCAGTCCATGAACTCGATTATGAACTGTCTGCTTGTTCTGTTCCCCCAAGTATATCCGTTGAGCCGTTTTCCTTACCAGTCTTAGTCTGTGATCCAGTTTATGACCTATCATTCTGTCCAGTTTCAGTCAGCAAACCCACTGATGATTGTTTTGTGTTCCCTGCCTCGGTCCTTGAGACTGTAGATGCTCTCCCTGTCTCTTGTGTTTCCGTTTTTCCTAGACTCCTATATCTGCTGTGGGTTCCTGATCAGCCTGATCCATCGTGGTGCTCTTCTGCCCTGTCTGCTCCGCACCGGTGGGCTCCTACTCAGTCTGCTCCGCCGTGGAGGTCTTCTGCTCAGTCTGCTCCGCCGTGGAGGTCTCCTGCCCTGTCTGCTCCGCCCTGGTGGGCTTCTGCTCCGTCTGCTCCGCCCTGGTGGGCTTCTGCTCCGTCTGCTCCACCCTGGTGGGCTCCTGTTCCGTCTGATCCGCCTTGGTGCTTTGTCCTGCCGGCTCTGCCTCAGTCCCCAGTCTCACTTCCACATGGACCTGGCCCTCCGTCCCTCACCCTGTTCCACCTCCGCTCCACCACCCTCCTGGATTGTACTGAGTGTGGAGCGTCTGGAAGCCGCTCCTTGGGGGGGGGGGGCTCTGTCACGAATCTGGTCTATGGACTTCCGTTCACTCACCACCAGAGGTCACTCAGTCACTACATGGACTCTTGCACTACACTACTGTTGCACATCATCTCCAGACTACATTTCCCAGCAGCCATTTCACTAATCACACGCTCACACCTGAGACTGATCCCACAGCTGATACCCATTACACCCCTTATATAAACCATGGACTTCCGTTCACAGATCGCCGAGTATTGTACGCAAATATCCTAGTGATAGCTACCCTACGAAGCCCTCTTAGTTGTCTTAGTCTTGCCTTGCCTGTTTTCCCATGTTTCGATTCTAGCCCGTGTTTCCTGGATTAACCCTTGCCTCGCCGTTTCGGACTCTGTTTGCTCCTCGTTTGGATTATTGCTCGTGTACCTGGATTATTGCTCTGCCTTGCCCTGTTGGATATTGTTCGCCGATCGTCGACCCATGCTTGCCCTAGGATTACTCTTTGTCTTGTCCCTGCCATATCTGTTTGCCATTGTTTTGACCCTGCCTGTATTTATGACCATGTCTTTAAATAAAAGCTTGCATATGGATCCGCACGTCTCACGTCTCATCAGCCCCGTAACACACACACACATATATATATATATATATATATATATATATATATATATATATATATATATATATGAAACAATGACAATGGACACATTTTTTTCACAACTCATTTCAAAGAACTACCTTCAAGAAAATTCCATTTTAACAATCATATACCATAGCAATGTTAACAATTTTATATCTCAACCATTAGCAGGCCTAAATGTTTCTACTTCATCACATGTAATGACACACTAACCCATCAAACGAGAGCTGGCAGGTAGATTGAGTGTCTTCTCAGCATCAGATGCAGATGCAGCAACCTGTAGAGAACACACAATACACAAATAAGAATACATAATATACTGTAATTTAATGAAGTGGAAAGAAGAAAATTAAATACTAACATCTGCATGCAAAACCAGTCCATCTTCATGTTCCTGGAAGTGGGACATTAGAATCCTGACAAGCAGGTGTGCCATCTCTATGTCCTCAGCCTGGGACAGGTTTACCTTTTCATTCAAAACAATTAAAAATATTCTGTCTGTCTACTGCTCTCTCTCTCTCTCTCTCTCACACACACTCACACACACACACACTCACACACACAACTGTATTTCAGGGTGAGGAACAAGTTAGAATGTAAGTGAATGAAGTAACGTTGCCTCTGTTATATAGAGGTTTGAACGCGGTTGGCACCAATTTATCCAGTGCAAAATCTGCGATTAAAATATGCTTATATACAAAGCGCACTTAATAAACAATAAGTTAGAATATATTTAGATTACACTCTAAATTGCTTTATACGACTTAAGATGAAATCCGCGCAAAACTTCCACTGAGACCAATGCCAAGTGCTCATGCAAAAGGCGTTAAGTTTATGCTCCCTTAATAAAATTGTTTACATGCCTATTTTCGATTTCCCTATACATAATATCTGCCAACTTTACACACACCTAACTTACGAACAAGAATGCAAATTAAGCAAATCCTCCATTTTAAACCACACCGGGTTGGCGCCAATGCAAAATGTAAATATAAAGATTGAGCAAATTATTGTTTCAAATAATCAAGCAAACACACTTACTTCAGATCCACCGTTATCTGCTATCTGTAATCGTGCTTCACTTTGAGATAAAATCCGTTTATATATCCACTGAGACACTTCTCTCACTGATATCAAAAGCTAACCGACCGTCGCTCCCCTCCCCCATGATCACGTGCTCATGTTCATTTTACAGTAGAAAGCCGTATTCTGCTGTTTCATATTCAACTACATGAAATAATCAGCGAACGCAAGTATTTTATATTTCCCTCTAATGTTAACATTTACAGGATTTTACACCAGGAAAGAGCAAAAATATGCAATTAGCTGCAAGAATCTCTCTCTCTTTCTTACAAACACACACACACACACTTAACTTTGAAGACGGATGTGTAAATTATGCTAATTCACCGTCTTAAATCTCAGTGTTGGCAACAAGTTGTCAAAGGCAAATTAAAAGATTGTGCCCACATCAAAAATAAACATATTAAATAAACATGGAACACACTTATTTCAGATTCTGATCTGCTTGCCTGTAAAAGAGCTTCAACTTGAGATGAAATCCATGCATAAACTTTCACTGAAACCGATGCTCCTTGATGTGTTAGCATCAATCACTTATACCAAGCTAGCCTTTGGTTACCCCTCCCCCACCGATCACTTGTGCATTTACAGTAAGACACCGTAATTTTAGAAAACAGTTCAGTACTGTAAATTTACGCTGGAAATTTACGATATTTTTTTACAGTGTATTTTAATTGGCCATTCATGGATCATAATTATTGCACATATTATTTAGTGCCAAAAATCTCCTCAAAATATTAACTAAAGAGAACTGAACTAAAATATAGTACAATTATTAATTATTACAATTATTTAATTGACTAAAAGTTACACTTAACTCTTTCCCCACCAGCGTTTTTTTTTTTTTTTTTTTTTTAAAGTTGCTTGCCACCACCAGCATTTTTAAGGATTTTCACCTAAATTTGATGGCCCTCACAATATTATCTGCAATGAATATATGAAAATATTATATATCGAAATAATGAACCGAGCCTCTGCTTTAAAAAAAAAAAAAAAAAAAAAAAAAAAAAGAATAAAATGTTGTTTTTATCTTCATGAGTTCTTGTTTTATCACCACTTAAGCAGATAGGGTTAATCAGAAATACAATATTTTGGACAAAAAAAAACTGAGAAAAATGCATTTTTATCAAAGTAGTGCATTTTCAAGCAAAATGCATTCTGATGTCATATTCTTTCACCTGTAAATAATTATATGAATAATTGAAATTGCATAAAAAAAACAACAAACAGACACACACATATATATACATGTGTTTATATACACACACGCACACACACATATATATATATATGTGTGTGTGTGTGTATGTATATGACGGGCATCTCCCTCACTGACTACTTCGTCCCGATCAGATTCAAAATGATCAAAACATGAGTGATCGGAGTTCGAGTCCATCAACACCTCCAGTGCCTGTTCAGCTGTATACCGCTTCATTTTTATATGTGATATGATCTACATTTTCTCTGATCCTTCCGTTTATGCCGATCGTCTTTGTTTTCGCACCGGGAAGTCCCGTAACTCATTCTGGGCATGCGCTAGGGCTTTCCTTACCGTAATACACCTAGAACACAGATTGCCATAAAAACTCATCTTTGGCAGGGAAGCGTTGTCTCTTAATTGACGAGATATCTTGTCAATGGCGGGGAAAGAGTTAAGGTGTTTTGTCACATTTGACTGCCAAGGATTATGAGAACATATTAATGCTGTCTTTTATCACTGCCCAGAATAAAATGTTATTGTAAAGCGTAGTCAGCGTATTTATCAGTGCACATTGTGAAGAGTTGATCTTCACCGCTGGGAACGGCAGTACTGGCACACACATGTACATACATATACATATACATATACATACACACTTACCTCATTCCATTTCTGACATAATTAGAAATAAATAAATAAATAAATGTACAAAGAAATGTAAAAAAGCAAAAATAAATAATTATTTATAATTTTATTTCCTTATTTATGTATTATTTAATTTTTTCTCCACATTTATTTATTTATTTATTCTTTTATTTATTTATACATTTATTTATTTCTACTTTTATTTGTTTCATATTTCTTTCTTTCTTTCTTTACTTCCACATTTATTTCTACATTTATTTTCACATTTATTTATTTCTACATTTCTTTGTCTGTAGGGTAATGAGGAGGGCGAGTTTTACCTCAGGAATAGCAGTCGAGCCAGAGTAGTCGAGGGGTAAGTTTTGAGGCCACACCTTGTGGTGTCCAAACGAAGTACAAGAAGTGTAGCCTACATGATGCACCTGTTGATAGTGTGGGATGAATGACTTGATGGGCAATATGGCCAAAATCTTAAATCACAGGTTATTATTTCAATTTCAAGTTTTTTCGGCTGAGTGCAATCTGTGATCGTGTGCATTTGCTGAAGCTCGCGAAAGCGTACAATCGCTTTCTTATGAGCGCTGGTTTTTTAGGTTTCACTTTCAACGCATACAACGCATGTTTCAAAGATTCACAGGGTTCCCACGCTTCTTGAAAGTACTTGAATTTCAGACATATGGATTCAAGACCTGGAAACTTGAAAGCAAACATAGGTCCTTGAAAATGCTTGAATTAAATTTGAAATTAATTTTGTTTATGGCGCTATTTCAAAAATTGTCCTATATGTGCTATCAAAGACAGAAGGAAACGGCACTAATGATGGGGGGTGGAGATGGGGTAGTGCGAAAAAAAACATAGCTTGTGTGTTGATGCGCAGCCTAGAGCCCTGCACGGGACAGTTTTCTT
The DNA here is from genome assembly GCA_039654775.1 of Spinibarbus caldwelli. Lineage (NCBI taxonomy): Eukaryota > Metazoa > Chordata > Actinopteri > Cypriniformes > Cyprinidae > Spinibarbus > Spinibarbus caldwelli. The sequence continues at coordinate 1,213,133 of JBCAMP010000304.1, forward strand.
AAGCCCACACCCACTGAGTTTCTGACCATTACTGCCCACTCCCGCAAAGTGTGTGTTCCGCTCCCGCAAACATTCTAATATTGTATATAATTTTCGCACATCAGGGAGCCGCTGTCAATATGTGTGGTAAGGGTGTGCAGCGGAGTAAGGGTGTGCAGCGAAGCCAGTATTTCTATCTGTAACAATCACAAAATTATTCGTATCTGTATTTGTATTCGGATAAAACCGGAAGTAGGTGGCGCTTGAACCGAAACTTCGTACAGTTATACTTGATAAGACCGTTATGTCTATGGTATTTCAGCCTTTCTTTTTTTTGGAGTTATCACTGAACAAATATGTTGTGTTTAACAAAAAAAAAAAAAAAAAAAAAAAAAAAAATATATATATATATATATATATATATATATATATATATATATATATATATATATATATATATATATATATATATATTTTTTTTTTTTTTTTTTTTTTTTTTTTTTTTTTATGATTATAACATTTATTTAAATATATTCTAACTGTTGGAGCCGATCAGTGCTTCGAGATGTAGTGCGGTTGTGCTTCGGGGGAACGCGAGTTCGAGTCCCATTTTGGGGACCTTTCATGATCCGATAAATAAATATTTAAGTATCTTCTAATTAAAACAGTAAGGGTTCCTATGCAGTTTAGAAATATGGAAATTGATTTAAGTAATTTCCAGGTAATGCATGGAAAAAGGCAAGTGCAATACTGCTATTTTATTTGCGCTTATTTCATTAATAGAGTTTACACTCATTTACTTCACACACTTGTTACTGCATTGCAATTTTAGAGGTTTATGTAAAACAACATGATTTCCTTTGGCTCCTGCGCAGTTTAAAAAAGTATTTCACTTAAGTAATTTGCAGGTCTGGAAATGTATGGAACAAAAATGTGGAAAAATATTTGTGTTTCGACTATTTGCCCTATTCAGTGTTCTAAAATATAAAATTAATTTCTAAAAATAAATTGATCATACAAGTAGAGAGCTTTCATGACAAACGTTTAGTAATCATCTGAACACGACTGAATTAATTCAAGGTGCATTTTTTTCATTACGCAGAACTCTTTAAGCAGCCTTATTTTGAACTTCACTAAACAAATGTGCATGTGCCACGCAAACCAGCAAAAGATAAAGAAGCAAAAGTTGGCCTAATAGAAAATGTATCTGTATCTAAGCTGATTATTAGCCTACTCTTGACAGCGAGCTGGTTTGGTTTTTGAGAGACGGAGATGCTCAATGCGGCTGTTTGATTGGTGATCACGCTGTGCTTATTTAATTCATTCGTGTATCATATCATAGCCTATAAGGTTTAAATCGTTGCCTTTTAAATATACACAAATAGTAGAACTTGTATGATGTAGTATTTTAGTTGATATTATTCTTGCCAAGCTCTGATTTCTGAGAGATGCACAGAGAGGCAACAGCAATGACGTGTTTGATTTGTGCTCATTTCATTCATAAAGTTTACATTCATTCACTTCACACACTCATTATTGCGCAACTTTAGAGGTTTGTGTAAAATATCGCGCTGATCCCCTGGCTCACCTGTTACCTAGCAAACACCAGAGTGTGCCAGCCTCGGCCGAATATTCAGGCAGAATTATTCATTATCCGTTATTCATTTTTGAAGCCATTATCCATGCCTTTCCGAATAAGGTATTCGGCTTCGGGCACACCCCTACCTGTCACAAATATCGTCACAAGCACAAAGATACATCTTTCGTTTCATCAAGCTGAATGCTCACTAAAAACTGAAAGTCATCACGTTTTCAAGCCATTTCATGTTTCATTTTGAAAAAATTCATTTTGACGTGACACAAAGCAGTGATATCTAAGCATGCTTTCTTATCGTTCTCACGGTACTTTGATGTCATACGATGATCATTCTGCGCAGCGCCGCTTCAAGTCGAACGTGCCTAATAATGCCATCATTTTCTTCATTCAGACTGAGAGCTTCTGATCATATCCGATCATATCCAATTATAGCACAATGGAGGCATTAGGTGTGTTCGATTTGAAGCGGCGCTGCGTAGAATGATCAGTGTATGACATCAAAGTACAGCGAGAGTGATTCAAAAGCATAAGGATCCATCTGCTCTCTTATCGCTCTCGCGGTACTTTGATGTCATACACTGGTACTTTGATGTCATACACTGATCATTCTACGCAGCGCAGCGCCGCTTCAAGTCGAACACACCTATTGCCTCCTCTCACGTGACTTACCCCCATTCATCTCATTGAGCCTCCAGAAAAGCCACCGCACGCTTTAGGGTCTCTGTTGTAAGTCTATGGACCGAAGGGAGTCAAGCCTTTGCTGTATCTTTACCTACTGGTGTCGCTGTTGTACAGTGTTATTTTATAAAAACGAGTGACTTTTAGACTTTTAATATCATATTTAATCATATTTGCACTGTTTTATTTTTGAAATATTGATTGTTTTCTCATCCAATTTTGAGGAGAGGAGACACTGCCTCCCAGGAAATGCCCCTGATATATATATATATATATATAAAATTTTATTTTGTCATATTCGTGATTTATGATTTTTTAATGAAAATTTTGTTTTATAGAATAGCTAGGGTATTCGTTATGTTCGTATTTTCCTTATGAATAAAATTCGTTAGCCTAGCCTGTTTGTTATGAAGTTGATTTTAAATTCTTCATAATAAATTTTAAGAAGTTAAAAGTTAAGAAAGAATGAAATTAGCCTGTAGTCTATAGATCTATAGGCTATTATTATTTTTTAAACTTTTATTAGACTGCATGCAGATAAAAAAATAAATAAATAAAATTAAAATGACAGAAATCACTGACATAATTTAGGCTATAGGCTACATTCTTCGACTGCAGAAAAAAAATGAAACCATTTAATTTGCAGTCTTAACTTATGAATTAAATGAAAAACAAGAAATAAATCACAAGAAGAATAATAGTTTTTTAACTTGTTTTTCTGTCCACACGGGAAGTGGTGCGAGGCGACAAATGCCTCCTTCTATCCCGAATCTTTGAAACATGCCTTGAATGCATTGAAAGTGAGACGTAAAAAAACAGCACGCATAAGAAAGCGATTGCACACTTTCGAGAGCTTCAGCAAATGCACGCGATCACAGATTGCAGGCCACCCAGCTGAAACAACCCCCCACATGAAACTGAAATAATAACCCGTGATATAAGATTTTGGCCATATTGCCCATCTAAGTCATTCATCCCACACTATCAACAGGCATGTAGGCTGCACTTCTTGTACTTTGTTTGGACACCACAAGGTGTCACTGTGGCCTCAAAGCTTACCCCTCGACTACTCAGAATCAGAATCAGAATCAGAAAGAGCTTTATTGCCAAGTGTTTACACACACAAGGAATTCGTCTTAGTGTTAGGAGCTTCCAGTACAGAAAGTACAAATATAGTGCAGACAACATATAATTAAGGTAATAAAAAAATTAAAAAAAAACACTAATAATGAAGAGAAGAGACAATAAATTATAAATAACAATAGTAATAAAAATAAAAATATACAGAAAAGAAAAATGAAAAATGTCCATAGACAGAACTGTGAATGTGCATGTGTCCTGTGTACAGATGAAGGTTTGATGAGTTATTTACAGATGTACAGTACTGGGGTGTGTTATGTGTTATTAAGGTAGGTTATGGCCTGGGGGAAAAACTGTTCTTGTGTCTGGCTGTTTTGGTGCTCAGTGCTCTGTAGCGCCGGCCAGAGGGCAACAGTTCAAAGAGAGAGTGAGCTGGGTGTGAGGGGTCCAGAGTGACTTTCTTAGCCCTTTTCCTCACACTGGAGATATAAAGATCTTGGAGGTTGGGTAGAGGGGGACCGATAATCCTCTCAGCAGTCCTGACTGTCTGTTGTAGTCTTCTGGTGTCTGTTTTGGTAGTTGAACCAAACCAAACAGTTATAGATGAACACAGGACAGACTCAATGATGGCAGAGTAGAACTGTTTCAGCAGCTCCTGTGGCAGGTTGAACTTCCTCAGCTGGCGGAGGAAATACAGCCTCTGCTGGGCCTTTTTCACAATAGAGTCAATGTGATTGTCCCACTTCAGGTCCTGAGAGATGGTGGTTCCCAGGAATCTGAATGACTCTACTGCAGCCACAGTGCTGTCCATGATGGTGAGTGGGGGGAGTGCAGGGGGGTTCCTCCTGAAGTCTACTATCATCTCCACTGTTTTGAGTATGTTCAGCTCCAGGTTGTTGTGACTGCACCAGACAGCCAGCTCCTTAACCTCCTGTCTGAAGACCTCATCACCTAGATGGCCATCGGGACAAGACCACGGGAACCAGATGAGTCCTCTGCACAAACTGCTGGTTCGTCTGGTCAGAGGAGAACTGGCCCCCTGACTGAGCCTGGTTTCTCCCAAGGTTTTTTTTTTCTCCATTCTGTCACTGATGGAGTTTTGGTTCCTTGCCACTGTCGCCTCTGGCTTGCTTAGTTGGGGACACTTGATTTCCAGCGATATCGTCGACTTGATTGCACAGATACTATTTAAACTGAACTGAGCCGGACGATGTCATCACTGAATTCAATAATGAAATACCTTTAAGTGAAAATTGAGTGTTTAATATTGTCATTGTACATTATTGACACTATTTTCCTATTTGATACTGTAAAGTGCTTTGACACAATCTGTATTGTTAAAAGCGCTATATAAATAAAGGTGACTTGACTTGACTTGACTCGTCTCTGTCTTTGATGAGGCTGATGACTGTGGTGTCGTCTGCAAACTTCAGGAGCTTGACAGAAGGGTCTTTAGATGTGCAGTCATTTGTGTAGAGGGAGAAGAGCAGTGGGGAGAGAGCACAGCCCTGAGGAGCTCCAGTGCTGATGGTACGGGTGCTGGATGTGTATTTATATACATTCCATTAAAAATGGTGCAATTGACCGTTCGCAAAGAGCTTGATTGACAGGCGATCTGACCAATCAGAATGCAAATATTATGTGCTGCCACTGCTATCCGCCATCTTGCCCAACAGCTACGGCCTGTTTCCAGCTGTGTCGGTTTGTCTGAGAGAAGGTCAGACATGATGGTATTGAAGGCCGAGCTGAAGTCCACAAATAAGATCCTTGCGTAATTCCCAGGTCTGTCGAGGTGTTGCAGGATGTAATGCAGTCCCATATTGACAGCGTCATCCACAGACCTGTTTGCGCTGTAGGCAACTGTTTACTCTGGCTCCATTGCTGTTCCTGACAAAGAAATGTAGAAATCAATAAATGTAGAAATAAATAAATGTGGAAATAAATAAAGAAATAAAGAAATACATAAATAAATACATAAATGTGGAAATAAATAAAAGAAAAAATAATTAAACTTGGAAAAAAATAAAAAAAATACGTAAGGAAATAAAATTATAAATAATTATTTATTTTTGCTTTTTTTTTTTTTTACTTTGTATATTTATTTATATTTGCTTTTTTACATTTCTTTGTACATAAATTTATTTATTTCTAATTATGTCAGAAATGGCATTCCATATCCTACCCCTGCTGTTTAGCCATCGGAAAGCGGGTGCACACGTAATCTCGATGGCACCCGAACATTTCACACATTCTTCACCACCTTTAGAGTATGCATACCCCAGATAAACACTCAGACATACTGTTGTTAGTTTGAAGTTTTATTTTTAGTTTGTTTTGTCTTGTGTGTGTGGGGAGTAGTTGGACAAACGCTCGAGCGGCGCCTGCTTATGACGTCACTGCCCGCCCTGGCGCAATGCGATTGTAGTCGGACGAAACCATTGTTGTTTTTGTGTGGGAAACTGTGTCATCTTTTCTGTGGAGAGAAAATATATTACATTTTAATGATTTGTGTTATTAATATATGTTTTAATGATGGTTTATTGGTTTTTGTGTTTTATAATCTGATTGATTTCTCAGATTACTCAGTATTTCTCAGAGGTCGGGTTTCAAGTATAATTCTTTCGAAGTAATGGTGCTTCATATAACGATATCCAAAGGAACAAGTGTTAATGACAAATCACCTGTGATGTTTGTACTGGCTACTGTATACAGGCCACCAGGGCACCATACAGAATTAGCTGATTTTCTATCGGAGTTAGTGCTGGCTGCAGATAAAGTCCTAATTATTGGTGATTTTAATATCTATGTTGATAATGAAAAAGATTTGTTGGGATCAGCATTTATAGACATTCTAAACTCTATTGGTGTTAAACAACATGTGTCAGGACCTACTCATTGTCGAAATCATACTCTAGATTTAATACTGTCACATGGAATTGATGTCAGTGACATTGAAATTTTGCAGCAGAGCGATGATATCTCAGATCATTATCTAATCTCCTGTATATTCCATATAGCTAAAGCTGTAAAGCCAACTCCTTGTTACAAATATGGTAGAACCATCACTTCTACCACAAAAGACTGCTTCATAAATAATCTTCCTGATTTATCTCAGTTCCTCAGCATATACAATAGCTCAGAACAACTTGATGATGTAACAGAAACTATGGACTCTCTCTTCTCTAGCACTTTAGATATGGTTGCTCCTTTACGCTTAAGGAAGATTAAGGATAAGAGTCCAACACCATGGTATAATGAGCACACTCACGCCCTAAAGAGAGCAGCCCGGAAAATGGAGCGCAGCTGGAGGAAATCAAAACTAGAGGTATTTCGTATAGCTTGGCGGGAAAGTACCCTATCCTACAGAAAAGCATTAAACACTGCTAGATCTGATTACTTTTCGTCTCTTCTAAAAGAAAACAAACTTAACCCCCGGTATTTATTCAATACAGTGACTAAATTAACGAAAAATAAAGCATCAACAGGTGTTGGCATTTCCCAAGAGCACAGCAGGAATGACTTTATGAACTACTTTACTTCCAAGATCGATACTATCAGAGATAAAATTGTAACCATGCAGCCGTCAGCTACAGTATCGCATCAGATAGTGCACTATAGATCTCCTGAGGAACAATTCCACTCATTCTCTATTATAGGAGAGGAAGAATTGTATAAACTTGTTAAATCATCTAAACCAACAACATGTATGTTAGACCCTATTCCATCTAAACTACTAAAAGAGCTGCTTCCAGAAGTCATAGATCCTCTTTTGGCTATTATTAATTCATCATTGTCATTAGGATATGTCCCCAAAACCTTCAAATTGGCTGTTATTAAGCCTCTCATTTAAAAAAAAAAAAAAAAAAACACAACTTAACCCCAAAGATCTAGTTAATTACAGACCGATCTCAAATCTCCCTTTTTCTGTCAAAGATACTAGAAAAGGTAGTATCCTCACAATTAAATTTCTTCTTAGAGAAAAATGGTATCTGTGAGGAATTCCAGTCAGGATTTAGACCGTATCATAGTACTGAGACTGCTCTCATTAGAGTTACAAATGACCTGCTTCTATCATCTGATCGTGGTTGTATCACTTTATTAGTTCTACTGGATCTTAGCGCTGTGTTCGACACTATCGACCACAACATTCTTTTGAATAGACTAGAAAACTTTGTTGGCATTAGTGGAAGTGCCCTAGCATGTTTCAAATCGTACTTATCTGACCGCCATCAGTTCGTAGCAGTAAATGAAGAGGTATCATATCGATCACAAGTGCAGTATGGAGTACCTCAAGGCTCAGTACTAGGGCCGTTACTTTTAACGCTTTACATGTTACCCTTGGGAGATATTATCAGGAGACATGGTGTTAGCTTTCGCTGTTATGCTGATGATACTCAGCTCTATATTTCTTCGCGGCCCGGTGAAACACACCAAATTGAGAAACTAACAGAATGTAAGGTCGATATAAAAAATGGATGACGAGTAATTTCTTACTGCTAAATTCTGAAAAAACAGAGGTGTTAATTATCGGACCTAAAAACCCCACATGTAATAACCTAGAACACTATCTAACACTTGACGGCTGCTCTGTCAATTCTTCTTCATCAGTTAGGAACCTAGGTGTGTTGTTTGATAGCAATCTTTCATTTGAAAGCCATGTTTCTAGTATCTGTAAAACTGCGTTTTTACATCTCAAAAATATATCTAAATTGCAACCTATGCTCTCAACATCAAATGCAGAAATGCTAATTCATGCGTTTATAACCTCAAGGTTAGACTATTGTAATGCTTTAATGGCTGGTTGTTCTGCACGCTTGATCAACAAACTACAAATACAGTTGGTCCAAAATGCAGCAGCTAGAGTCCTTACTAGAACCAGGAAGTATGACCATATTAGCCCGGATCTGTCAACACTGCACTGGTTCCCTATCAAACATCGGATAGATTTTAAAATCTTGTTAATTACTTATAAAGCCCCGAATGCCTCAGTACTTGAGCGAGCTCTTATCACATTATAGTCCTCCATGTCTGCTGCGTTCTCAAAACTCTGGCCATTTGATAATACCTAGAATATCAAAATCAACTGCGGGCGGCAGATCCTTTTCCTATTTAGCACCCAAACTCTGGAACAATCTACCTAACACTGTTCGGGAGGCAGACACACTCTGTCAGTTTAAATCTAGATTAAAGACACATCTCTTTATCCTGTCTTACACATAATACACAAATACACTTTTATTATTCAAATCCGTTAAAGGATTGTTAGGCTGCATTAATTAGATCAACTGGAACCGGGAACACTCCCCATAACACACAATGTACTCGTTACATCATAAGAAAAATGGCATCTACGCTATTATTTGTCTGTTTCTTTCTAATTCTGTTTCTCAGTCCGTATCCAATCAGATGGTGGATCAGCACCAAGAGATGATGTCTACAGCCCTGATCATCAGTGGAGACCAGGACACCTAGATGAGCCCCAGAGACATATCCCCAGTGAAGACCTCGACTAAAATACAATAAAACTAAAAATATAACAAAATAACTAAAAATATAATAAAATACCTAACTACACAATACTGCTATTGTTAGAAATTGCAACAATATAAAAATAGAAATATAATACATTTATACATTTAAAATTTTAATTAAAACATAAAATATGAAAAGTGAATAAATCCATTCTAAAAATAATAAATGGTATAATATATATATATATATATATATATATATATATATATATATATATATACAACAGAAATATATTAAATGAATTAAACTATAAATTTAAATTATAATAAACAAACACATATATATTATAAAAATAGACAGAGAAACAATAAATGCATTAAACTATACATTACAATTATAGCAAATTAATAAATCATATAAATGAAAAACTTCAAATAATGAATAAAACACAAATATAACAAATACATTAAATTATAAATTAAAATGCTCCAAGACCACGGGAATCAGATAAGCTCTTTACACTATCTGACATGGCTGTGGTTGGAATTGAACTGCAGGTTTCGTCTGGCCAGAGGAGAACTGGCCCCCCGACTGAGCCTGTTTTCTCTCAAGGTTTTTTTTTTTTTTTCTCCATTCTGTCACAGAGGGAGTTTTGGTTCCTTGCCGCTGTCGGCTCTGGCTTGCTCAGTTAGGGACACTTAATTTCTAGCGATTATCGTCGATTTGATTGCACAGACACTATTTAAACTAAATTGAGCTAAACAATGACATCTCTGAATTCAATAATGAAATGCCTTTAACTGAAAATTGAGTGCCTTTAATTGAAAATTAATCTTATTATACATTAATGACACTCTATCCTCCAATTTGTTACTGTTAAGTGCTTTGACATAATCTGTATTGTTAAAAGCGCTATATAAATAAAGGTGACTTGACTGACTTGATGTTTTATGTGAAGTTTATGAGTTAAGATGAGGATATAAGATTAAATACTTACCTGGTAATGGTACCCTCCGGGTAGGGGGTGGAGCCTGGCCTATAAGAAGTTGCTTGTTTACCAAGTCAGCGAGCGTGTGCAAATTTGTGGATATAAATTATATAAATTATATAACAACATAATTAAATTTTTGGTTTTATTTGGGAAATATGTACACAAAGCAAAATGTATGTTAACTGTACAAAATGGTAGACTATTTTCCATTGATTTAACAATTTTTTATTAATCTTAACTTTAATACAGAACAATCGTAAAGCTGTTAAGACATCTCAGCTACTAAAGAGGATACGTGATGTAATAGATTGATCTTTGATGAAAAAAGTGGGGTTTTTTTTTCTTCTTTTTTTTGGATTGTATTGATTTACAAACTCATGTATTTTTATCCTGTTGTTGTATTGTACTTTGACTCTGTTCCCCTGTTGTTATTGCAAATAAAAATTAAAAAAAAAAAAAATCAGCGAGCGTGCTACTGCAGTGCCGTGAGCAAAACCAGACCTCTTGTATATTGTGGATACTCGTTTGTAAATATTATTTGTTAATTTTGTTCTTTTATTTTTGACTTTCTTTTAATTTAAAAATACTTGATGTGTCAAGTCAAGTCACCTTTATTTATATAGCGCTTTTAACAATACAGATTGTGTCAAAGCACTTAACAGTATCAAATTGGAGGATAGAGTGTCAGTAATGTATAATAATAAGATTAAACACTCAATTTTCAGTTAAAGGCATTTCATTATTGAATTCAGAGATGTCATTGTCTAGCTCAGTTTAGTTTAAATAGTATCTATGAAATAAAATTGACGTTAATCGTTAGAATGTGTAATCCATAGTAATCCACAATTACTAGAAATTGCTGCAAATATAGTGAAACTGCTTAAATCTGTCCTGATTAAACCCATTCAAACATATAGACAGCGCAGAGAGAGCCATGAACCATGTGACCGCATGGCTGTGAGATCAAAGCATGCTGCAACTCTGTTTCTCAATGGCTCTGCATGTAAGGTACATCAATTTTGTTATGCTTTGTAATGCTGCCTTTTGAAAGCAAACTTATTTTGAAGTTTTGTTGTGGTCTTGCCTTTTCTGTGTTGATGTTTCCCATTCCCTTGTATTCTGATATTTCCTCTGTTGTCATTGTTTCATGTAATGCCCTTTTTGTGTATAAATATACCCATTTTCTTTGTCTTCTCAAGTATTTTGTGCTCTGTGTTCTTATTTGCCAGTGACTTTTGGGTTATTCCAAAACATTTACATTTATGCCTTTAGCAGACACTTTTATCCAAAGTAACTTTGAAAGACAAGTTCACATTTGTGAATATATATATATATATATATATATATATATATATATATATATATATATATATATATATATATATATAAAAAATTTTTTTTTTTTTGGGGGTTCTTTGTTACTATCGCAAGTTCAGTACACTGCATTTGTGTTCTTTACCACATCATGCCTCATCTTGTGTTTTAAAACAGTGATTGAATATGTGATAAAGTTTGAAAGTGGAAAAAATAATGGAGAACAAAGTCAAACTTTGCCATTTAATGGACACAGAAAAACTCAGCACAAGTCAGTCATATGCTTGCTTGTAGGTGTACTTTCTTGTCTTCATTCTTCATCTTTAGTCTTGAAAATGCAAAAAATAAAAAAATAAATCAATTTTATTGAAAATGTTTCATAAATTTTATGTATAAAAAGTAACTTTTCTCTACATAATTATCATCTGTTGTTACCTTCCCAGCCTCACGGCTCTTAGCTCTCAGCTTGTTGACCTGAGACTCTGCGATGTCAGCACGCTCATGAGACTCCTCCAGCTCATGCTGCACCTTCCTGTACCTGGACAGGTGAGTGTTGGCCTGCTCCTCCTGTTAGGATTACACAAGATATCCAACCCCTTTCAGAGCATTGCACTCATGGCACTGAGTGTATTGAATAGAAAATGTCAAAACTTCACACTCAAGCCATTTGACATTAGACTTACAGCTTCTTCAGCTTGGCGTTTGTAGGCCTTCACTTTCAGCTGCAGCTTGTCTACCAGATCCTGCAGTCGGGTCACATTCTTCTTGTCTTCCTCAGTCTTTGGGTGTAAAAATTGTTCATGGTCTTGGTTAAACTATGTATATTATCATGAAAGGTGTTAAATGTCTAATTCTTGTGTAATTTTACCTGGTAGGTGAGCTCCTTCACTCTCCTTTCATATTTGCGCACTCCTTTCACAGCGTCTGCACCACGTCTCTGTTCAGCTTCAACTTCAGCCTCCAACTCACGCACCTTCAGTAGAGAGTTATTGTTGTCACCTGTCAAATCTCTACCATGGCCAGTTCATCTAAAGGTGTACTCCCACTAGGCGATCTGAACCATGCTCGAGTACCCCCAAAGTCTGGTTCTTTTGAACCATGTCCTGGCCCTCTTGAAGAAGTGAGCCAGAGCATGGTTCAGTTGGGCTCTGGTGTGGTACACATGTAGTGTGATCGCTAACTGCACCGGAGCACGGTGCAACAGCTACTAATTGTGTGTGCTCTACTGTCATAATTTCTACAAAAAAACATCTATTACTACTTGGAAAGTAGCAATTTTCAGTTAATTTGAGTATTGAGTAATATAGGTTTATAACCGGTCTGGTTTTCACCTTATTGATAAACAGTATTTATACTTTGTGAGAATAGCTGCAAAATCCTCCATCAATGTCATCTGACTCCATAATCATTTTCTGATACGTGCAGCACAGTTAAATGAAAATCACTACACTGTATAAGTGATAAATATTAGACAGTCTATTAGCGAAAGCACTTTTCTTCCTGGTTTGTTCAAAACAAAAGTTGAATCGTAATGACGAAAGCCTGCTCCAACCCAGAACGTTAAGTGCAATGTAATTGCAGGCAGGGGTATAATCGCACTCTGGCTCGGTACAAGGCAACCGTTCCTAGTGTGAGTACACCCTAAGTCTGTATTTAGCCTGTAATTTACCCTGGACTCCAGTTTCTGGAGCTGTTTCTTTCCGCCCTTCATGGCCAGACTCTCAGCCTCATCCAGACGGTGCTGCAGGTCTTTGACAGTCAGCTCAAGGTTCTTCTTCATCCTCTCCAGGTGAGCACTGGTGTCTTGCTCCTTCTTTAGCTCCTCGGCCATCATGGCAGCCTGAAATATAAGCCAATGAAAATGAGCTAACCAATATAGATAGAATTAGCTTCCATGAATGATCTCTTGGTTACCACATGCAGCTCAACAAAGTCAAATAACTGTTTAAATTAGAATAGAGCAACAGAATGCAAACACCCACATCAGTGATGGCCTTCTTGGCCTTCTCCTCTGCATTCCTGGCCTCCTGGACTGCATCATCCACCTCACCTTGAACCTGGACCAGATCAGTCTCAAGCTTCTTCTTGGTGTTAATAAGACTCGTATTCTGCAGGATTTAAGCAGGTAGTTTAGTGTATATTTAACTAAAACTGTATCATTTAACCTGAATTTGCTCTTAGTATTTAATCATTTTCTGTACTTGTGAGTGCAGCAGTCCCACACGCTCGCTGGCATCAACCAGCTCCTGCTCCGCCACTTTGCGGCCTCTCTCTGTTTGCTCCAGTCCAGCTCTCAGCTCCTCAATCTCTGCTTGCATTAGGCTATTCCTGCGCTCCACCATGGCCACCTGCTCCTTCATGTCCTCATGTCCTCTGACAGCTTCATCAAGATGCAGTTGGGCATCCTGTGGCAATGTTCTTTCTTTGTTAGTTGCATGTCATGCTTCAGTTAATTCATGTATCATATTCATATTATTAAACATTTAAACTCCTCTACAGATTCTACAGAGAGATACCTTGAGTTGGCCTTGGACGTTCCTGAGCTGTTTCTGGGCCTCAGCAGCCTGGCGGTTGGCATGACTCAGCTGGACCTCCATCTCATTCAGATCTCCCTCCATCTTCTTTTTGACCCTCAGGGCATCATTTCTGCTCCTGACCTCAGAGTCCAGAGTGCTCTGCATGGAATCGATCACTCTTTGGGAGTTCCTCTTGATCTGTTCCATCTCCTCGTCCTTCTCAGCCAGCTTCCTGTCAATCTCGCTCTTCACCTGGTTCAGCTCCAGCTGCACACGAAGAATCTTGGACTCTTCATGCTCCAGGGTGCCCTGCAAGGAAAAAAGGAAATAATTGACTTACTTTTTAAACTTGTCAAAATGTACTATATGCCTCTAGAGTTATGGCACTACATTTGTGATTAAGAAGGAAATAATTACTTTCATTTAAGGTTTTGAACTTACGACACAAAGTACAATGTTTTAATATTATTCAAAGCACTGGTGTGATGTTAGTATTGTATCAAAGGAGTGGCACCTCGGCTTCTTCTAGTGCACTCTGGATCTCTGATTTCTCAGACTCCACTGTCTTCTTGGCTTTCTCTAACTCATGAATGCTCTTTCCAGTCTCTCCAAGCTGCTCAGTGAGGTCAGAAATCTCCTCTAAAAGTATTTAAAAATTAATAGTACATCATTTTCTGTTTTTTTTTTTTTTAAATGCATCTGTTTTTTTAAAATCCTTGCTGTAAAAAGAAATGTGCCATTTACGTTGCAGATTCTTGTTCTCCCTCTTCAAGGTCTCGAGGTGGTCAAGAGCTTCTTCATAAGAGTTCTTCATTTTGAAAAGCTCAGTGCTGAGAGAACGAGCTTCTTTCTGAGCAGCTTCTAGTTCAGCCTGGCTTTCCTCATACTTCTGCTTCCACTCTGATAGGACCTGAAAAAGAAATATAGTCATTGTTAATTAGCCAAGTGCATGGTTCGAGGTTTATATTTGAAGATTATCCACATCTTTCTTACCTTATCAAAGTTTCTCTGCTTCTTGTCAAGGTTGGCAGCCAATGCATTTGCCCTCTCCCCATCAATCATGAGGTCCTCTACTTCACTCTGCAGTCTCTGTTTGGTCTTTTCCAGTGAGGCACACTTGGAGTTCACTGCCTCAATGGATTCTTCAGCATCCTGCAGACGCTGTGCCAACTTTTTCCTGAAGAAAGTGGTATGAAATTATGAATTCTTAATATTAAATTTAGGGTACTGAAGACTTTTTTTGGGTGTTGTTGTTGTTGTATTTACTTGGCTTCCTCAAGTTCTTCAGTTCGTTGGATGGCATCAGTTTCGTATTTGGCTCTCCACTGGGCCACCTCACTGTTGGCCTTAGACATTCCACGCTGGAGTTCAGCTTTGGCCTCCTGCTCCTCCTCATACTGCTCTCTGAGCAAATCACAGTCATGGCGGGCAGACTGAACTGCATGGGCCAGAGCATTCTTGGCCTATAAGGCAGCACATTTTGGGATTTGCACTCTACCATCTATACAATGTTTTGAATTTTCAAAAAAGCATTAAAATCATTTGATTATCAAAACAAAATAATATGTGCAAATCTACCTTGATTTCTTCCTCAATATGTCTTTTGAGATCCTCGATTTGCTGAGTATAAGCCTGTTTTCCTCTAGTTAACTGTGAAACAAGTGCTTCTTTCTCTTCCAGTTGACGGCTAAATTCACCTTAGAAAGACGTTACAGATATTAGCATGAAATATAATAACAGAATCTTTAACTCAATTTTGTTTTGAGGTTTTTTACACTTCTAGCTTACTCTCTTACCATTTTCAGTCTGAAGTCTTGCTCGTTGTGCATTCATGTCGTTCAGCTGGCGACTATTTTCATCACTTTTGGCCTTGATTTCACTCAGCTGGTCTTCAAGTGTGCGGCACATCTTCTCTAAATTACCCTAAAGAGATTAGAGATTTAATGAATATGTTTGTAAAGATGATTTTGTACTTAATGATCATCTAGTGACATTACCTTTGCTTTAGCCACAGCCTCCATGTTGCTTGTCAAGTCATCAATCTCCATCTTGTATTCACTCTTCTCCTTCTCCAGCTTCTGCTTGACCCGCTGGAGGTTGTCGATCTGTTCTCCGAGCTCAGCCACACTGTCTGCCTGCTTCTTTCGGAGAGCTGCAGCTGTAGCTTCATGCTGCAAGGTAGACTCTTCCAGATCACGACGCATCTTCTGGAATTCGGCTTCACGCTTCTTGTTCATCTCAATCTGGGCAGCAGTGGCACCACCAGCTTCCTCAAGCCTCTCACTGATCTCTTCAAGTTCCCTGGAGAGATCAGCTCTCTGCTTCTCCACTTTGGCACGAGCAGCTCGCTCTGCCTCAATTTCCTCTTCCAGCTCCTCGATACGGGCCTAATTGGAAAAAAAAAAAAAAAAAAAAAAATTATTGATATTTGTAATGTGGATTTTTCCAGCTATTCATCTACTTCACCATTTCACATCAGATAGACTAGGGTTAGTGTTACCTGAAGTTCTTTGATCTTCTTCTGAAGCTGTGCTCCCAAAGTCTGTTCATCCTCAATCTTGCTGAGAAGCTGACTTATCTCAAAGTCCTTCCTGTTTTTAAAGTATTGTTTTGTAAAATGTGCCAAATACTTATTTTGTGTAATTGTGTAAAGCTCAAAATCTGATGCCCACTCACTTTTTGATCTTCTCATCTGATTGCTGTTTGTCATTCTCCAGGTCCATTATGGACTCCTGGGCCAGTTTCAGATCACCCTCAAGCTTCCTTTTGGCTCTCTCAAGGTCCATACGGAGCTTCTTCTCTTGTTCCAGTGAGCCCTCAAGCTATTGTGATAAATCAGAGCATTTAAATATTCATTAGCAACAATATTAATTTCTCATTGATTCCCATTGATTCATGGTCTTATTCTTATGCCAAACATCTTACATCGTCCACTTGCTGCTCAAGCTTTGTCTTAGCTTTAGTCAGAGTGTTGACTTTGTCTTCCTCTGCCTGAAGGTCATCAAGAGTCTGCTGGTGTGCCTCTTGGAGGGCTTTCTTCTCTTTGGTCAGCTTAGCAATGCTCTCATCCTGAGAGGCCATCTCCTCCGTTAGGTTTTTCACCTAAATGGAAACATTGATTACTAGTTTCATTATCAACAGCCTGAATCATAATCTGCAATATGTGTGTGTGTGTGTGTGTGTGTATATATATGTGTATATATATGTGTGTGTGTGTGTATATATATATATATATATATATATATATATATATATATAATACTGACTTTATTTTCTGTTGCATGTTTCTCCTTCTCCACTTTGGCCAAGGTAAGCTCCAGGTCATCAATGTCTTTTTTCAGCTCAGAGCATTCGTCTTCCAGTTTCCTCTTCTTGGCAGTCAGTTCAGCATTGATTTCCTCCTCATCCTCCAGTCTCTCGTTTGTCTCTTTGAGTTTGCCCTCGAGCTGGATCTTGCTTTTGATGAGGCCTTCACATCTCTCCTCAGCATCAGAGAGGTTTTCAGATTCCTGTTCATTGACATGGACATAATTAATGACGTATGTTTGTAGCTGTAGGATCCATATTGGGATAAATAAGAGCTGAAATACTCACAGAAGTTACTTGCAGTAGAAGATCGTTTTTCTCCTGAACAAGTGACACCATTTTCTCCTCAAGCTCCTTCTTTTTAGCTAATGCCTTTGTTAAATCTTCTTTCATTTTCTCATAATTCTCCTTCATGGCTGCCATTTCTTTCTCAGTCTCTGCACTCTTCAGAAGAGGCTTGATCTTGAAATACACCTTCATCCATGGCCAATGTTTCACATTCATGAATGAGCGGATGTTGTATTGGATGGAATAAATTGACTCCCTGTGTAAATTGTAATCAGTAAATCAGTCTTTATCACTCTGTGGTACTAAACAGTTGTGTTCCAAACATTATTGTAAGTTCATTGTACCTCCTCTCCATCATTTTGACAAACTCCTTCCTCATGACATATCCACGGCACAAAGCCTGAGTCATGGTAACCAGATTTGCTAATTTCTCATCTCTCATCTCCTCAAGAGTACCCAACAGACCAGCTTTGAAGAACACCTACAACAACATTTGGAATATATTAGTGGTGTAGTGTTGAATAAGCCAATAAGTCCTTTTCAGCGTAGATGTGGCCTGGGATACACTATATGGCCCTAATAATAGAGTTTGGCTGTTCCAGTAATTCCAGTGGGAAAACATGTTCTATACTATTCTATAGAATGACATTTGAGAGAATTCTGTCCTTTCTTTTTTGATGTAACAGTTGGAGAGGCATGACAGTGTCCATTACACAAAGTGGGGTCCACATATAATTTTTTGGGGTAATAACTTGTGGAAAAACTGGTGTGGTGTGGAATAACTTGACTGGCACAAAGCCTACACTTGAACCCCTATTCAAAAGCTTCGGGCCTTCCTTCCTCAGACTGTTGCAGTACATTTGGAAGCACTGAATTCTCTACAATGTCATTGTGTTGTAGCAGAGTCAAAGATGAGAAGGAAAGGGTTGAAATAGTTTTGTCCACATGGTGTATTTGCTGAGTAGCTCACCTTGGTGAGTCCAAATTTGTATTGGGTGTGGTCAACATCAATAGAGCCCAAGAGTTTCTCTGCAGCCTTTTTGTTGTCAATGAACTGTCCCTCAGGGATGACGCTAGCGTTTAATACTTTGTATCTAGAGGATATTTAGGGAAGAGTCATATTCTTGTGTTATCATGTAAGGAAGTGAAGATTATGTGATACATCATATCTAAGTAAGAAGTTGCAAAAAGATGTCTTTACCTCTGCTTGAAGTCACCGTAGTGGATTCTGCTGGGGAAACCCTTCCTGCAGATTCTGATACCCTCCAGGACACCATTACACCTGAGCTGGTGGATAACCAGGTAGTTCTCCATCAGACCTGAATTGCAAATGTTCTTAAGGTTCCAGACATTTTTTCAAAACTGTGATGCATTTGAGTCTTCAAGGATCAAGATTACCTGGAGTCTTGGATTCATTAGGAATCAAGCAGCGCACAAAGTGAGGGTGAGTGCTCCTCAGATTAGACATCAGCTTAGCCAAGTTCTCCTGTGGAAACATTTGTAATTAATCTAATCTGTAATGCTGAAAATTTTCACAAACTTCATTAAGAGAGAATCTGTTTACCCTAAAAAGTGCAGACACCGTCTGGAAGGAACCACCCTTCTTCTTGCCTGCTTTCTTTCCAGCTCCCTCTGTTTTATATCAATGACAGAAGTTTTTTTGTTTGTTTGTTTGTTTGTTAATCTTGTGTTGCTTTCCATTAACCCCTTCAATAAATCTCTATTTACATCTTGTTGAATCTAACTGTTATCTTGCATAGATATACTTCATATTTTGAAACTCCAAAATCTGTGATCACATAGTTTGTTGCGTTCTGATGATCTTATTCTTTTTTTTCTTTTTCTTTTTTAAGTTTTTGTATCAGCAGGTGTCTTGTACATAATTAAAACACAAAGGAATTGAGGAAATGCAGATGTTTGTACCTTCTGCCCCTGCAACAGCGGCATACAGGAGGGCCAGCACTTTGAGTGATGACTTTTGGTAAAGTTGCACAACTGAGTCATTCAGTGGATCTTTGTTCTTGTCCAACCAGCCAGTAATGTTGTAGTCCACAGTGCCGGCGTAGTGCACCAGAGAGAAGTGGGCTTCTGCCTTACCTTTGGCAGGCTTGGGCTTCTGGAAAGCTGCACATTTTCCCAGATGCTGGTCATGCAGCTTGTTTTTGAAGCTTGTGTCTGTAGCTTTTGGGAACATGCACTCCTCTTCAAGGATGGAGAAGATGCCCATTGGCTGTTGAAGAAATATTCACACTCAAGTACAGCCACAGTGAGAATAGTTAATTTAATTTACTGAATATCCTCTTACTTTCTCAATGAGCTCAATGCAGGCAGCCAAGTCCATACCAAAGTCAATGAACTCCCATTCAATGCCTTCTTTCTTGTACTCCTCTTGCTCCAGAACAAACATGTGATGGTTGAAGAACTGTTGCAGTTTCTCATTTGTGAAGTTGATGCAAAGCTGCTCCAAGCTGTTATACTGATAAATAAATGGAAGCAATTATTGCAACTGACTGTTATCTTTTATGTCTTGATTCTTTCAGAGATATTAATGACTGATGCTCACATCAAAGATCTCAAATCCAGCGATGTCCAGCACACCGATGTAGAACTGTCTAGGCTGCGTTGTGTTCAACATCTCATTGATACGGACGACCATCCACAAGAACATTTTCTCATAGACAGACTTGCAGAGTGCCGAGACTGCATTGTTCACCTGAGAAATTCAAAGGTCTCTCACGATGACTATGTCTGAGACATTTCTCACTGTATCCATAAGTTAAATGTGTTAATAAAGTCATCACCTGTGGTACTGTCTGGCCTTTGGTCACCATCTCATTCCCGACCTTCACTCTGGGGTAGCACAGAGCTTTCAGCATGTCAGCCGAGTTAAGGCACATGAGGTAGGCGATTTTGTCAGCCGCTAAAGAAGCAGAGTTTTATGCATTATTGTTGCTAATTAAGTGAATGTTAATATGTTAATATGTGCTAAAATTGTATCACCCTCATTGCCGTCAGGTTCGGCCTGCTCCTCTCTCTGCTTCTGTTTGAACTTCATGCTCCCATGATGCATCACAGCACCTGTCAGCTTGTAGATGCTGATTTTCTCATCAGCAGTGAAGCCCAGAATATCAATGGCAGTCTGTTTTTACACAGACCAAATAAATCACATTGTTTATTGGAGTCAGAAAAGAAGGGTATTTTATACTGTGTCATGTAGTATTCAGTTCAAGCTGGTGTTTTTCTGATGTTTGTTTGCTCAGACATATTGTATAGAATCTAAAAATACTACTACTAATAATAATAATATTGCAGCTGTCCACATACATCTGTGGCAATGAACTCCTCCACGTCATCAATACTCTTGACAGTGATTTCACCTTGACTGATCATTGGATAGTCATAAGGGTTGGTGGTGATGAGCAGGGCCTCTGTAAAGAATTGATGTGCAGTATGTTAACAGTGCTCTCAAACATGGAAATAACTGAAAAACACAATCCTGTAGATTTCTCACCGAGCAGCTCTGGCTTGTGTCCAGTCATGAGCTGGTAGAAGATGTGGTAACTCCTCTCAGCAGACAACTGGAATGTTACCCTTGACTTTTCTAGCAGATCTTTCCAGGAAAAAGAAAAAAAAGAGGAAAAAATATGTGTTCAATTGATTAACCCACATCTTAGCCTCCACATAAAATGTTTGGCTTAAAACAGTGTTGACTCACAAGTTTCAATATCTGCTTTGGCCAGTTTACCAGTGGTCCCAAAGTGAATCCTGATGAATTTACCCTAGATTGAAATCATTGATAAAAGCTCAACTGTTTGCCTGCTTTGAACTTGTGATTGAAAATTTATGATGTTATTAATGCTGATTCATAGGTGCAACTTACAAAACGAGAGGAGTTATCGTTCCTTATAGTCTTGGCATTACCATAAGCCTCCAGCAGAGGGTTGGCTGCAATGATCTGGTCCTCCAGTGATCCCTAGATGTAATTGTAGGACAGTGGGTAGTCATGAGGTGAATTACAAACACTGTCATTAATAACTTTGTCTAGAATAGGTATTCACTAACCTGCATTTTTCCAGGGACAGGCTCTGCCTTCTTTGGACCAGCCATCGCAACAGTTGCAAAGTACTGAATGACACGTTTTGTGTTCACAGTCTTTCCTGCACCAGATTCTCCACTGGAGATTTATATGAGATCATCATTTAGTCATAAATCTTTTGATTTATAATTATAATTGAAAAGCTTCAGGTTGTGTCAGCAGAAGAATATTTACTCACGTAATCAGGACAGACTGATTCTCACGATCTGAAATTAAATCGTAAAATGTTAACAGGATTTCTAAAATAGGTAGCACTCTATATTAACTTGAAGCTATAAAGTGTTTGTGAAGTTTGTTATTTTTCTTGCATTGGTATTAGATTAATAGGCTACATCCTAAACTTAACATTTCATTTATTTATTCATATACGTGCATATAGAAAAATATAACTTTTTATACAATAATGCAAAATAATGGTTGTTATGAAGTACTTACTAATTAAACATTAATTTGAACTGTACCACTGATTTTCCTCAGCTTAAAACCTTATTTAGGTATCGTTTACCAAGTAGTTGTTAAATAAGGATAAAAAATGTTAGTCCTCTTTCATTTATACATACTATTTGGATTTAGCTTATCTATGAACTCTGTCAAAAGAACAATTTATAGACAATGAATTATACACTAATACTTCACACTTGTTATTATAAAGTGTATTTTTTTCATTGTCTTTTTAACTGTTATTTGTTGAGACTGCTGGAATCCACTTACCAGTGAGCATGAACTGGTAGGCGTTGTCAGAGATGGAGAAGATGTGAGGTGGGGCTTCAATCCTCTTCTTGCCTCGGTATCCAGTCACAACAACGGTGTCGTACACTGGGAGCCACTTATATGGATTGACAGTGGCGCAGAACAAGCCAGAGTAGGTCTGGAATGGAGATTGTCCAGTTTTACAATGTTGCTGCCCTATTCCAGGAATAAATTATGATTTACTTACATAGATCATCCATGCTGCGTAACGCTCTTTGAGGTTAAACAGCACAGCAGGCTCATTGAGGTGGGTCATCATGGCCATGTCCTCCATTTTGTCAAACTTGGGAGGATTCATTGGGAAGATTTCATCTTCTTTTACTGTGACAGTCTGTAATGAACATTGTTTAGACTTTTTGTACACACATTTCTACACTATTTAAGTGAAAAACTTCTGAACTCAAGCACAGCAACATATGAAATAGTTTTTTGTTTGTTTGTTTGTTTTATCTATGATACTTACTTTCCCACAGTGAGTTTTGACAGTGGCTTTGCCACCCTCTCTACTAATAAGAGTACTTTTCAGGTACATCTCAGCTTGATCTGTCACGAAGAATGCTGATTTGGCGTCAAAGGGGGTGTTTTGAGCCTCGATTCTCTCTCTTTCTGGCTTCCGGAGGTAAATGGCCGCCGGGCCAAAACACTCCATTTCACTATCTCCCATGATTGTACTTCTCTGTGGAGTAGAACTGACATCACCATGCTGATATACTTAGATTCACTTTTTGATTGTCATTGTCTAACTTTCAACTGTAACTCTCCTAATACATTCCAATCAGTGAAACCTCCAAACAGATCATATTGTCACCAACTCTTGGCAAGTTATTTACCTTGTATTATGCTCAGATATAAATTGCAGCTGTCAAGTTCAGGATTCTGGAAAAAAAAAAAATAATAATAATAAATTAAAAAAAAAAAAAAAAATATATATATATATATATATATATATATATATATATATATATATATATATATGATAGATAGATAGATAGATAGATTAACTCACCCACCTTTGATGGGCAACTGTGCTGCAATCAGAGGCTGCCATTTATATAGTGTCTTTACTGAACACTCAGCTAAAATGTCCAGCTGGATTTGGTCATGTTCTTCTGCTTGGTTTATGATGATGTATCTCAGTCCTAGTGGAGAATAGCAACATGTTGTCCCTCATTTGTTTTTTTGATTTGCTGGAGCATGTGATATTTTAATTATTCTCATGGTTTACATCAACTGAACATCCTTTCTATACTTATATGCATGATGTTGATATGTTTTAATTTTAAAGCAATAACACATTAATCATAGACATTTGGATAATACACTTATGTGGTATAAAAGTTTTACAGTCTGTGCTTTTTTCGTGTTGTGTTTCTTGTTTTTAATGTAGGCTTTCTTGTTGTGTGTATTTGTTAGTTTACAATGTTTAATTTGATGTCACTGAGGTCTTATTTCAATCTTGGCAAAGAGGAGGAACTTGGTTCAGATGTAAGGAAGCAGTCAGCTGCCACTGCTATTTAATTTTAGAGGTGACAGCAAGACTGACACAATATGATGACTAAAAGTTTTTACTCTTGATAAATATGTATACAACTAATAATATACAACTTATGTTTTGGCCAGCTATCTATTACATAATGACTGATATTGATAAATCACATGATGTCATTTACCATTCTTACCTTTGTTTTACCTGATCAATTCCTGTGCTCAGCAAGTTCTAACATTTGTTTTTGGACATTTAGCATCCATATTATTTCCTCTTCAATTGCAAATACAGTCAAGTAACAGTGTTTACATATAATGTCGACTTTTGGACACATATTTAAATCTTTTACAAAGTCACAAAGAGCTTACTCTATGTAATTTCTAGTTCGATCACAGGAATGTGAGCAAAGATTTTCCTCTTGACCAACTTGAGAAGTTTGGCAAGCAGGGCATTAAAACCTAGATGAATTACCAGAGATGGACTGTAACAGTCCATCCAAATGAAAAAATAATATCTCTGGCAGATTTTTATTGGTCAGTTAAACATCAGTGGTCACTGCACACACGAATCTTATTTCATGGCGTTATAATGACTCTCAAAGTTATAAACAGCATGTTCATATATGGACAAATCATAAATATAGCACAGTGAGAGCTCATGTTTGTATTATGAAGTTTAGGTTACTCATCCAGGCCACGGTGAAGACTCATCTGACCTATCATGACAATACTGTAAAATTTCTCAGTAAGTACACTGCTTTTTTTTTTTTTTTTTTTCAATTTACTGTACCTTTGAAATAAATGAATAAAAAAAAAATGAATAAACAATGTTTATGCCTTGCTCTAGAGTCTAGACTATCTAGATTTATATGTTAACATTTATTAGCTGCTGCAGTATACTATTGTTGTAGATTGTTACCAGCTATTAACAGACTTTGTGTTAGAGTCACAAGCCTAAGAAATTTGCTTGATTTAAATATAAATTTACAGACAACAGTCAACATGTGGTGTAGTACTTATTCATCTTTGGGCCAAATGGTTCTGAGCATGGTGAGTTACATTTCCAGATGCATTTCTATATGAATACGGTACGGTTTGTAATCATACCACATCTGTTTTAAGTGCATGAAGTCAAATATGAAGCATTGAACCACAAAATCA
Organism: Spinibarbus caldwelli; assembly: GCA_039654775.1. Taxonomy (NCBI): domain Eukaryota; kingdom Metazoa; phylum Chordata; class Actinopteri; order Cypriniformes; family Cyprinidae; genus Spinibarbus; species Spinibarbus caldwelli. Next base: position 1,237,846 of record JBCAMP010000304.1, read on the forward strand.
TTTACTTGTCTTGAATGTAGTTTTTGCGTTGTTGATCCTGTATGTATGGAAGTTTTTATTTTTAGAGTACAATTGTGAAAGACTGTCTTCATGCAAGTAAAACAGTCAATTCAGAAAACAAGCAACTAAAAAATGTTTTGGTAGGCTATTAAATTTGAAGAGCGGTCTGGAGGGATTTCAGAGAATAGTGCCAACGTTCTGTTGCTGTGGTTGAAAATGCCTTGTTAATCACTGATCCAAGGTGAAGGGATCGAATCAAATCAAAGTTTATTTATAGAGCACTTTTTAAAAACAACAATTGTTTACAAAAGTGTTGTACAAGCATAATCAAGATAGAACAAATATTAACAAATAAGAAAAATTAACACTGACCAGATACATAAAACAACTCTCATACTGAGTTAAATGCCATATATAAAAATAAGTTTTAAGACTACATTTAAAAACAGCAAGTGTTTGGGCCTGCCTAACCTATAGAGGCAAGTTATTCCAAAGTTTTGGGGCTGCGACAGCAAAAGCCCGGTCACCCCTGCTTTTTAGCCTTGAACGAGGTACAACCAAGAGTAAATGGTCAGCAGACCTAAGTGCTCTCGATGAATCATGTGGCTGTATTAAATCAGAAAGGTAACTTGGTGCCAATCCCGACTTATAAACTAAAACTAAAACCTTAAAATCATTTCTAAAATGAACAGGAAGCCAATGAAGATATGCCAATATGGGTGTAATTTGTTTGCGCTTGCGCTCCATCTTAACAGACGAGCAGCAGCATTTTGTACCCTCTGTAAACGTTTGAGGGAGGCCTGATTGGTACCTACATACAGGCCATTACAATAGTCAAGACGGGTCGAGACAAAAGCATGTATGACCCTTTCAAAATCATTAAAATACAAAAAAGACTTGACTTTGGATAATTGCCTCAACTGGAAAAAAAATAGATTTAATTACTGAATTAATTTGTTTAACCAATTTAAAATCACTATCCATTATAACACCCAGGTTTTTAACATTTGGGTTTACATATGGTTTTGTAACACTCAAATCTAAATCTGGGGGGTCACAGATGTTACCAGGACTAAATATCATGACTTCTGTTTTTTCTTCATTGAACTTTAAAAAATCTGAGGCTATCCAGGCCGTGACTTCCTCAAGACAGTCCAACAATGGTGCTAAAGAGTTTGCATCATATCGTTTCAAAGGGAGATATAGTTGTGTATCATCTGCATAGCAATGAAACAAGATGCCATATTTTCTAAAAATGAACCCTAACGGAAGTAGATATAATGAAATTAAAACAGGTCCAAGAATGGAACCCTGAGGGACACTACACGAAAAAGATGCAGAAGATGACACAAAATCCCCAAGGTGGACTGTAAAACTTCTATCAGACAAATAAAATCTAAACCACTCCAACGCAGTCCCCTAACTCCAACGCAATGCTCCAACTGAGAAATCAGGATATTATGATCTAAAGTGTCAAATGCAGAAGTAAGATCCAGGAGCATGAGAACAGCATAATCGCCTGAGTCAGTGGTTAGTAACAGATCCTTAAAAACTTTCAGCAGGGCCGTTTCTGTGCTGTGGAGTGATTTAAAACCAGACTGAAACACTTCCTGCAAACCACGTTGACTTAAAAATGATTGCAATTGTGTAAAAACAACCTTCTCTAATATTTTAGAAAGAAACTAAAGTTTTGAGATAGGCCTGAAATTAACAAGAATCAAGGTATCCAAATTTGACTTCTTAATCAATGGTTCCACTATTGCATGTTTAAAATTTAGAGGTACAACTCCTTAGGCAAGACTACTATTAATGATTTCCTGAATTTTAGGTCCAAGGGTCTCAAAAAAATTCTTTAAAAAATGAGAAGGAATGATATCTAAGCAACAAGTAGATGATTTCATTTTAGCTACAATGTCTCGCAAAAAAGAAAGAGACACAGGCTCTAACTGGTTAAAAACAGCAGAGCACATAGTGGTGATAGATGAATCAACAGGAGGAGATGAAATGTGTGCTCTAACAACAGCAATCTTGTCAACAACAAAATGTAAAATGTTTTCACACATCTCAAAAGAGACCTCCAAACAAGTTGATTGAGGAGCGTTCAAAGCAGCATTGATAGTACTGAAAAGAACACGAAGCTTGTGTGAGTTGTTAGAGATATTATTTGAGAAATACTTAGACTTTTCAGTTTTAACAGTCTTTTGATATTTGTGCAAACTTTCCTTTAAAATGTCAGAAGATACCTGTAGTCTATCTTTTTTCCAATTGCGTTCAGCTCTCACAGCATGAGTGGTGTCATTCAGCCATGGTTCAACTTTTGGTTTAGCACGAGTGATCTTAAATGGAATGACTATATCTAGAATGTTTTGGCATGTAGAATTAAATAGTAGAGTTAACTCCTCAGTATTTAAACAAGAAAAGGACATTGAATAATCCTCATCAATAGATTTAAACGCATCAGAGAACAGTTCAGTGGACAGTTGATGGACTAAACAAACGACAATGACGAGTTGGGACATTTGGTTTAGGATTACAAAAAAGATAAAATTTCAAATAAAACAGGCATATGGTCAGAGAAGGTAGCATCACATACTTCAATATTACAAACAGGTAAACCATATGACAAAACCAGATCTAATGTATGCCCATGCTCATGTGTAGGGCTATTCACAAACGGTACCAAGTTAAAAGAGTCAATAAGATGTAAAAAAATCTTCATTCAATGGCTTAGAGGGACAACAAATGTGGATATTAAAATCTCAAACTATTAAGATCCTATCATATTTTGGCATAATTTCAGCCAAAAAATCAGAAAAGTCATCGATAAAGTCTTTATTGTATTTGGGTGGATGATAAATCACAGCACACAGCACGGGATGAACCTGATCCAGCTGAAAAACAACGGTCAAACGGCCTCATGGGTGGGTCTTGGCCAATAAAAGCTGCCATGGATTCCAGACCTTCAGCCGTCAGTCTGAAGGTCTGGCTACGTGAGACTAGGGCTAACCTGGATGGAACAGGGTCTTTCCCCGTCGCGGATTCCCGGTTCAGTGTCAGAATGCAAGCAGCATTCACTCCACCCCTACGAAGACGAAGTGAACGAGAGCGGTGGAACTGGAACTCCTCAACCGAACCGACCACCGGTACCAACCAGGTATACACAGATTCCAAGGAACGGTGAGAAACAAAGCAGTAACCCGCATCATATTCTGCCAGTAGACCACGTCATCTGTCGCTTTCTCCGAAGAGATGGATATGGCGTTCGACAGAGGTAAGCAGGTAATCCATGTAGAAATGGAGGAGGGGGCAAAGTTTTCTGTCTACCTAAATCGTGGATAACATTATTTTCCATGGCAGATCTAATGTTGAGGATCGCTTGGCGATCATACACCAGTAGAGAGTCTGCATTTTTAAAAACAGTTGATAAAAAACAACACAAACACAAATAAAACTGAAAGCAGCAGATGGCCGGCCAAACACACTAGCGCCATCTTTCAATGATGGTGGATGTCTGGAATGAGTGGATGTGTAGAAAGTGGCAGTAAATGATTTTATTTGTTATTGCAGTCTAGTTCACTCAGTGAACCTTGATGGGTGTGGGCTACACCAGCTGGAGAGCACAGCAGGTTCAGTCCCATCAGCAGGAGACTGATACTACAGACTCACCAAAACTGGACAGTGGATTTCTGCGAGCAGCGATATGGTTCAGTGGCACAATGTGCAGTCAACACTTTTGCAGCAATTGCATTGGGGGTCTTTAACGTTGGGGGTCTTTAAATGTTGTTGCCAAACTTTACTGACATGCCTCAAATAATTCAGGCTGTTATAGAGATAAGTGTGAGAGGGGGAGGGATCATGTGATGCATTTAAAGACACGCCTCTTCTGCAAGCTAACACTTTATAATAACATTCATTTGTAAGTCATTTATAAGTGATTAGTTAATGATGAACTAATCGTTTACAAAACATGAATATGCGTTCATAAATGATTATTAAGTAAAATGCTAACGATTTACAAATCTGTCGTAAGTTATCTTAAAAAAATAGCATTATGAAATAATCAAACAGATCCTTAGTAAAAGGTTAATACGCTATTAATACACTTTTTTATGGTAAGTGGTTGCAAACAATTTATTTTAGCTACATTTAAATTAAAAAAAATGTTGAAAGTTAGTCAACTATCTTTGTTTATTTAAATGTAGCTAAAATAAATTGATTGCAACCACTTATCTTAAAAAAAAAGTAGTAAATTCAGTTAATCATTTTTTCAGTATAGTTATTAGTTAAGTTACTAGTTAATATATTATTAATCACTTATAAATCATTGAAATGTCAACATTGTACTATTATCTCACAGCGTTAAAATACTCCATGTATGTCAGAGAAGACATCTGTCTACACCCTCACCAGTCAGCCCTTACATTGCAGTACACACTACAAAGTATTCAAAACCTGTTGTGTAAACGCATGAATAAGTCATTTACAAAGCTTTCTGCATCCCCTAATCTAAAGTGTAAACTACTCATCACTTGTAAGTGTTTTACAAACCTGCCAGTTACAGGTTGTGTGTGTATACACACAGGGATGGGCAGTATTTAAAATACATGTATTTAAAATACGTATTTGAAATACAAAATACTATTTTGTATTTAAATACCTTTGAAAAAAATCAAATGTATTTAAATACATTTAATCTTAGTATTTTTGTATTTTCAAAATACATAAAATACTTTTTGCCAATCAACCTCTTTATTAGACTGCTGATTTCTTGTATCAACTAGTTCAGACATGCCACTTTCATGCATATGAGCTGCAGCTGAATGACTCCATTCATTTCCAATTTCAGAAGTCCGTAATCAGAAGATTACAAGCATGTCACATTCAAGTGCTTTGCTGTTAAAAAGAATAGGAATCGTGGAGGACGCCAGGTTTCCTGGGAAAATCTTATTAAAGCCAAAATCGTAGATATTTAAGATATTTAATTTTTAATAAAATGTAGCATCCCATTTGTTGACAACTATATCATCATTCACAGTGCTATCTTTACAGTTAGCTTGTCGATGATTCTGGATTTTCAGTCAAATCTTGCTTTTGTGTGGAAAAAAAAAGCATTCCTGTCCCAGCAGGTAAAAAAGAGCACTAGCAAGGGGAACATAGCATTAGCACTAGTCAGTCTTGTTAGTTTTTTTTTTTTTTTTGGTCAGATTTTGGTTTTATCAACTAGCTAGTCAAATGTGTTCATTTAACTTTAATCATTACTGCTTGCTATGGCGATATGACAAAATATATGTTGGCGATGATATAAAGTGTAAAATCGATTGAACTTTTTCTATATCATTTATATATTGTTGTGGTATGCAAATATATCTGTGGAGCTTTTAGTGGGCAGGAGCTATTGATACGTCAGAGCGATAAAGAAACATGGATAAATGAGTAATAATCAGCTTTCTGTGTGTGTGTACCCCAAGACAAAGATAACTATAATGCTAATAATAAAAATATAATTAAAAAAGGGTTCTAAGGGTATACTCACACTAGGCACAGTTGCCTTGTAGCTACTCAAGCCCAAGTGCGATTTTCCTTTCGCTAACAGACAGATATCACAGGATTATTACAGAGGCAACTGCATTATTACCTGTTCATCGATAAGATGAGAACCGGACCCATTATAAGTCCAAATGTACTCAAAATTAAATTAATTAAAAAGTGTGATATCCAAGTAGTAATAAAGATTTTTGCTGTCATAATGATAACAATAGCGCATACAAAAATAGTAAATTAACTGTTCCATGCTACATGTGTACCGCACCCGAGCCACCTCTTCAAGCGGACCAGGGCACGGTTAAACAAACCGCACTGGACACGGTACAGAGCAGTCCCACTTGTGAAATGAACTGGACTTTGGGGGTCAATCGCGTTCAAGCATGGATCAGATGCCCTAGTGTGAGTACATCCTAAATCTAAGTGAATAGCAGATAGCACACCTCAACTATAACCATAACAGCACAAAAAATGATGAATGATAAAAACATTGACAGCCAATCGAATCATTTCTGCTTTAAAGAGCTTGAGCATTTAGTGACAGATGACACAACTGCATTGTAGACTTAGAATACAGTAATATAGTTATCTTTATAATTATCATTCTTGGTGTAAACAGGCCTTAATAGTGTTACTTCACTGGATGGCCAATTTCAGATGTATTTTGTGTATTTTCAAAATACAAAATACTGTAGTTGTATTAAAATACATTTTTCCACACAGTATTTTGTATTTGTCTTTAAATACATTTTTCCACACAGTATTTTGTATTTGTCTTTAAATACATTTTTCCACACAGTATGTTGTATTTTTATTTTAAATACATTTTGATGTATTTGTGCCCATCTCTGTATACACACTAGGGTGAAAGAGCTACGAATGATGAGAAAAACATTTACAACTGATGATTAATTTACACTTTAGATTAGTTGATGCAGAAAGTATCGTAAATTATTTATTCATGCGTTTACACAACAGATTTTGAATACTTTGCAGTGTACTGCAATGTAAAAGCTGACTGGTGAGAATATAGACAGATGTCTTCTCTGACACACATGGAGTATTTTTGGTAACACTTTAGAATAGGGAACACTAATTCACCATTAACTATGACTTTTCCCTCAATAAATTCCTTATTTGCTGCTTATTAATAGTTAGTAAGGTAGTTGTTAAGTTTAGGTATTGGGTAGGATTAGGGATGTAGAATAAGGTCATGTAGAATAAGCCATTAATATGTGCTTAATTACTACTAATAAATGGATAACATTCTAGTAATATGCATGCTAATAAGCAACTAATTAAGAGACCCTAAAATAAAGTGTCACCGTATATTTAACGCTGTGAGATAATAGTACAATGCTGACATTTCAATGATTTATAAGTGATTAATAATATATTAACTAGTTACTTATTAACCATTTACTAAGTATATGTTTGATTATTTCATGGTATGCTATTTTTAAGATAACATGACAGATTTGTAAATATTAGCATTTTACTTAATAATAATTTGTGAATGTATAGTCATGTTTTGTAAATTATTAGTTAATCATTATCTAATCACTTGTAAATTATTTATAACTTAATCTACAAAACATAGCTGGTAACACTTTATAAAAACTTTAATTTATTAATCATTAACAAACACTATATAATGCTCAACAGATCATTAGTTAATATATATTCACATAGCTAGAAATATGAGTTAATGTTCTTGTTAATGTTTACTAATGAACTTACTAAACATTACCTAGCAGGAGCTAAAACAGAGCCCTGAGGCACCCCACAGGATAGATTGCGAAGGGAAGAAGAAAAGCAGTATCAACAGTATCAAAAGCAGAGGACAGCTCTAACATTACTAAAATGACCGAATCACCCGAATCAGTTGCCATATAAATATCATTAAGAACTTTTAAAAGAGCGGTTTCTGTGCTGTGCATAGATTTAAACCCCAACTGAAACTTCTCAAGAACGTGTCAGTCAGGAAGTCAAATAAGAACGTTACAAAGAGGACATTTGGGACGTTAACAGAACGTTCACATGGTCTTCTTTTAGTTATATTATAACGTTCCCAAAATACCTTTAGGAGGACGTTCTGTATTGGTTATTCTATGGTCACATAGCAACGTTACAAAGAGGACTATTGGGACGATAAGAGAACGCTCCCACATGGTCCTCTTTTGTCATATAATAATGTTGCCACTGTAACTTAAGGAGGATGTTCTGTTTTGGTTATTCTATGGTCACATAAAAACATTACAAAGGGGATGTTAACAGAACATTCTCACATGGTCCTCTGTTGGTCATATAATAACGTTCCTGATATGACTTAAGGGAGAAGTTTCACAATGGTTTTTCTATGGTCACATAGCAACTTTACAAAGAGGACATTTGGGATGTTAACAGAATGTTCCCATACAGATCACTGTACTGTAGTCAGATGGGGACGTTTTATTCAGGACTGCACTGCAACATATCTTTCAGACTCATTTGGAAACATTGGTTAAAAGCACCCATTTCACTTATAGGTGATACGAGGAATTCTCATAAAAATCTATTAAAACAATTACAATAAAGTAGTAAATCCTTACTATCTGTCATTCCCCAATATTTGTGGACCATTAGATACCTAGCGTTTTAAACCAATCACAAAGGTCCAGGGTGGCATACGCCCCAATAGTAGGAGCGGAGGGGAGGGACATCCACCTATCCCAGCATCCGTCGATCCAGATGAGGCTTTTAATTTAATGTAAAATGGGGGTTTTACTTATGTTTGCATAGACACTGAAATGTACTGATGTATTTAGAGCATCTAAACAATAACAACATATTGGCAACACCTAACACATAAATTATTTACATATGAACAATTTTAAAGACTTACAAATAAATCCTTATGAATATTGTAATCGTGGCATTAACATTTTTATTATATATCAATATGTTATATACCAGAGTAAGTGCATTTATTAAATGAAGTTTACTCATACAGTTTGTAATATTTATTTTGGTTGTGGTGGGACATAAAAGCCATTTTCTCTGACATGCTGTGAGTGATAATAGAACCATAAAACACACCAAAAAGGTAATATAATTACAAAAGGAATCAATTTTATTTGTGCGCTGTAATCCAAATCTTCTGAATCTACTGTATATGCCTGCAAGGAACAGATCTTCATTAATCCTCCGCAGCGACCGTATAAACATAAAAGCCTGCGCTGATGCGCTCGTTTCAAATTCAAATATTGCCACCCTGTTCAAGGAACTTTACATACGGCAGTAAAATCGAACGCTCATTGGCCCTCGCCTGCTTCGTCACAGATTGCATGCCGTGTTTCTGGAGAGGTGTGTTTGAAGCACTTTCACTGAGTGGATCGGGGTGATAATCTTGTTCAAATTTTCAGCGCTTAACAACTTAAATTCTGCTCTTTACCTCACACAAAACTATTGTATTTCACCTGCGGCTGCAACACATCATCATTTTGACTACATTTGGTAATGTTTTGACATTTTTGCAAAAAAATTATTGTGATTGCACTTGTCTGTCTGTCTTGCTTTTTTATTTCTAGCTAACTGTAAGAAATGGTTATGGTTAGGTTTAAAGGTAGGAGTGGGATTAGCGACCCAAAATATTTTTTTGCTATGTTGATACTAAAATGGTAATTTCCTGGCATATTTCGGTATATTATTTTTCATGTTTTTATATTCGCTATTAAATTGGTATGTTTATGTTAAAGGGTCTAAAAATCTAAATTGCTTATCGATGAACTGATTAAAAAAATAATTGAAATTACATCCTAATGATGTAAAGGATTCGTACATATTTTACGTTTTTAACTGACCAGGCTGAGATTAAACACAAGCCATTTGTGGATCAGATTGGATTGTTTCTTTTTTTGTAGTTTTCCAATAATGTAGGTTATTGATTAATTAATTAACTTTTTACCGTTGTCTTTTCTTTCTGTGGCGTTTTTTTTTTTTTTTTTTTTTTTCTTTTATTAGCAAGGAACACTGTCCTGCAGTAAATGCAATGTTTTCATACTGTGCCCTTTTCTGTGCTTTCCAGAACCTGCCATGTACCCACTTGGGTAAACATTCACACATTTCCGCGTTC